>JAVJGI010000032.1:8166981-8229764 GCA_035590275.1 Ibycter americanus | reverse complement strand
GGATGGTCCATCCAGCATTGAGTGCACGGCACAGGGGCAGTGGTCAGAGCCAGTGCCAAAATGCAAAGGTAAGACTTTCTGGGTTGGAAATCATCAACTGAAGCTTACAGTAGCTCAAACAGTCTGAAGAGACTTCCTCGTTCAAGTGTAGGCAAGGAGTAGCAGTCATCCCCAGTGTGTTTATAGCACTATTCATAAGCAGATCTCAAGATGGGGATTGTTCAGCCTCTTGTGTTAAAGAGGAAACAGCAGTGCAGGGTGACAAGCAACGTTCAGGAACTGTCCCCAACACATATGATAACAGGCTTTTGAAGTAGAGTGTTCTGACAGGAACTCTGTATTCCCTACACCCCAGTGGGAACCAGTGTCTGCTTATGCAGTGCACTTGTGGAGTGTAAGCTGGAGCCAGTCTCAGGATGGCTTACATGCTTTAGGTGCATGTGTAAGGGTTCTGGCCGCACCGTGCAACATGTGGAAATCACTGTTTCCTGAGACACTGCGAGGTCTGAAGGGATGTACTATGGCTCTGTAGGGGACAGCTCCAGGCAGGGCATGTCCTCTTGTCAGCTCAAAGAGTATTTATCTTGACCTACTTCAAGCTAAGCTCTGTGCTGTCTCTTTTGTGCTTTTCAGCTGTGACCTGTCCTGCCTTTGAAATGCCTGCTCATGGTACTGTGAACTGCTCCTATCCCTCTGTGGAGCTCACCTGGGGTACCACCTGTGAGTTCACCTGTGAAGAAGGATTTGCCCTGACAGGACCAGCCACACTGCAGTGTGGGTCTTCTGGGGCCTGGGACAGGCAGCAGCCATCCTGTGCAGGTACCTTTCCTCGCTGCTGCTCACTTGAGCACTTGGGGCTGTCAGCATTGGCACATGGAACTCCTGAGACATCTGTGCTGATTGCTGTTGTGATCTGTGTGTTGCAGCTGTGAGGTGTGAGGCTGTAACCTGGCCAGAAGGTGGCTTTGTGACCTGTGACCATGCTTCTGCAGATCTCCCTTACCGCTCACGTTGTGATTTCCACTGCAGTGAGGGCTACGTTCTGGATGGTCCATCCAGCATTGAGTGCACGGCACAGGGGCAGTGGTCAGAGCCAGTGCCAAAATGCAAAGGTAAGACTTACTGTGTTGGCAAATACAGTTTTGTCACTGGACAGCACACTGAAATCTGTATTCCTGTAGAGTCCTGGCTCCAAACTAAGCTGTGTGCTGTCTCTCGTGATTCCAGCTGTGGCTTGCCTTGCCTTGCCTTAGGGCACATGGCTCTGTGAACTGCTCCCATCCCAAAGTCAAATGAATTTGAAAATACAATGTACATCTAGTGGAAAAAATAGGGACAAAGACAGGAAAGTCCTTAATGGCTTGTAACCATCTCTTTCTGCATTTCAGTTGTACAGTGTGAACCACTGAGCTCTCCTGAGAATGGCTCTATGGATTGCTCACAAGGTGCTGGAAACTTCATGTACAACACAACCTGCCACTTCAGCTGTCTAGAAGGATGGAAGCTCAACGGTTCTCATGTCCTTGAGTGCAGTCATTCAGGAAACTGGAGTGCCAGTCTGCCCACATGCGAAGGTATTTTACCTGCGACTAGCCATTGAGAGATGACACTGGGTTTCTAGTCAAATGAGGTATGGAAGGGTGGAGGAGGCAATACCAACCAGTGAGTTAGAACTTCTAGTGAAGTCCCTGAATTAAAAAACCCAACAAAAGTATGTTTTTTGAAAATAGAAGAGGGGAAAGTTCCTAAAAGGTCTTGCTGAAACATGTTGATTTCTTATCAAAAAACAAAAGCTGCAACCTGATTTTGGGTTGTTTTGTTTGGTTTTTAGTGTTTCTCATGTTGAGCTTTTTCCATATGAGTAAAGAAAAAAAAGGTTTTCCAGAGAAACAGAACCCTGTGCGGAAATCTGCATTCATAAGTCTCTCAGTGGAAAAGTTTATAGATTTGTTATTTTGGTGTGACAGTTTCTTGGGTGAACTCAGCTAAAAGATCTCACAGAGCTTTTCTGTCAAAGGCTGTAATTTTACAGGACAGAAGTCTCAGCCTTGCCTTCCTATTCCAGGCAGTAAGGGCTCTGTCACTGTCCTCAGTGGGAACATACTTGGCCTGCCTGAAATGCTTTTGCTTGAGGTCCTGGAAGTTCAACTCCACTTTATTGGTTCTAGCAGAATTTAGATTTCTGAATGATTTCGGTGATCTCAACCGGATTGCTCAGAGAGGAAGACAGCACAGTGGGAATTAAAATATGTACTGAAACATGAAAGATAAGATGAGCATAAATTGTCATGTGAGGCTGGAGGTTAGACAGACTCTGCTATAGCTAGCTTGTGCCTTGCCATTTCTTTGGCAATGAGTGGGATAATTTTTAGTATTCAACTTTTTACCTTGTGTACAGGAATGTGTCCTGTCTCAGCAAGAGAAAACTTAAGGGTTACAAGCTGCAATTCTGTTTCCTCTTGAAGAGCACAAGGGAAAGGAAGAAGTAGAGGGCTTCAAAGACTACACATGCCTCTTGTTCTCACTGAAACTTTTTTATCCTTTCAGTTTCAGAACAAGTCAGCTATGTCTCTGTGGGCATAGCAGCCACAAGTGCCTCTCTGTTGTCCACGGCATCATTCCTCCTTTGGCTTGCAAGACGTTTCCAAAGAAAAGGTGAGCAATTAGACTGGGTCCACTGGTTTTATTTACCTTCCTGAAAAATTTTCAGTGGAGAAAAAAAACCCCAAACCCTCCAAACCCCAATACTTTGGTTTTTGAAAAGTGAAAATTCCCATACTTACTCTCCTAAATTATTTTCAAGAAGCTTGCGTACATGCCATGTTTGGCTTCGGATGAACATTTAAAAATCAAAAATAGTAAAACCCAAATATTTAGAAAACAAGAATTGGAAGAAAAAAGCAACATTTTATTACTGCCAGGGAAAGCAAATGAGAATTTGAGATGAGGCTCATGATAACACAGTAATAACTGTCTGTGAGATTTGTTGCTAGATAATGGCTTTTTATCAGATACTCAGAAATGAGAGGTTTTTTAGTAGAAGAAAAATTTTGCACGAGAGGGCTTTCATCTTGAAATGCTAATACCTTTTCTTATTTTTCTTGCAGCAAAGAAATTTACTCCTTCTAGGTAAGTTGTATCTCAAAAAGCAGCATGAAAAACACAACAATTGCTTTGCTAAAATCCATTTGATATAAACCAGTTGTCATTAAAGTACTTCTGATTTCTGTTTTTTATAGTAGCTGCCAGAGCCTAACCATTGAAGGTAGTTTCCAAAGTGCTGGCCAGAATGTCTAATTCCAGGTGTTACAGGTAAGCACGAGACAGCTGTGCTGTACTTGCAAATTCTTTCCTTTTAATCAGATAAGCAATCAGAGCTGTTAATTGCTATACAATTGCTGAAATAGCAGTATGTGCTTTGGGGTACCTAATATGCATCTTGGCATTGCTTGAAAGTTCCTAACAAGACTGATGGATTTATTGCTTTAGAAATGGATATTTAGCTCCTTAAGGATGACTGTGTTTAGCATTCTGTCCAGCCGCCTATAGTATTAGGAACACTTTTGTGTGTTTTTGCTACCGGCTGCATACAAAATTCCTCTGAAATGAGAGCAAATACAAATCTATGCCAATTTTCCAACTTACAGAGGAATTTTGTTCTCTCTGCAGGAATTGAAGCCATCTTTACTTAGGTCTCAGATTTCCGGAGAATGAAACTGCATGTAAATCAACAGCTGTCCAGATGTTTTTACCTCTTGCTGACAAGATGATTGACCTTGTATATTGTTCAGAAATTTTGAACTCAAGCTGTCTGGTATTTCCATTGAAGACAAGCAGAGAGTAAAACTCTGGCCTTCTGGCAAAATACTGTCTACATTCAGTCAAGTCATGTAGTTATCATAACTGGGAGCTTGCCATCTCTTGTCCAGATGGTGAGCAAATAGTAAGCTGCTGCCTAAAGAGGGGGCTGGTTTCTCCTCTAGTCTACTCGAAGGTACCTAGGTGAGGTGAAGACATGCATTATTTCACATCACTTACTACACTGCTGGAGATGTCTTCTCTGGAGACATATGGGTTATACTTGCAGAAACAGAGTAATTGGGATGCAAAAGTATTCATTAAATAGCTTTGAAACCATTGATCTGGTTTGTTGTTGAAGTCAGTTTATTTTAAGAGGATGCCCCAGTCAATAAATATGCCTGTGGCGATATGGGCAACTATTTGGGTTTCTGCTGTATGCCCCAGAAAGCTTAGGGACTTTAAACCTTTATTTTTTGGTAGTAGCACTAGGCATGGTAGTGCTTATACTAGGTACTCTGGTTTCTGAATGCAGCAAGTGGATCTGAAATTGTCTTATCCCTGTGGGATTATGTACTGTAATACAGGTATATACATAAATATTTAATTGTGCAATTTTTACTGTGGATATTTCTGTGCTGTTAACTGTAAATGTATTGTAAAATACTTGTTCTTAAGTAGGTCTGTGGCCATTGATCTGGGCCCAGGTAATTTTAAAATAATTCAGAGGTGTTTGTAAGGATTTCATGCCTGCGTATTATTTACAATTAAAATGGAAGCCTGCGATGTGGGTGTATGTATTGCAACTATGATTTATTAAGGTGTTAAAGGACTTCAAATGAGAGAGTATTTCTTAAGTTATGTTTAAGTTATGATCATAAATTAAAAATCTCTGACTTAGAACCTGGTATGTATTGTCCTATTTTGTAACAGTATTTAATAAAATGTTTTAAATGTAGCGCTCCCTTTTTGGAAATGTACATCATTTAAATGATTTACATCAGCCCTGCGGACATGGCTTCGGCAGCAGAATGTGAGGGATTGGGGGAAGACTATAAACAGCAAGGCTGTCCCTTACTTTGCTTTCCATGTTTTCGTAGCAGTCAAAGAACAACCAGCCAGCAGATGGCACTGACTGCCTGGGAGCTAGCACAGCCAGGGCTGGACCCCAGACCCGCATCCCCAGGCCTGAGAGAAGGGAGGAGGGCTCGGTGATGTGTCCCATAAAGCAGGTGCCTGGACCAGCAATGAGCTTTGGGAGAGGCATGCTCAGGAGGGGAGAGGAGAGCAGAAAGGGAAGCAAGTAGGTGATCTTGGTGCGTAGTTAACAGAACAAACCCCGCAGCCCGTGCAGGCCTTTTGCAGCCCTTTCTGCTGGGAGGTTAGCTGAGTGTGGAAGACCATGGGCTAACAGGTGACAGCACAGCTGTGGGGATTAGCGGTGACTGCTGTCTGGAGACCTCCGCTCCCACCCTGGCTTGGGCTGTAGCCAAAGACACTGCCATTGGCTAGTGCTGGCTAGGTACCACTGATGGCCAGACACTCCTGTGGCCACCCTTCCCCAATAACGCCTGACATAGCCAAGGAAGCTGTGCTGTGGCTTTACGTGGCTACTGCCAGGAGCCAGCCCTTGATAAACCATGAGATGCATTCCTGCTCAAGAGAAGCCACCAGGCCTGTGAGCAAGGGAGTCAGTTAAGGGGTGCTGTGCCACAGCGGATAGGGCCCGTTGCCGTTTATCCCAAACCAATTAAAGAACTGAGAGTGGCTGTCAGAGCTTCCCCCGCCTTGACAAGGTAGGGCCCAACCGTGTGAGCAGATGCAGAGCAGTAATCCTTCAGGTTCCCTGAGGGGACATAGAGATTAGCCTGAAACGCCCTGCTCTGAATCCCTGCAGGAGCTGTTGTGAGAGTTAAACCACCACATGGGTCCCCCAGCCTGTCCTTGTTGTTGTCCTCTACATGCATGGCCCTGTGGCTTCCTCTGGAGAGAGCTGCTCAGGCCAGCGTGGCTCCCAGTCTGCTGCAGTGAGGGCAGCCCAGCTTCTCCTTTCCTGACCAGAGCTGATGCTTCTGGCAGCTTTCCCTGGGACCTTACAGGGGCTTTATTGCCAGAAGAGAGACTATAAAACCATCCCCTCTCTTTCTCCAAGTCTTCATCTCTTGTGACTTCTAAAGGCAGCAGGAGTGAGACCACGTTTGGGTGGGATTAGTTCTCTATTTCTCCAATATATCCGCTAGGCCAGATGAAGACTCCCTGAAGGGGTTCTCCTTCCCTGCAGGGACTTTCAGGTTACATCTATCCTCATAATTCATGTTAGTCCAGGGCACAGGCAAAACCCTAGTCTGTGCTTGTCCAGGTTGCCCGACTGCTGCCCCTCTTCTGGTACTAGTTTTTCCTGCTTCAGGGTATGAATTACTGGTTCGGATGCCATGGTGTGTCCAGGCCTTTAGGATCTTCAGGAAGTAATCTTATTTGCAGTGGATGTGTCTGTTGCAGTGCCTGTGAACGCAGCTCTTCTGTTGTTTGCTATCTGTATACTTACCGTGCTGGCAAGAATTGCCACGGGAATGCTTGCTGCCAGGCTGTCATTAGTAACTCTATTGTATCACAACTCTATATGATGCTGTGCAACCACCAAAGGATGACAGGGTCTTTGCTGGAAGGACTTCCCTTATTTCCTGTTGTTCCATTTCCCTGAAATTCCTCAGCTCTCCCTGGGCCTATGCATTGTTCAGAATGGGATCTGTGTTCTGCCTGGCATCTTATTTCGGAGTGGATGTCTGCTTGTGCCGTGACCTGTAGAAGCTGTGAAGGTGACATTAACTGGGAGGCACGCATGTCCTTTCACAGCTCTGCGTGTTTGCTGCTTGGCAAGGGGATGGTTTTTGTGGCGTAACTTAACACATTCTTGATGAACCGAGCTACCCAGGTGGCTTGAGCTTTTTACATCTGCAGTCTGACAGAAGGGGACTTAGAAATAAAATTTCACTTAAAGTTTCCAACAGACGGGTAGTGTTTGAGTTGGGGTGGGTGTTTCTGTGGCCCTTAGCGATATGAACAGCATAAGACCTGCCCAGATTTGGTTTGTGCCTTCTGTTTTCACAAGCAATTAGCCATCAAACAAGCAGTCATTCACCAGGGGCTGGCTGATGTTGCCTTCTAGAATTCCAGTTTTTTCAGGGGTTGGACTGGACCCAGCATTTGGCCAGCAGTTCTTCACTCATGAAGATAAGTCACTGCTACAGGCTCTGGAGACTGCACATCCTTGCAGCTCCTTGCATGCTTTGCTGAGGACTGGCAGCAGGGAGTTTGAAGCAGCAATTTCCACAGGAGTTGGTGTCATGATCGAATCACCAACCTGCTCAGCTCCTTCTCTAGGAGCTGTCAGAAGATATTAGAGCCAGGAAACCAGGCTGCAACATTATGCCTGTGCAATGCGACATACTCAAGCCTCTGTGAGTCTGGTTTCTGTCCTGAGTCTTGCTCCTGTTTGGGTTCCCCTGGTTCTTGCAGGGGCCTGGCTCCCTTCTCTAGGCTTGAGCATGCTGCTAATGTCTGGCTGCTGGTGGGTATTTGGTGAGGGGTCTTCAGGACATAGACCTAGAGGAGCAAGTTGCCATGGTGAGCTCTTGGTCGGGGACAGAAAGGTCCACAAGATCACTGCTTCCTGGGAGCCGTAACTCACATCAAATGAGAAATATAGCATGGGCTTGCCCACGGCAGCAGGAGCTTGGTGGAGGGCAAAAAAGCAGGCATCAGAGTCCAGCCTGTCATAGCATTTGCACATTTGTCCTGTGGAGCTCCCTAGCCTGGTTTACAGCCTCTCTCATGCATACCTTTAGGGAAGAACAAGCAAAATTGCAGGTTAGATTTGACCAGTGGAGTCAAAACCTACTGGATGGTTATCACTACTCACTTGGCACTGTTAAATCTCACCTACAAGGGAGGCAGACTTGGCTGACACAGTTCAGCTGTGGCTCCAGTGTTGAGAAAGAAATCCACAGCCCAGAAAGTGTTTCCACAGCTGATGTGGCCAATACTTTTTCCAGCTCAGGGAAGCTGCTGCCAAGAACAGGACAGCGTGCAAAAAGCACAAATGTTTCCTCAGTAAGGCAGCAGATGCCCCCGGGCAGCTGCCAGCAGGTTTTCTACCTGCCTTCCTACTTCAGGGAAGGACGTTCCCTGAAAAGCCCAACAGTTGCTTTGACTTTCAGCTTGGGCCAAGTGGGACCTTCATCAACTTCTCGCCTCGCCAGCTGCCATGAAAGCAGCCATGGCAGGTGTGAAATTGCAGGTGACTTGCTTGCTTCTGGCACTCCAGTGCTGTCATTTTGGGCTTTTGACAGCCTCTGAGTGGGCAGGAAGAAGGAATCGCACTGAATCCATGCCTTCTGGAGCAGGCCTTGGGTCACAGAACATTTAGGTGGAAGGAATAGGGTTAAATGGGAGACAGGAAACACTTTATTCAGGGTTTATTCCACAGGATGATTTCTGGGAAAGGAGGGGCTGCAATCAGGCAGGATGTATTCACTTTGGGATCTTGGGAAATCAAGCCCAGCCTGGCCTAAACCAAGAGGAAAATACAGCGCATCCCACGCTGCATGAAACAGCAACATCCCTGCTTCACCTTATCTCACGTCAGCACAAACAATCCAGATAACATAAAAATCAGACACGGTGAAATGCTGGCTTCACATGAAAAACAAAGATGTCCCATGGGGAAATGGTACGGTTTGAGCAGAAAGACAGTGGGAGTAGTCCTAGAAAGCCCTGTCCTAAGATAGAGGGAAAGGGCTCTCTCCAGTCCTCACTGTATTTCCTCATCCTCCTCCCTCGCCTCAGTTGGTACCAGGCACCACAGGCCGGTCCCTGGGTGGAGGGCAGGGGATGCTGTCTATGTCACGGGGCTGTTCCCAGACTGGAGTCTGATCTGAATGGCCCCCAAAGGCAGCAGAGGAAAGCTCTGCAGATGAGTTGGGAACTGCTGGGTCGTTCTCAGAGAACAGAGAAGATCTTTGCTACTTCACAGCGAATCACTTTTGACCAACACAACCCCTGCAAACAACCAGATGCAGCAGAGGTTCTTCGACTGTGTCAAAGGCACTTGTGGAGAAAAACTGACCTGTGTCAGTAATGTCTTGCAACTAAAGGCAGAGGATTTGGCTGAAGCACTTGACTGTGATGAAGTAGTCAGCATGGAGTCATGCAGGAGAGAGCAGGGAGACAGCCCACTTTCTCCACTGCTCCTCCTCCTTTCCTGTTGGGAAGAACAGCTCCATCTCTGTTTTGCAAGACCCTTCTTGCTTGCCACTTGGGCTCTTCTGGATTTTTTGGGTACAGAGCTTGGTGTAGAGGTGCCAGACCCCTGCCACATGCCCTTGGAGGAAAGAGTGGCAGTTTGCATTGTACGGGCAATTGGTAAAGCCACAGTGAATTTTGCACACACGACAGACACGGAGAGTTTGCTCAGGCTGGTGGTTTATTTGCACTAAAGGCAGGCCAGCCATTCACCTGAATGCATTTGTCACTCTGCTCTTTCGAACTGGGGCAGCTGGATATTGCTGCTGAGGTCTGTAAGGTTGATCTGGCCCATTTTCTTTTCCCTCTATTAGCTCTGTCTTCAGGAATATTCAGCACCCTGTTTAGTTTGCCCTGCCTCAGTAGAGGGTTTCGCTTCTGGTATACAATCCCAGCTGATGTGCCAGGGGGAGAGCACTCAGGACATTAAAAAATCCATGCCTTTCCTAAGACCAAGTTTAAAATCTGGATTTTAAAAACACACTGGACATAAAAAGTTTCTTGTAAAGTAACTGTAATTACTCACAAACAAGTATCTGGCTCACTGAAGTCATGTAAGTGCTGAAAAGAAGTCGGACACAGATCACCCTTTTCTCCAGACTGCAATTCATTCAGTTTGGCTGCATTAAATTCGGAAGCGGTTCCTTTAGGTGCTGACAAAAGTGTTTCAAACGCTGCCAGGCGAAGCTAATAACGCGTACACACGCGTGCCCACACACCCACACAGAATGGGTCAGTCAGTGCTTTTGTCCTGTCACTTTTCCTTCCTGTTTCCTTACACACGCGGAGGGTGGATTTTGGTTCTCAGCCTGTTAAATGGTGAATGACCCTTCGCAATATCCTTCCCTGTCTACCAAGCGGGAGCAAGTCTTGCAGGTCAGCGATAGGAATTGGTGATGGAGACTCCATGGACTTTTAAAGTACTTTATTTGTGTTCCTGCATGGTCAGGGGAAAGGGAGATGGTGGCAAACAGCAGACAGATACTCTGCTTTCATGTCAGCATTGAAGCGTGGCTCTAGAAAGTGACTGTCTCAGAGAAATGCACTGTGCAGGAGTGAACAATCTGTCTTGGAGGGGTTTTGGGAACATGGACTCCCCCAGATTTTGCAATGAGCAAAGCTAACTCGGAAGGGCAGGTTTCTCCCCGAGCTTGCACCTGAGGAAAGAACTTGTCGGAGGATCTTAGGAAATAGGATTTGAGGAGCTCTAAGAAGTCATCTACTCCAACCCCCTGTCTCAGGCTGTGAGTGAGACTGCAGGTGGAAATTGGTGCTGTGCACTGTGTACAAAAAGCAGGGGGTCTCTGGGAACCTGGGTGGTTCCCAGTGCAGTGGCACCCCACGTCTGCAGGGATGCTCCAAGCAACCCTAGGGATTTGCGTGCCCAGGTCCCGGACAGTGGGGTTTATTTGGTGTCTGAGTCTCTTTGGCAATTTCAGAAATCCCAAGCTGGGGCTATTGGCTCTTCTAACCCTCAGGCTGTGGCCTGGAAAAATGAGCACTTGGTTTAATTTCCCAGCACTGCTGATGGCTAAGTCTGGGAAATTCATGCCTCTACTTTGTGTCTAAAACAGAATCAGAATTATAGAATCATTTAGGTTGGAAAAGACCTTTAAGATCATTGAGTCCAACCGTAAATCTTAACGCTGTCAAGTCCTGCCAAACCATGTCCCTCAGCACCACGTCTACGGATCTTTTGAATACCTCCAGTGGTGGTGGCAGAATGATACCGAACTCCTTAGAGAAGAGGTTTAGGACCTTCCCAGGAAGAACAGAAGACCTGTGCTAGGGAAATGACAACATGTCCTGTTCTTATCCTCCTGCCCTCTCTATCTGCTGCCAGATATGAGGCCAAACAGGCCTTTGCTCTGCTCTGGGAGAGCTGTCCTTCTGTTCCCATGTCTGGAGAGAGAAAACCTAAGCCTTTGGAGTGTTTGGGTGCTATGGGAACAGGTGCAATAGGGGTCCTAAAAAAACAACAGATCAGAAAACATATGGGACTGCCCCAGCTCTTAATTAACTTAATTGCTGTAGCTTCCATGAAGGTCTGCCAGTTTGCCTAGCATGTTGTTTCCGGTGCAGGCAAGCACCGGTCCCTGTGATGGAGTGCAGACATGGTAATGCTATCAGCAGCCCCTTCCTTCCCACAAGGGGTACAGTAGGCCAGACCCCCTTCATGAAATCCAGCTGGTGGGCCCAGGGTGCAGGTCCTTCTGCCTAGACATATAGCCCACTCCTCCAAAGAGGTGCTGTAGGCTTCTCCAGAGAGAGAGTGGGGGTGAGGAATGGGTTTTGAAAGCTAACAAGGGTTATTACAGCCCAGCGGTTTGACGACTCTGCCTGTCCACTATCAGAGGATGTTATTTGCTGATTGCTGCTGCAGGGGCAATGAGTCATTCAGGCTGCAGGTGGTCGGCTGATAAATGTATTGAGCCAGCTCACCTGCATGTTCAATGGCACAGTAAAACCACTAGATATTTATAGAAAGAAATTGCATCCTGACTGGTGAAAAGAGAACACTCTAAATGCTCTTAGGTTAAAGAGCACAACTGGGCTGTAGTCCTTTCTTCGAGACTTCAGACCGAGAGAAAGGGTAGTCAAGAATCTTTACCAACCTCTTTTGATGCTCAGACAACAGCAAGTTTTTTTCACTTCAGAGTCACTCTTCCTCACTGAAAGTATTCGGAGAGCAAAGTCACTCCCAGTTAAACATTTGTCTTTTCATGGCACTGAATTGTAAATAATGCTGTTGTCCCAAAACCACTACAGATACCTCAAAGTTTCCAGAGGTTCAAAGATATCCTCCAACAACAATCCTTGTGTTGTGCTGTAAACTGAAATTTGAAATCAATTGTCCAGATGTCTGGTATGGAGCAGCCCAGCCGGCCAGCCTGCTCTTTGTAAGGGAGCGGCTATTCCCACATATGTGTTTCACTCCAGCAGAGCCTGGATCCTCTCTGAAGCTCGGGGGCTGGAGACTTGAAGCACAGCAGAAGGAGCTGCCCTGAGAGGTGCAGAGATGCTAGTGAGCGAGAAGGGAGAGTGCAGTATCCGATGTGGGCACATCTTGTCTGGCCAGCCAAGCCAAATTTTTATCACCTTTGGATTCACCATGCTGCCCAAAAAGCAAAACAGACGTGTAGTAGTGTTGGCAATCTCTGTAGGAACCTCCTGTCTGCCAGATTTTCTCTCCCTGCCCTCCCAGCAGGTGCCAGCTGGGTTTTTGCTTTCTTTCATCCTATGATCGTGTTTCATCAAAGCAAGCACAGTCAGGGGATGCAGAGCCCAAAGGCTTACTAAAATTAGGCCTGATCTTTGGTCCTGTTTGTAAGTCGTTTCTAGGCATGGTGACGTCTGACATACAAACTGGCTAAAATCAGGGTTTGCAAGTCCTAAGTGCAGCTATGTTTGTATTATTGTTTGCAAAGTCCTTTGGAGCAGCTGTGTGCCTGTTAGAAGAGAGCAGCAGCACGCAGACTCAGATCAAAGAGCCCCCGTGAAATAGATTTCAACATAGACAAGCAGCCTACGCTATCGAACTAGCTGACAAAGGAGGATCACGGGAGAAGCACCGTGGCTGCGATTTTGACACAATCAAACCATGTTTGTGCAGTCCCCATGACTCATTTCTGGAGTCACACAGGTTCACTGTGGAGATCTCTGGGTCTTCTGCAAAAACAACAAATGAACAAGATGTTAAGTCCCAATTAAGTTAATGCGGCTTAGACAAATCTTTCAAGTTGAATGTAGTGGCTTGTGTTTTACTGGACCTGGATCTTGCTAAAGCTTCTCTTCCCCCTTCTTCCCATCAGACCTATTTAAATAACAGTGGTTAGTCGGGAGGAATTATGAACAGCAGTTCAAACCCCAAAGCATGACCAGAATAGGTGTTTGGAATGGCTATTAAAAATACCTTCAAAGAGGTGATGAATAGGCAGCAAAGGCAAGGATGGAGAGCAAAGAGCATGCTTTGTGCCTGTTTTTACACTTAGCTTATGTGGCGTTTTGAACAAAGAGGAAGCGTTGACGTCAGGTCTCTGGGCTGGCTGATTGTGTAGCATGCCATGGAAATCATTGCCCATCAGTAGTGCTGTCCTCACACCTGGGCTAGAAGAGCATTTTTTCAGTGCTGGATCTGAAATAACAAATCATCCAAACTGTGGTGTGCTCTTTGGGCAATAAATGTGGTCTGGTTCAGGTCTTCGTGAGGACCTGGATAGCCAGCAGTGCTCTGCCAGGCCTGTGCTCAGCATGCCTGCTGCAAAATGGGCTTCTAAATGGCATGACCCAAGGTGAAGCTGATCCTTTTTTGAAGCAGCATGAGTACCCCCGTGACACTCCTCTGGTGCAGAGCTCTGTTTTCCTTTTCCCTGCTGCGTGGTGTCCCCATATGCTGCAGCTTGTGAGAAGGAAGGGGGTGTATGTGGTGCATCATGTCCTAGGACAAGGGTGCAACTCTGGTCTAGGATATCCCTGTGGGAGCCGAAGGGATGCAAGTTCAAAATAAATAAAATGACATGATTCTCCACTCTTCACTCACCTGTCCTGGCGACTGCCCTCGCAGTAGCTCCCTCTCTGCCCAGGGAGACACAGCGGAAATTCTGGTGACAGCTCTGGCTTGGGGTAAGGGCAAGCTTCTGAAATAGGCAGCTCCTAGACTGTTAGGAAATTTATAGCCCAAACCCAACATCTGAAACTTCACCTGAAACCAAATTGGCAATCAGGTCTAACGAACGCACTGCCAGGAAGCTTTGCAAGGCATGTTTTTGTTGCGACTCCAACTGTAAAGGTCTACAGCCTCTCATTTGACGAACAGACAGCAACATTTTTTTTCATCCTAACAAGGTTTCCTTAGAAATGGATCCACTGCTGAATCCTGAGCCTGCCTGGCATATTCTGGGGGACATCTGGCGTAAATTCTTCATTATTAGATTACATTAGTTGCAGCAATAATCATTCACGTGGGATTATTACATCCAAGCTTGTCTCATTGCCTTTATCCTTTCACACATTGTCTTTCCTGGTTCCCCTTCAAAGGACTGTTGTGAGCTTGTGTCGGAGCAAGAAATTAACTCGTTAGTAATTTATGCATCATTTCCTCCAGCCACATGTATTTAGGGCAAGATCAATAAAATATAATAAGGAAGCGAGTGGGTATTGTCACTGTGGGGCTGAAATAATTCATTTTGTATCACTGTAAATCCTTCCCTCACATATGAAAACCTGCAGTCCTGTCCATCATTAGCTGATTTTGCTAGACTGTATCAACAAGACATTGATTCAGCTCCTTTGTGTGCTTGCAGGGTTCATGTCCTGGTACTTCTGCTCACAGCCACACAAAGTGCTCCGAGTGGAGGTTTAAGATTTTGAAAAAGCAGTGTTTCACAGCCTTTCTTCTGGCTCCTGTCGTGTAATTAAAGCCATGCCACCTAACACTGGAGGTTCATTTCTGGAGTGGGTCCATGCTCTGGCAGCTGCTGTGATGTGTTAGGTCTGAGAAAGGGAAAGGAATAGCAAGAGGGGTGCAAGCACCACAGCTCAGGGCACAGAACATTTTTCTGTCTGGGAGAACTGGGGAGGCAAACCTGAGTGGATCTGAGAGGTCCGTGGCAGGTTCGAGAGGATCTGGAGTCCTTGACTAGTGATCTGACTGCTGGGCAGCCCTTCCTAGGTAAAAACAAAAAAATAGGAAGAGTTTGGATCCATCTTACCCACTGGCAGGGTAAGAACATAAGAGAGGCAAAGCTTTTGAGGAGAAGAAACAGCAGACATAGCGCCCTGGATTTCTATGGCTCCTAAAGAGGCTCAGAGCTGATGCCACAGGGTATCTGCTCTTTCCATGTCTCTTTTCTCACCTCCTGGCTCAAGTCCAGAATCCCCTGCAGGGTTTCAGCTCCACGAGAACTTGAATTTGAGGAATTTGTTACAATTTCAGATTAAGAGTTTCCTGAAAATGCAAGCAAAACCAAATCAGCAATTCAGTACCCTTTCTAGCTCTGCCTGCCTGGACTCCCTGCAGCTGTTCCTGCTGTGGGAGATGTCCTGGCAGTTGGCACTGATGTGGAAGGAGCTCCGTGGCCCACCTTGGCTTTAGCAATGCTCTGCCTGCTGATCCGAGGGGATTACAGCAATTCAGAGGCTCCAATTTCTGAAAGTCTCTGGAAGGAGAAGTCTTGAGATCACTCTGCACTCTGGGACCTGCATGTTTTGTTGCTGTAAATGTGGAGAAATCTAGGAGAGGGAGGTGGTTAAAACCCCTTAGCAGGTCTGAGTCACATCCCAGAGGAATATTCTTTGTGTGGTCGTGCTGGGCTGGGCAGCACACAGTGTACACGATGGGGCAGCGAAGTCAGAACAATCTTGCCCTCCGCAACCCAGGCGATGTTGACACAGCCTGAAGGGGAGCGCAGAGGAGATGAGATCCCAAGATTATCAGTGCAGACAGGGGAGAGGAATGTTGTTTGCTTGTAACTCTTCTTCATCAGGACTGGCAAAATCCAAACACTGAGGGAAGATGCAGGCAGACGCCCATGCACGGTTGGAGAGTGTAACAGAGATAAGCAAGGTCAGGGACAAAGCCAGGGGCTCTAACTTCAGCACAAGAAAAACTGGTCACAGCACAGGCTGGTTGTCTTCTGAAAGCCTTCTGGAGACAAGGGTCTGTCCAGGTCACCTGCAAGCTGCTAGTGGTGACGCTGCTCAGGAATGCATACAGGACATTGCTCCTTTGTCACCTGCCCCTACGGTCCTCACAGCTTCAGTGAGGCAAAAGCCAGCTATGTCTGGTCTCCACTAAGGTCCAGTGGTGATGTGGCTAGCAGTACCACCTTCTTGAAGGTGAAGTTTGTTATCAGGTAGAGTGGAAAGGCTTGCAGATGAGAAAAAAAAGATCAACTAGCAGAGAGGAGGAGGGAAGCAGAACTGAGGCAGATGCTCAGACAGGATGGCAGTTATTTGCATGGTTTCGTTCCTTCAGGAGCTGGGGTTAGAAAAGAAAGCACTTCCAGGAGCCACTTTCTCAGCAGAGCCGCTTCGGACCAACTTCTTTGCATTGTAGGGTCTTTCTTGGGCAGGCTGTGCAGCCAGCCCTCCCGCGGCATTGCAACATCTCCCGCTTTCCAAAGAGACAGGAGCCCGAAGAGCAAACACAGGAAACCCCAGACCTGGTCAAGGTCTGGGAGGTAAATTTGTAACTTAGGACAGATTGTGAGGATGCTGCTCTGTAATATGTAAACACTTCTTTCTCTCTCCAGCAGCCCAGCACAGCTGAGTGAGTCAATTCCAAACCTCCCTTCATGGTTGAGTCCACTGAAGAGACAGGACAGAGGTTGGAAATGCAGCCGGGCACACAGGCTCCTTATTCCCTGGAGACGGGCTCCTTCCCTCACTTCTGTAAGTCCTTGCCCTGACCCCGTGCGAATCGGCTGTGCTGAGCAGCAGTGCGGGCTCAGCTGTGGGTTGGGCAGTGGCACGGAGGGGTGGCGGGACACCACTGTGGCCATTGCCAAGAGCTGTGGGTTTTCCCAGCCTCCTGGGCACGCTGCTCCTGTAGCCAGAGGTGCCGATTGAATGGAGCCTTTATGGGTGTTTAATTCAGGTGCAGGTTTTGGAAAAAAAACTTTGTAGCACTGTGCTGCACTCTCCATTGCAGGAGGGAAGGCTCAGATTAGACACTGGGAAAGGAGTGGTGGGGATGTGGTGGGATGGATGGGCTGGGGAAGGAAGTGACAGCTCTGTTCCCAAAGGTCTCTGGTCTAATTTGGGGCAGGAAGACAGGTGAGATGAGCTTGCCAGGTCTCTTCCAGACCTGTTTTCTGTGAGTCTGTGCTTTCCTCCTGCAACAGAGGGAAATGAAAGTGTTCAGGGTGTGGAAGGGGGTACTGTATTTACGGGTGAAGGCTGTGATGCCTTATACTAAAGGAGTTCTGGGAATCAGCTCATAAAGGTTAATAAAGGACAGGTGGAAGTTACGTGTAAAGCTGGTCAAGAATTTTCCATGACAAGAATACTTCTAACAAAGTGATATTTTTCCAAAACCTGAAGCTCTCCCTGGATAAATCTTGATTTTGTCAAATATATTAAATATATGTGTGTGTATGTACAGAGAGAGAGAGAGAGAGAATTCGGCTGGGAAAATGCTGTAATGGTCTAATTTCAGATCCCTTTGAACCTGGTTTGTGTTTTGACCTAACCCAATGTGTTTCACTACCTCTGCTGCATATGAGGTCTTCGCAATATATGCATAACAATATTCTGAACAAAAGGAATATATTTACTTCCCTTTATATGTTTCCAAGTCACATAAAATTTAAAACAGCAACTTCTCATGCTGCTTTCTTAGTAAATACATCCCATATCCATATCAATATCCAGTTCAATTAGCATCAGCAGATACCCTATTTGTCTGATGTGTGTATATCAGGTAAACCAGTGGCACAACATGAATTGATCCTGTTCGACGCAAAGTAACCTTTGCACCGGGGGCTGAACACTGGGAATCAAAACCCACTTGTCTTGGGCAGATCAGAGGGCTGGAGGGATGGCAGAGAGGGCAGGGATTGCTCCCCAAAAGCCAGGAGACATTAACTGAGCACAAGCAGGCAGGCAGCATGCCGAGATGACGAGGTAGCAGGCAGTGGGTAAGCATTTGCTAGCTCTGGCTTGGGCTTTCAGTGAAGTTGCTTTCCTCTTCTCTCTGCCTCCCTTCCTTCAGCTGCACAGTCCACGGCTGTCCTTAGCATGTGTTGGCAGCCTGTGGGGCACAGCAGGGTCTGTTATCACCTACCACTGCTAATGCCTGCCCCAAGGGCATACTTGCTGATGTCCAGGACTCACGGAGCTGTTGCCAGCTCTGAGCATGGCAAGGGGCTGGCAAATCCCTCCTGCGGTCTCAGCTTAGGCCACCTGTGGGGCACACAAAGAGCCTGTGGGTTTAAATCCTTCCCCTGAGCTAGGCTAAGGGGAAGGGGACTTCAGCAAAAGGCAGCGTGGGAGCTAGGCACGAACTTGAAAGCATTTTGGAAAAGCCACCTAGGCTTGTGTCTGATGATAGCGCTGATGTACAGCTCTCCAAATGAACTCTGCAATTCTAGCAGGGTTTCTGTCATGGCTCTAAGACATCCTTGGTACATTTCCACGTTGGCAGAACCCATGTTATCACCAGGGCACTGAGGAATCACTGCAATTTTTAAAAATTTTATTTATTTATTTTTACAAGTACTCCGAACCATCAACATACCTGGACTCTAAAGTGCTCCCAGGGTGAGGGTAATTTAAGTCAAATTCTATCAGTTTTGGAAGATTCCCTGGCTTTTTACTGGGGTGATTCACTTCATACATGAGAAACTGCCAGCAAATGCCTGGATGCTCACTGCTGTGTTTCCTACAGAAACCTGGACAAATAGGTGTGCACGTAAGTGATGGACAGAGAGAAAATTATGTTCTAATCTAAGAGATCTAAAAAGCTGATCTAAGTCACAAAAGCCAGAAAAGGATCCATCCCACCAGCCTACTCCCATCCCTCAGGGTGAAGGAAGGCTACACAGATGCCCTGCCTGGTGCTCAGCCCCAGTCTCAGTTTCAGGCTTAGTCCCCAGACTCTGTTGTCTGGAAGTGATCCACAAAGGATTTGTCACCAGCTGCAGTCAACAGAGCCCACAGCTGAAGTCTAACGTGCGCTGCCAAAACCAGCTTGCAGGTACTCACAGGTTAGCCCTTTCCACTCTGCATCTGTCAATAAAGCGAGCATCCTTCCCATCCTGACTTTTCTCAGCTGACCTTTTTAAGCGTGGTTGCAGGTTCTGCCCGATCTTCCCTTTGACAGGTCTGAAGATTCATTCCGAACTTTGCAGAGGCAATTGGTTTACAGGAGAGATCAGCAGCATTTCATGGGTGCGGGGCTGGTCTGCCTTTCTCTTCCTCCAAGACAAGCTCACGCACACTTGAAAACACTCACAGGGAGCTGGGAGATGCTGCCTTGACCGTAGACGGGAGGGTTCCCTTCAGACAGTGAGTTTGGAGCTGGCTTTTGCATGAGAAAGAAATTTCTGTATTGAAATCAGGGAACTGGGAAATCACAGGTGGCTGAAACAACAGGAGCAAATCCTACTGCAACTTTCATGTCACTGCAGTGACCTTCCAGGGAAAAGACTTTTATTGCTGAGCCTACTCCTGACAGTAGAGAGGGGACAGTAAAAGCCCTTTAATTAGCTGATGAGAAGGAGGTTCCTCCTAGGCTAGACCTAGAGTGTTACAGCAGGTGTTATTGCAGTGATGGCAGTAAGGGTAAGGGTGGAAGAGTGGGTGTTTGTTGCAGGTGTTTTGAGTCTCCTTTTGATCTCCTTCAGCTGAAAACCCAAGATGGGCTGCCCAAGGGCTTTTTTACCCAGAGGATGAGGCTAGAGGGTGGTTTGGAGTTCTCTTCTCTTGCTGTGATCCTGCTTGTTATTGTTTTGCTCCTGCTGTAGTAGCTTGCTGGGGTGATTCAGAAGTTGAGCTGAAAATCCACACCATGTGCCTTGTGTGATGCTGGCTTTGCTCGACTCTTCCTGTAAGTCCTTTTGCTTGTGCTGAGCAATATCCTACTGCCAAGTGGGTGCTACCCTTCTGGGGAGGGGTGCTGGGCAAGGAGGTCCCTTGGGAAAGGGACAGGATGGAGCAGTAGAGTGCTACCTCAAGGGTCATCCACGCGTGTGACAATGAGGGCAGAGAGGAAGTCTCTGGAAAACTGCAGTAATGCAATAAATGAGAGTAAAGCTGAATGTGCTAGGCTGGGGAGGCACGGTGTGGTACATGGCTGTGCTCTGCAAAAAATGCGTAAGTTCTTCTCTATCTGGGTGACGTGAGCTGTCTGGAGAAGGTTTCTCTATGCCATCTCCTGTGGAGGAGCATCACATACGTGTGAGCCTCAAAAAGCCAAGCAGCATCATGGTGGCTCTGATGTGCCAGGGCGGTAACGCCTGTTCTGTCCTTGATGTCGGTGGCTGCTGAGCACAGCTCTCCCCTCAGATGGGCCCTGCTGCTCTGTGGGTTTTCTGCAATGCTCTTGTTTGCTTTCCTGTTACGGCTTTTTAACAGGAAGGCCTTGACATGATTCTGGCAGAAAGTACTCTTGCCTTGGCCTCCCTCTTCTAAGCTTTCTCCAGAAACACTGTTGCATCCTGAATGAGATGTTTTGGAGCCAGGTCTTGGATGGCCCGCTACCTGTGAGGGGTGCTGGAGGTGATGGCTGCGGTGTGGGGAGGCCAGGCTGCCTCCACACCCAACTGCCAGGAGTCCTATGCTGTCTGGAGTTTTACAAGGGCTTTATCTGTATTTTTTTGGCATAGCTTATATTACAGTGGTTAAATATATATTTATTACTAGGGTAAAGCCTCTGTTTTCAGTGCTTCGAGGAAGAGAAGCATTACGCTGGAAATCTAGTCAGAGAAGCTGTGTTCAGAGACCGGGAGAGACTTGGGGGTGGATTCTCCTTTCACTGGCACCAACCCTGCTGGGCTTGAGGGCACAAAGTCGAAGTGCATGAGGAATCTGGATCTCCTTCTAAAAACAAACAAGATCTGAGTTTGCAGTCCCTCAGCACCCTGGGGAGTACATGGTGTGTCTGCTGCAAACCCAGAGCAGCTTAAATCAGCTGGGAAGTTTGGTTATTCTGAGGTGCAGGCTCACTTCTTTCCCCTTGGATCTGTCTCCTTGGGGTGCCCAGCTGAAAGGAAGGCATCAGAGGAAAGATGGGATGGGTGCTGGGAGCCACGCTTGCTGGTCCTTGGCAAGGGAGCCAGCAAGGTTACAGGAGGATAGAGACATCAGTGTTTTGGGAGGAAGGCTGCCTTGGTGTCTGGCTGGCCCCGGGGGCAGCAAAGGGGTTAAAGCCCAGCCGTTCTGCCCAATCAGTCTGGCTTGCCTGTAATAACCAATTAACAGAGTGTAATTGTGCAAATCCATATGTGGCAGTAATTACCAGGGAGATTAATGGATTCCTTCCTTTCTAAGTGGACCCCACCACAGCTTGCCAGCGTTCCCCCCCACCTGAATAGGACTCAGTGCGGGGGGGAAAGCAGGAGCCGCTCTTCCCTGGACACTCTGTGATGAAGCCAAGCGGACAGGGAGGCCCCGTGGGGACTGCCCGGTGCTTGTTTAAATAACCCTTTTCATCTCCCTGCGTTTCCTTACATACAGCTCGCTGCTCCCTGGCTTGAGCTCAACCTCCCGAGGACAGTTCGTGCCCAGCTTGCTGAGCCTGGGCTGCTGCGTCCCTGCCCTCTCCATTGTCCATTCATTCCTCGCTCCCCTTTCCCCCGTTTAGCCCTAATTGCCGCAGAATATCGCGTCTGTTTGCCTTCTTCTTTTGTAGCTTTGTTATTTTAGTTGCAATGGGTAATCCAGCAAACTGTTAAAGGCATACATGAGGCGAGGAGGGGACAGCAGGGCGCTTGAGGCAGGTTTGCAAGCCAGGCAATGGGGTTACATTTGGGGGATAGCAGCTTGCAGCTGGGCTGGGCCTGCCACATCCTTAAGGACAGGTTTTCTTAAGGATAGATATATGGCCCCAGAAGCAAAGAGTGACCCTGGAGCAGGTGAATACTTCCCCTTCCAAGTGTTCTGGGTGGGGGAATGGGGCACTGAGCCCTGCTGAGGAAGGGGTTGCATTCGCAGACCTGTCCCCAGCAGGTCACTACCTGGGCAGCACAGGCTCCTCCACAGTTGCACCAGCACATTGGGCACTTGAGATGGAGAACTGCCTGTCCCGCTCAGGCCAGCCTTGCTTCTGCATCACATGCGTGGGTCTGAGCCCTGCTGACCCATAGTGCAGAGGGAGCTGGGAAGAGCTCAGCCTTGTTTCTGTGCTGGATGATGATCCCTGCCCCTGACAGATAGCTCGTGCAGAGAGTCAGCCCCTGGGGAGGGCTGTTGTGCTGGCTGGGGAGCCATCTGTCTCTGGCTGCACGCACAGGGCTGTGGGTGCCCCGGGGGTGGCTATGCTTGCTCAGCTGGGGATGGGGTGGGTGGCTGGAGAGCCAAGAGACCTTTAGAGTCTGGGATGGCAGGGAGCGATCACATCACATTTCATGTGAAGCATCCTTGCATCCTTGCTGCCTTCCTCATCAGGCCAAAAAAGTGATGCTGGGGTTTGAATCTGGGTCTGTGATTTATTTATTTTTACCCTCTGTGTGTAGGCTGATACCTGGACTTGGGGTATGCTAGAGCTGTGTGGTCTGGGTGAGAGCATCTCGTGAGTGTAAAAAGCAGCCAGACGGTGCCAGGCCAAAGGTTCATCTTGCAAATGGTAGTTGCTTAGAGGGGAGGTAGGAGCAGAGTGTGCTTGAGTGTCCTTCTCCAGCACGTACCTCCCAGTGACCTCTGCCCTGAAATGTTTTGGACCTTCCATCAGTGATAACTGTGTGGGTTCAGAACTGGCTGCCCCCAAAATATGCAGTGATATCTGCATAGACATCCCTGCAGAGCACTGGCTGGCCCTTGCCTGGCTGTTCTCTGGCAGCCCTGTCCCCGTTCACTGCCATGTAGTGATGGACGTAAATGATGTTTTTCTTACTGCTGACTTGTTACAAAGGCCAAGAACGTGGCTGCTCTGAGGGAACAGCTGTGCAAGGCACTCCACAGAGACATGAACAAGACTCCTCCAAGGAGGGTTACAGATGATGGGGGAAGTTTTGGGAGATTCTTGCCTTCAGGTGATGGGAATGCACAGAACAGTGCATCTTCCTGGAGGACCAGGAGTGGTGGGGAGCGCTGATGGAGATGCTGCTTTTGGGTCTGCTTGCTTGGGGTCCTGGGAGCCAGCCAGGAAGAGGCACCGGGGCAGCTCTTTGCGTATTGCAAATGGGATGGGGTTTTTTATTAGAGAGCTGTGTCTTTTGGTGTCAGCTGAGGCTCTTGACTCTTTTAGCTCTTCTGTTTCACCTGACCAAGGGTTCATCAGTATTCATTCTCCCTTGCTGCTGTGTCATCTTAGGTTAGAGGTTATATGTGCCAAAGTATGGCATGTAAATATGTCTACTGGGTCTGCTCTGCTTGTGGGAGTTTGAAGTAGCCCATGTCTTGGAGGAGCAGCTTTCCTGGAAAGCTTCCTACCTGGCCCAGGTGCCCTGGGGATTCAGAGACGTACTTGGGACACTGAGGGATGTGTCTTGCACAATTTCTGGGATGTTCAAAGTGTTGTGTCTTTGCAGCCCTGGATTTTAGGCTTCATGGCTGCAGGATTTAGTGGGATAGGTATGATTTAAAAGCCTCACTAATGAAATAAGCTTGGGGAGACGGATTTGTGTGGGTATGGCTTGGCTCTTAAATGTCCAAAGTTCCATGTGGAAACAACCCTTGGCCTGTGCTGACTCCCAAACTGTGCTTGGGAGCTATTTAGCGGAAAGTGCTAGGGACTCTGTTTAACGACCAGCAGGACAGACCCTGGGACCATGCCCTGGGGTGGTGAATTTACTGGTATAGATTAGCCTTTGGGGCTGTGCTGCTGGTCTGGAAAGCTTAGGACCTGAAAAGGGACTGGGCTCCAGATTTTGCAACTGGGATATGTCTTGCTAGCAGAGGAGGCAGCTCTGTGTTGGAGAAGCTGCTCTGGGATCTTCAGAGCTTGCTTTAATAAGCTGACTTAAGTATGCCCATGTCATCCCAGGTCCTTTCTCTGCTTCTGCTGTGCTGAGGATGCTCCTTCTGTTCAGAGGCTTGAAAGGACAGGGCCAAAAAGTGGTTGTGGGCAGGTGCTTGCTTCTTTCTTTTTTCTGGGAAGAGGTTGGGAGGCAGAAAGCTGATATTTGACAGTGCCAGCAAATGTCATTCCACATCCCTGCAAATTCTTCACGTGCTTGCTCCTCACTGCTGTGCTGCCTTGTCTCTGTGTGGTGCAGTCTGTGCTTGTCTTGATCCAAGGCTGTTCCTTTCTTTGGGTCACAGGGAATTTTGTCATGCTCCCATGGCTTTAAATATCAGTGGATTTTCTGTTTGGTATAGAAGAGCATGTGGCTTTTGAGAGGAGAATGTCTGAAAAGCAATGGAGGGCATTGATGACACTGTAGCTGGCTCTTACCTGCCCCTTGGCTGCACAGGGAGGCAAAATGTTTTAAACAGTTTCTGCAGGGAAAACACTGAGAGGAACCGATCTCATGGGAGAACGTTCTGGCTGATTTTCATGTTGTGTTGGTCTCCCTTTGGCTGCCACTGGCAGGCAAGTCCCAGGGCAAGAACAGCTGCTAGAACAGACGAGGAATAGGTGTATCTGCCTGGGTAAGGCAAAGAGATGGCTTAGTCCCCTGAATGTCAAACAGACCAGGCTGGCACAGTTTTGAACTGATGTTGGTTGGATCTATAAAGAGATGATCGCAAAACAAACCTGTTGGTTTTCTGTGAAGTGGAAGTCCGCGTGGCTTAGGAGACAGACCCAGACTATCCAGAGTAGAGTTGTCTGAGCCACCAGTGGAGGCAGAGGCAGCAAGGGGTAAGGTGAGGTCTTTGTATCCCCCTTCTCCCAGCTTTTTCTATGGCCAGTTAATGAAGGGTGTCTTTGGGCTTCAGCTCATCTTAAATGCATTTTGTGCCTTGTCCTTGGGCAGCAAGACTTGGTTGTGCTTTATTTCTTCCAGATGTCATGCCTAGGCTGTGTCTCTGGATCTGGTATTTGTGGGGAGGCTGCATAGGGATATGTCTGCAGCATGGCATTGAACAGTGTGTCTGTGGGCAAAGAGGTGGTCTGGTTTATTGTTTGGGAGGGTTTTGTGTGGCTGTTTGTTTTTTTCCCCCTTGGCGACTGAGGGGCATTATAGGTAGGAGCTGGAGGCTTGCAGTGGGCAGCGTTGCTGTGCTGATAGTGCTAGTCCAGGGTTGCTGGATCAAGAGTATTTGGAGCAATGGAAACTTGCTCCAAGACTTGCTTGAAACTCAGAGAGCCATCCCCAGGAAGATCATGTCATTACAGAAACAGATGAGATCTTTGTGTATTAGAGAAGACAGCAAAGCATTGAGAAACCTGCCTCTCCCTCTTTCATAGAAGCACAGCTGGGTTTTAGCGATATTGGATTTCCTTCCCTGCTCTCAGGGGACCCAATGAACAGGCTGAAATCTACTGAAAAAAGTGTTAATGAGCCAGTGACATCTGCAGAAGTGAAGTGGAAGTGGGATTCAGGTGAGCTGCCTGGCTCCTGAGGAGCTGCGAGCATCCTATGAAAGGCACAGCAGCCCCACCATCCCCATCCCCATCCCACCTTGGCTTATAGAAAACGCCTTGTTGACTGGAGCAAGGACCAAACTATGAAGACAGCTCACTGAGAAGTGCTGGTGGAAGCTGCACCTTGGTGATATGGTAGATGTGGCTTTTGGGCCCTTGGTCCAGATCAAAAGTTCTGTGTCCATGTGACACACAGTGCTGATCTGGTATAAATGCCACGTTCCTCAGATCTTTTTAGATGATAGTAACGGGCTAACTTGACACGGCAGGCTTTATCCTGGATCAGATATGCTGGCTGCCAGAGGGCAGATTGTATTGTAGACTTAAAAGTAAAGGAGAGAAAGGAGTGATTCAGTGAGAGCCGGAGCCCTTGCTATGGCATTAATGTGACAGTGTGCAATCAGATGCTTGCACCTGATCCAGGCGGTGCTCAGTGGAGAAACCCAGTGTGAGCAAGCTTGAAGCTGTGGCCTTGCTGGCTTGGAGAGAGCATGGGTTTTCTAACCAAAGGTTTTCTTTCTAACCCAAAGGTACATGCTGATCTCCCCTCTCCCATGGCATCATACAGAGGAGACTGGGATGAGGTGTCTTATGATAGATATAAACTTTCTGGGCTTTGGGGGGGCTGGCTGCTGTGGCTGGGACCTTGGGGACTGGGCTGTGACTGGTGATGGCTACTGTGCCCTCAGTCATGAAGGTATTGGTGCTCGCCCCTGTGTGCAACTGTTCCTTTTGGATGCTTCTGAGCCTTCCTCCCCTAAGACAGGAGCTACTCAGAGCAGAAATAACCCCTGTAACGTTGAACTCCAAGATATCCATGTTTGCCTGTCTGGTCTAAATAGACCATCTGAGGCAGCTGGATGTGATGGAGATTGACAGGTTGTCTCTGGAGTTTTGCACTTGCTGAAGCAGGAGGAAATGCAAAAGCACAAACGTGGGGATGCACAGAGTGAGAGTAGCCAGCAAAGCCCCCAGCTACACAGCAGGCATCTGCCATGGGGGAGGTAGGTGGGAGCCCTTTGTGGCCTTGTGCAGGGCGGTGCTGTGACAACATGTTCCCCACTCTGTGCTGAGCTCTGGTGGCCATCAACACGTGCAAGGTCCAGCAGATACCTTGTGTGGCTGGGCTGTCCCTTATCAGCTCTGTGCCACCCAGCTCAGGCTCTTGCTAAGGAGGGTAACATAGTCTGCTCACAGAAATTCAGGTTTCCCAACAAAAGAGAATGAAGAATGGAGCAGGATCCGGGAAAGAAAGGCTTTTTGAAAGTTTTCCAGGAGTTCCTCAGAGATAGGCAGGGGGGACAGAGTTTCACTTCGGTAGTTTGTTTCTGAGTAGTCAGAGAAGCCCTGAAATCCGTAGGTTTTTGTGACTGAGGGCTTGTTGTGGGTTGTTTTTTGAGTCCCTGTCCCTACAAGTGACAATGCAGGGTTAACCTGGTCAAGGATCCATCTTCTGTTGAAATATTTCCTCTGAGAAATGATTGTTGTGGGAAAACAGCAAAATTGCAGGCAGTTGCATGGACTGTGTCTTCTAAGGTTTCTCAGAGAACTGTTTTTATGAAATGAGGAAATCTTGGTCTCCAGGGTGTAGTTTTCTTTGAAGGAAGGTAAACTAGCTGTTTTCAGGCATTTTACAGAAATCCCATCATATATGCAGCAGGGTTAAAGAGAGGCTTGCATTTAAATGACAACCTGTAGGTCCTCTGACACTGATTGGGAAGTTTGCTTGCAGGGTGGTATCAAGGAGGTACCAAGTGAACCTTTATTTTTTATATACCTGTAATTTGAAAGCCTCTTGCTGAACATCAAATGACATGTCACAGTGGACTTTAAGAGCTGAGTGTTCATTTTCCACCACAATCTCCTCTGGACACGATGGTCTTTTGGTCAGAGACCTGCCTTTGGATCTGAGTGAATTTAGCACTTGCCTATAGAAATCCTGGCTTCATTTGGTCCTCATCCAACGTGGAATCCTGGCTTTATAGCCTGGTTTGCTGCCTTGCAACATGGACAAGAGAAGTCAGGTGCTTACCTTGAAGTGCGAGGGTGTGTGACTCTCCCAGTTGCAGTATTGTGGTTCCTTTTTTGTCTACAAACTTCATTCTAGCAAAGCTAAAGAGGTGGAGTGACCTGTCTGAAAGCAGGCAGGGACCCACCAGCTCCCAAACCCTGAGCTAGCACTCTGACCAAACCATTGCTTCTCGATACATGCCCAAACCTCTGTGCGGTGTAGCACAAATCTGTGTTATGGGCTTGCTTATTCCCTTGTAAACCCAACCCGAAGCAATGGATGCTTTTGACAAAGAAATATTTTCCAGAGGGTCCAAATGGCTAGTTTTTTGGGCCCACCTTCCCAGGAATACTTTGCTGCATGCTTTTCCATGACGCTACCGCTGCTGACCTTTCTGCTCTGGCAAGGGGGAGTCGCTGGGAAGCACATAGGCAGTGATTCTTCACTGTTACAAAGGCCGGGATTGTTGGCAGCTTGACGCCCCAGAAAGTGTCTAATTGACTTGACTCTCTCTAGCTGGGCTCCAAATGGATTTTCTGCCTCAGGATATCTCGGCATTATAGTGGACCTGTTGTTTTTGCTCCTCGCATGATATTAAAAAGTGCATTGTTGGAGTAGAAAGCGTGAGTCAGAACGGATGTGTGGAGGGAGCTGCCTGTCGCCCTGTGAATGAGTGCCAGCGCAGAGGAGCAGAGCGAGATGGGGTCACCTGCCATCCGTGGTTAGAGGCTGGAAAGTTTCTTGGAGCATCCCAGAGAATGACCTTGGCTTGACGGTATAGATGACACTTCATAGTCAGAGATAAATGGATGTAAACCTGCCCTTT
Organism: Ibycter americanus; assembly: GCA_035590275.1. Lineage (NCBI taxonomy): Eukaryota > Metazoa > Chordata > Aves > Falconiformes > Falconidae > Ibycter > Ibycter americanus. Next base: position 8,201,639 of record JAVJGI010000032.1, on the reverse strand, counting down.
GCATCTCTAATAAGGAGCATTAGCGTTAAAATAGCTCCTCTAGTAATTTTGCGGTGTTTGTCCACATCAATGTGTCTCCAGTGTGGGCTTGGTCCCAGGTGCCCTCTGGGCTGTGCAAAGGCCTTGCTCAGGTATCTCTGTCATCCTGTCATCTGGCACCAGCGCCTGGGAGCGTCTCACCTGCATCTGTGTCAAAATGCACTTGTGCCACCACTGGTGTCTGCATGGGGAGGTAACTCTCTGGAGGAGTGGGCAGCTGGGCCCTGCAACCAGCAAAGCTGCTAGAGGTGCTTAGGCAGGCATAAGAGGATTTGGTGACACTGCCGATTAGTGTCAAAGGCCTCATTATGGTGCTGGTAATTGAAGGTCTCCCAAGGTTTAAACAGGCTGGGAATTATCTGCCCTCAGAGGCTGCTCTTGGCTGCACGGGACTGTGCTTTCTGCAAGGTAGGCAGTGCCCTCCCCGGAGCAGCCTGGTGCTGGGGGTGGTGGCCCATGCCCTCCAGACCCTGGGGAGGGGACCCACACCAGGTGGCAGCCATGGGGCTCAGGGAGAGATGGGGAAGGCCTGGGGAGAAGGAGAGGGTGGGCAGTGTTACTACCGGTGAGTTTGTGGTGGTGCTGTTTGAATATGCTGCTGCTGGTAATTGCATTAGCCCGGTGAGGCTCTGAGGCTAATTTCATTAGCTCGGTGTCTGCGGTTATTGCCTGACAAGAGACAACAGTGAGAAAGGGCAGGGATGGGTGGGGAAGGGCTGATGCAGTAGCTGCCTTCCTCTCCCACTCCAGGGAATCACAGGGGGCACTTTGCTTTTGGTGACTCTTGCCTGTCCCAGGCCGATGCCAACCAGTGCAGCAGATAGGTGAGGTTGGGTCAGTCCATCAGTTAGGCTGGAGAAACCCAAATTTCAAGTCTCTGTTCTGCCAATGACTTCTTGTTTGGCCCTGAGTATGTCACCTGGTGTCCGTGTGTCCTTCCTCAGAGGCAAGCAGGGAGGGGAATGGGCATTTTGGCTCCTGGGGCACTCGGCCTGGTAGCCCCTATTACACCTCACTAGCCATGTGAAGGGAGCCCCCGCCCTAATGCCAGCACTCCGTGGCCAGTGGGTTTTCTCTGAGACTCTAGCTCCAAAGCAGCGTGTCAGGAGGAAGATGCATGTGCAGCTGTAGGGTTATGAGGGCTGCAGCCTTTTTATTTGCATATACTGTTGCCACATATGTAACTGTAGAATGCCTCTGCCTTTAAACAGAGATGGGATGGGGGACTGATGGGCTTCTCAGTCATGTTTGGGGTTTTGTGATTCAAACCAATGTGCAAGGAAAAGGGATGATATTTAATCTCTAACTTTCCTGGTTCTGGGTCAGGGTGCAAAGCAATTATTCCACTTCAGGCCTTCATGTGCTTAGGGTCTGGCTTCAGAGGCCAGCATCCCAAAAGGCTCGGTTGGTGGAGTGGTGCTGGGAGGTTTTCAAGATGCTATTCCAACACACTGCTGAAATATCAGCTGCAGTACAATGGCCTTGCAAAGCTAATTGGGACGTGAGCGAGTCAGGGATGCCAGCACGAGGTTAGCATCTCAGCTGGCTTGAATCAGCACTGCTTTGTCAGGAGTCCTGCTCTGACTGAAGCCCCCCAAGGTGTAGCTGCCGGATGGCAGTGGGCAGCACTGAGTCCCATCTGGGTGTGGCACGAAGATGGCTTTCCTTCCTAAAATGAGTGCCAGCCATAATGTCTTCTGCTTTTACATAACAAGGTGAGGGGGACACACACCCAGGAATAAAAAGCATTCAATTTTTTGAAGCGGTGCCTTGTGCTATTTCTAGTAGAAACTGAAGGGCTGCCTCTAAGGTCCTGCAGCACTACTTGAGAGATTGAGCTGGTTCCTGGAGTCTGTCACAGACTGATCTGGGTGCGGGGCCTGGAGCTTCTCCATGCTACAAAACCCATGGTGGTCCCCTACATGAATTGCCTGGTACTTGCTTTGCCTGAGGAAAGGGCCTGGAGGGGTTTCCTTGGAGTTGCTCAGTGTGTGCATGTGTTCTGCAGCACTAAGCACTCACTAACCCAGATCTGCTAAAAATCAATACAGTAATCCACTTACTGCTTGGGACTGCCAACCTTTTTAAGGAGCTCAGAGCTGTTTTGTCTTCTTTCCTCTCCCCTTTCTTCTAAGCTGGAAGAAAGAGGGGTGGGGAAGGGGGTGCTGGCAGTGCTGGACTAAAATCAGGCTCTTTGCTCTGGGCAGATCAATAAAAATAATTCCCCACTAAAACTTCATTAGCATGGAATTAAAGCTGCTGAGATCCCGTGTGGTCGGTAAGAATTAATGGTACTACTAAATCTCAGCATGGTTGGCGCTTAAAACGCAAAGCTGCTTTGTTGCTCACACCTCCCTGTCCCAGTGCTGCTGGGGCTGAACTAGCCACACAGCCGGGGCTGCTCCCACCCTGCCCCATGGCTTCTCAGCGAGGGTACAGCCCCCTTGTCCAACCTGAGGACAAGGGACAAGCCAGGCTGGGATGGTAGCAAGATGCAACTCAAGCAGGTGGAAGCAAAACTGTTGTGTGAGAGTGGATTTGTCTTGAAACAGTGGCTCAGTTCTGAGTGCTGGTGGGCACCTGGGGACTGGGAGTAGATGACCCCGGTGCATCTCTGCAGGGTGATGGACAGATGATGGGAAAGGTCTCTGGGTGTTTCCCATTATGCCAAAGCTTTCCCCTGACACTGAATCAGAGAAACATCCCTCTGGCAGGCTGCGTGTGCGGCTACACAGAGTCCCTCTCTTCTGTGGAAGTCTTGGATCTTATTGAAGATGTGTGTGAAAATTGCTTTTTTTGGAAGCAAATTGTTGGAGTTCTTGATTGAAAAATGTTTCTTTCAGCCTTGTCACAGAGGAAGAAAACTTACCCTGCTGAGAAATCCAATTTTCTGTCCAAAGATTGAAACAAGCCACCTTGCAGTGCTCTGGGTCTCTGCCTGCAGGGCCCTGGGGCATCCCTGCCCCATGCCTGGCTCTTGCCTCCTGCCCCTAGCAAGGATCCCTAGTGTGGCTGTTAAAGGGCAGCACCAGAGGTAAAGCCAGTGTTATCCTGAAATAGCAAACTTTGCCTACAGGTTAGAAATCCCTGTAGTTGCTTGTGACCTAATGCCACTTGGATTTAGTGCAGGGTGGAGATGGTTTTGGAGGGACTCGTGGGTGTGTGGGAGCATGGCCTGGTGAGTGTGGGGCAGCACCCACTGAAACAGGAGCTGTGCCTACAGCTCCTGCGCCTGGATGGAGCTGTGAACGCTTGGAGGACTGGCCCTTGCTGAGGACGTGAGCTGGGGATGTCCTTGTATGTTGGAGTGGTGGCAGGGGAGGACACCAGCTCAGCTCAACAGGGAGAGGGACAGAACATAGCACCACATAGTCTATAGCTCGTCCATAGTATGATAGGTGCTGTATTATACTCTTGCATTTGTTATCAAACCGTCTGGTCTCCCTTCCCCAGAGCTCAAAACTTGTAGCCTGTGAGAGGGGCATGTAAGCATGCCACTCAGCTGCCTCTCCTCCTCTGAAACAGTTCTGCAGTGCCGTTAATGTTTGTACAATAAAACAAATGAGATGTGAAAGGTGGCCAGATAGAAAATACAAGAGCGATCTCTTCTGTTTGTATTCTGCCTGTAAGACTGCAGTTACTTGTTCTTTTGCCTCAGTAGAACCTACTCTGAATACTGATTTTTTTTTTTAATTTTTTTTTTTTTTTTCAACTGAGGAAAAACAGTGCATATATACCTGGACTACAGCTAATGGGCTATGCAGAATGCTGATACTATTGCCTGCAGACCTCCTTGTTCCTGACAGCAGTCTGGTTATCCATTCATTCTGCAGTGTGGAGATGCACTCCCAAATGTTAGGTTCATATTCCCAGGTAAACTCCAAGTTCTGGAGTTGATCTGATGTACCTGCTACCCATAAAGAGCTGTGCGTCTGTGTCATGGTATCCTCGTGATATTGTGCATTACCAGGTCCCCGTGCGCGGATGCAGAAAAGAAATGGGAGGAAGCCAAAATCACCTTTTAAAAATAATTTTAAAGTTTATTAATATGAGGGAGGGGAAAACACCCCTTCCTTTGCTTAAACTCGGGCTCGAGAGAAAAGGGTATGGCAATGTCTGAGAGCGAAGGAAGAAACAGAGCTAACAAGAGTAACCTTTCCTTCTCCTGCACACATGATACCTTGGGGCTGACAGCACCTCCGTCAGCATCCGCCCAAGCTGCGGCTGGATGCTGCGAGCAGCTCTGTGCTGGCATATTGCATGCCTTCCCCTTGCAGCATGCTTAGTGCCAAAGGGCAGCATGGGCCCTCGGGTAACGTGGAGGGGGCCAAGAGCCAGCAGGCCCTTGAAGGATGCCAAATATCCTAATCTGCTGGTTTTCCCTGTTTTTTGTCTGGCTGCTGCATGCTCCCCATCTTGTACGTGGGGTGGTTTGTGGTCTCCCTGGGAAGACAGAGACCCTTACTAGCCCCGTGCCCCCTTTCTTTACATGTGGCTGGTGCCAACAGCAGGGCTGCAACCTACCTCCTCCTCCAACGCACGCTTAAGGCAATGCAGACTTTGGTCTCTGCATGCGTTACAACCTCCGGCAAAATTCCTCCCTTCTCCATTCCTTCGAGGTGATTTCATCCGAGGTCACCCAGATCAGAAACCAGCAGCAGTGGGCTGTGCTACTGCCTCTCCCCAAAACTGCAGCAGCTGGGTTGGGGGCTTGGCTGGGCAGGGCACTGGGGCTGTTCCCCCTTCAGAGTACCAGTGACTGGAGGAGGTAGTGCTGGAGGCTGTACATGGCTTTGCCTCATCTGGCAACTGGCTGCTTGTTTCTGCTTATTTCTACCTATTTCCTGCAGTACTTCAATTTAATGCCCATCCACCCTGACAATGAAGTTGTGGATATACATATGGGACTGTCTGTGAAGGCTGCTGTGTTCTGCTGCTGTGAACGCTTTACTGGCTGTGTGTGGCATGGATTGAGCCCCCTGGGCTCTGCCCCATGTCCCCCACCTTGTCCTATCCCATGCAGCTTTAGCAACTGGCTAATGATGCTTTTTGGGGTGGTTTGGGTGCTTGTTTTGAGTCCTTTGGATGGCGTTGGGAATGGGAGTTGAACTTGTAGCACCACTAGCCCCAGGAAGATCTGGTCCTCCTCAGTCCTGGCTGCGTTTCCTAGGGGTGACTAGGGGGCTGTGACTTGGTGCCAGGAGTGCAGCTGAGGCAAGGCTTGGTGTGGGATGGGAGCATGGAGCTCCCTGCCCTGAACAGCCCGAGCCCCAAGGTGCTGGGACGGTTCCATACGTGCTCCTGCCCTGTCTATCAGTCAGCCCATCATCAGGGCACCAGCCCCTCTGGGTGGAGGGTTGGTCCTTTGCATGTCTGGAAAACACCTCCACATGGCTGGGGCTATTATAACTAATAAACTGCATTGAGTCTTCACTGGTGGAAAAGCAAAGCACCCCCCTCCTTCCCCACGATGCTCCTCCCCTAAACAACTTAACCTCCCCCCCCTCCTCCCAATTTCTGATCTATACTGGAGCAGTCATGCATTGATCAGCATCTTATCTGGGCGATTATGCTACCTGGACGGTCCGCTGTGAATTTGCAGGGAGCAGAGACAGCTGAGCACGGGAGCCAGCCCTGAGCGGCGGCGAACAAGAGCATGTCTCATCCTGGCGAGCAGCTGCTGCCGGCGTGAAGCAAGGATGAGGCCACTGGAGGAGGCAGCTGCCCCGGCACCCTCCGAGAGCCCCTGCTCCTGCAGAGCCATGTCCCGACCCCGGCGGGTTGTGCTGCACTCCAGGCAGCTTTGAAGTTAGAGGCAGCAGTTGTGTTTAGAAAGGCAAGAGATGAACTGAAGATTAAACATGTATGGGAATTATCCTCACTTCATTAAGTTTCCTGCGGGCTTTGGCAGTAAGTATTTTACTTGCGTTTGCAATCTGTGCCTTCTGGGTTAGGTGGAGGAACTGATTCCACAGTAGGAGTATGGGGGGTGGTGGTAAAGGGAATTTAAAAACATGTTTAACCTAGCTCGTATGTGGCTGTAACCTGTGGTGCCTGTGTGCTTATGGTTGAAGCTGTTCTGTGATTATCTGTGCTGTGAACTTCAGCACAGCCAAACCAAGCTGCCTGAAATGATGCAGGTGAGTCAAACCATGACTCTTTGCTCTGAAGTTTAGCATATGGCATCTGAGAGATGCATATATGTGTTTGCGTGTGATGGGCTGAATCTATTAATTTAAAGAATAGGGTCAAACCAAGTAAGTATCTTTCCAATTGTGTTTTTATTAAGTTGGAGGAAAAAAATATACTTTTAAAACATAAAACAGCCCCCAAAGAAAAACTAAAGAGGGCTCTTTCCTCGGCTGGTGGCTGTCTTCTGCCCTCGTGACACAGACACCACCATACTTGTGTGAAGCTGTGTCAGATTAGCCAAATGAGGCTGCACGGTGAGGCAGTGGTCTGCGAAGGGCTGTGTCTGTGTGGCTGTGAGCTGCAATACCCCCCTGCATGCCAGCCATGAGCGAGCCCCGGTTGCAGAAACCAGAACTGCTCTTGGGAAACGGGCTTTGCAATTACCGGGGTTTGCATGTTGTTTTTATCTGAAGTTATTCCTCTCGTCCTAATGTGGGGGATGAATAAGGGGAATGGGTTGAGGATCTGTAGGGTGCTCCCCAACTGAGGCAGGGAGTGCGCAGGCTGGAGCGCTTGGCTGCCAGGGGCTGGGAGCACCCATGTATTGGCTGCTGACAAAATATTGATGCTGCTCCAGGGAAGTTAAAGTGTGTTGTTGTTTATGGAAGTGCAAAGTCTGTATCTCTGGAAAACGCCTTGAGTTGCTCCCAGCCCTTCAGGGTGGGTAAATACCTCTAGGGCTCGCTCTGGAGGCCCCCAGGCTGTATACATCAACCTGTTATTTTTCTGTCAGAGAAGAGGTTCGTGCAGACATTGGATTGCACATGGGATGTTTCTTCTACGTGTGTATTTTTTTTCCCCCTCTCTCTGGCACCAGATGCTCACCTCTGGTAATTCTCCAACTCCAGAAAAGTCATTGGTGTTGCATCAAGTCATCCCCAAATTTCACAAGCGCTTGACTTTCCAAAATACCTTTTTAGGCAGTTTCTGCAGAAAAGAGACGACTCATCGGAAGAATCTATTGCTCGCTGGTGTTTTTAAGGAGTAAACAAAGGCAAGCCAAACTTTGTTCTATTGCTGCAAGAAGGGTGAAACAATGAAAGTGTTATTTGTGTTTCACTTGAGTATTACAAATTTACAAGGAAGCAAAAGAAAAGTGACATTCAAACTGATCTTGATAAGAACCTGGCAGAGCTCTCTGTAGAGACAGGGGTCACAGCACTCCGCAGAGCCTTTGGGGGATTTCTGGGAGAGGAAATCGGTAGTAGGAGCCGAGGTATTTCTGCTTCACCAATAAAGGTGAAGGGACAGTTCTCCAGCCCACCAACAGTTCTGTATATTGGGACTCCAACTTTCACTTAGAAGTATATTTAACTGGTGTTTTAACCTGCTTTCTGACTTGCTTTAGAAAACCAGAGGTGTTTTCTGCAGGTGAACTGCTGACACAGGTGCAAAAGCATTGGCCAAATTTCATTTGGGCTGCTTTAAAACAGCTGCTCTGGCTTGTCCTCTGCTTCCCAGACCCTATAGACCTGTGAGTTACCACTCACATCTACACTCCCCTCAAAGCTGGAGGGCTTCCAAGCCCCTGACGCAGCTTGGTGGGGCTGTGGGTGGTGTGGGGGCTGTCTTTCCTTGGGTTGTTGGGTCTGCAGAGGGATTTCTGGCTGGTTGAGAAGGCAACTGCTGCTTTGGCCAGACAGCTTTAAGGCCCATGGGCTGTGTGAGAGAACAGGCTTTGAGAGGGACGAAGCGGGGTAGGTCATGGTCACCATTGATGGAGGGGGTGTGTGGCAGCTTCCCACCACCCTGGGGTCCTCACCACAAAGCCCATGCAGGCAACCTGCATCACCATCAGGCCTGTAATATGTTCATGGTCTTTGCTGCTCCCCCCTCCTTTAAAATAGCTATGAAACTGTTCCTGGTCCTGCCTGTGCTGGCACCGTGAAGGCGGACATCAGGACTGTGGAAAAGGGCAGTGTCCACACTAGGCTGTCAGCTTGTTGCATTCACTGTTCTTGCACTGTGTTGCTGGAGGGCAGAGTTAAGGTGATGTGGCTGCTGCCGTTTGGCATATCAAGATCTTATTGTATTCAGATTTCCTTTAGCTCTGAAATTCTGGGCTTCATTTTGAGCATAACAGCAAAAAAAAAAAAAAAGCCTATATGTACTTTCTTTTTTTGCATTCAAGCAACCGTTACATATGCTTTAACTTAATTTTATCTGCATTCAGGTTAGAAATAAGGTATGTGTTTTTGGTGTAAGTGTCACTTTGATCTTAAATGTCAGAATGACACCATCGAATTTGTCTGAGAATGTACATATGCAAATTGGTAATAAGCACGTGATCTGTGATGAGGAAAGGACAGCCAGGCTCTAAAGTGTTGCAGATGAGAGAGTAGCAGGGAAGGTGTTCAGATGAGTCACCCGTAGACATCTAAATCAGGAGATGTGCACTAAGGCAGATGGATTTGCCTTCACAGCCTGGGCTGCAGGAGCAGGGAAAGAGCTTCAAAATGTGTTTTTATTCTCCAGAAGGATGTATTTCATCCAGAGCCCAGCTCCCAGGGCAAGGAAAGATGCTGTGTTGGCCGTCCTTTCTCTCTGAGCACTCTCTGGCACAGTTGGTTGGGGACAAGAACTAACTTGGCTCCTCCACAAAGTCTCTTTTATTAGTACTCATGTAACTTGGCCGATGGCCACACCACCTCCGGCTGCAATCTTGTCAGCTCTCCCAAGCAAAGCGGGGTTAGGCTGGGTCGTTTGGGGGATAGGGAGAGGAAAACCCAGGTTGTGCCTGGCTGGCTGGCACCTTTTCCACTTGTCATGGTCCCAGGTTTTGTGACCTGCAGAATGCTTGTTCCCTGCGTGTCACATCTTGCCGTGTCTGTACCTGTACGTGCATATGTGAAGATGGAAGAGGGCTCTTTGACCCAGCCAAGGTGTGAGAAAATCCAGTGACTGGGCAGCTCCTGCAGCTAGGGAAATGCAGAATTAAAAAAAAAAAAAAAAAAAAAAATATTTTTTAAAGCAGGAGACACTTGTCTTCAATTGCCTGGGGCAGCCATGGACCCTGTAGCCAGTGGGATCTGTTCTGATGGGGGCTTGTGGCCTCTCCAGGAGTTCAAAGGCCACTGTAGGAATGTGTGCATGTTTTTTCCTGGTGGATGCTGGAGATCCTGCTGGCCAGGTGGGAAATCTGCTCAGATCATCATGAAAAACCCTTCAGGCCTCAAATTCAACAGATTTATTCCTTCAGAGATGAGAAACTTTATCCAACTCTTGTGTGTTACTGTGGTCACCAGAGGGATGTGATACCTTGTTAGGGTGAGTTAATTTGGCTTGCAGTCCTTATTTTAATTACCTGACAAGCAGTTGCTAAAGAAGCTTTTGGTTGGTAAGATGACCACAGCCACAGTTACACTGTAATGCATGGTTCTTGTCTAAGTCATGGCAAAGCCTGTGTAGCTTCTGTGGACTCTGCTCCTTCCTTCCTTCCCTCCTCCTTAGCCTGGCTTTCTGGAGAGGAGAATATGTTGTTCTACTGCAGGTGTGTCTTGTCCAAAGGTCCTTGTACATACTAAGCTATAGACCCACTGTCCATTTTCAGTTAAATTGAACCAGGATCTCAAAATAGCATCTGATGCTGAGCCTGCACCAGAGCAGGTGAGTCTCCTGTGCTTCCAGCACGCAGCCTCTTGTGGGCCAGGTTTTGGGTGGCCCCTGTTTGCAAGGGCGGCACAGGAGCATTACCCGAGAAGCAGCAGCTCTTTCCACCACCTGGAGAGCTGAGGGGAAAGTTTTTCCTGCCCTGTTGCAGAAGTTCCTGCTCACATACGTGCCAGCACACCTCTAAAATTTTTTGCTCCTGCGTGATGTTAACTGTCAGGGGAAGGCTGCATTATTTATTGACTCGGAGTTGAGCAGGAAGGTGGAAGCACAAAGGTTACTGGACCTTAAAAGCAAGGCAAAAACAATAACCTTTCTGTAGGATATTAGCATGGCAATCTGTACTGCCTGTGGAAATCTGCTTGGACAGTTAAAAATATCACCAGAAAGGGAATAGTTTTTCAGTTTAGCTTCCATGCATTAAAGAAAAACTACTTCTGCAGTCGTAGCAGCAAAACTTTATTTGATTCTAGTTAACGTGGGCTCCCTGCTACATAATCGCATCCAGTTTCAGTAGTGTTTCTCGCAGGTATTTCCCCTTGAAGGTCGTCCCCAAGGACGAGCTGCCTGCCAAGCTGTACCTCCCACGCACACCCGTGCTCCTCTGCTGGAATCAGCCCTTCTCTGCATGTCTCTTCCCACTTCTTGGTGCTCTCTGATCTGCGGAGGATGGAGTATCTGCAGTTTTGCTAGTCATGTGTCAGGCAGGGCAACTTGCACCTTTAATTTCTCGTGCCAATTAAATGAAACTTTTCTGTGTATATCTGAGGCCTCAGAAGAACAAGTGTGTTTGTCGTTATTTGAAGAGTTCCAGCTTTTGATTCTCTCTGACATTAAAAACAAAACTGTGAAGGTTGCCATCATCTCGAGGCTTGTCAGGCATCTGCAGGTCTCAGGAGGTAAGATTGCTTTAGGCCTTAGTTGAAGAAAGACCTTGGTGTTTAACATGGATACTTTTCCTCGCAAGGCTTTGCTAGGTGTTAGGGCTGAAGGGGCATTAACCAAAGCAAACTTGCAACCCACGTGGGTTAAATAGTGTATGTAGGGCTTGGATGTTACTGGTCTCTGCACATTCTTGTTCTGTTTCCCACTCAAATGTAATTGCCGAGACTGGTGTTTCTGGGACTGCCGTTATTTGGGTGAAAACCAAGACAGCTTCATTGGCTGCAGCCTGGACGCTTCTCCTCCTACTGCCTTTGCCAAGGCATTCGGGGTCACTTGCACGCTCTTGCAGGTGGTCTTTGCTTCCGCGTCTGCTCCAGCTTTACCTGTGAAGTGCTCACAGCACAGGGGTATCCACGCTGGCTTTATCGAGCTAGCATTGGTCCTGGACCAGCTTATCTGTGTTAGCCCAGACCTGGCTGTTTAGCATTGGTGTGGTGGACCTGGAGTTTTGTGTTCTGCAGGTGCATCTGTCAGACAACTACACATCTGCTGTGATGAGGGCAGTTCTTCTTCCTGATTTTGAGGCTATTCATTCAAGTTTCCCATCCCTGGACTAGGATTTTGCTAGTGTAGAGATGAAACACTGGTGAAAGTGGAGTATCAAAGCTTTGGGTCCTTGCTCAGCTTCAGTGGCTGATGGGTAAATGTCACGCTGTTGCTTATGTCCTCAAGGGCACTGTTGCCAAAATGCAAAGAACTGAGTGGTTCTTAGGGTCTTCCTTCACTACTTTTTCTAATGTCAGAAAAGTTGTCTGGTCTGACCTTAGATATGATCCTTATTCTGAATGCTAAAGCAACAGGACCGACGTTGTTTCTGTGTGCATGCTTCCAACCCATGGCTTCTCTCTGCAGCAAGCGATGTGATACATTTGCAGAGGCAGTTTGAAACAGCCAAGCACCCAGAAGCAAGTTTCTTCTTTTTAAACTTTGCTTCCTTCAAAGAGAAGTCTGGAGTGCATGCATTTCAGTACAAGAGAGCTTGTGGAGGGTTGACTGAGGCACGAGGTTCTCTGGACACCGCATGTTTGCAGTGGAGAGATCAGAGAATCCACACGAGGCAGTTCCCCCCTGTCCTCTCTTCCTCTTCTCTTCCAGGAGAGAAATATAAACAGTATCAGGCTTCCCCGAACCTCTCATCCCGAAACTACCTGTCCAAGCACTACGTAGAGGAGGGAGACAGGCGAGAAAGACCTAAAGAGCCCCATTTGTGGATCAGAAATAAGCTCATCTTGAATCTGGAGTAGGTGGCTAAAAGCATTAGTGAGCCCTGATGCTTGATGCAGGGGCTCAGCCAGTTTTTTCCAGCAGATGTGGAGGCCCTGGCTGGTCTCAGAACCACCATTAGTGCTCACGGGCAGGGGCTGTGCAAGCCACAGAGCCCTCGCTTGCCCTCCGCTCCGCACAGCCCCGCGCAGCTGGCTGAAACCCCGGCACCGCTTGTCACCTTGCATTACCTGATGGACAGACTCCACGCCCGCTTTGGCCTGTGTAAATGTCACCTGTGCTGAATGCCGCTAGAGAGGCTGTGGCTGGCATGCAGGACTGAGTCCTGTCTGCCCAGTCGCCCACCACTCGGTCCCAGAGCCGCTTCCCTGCTGCGGAGCAGCTCCTCGCTGGCCCTGCTCCACTGCCGTGTTGAAGTTTCTGCTTGTTCCCCAAATGATGAGGGGAAAATGCCTTGAGGAAAGCCAAGCCATCCCTGCAAGCCCACAGCCTTACTAGTTGCTTGCTGCTGGGAGATGTGGGACACGGGCCATCAGTATTTTCCTGCAGATAATTTCATTTAATCATTTGATTAATTCAATATATTGAATTGAATTTGAATTCAATAATTCAAATAATTGAAAAATCATGAATCAGACTTGCGATCTCTGCTGTTTTCATTGCCCAAGCCACCCTGGCTCCTTTACACTGAAACAACTTTGAGGGTACTTAGCTCAGGGAATAAGTAACCCCAGTGTGGAGGATGCTTTGGCGTGGCTCTTCCTGAATGCCTTTTGCCAGTCATGCAAATTGTTCCTCATACAAGCTGACAACCTGGTAGCAGTCCCATATTATATCCCTCTCAGTGTAGTGCAGCCTGAAAATGAGAAGCTGAGTATGGAGGGACTGGAAGTCAAAGTTTGGACCACCTTGCGGGACTGCTTTGCTTTGATTGTTTTTTTTGGGGGAGTTTTTTGGTTGGTTTGTGTGTTTCTGCTTTTCTAAATGGGATTTGTATTACAGTTTATAGCAGATGGATAAAATTGTTCATTGGTAAATGGAAAGTTAACACTGATGGGTTGGACTGATGGGTTTGTCACAGCCTTGGCAGGACAGTGTGGCCAGACTCTGTGGAAACAAACCTGTTAACTCTGATTTGTGTCATCAGGCTCTGGCAGTAGATATTTTCATTTATCCATCCACCTCTACCAGCAAACGCTCCTTCATGCATTTGTGCTTCCTCTTTGGTGTCTTGTTGCTGGGATAAGAGAGGTAGGCACAAGCCCTCCAGACTTCCCGGCTTCAACCTTTGATCCTGTCCTGGGGATTCCCCTGGCCTTAGCCCTTGAAGAGCCACCTCTTGGCATGGACACAAGCACACTGTGGGGCTTGTCCTGGCCAGCAGTCCCCTCTGAAAGCCTTGCTGTGGGTTCTTATGAAACTTGGTTCCTTTCTAATGGAGAAACTTCAATGTGACAGCGTTTCTGTAAGGTCTGGTATAAATGCAAACAGTTAAATAACTCTCCCCTCTCCCAGGAGTCTTTTCTTATTAGTTTAAATCTTCTGCATGGTACTTTCAAAATATGCCCTTTTCTGTGTTAATGGAAGAGGATGAAGAATCATTCTTTTCCTTAGCTGTCCTGGTGTGATAGATTTCTGCCCAGTCTCCCCTTCAGTGGCTTATTTTCCAAGCTGAAGAATCCTCAAAGGCAATGATGTTTCTCTAATTGTTTAAAGAGGCATAAAACCAATTTCTTTATAAGTCTATGCTAGGGATGCTGGGGAGGGCTGCACGCTATGGTACCAGACTACTTGCAGGTGATGAAAAATGCATTTGCTTGTCTCTGAAGCTGATAATGGTACAAGTCAGGATGGTCCTTTTAAGTCCCAGGAAACAACGGAGGTGCCTCTGTGAGATGAGCTCTTAGGTCGGGGGGGGCCAGGCAAACAGCACATCTTCTGCCCCCAGCTAAAGGCTCTCCTGGCAGCTGTCTCTGGGGTGAAAGGCTTTTGCGCTTGGAAGCCATTACAAGGTAGGGATTTTGCTGTCTACTAACAGAAAACGGGCTGTGTGTCTCTGTGATGGTGGCAGGGGACGTAGGGTGACTGTCTCCAGCAGCAGGCAGAAGCCCTGGCTCTGCCTTCAGACCGCCTCGCTGCCTCCAAGGCTTCTGTTGTTGTCATTGAGCTGGCTTCCTCTTGCTGCACATCGCTTTCCCACTGGGAGAATTGATCCAAAAAGCCAAAGCAAGAATTGACAAAGACCTTTTCTCCCCCTCCCTCTGCAGAATTAAGTCTGAAGTGGGTTGATAACGGCGGATCGAGTCCTCCTTGACTCTGACAAATGTCTTTAATGTTATTCAGCAAGCTGACCTTTTCCCGTCTTTATTGTGCATCTTCCCTTTGAATCAGATTTGATTGTTACTTCAGGTAAAATAACAAACACTGTCACGTAAATAACTTTGCAATAATGTTAAAAGGAAGAAAGAAAGAAACAAAACACCAAAGCGCTGCCTTACTTGCAAACGCAATGGGAACAAGCATCCTCTGTGCCAGCCATGGAAAATCAACTGTGTGACCTTCCCACAGAACATCTTTCCCTTGCTACTCCAGGGAACAATCTCCTGTGTTGAAAAACCAACAGAGAAACAATGGTTCATTGAAATGTTAATGACAGTTAATGCTAACTGAGGTTGGTAAACTCTAGGGGAGGGAGAATAGGTCATATAAATCCTTAAAATACAGCTAGATACATGACCCATTGGGACTAGTGGGCATTTGATGCCCAGATACCCTCTGAATGTTTGAGACTGGTCTTATAGAAGACAGCGTTTAGGCCCTGGGTGAGGTGTTCAGCCTCAGAGACTGCCCTGAAGTGGCAATGTTCAAGGTTATATCGCTTTTCTATGCCACCTCTTCCCTGGTGGTGTTCTGCAGCAGATTGGATCTCATGGGGCTACTGTGAGGCTCAGTTTGGCAATGTGCACTGGAGCTCTTCGGTCGGGGGGAGGAAGCCCTCTTTCCTTGTGGCTGTGAGACTGTCTGCCCAGGCACGTCTGTGTGGCCGCAATCCCTGCTCTGTCTCGTAGTAAGTGAGGAAAAGTGATGGACAAGATATTTTGTGGGTGCCTTGTCCTATAATCTGTGTTGCTAGCATGTCGTGGGCAGTTTCTGTCCTGTATTGCTCCAGCCCCTCCTGAAGATGCTGGCATCAAGTTTTGAGAGCTGGAGGAGCATGTGAAATAGCACAGTGGAGAGGTAAGTGGGTGGGAAGGAGGAGAGCTGAGCCAGGGGAAGAGGAAGAGGAGCCTGCTGAGCGCGATGTCTGAGCCATCGCAGGGAGCAGAGGTGCTTCATGAGATACGGGGAGCATTTAGGGTTTCCAGCCTGGTCAGTGGGGATTTCATGATTTCAGATGTGAGCTATCTCTAGAGCCAGCTTGGACAAAAGAAAGGGCACCTCAGGGAATAGTTTAGAGAAAAGCAGCAGCAGGCAGGTGGGGATGCCTTCTTCCAAGTCAGCTGAGGCACTGAAGCAGCAAAAGAAGACTTGATTATTAAGTGTTACCTTCATAATATGTTTTGCTCCTGTATGTAACTATTTCCCATACCATAATCAACATTTTGCTCTTTCCCTTTTTAACATAAGGCATGTTTGCTGGTTGGCTTTGAGCCTTGGCCAGCATCTAAGCTGACACGAGTGAGGCTGGGCAGCTGACTGCTGTACAGCCGGCCTCGCTCATAGTGTGTTTAATCTTTCTGCTTCTCCCTGTAGATTCCCCTGTTCACGCCAGCTCCACATCTGTGAGCCTGTCGTCAAGCCTTTCCACAGGGAATTCAGTGGACGGGCACCACAACTACCTCGAGGCCCCTGCAAACGCCTCCCGGGCACTGCCGTCCCCCATGAACACGATCGGGTCTCCGGTGAACACGCTGGGCTCGCCGTACAGAGTCATCGCGTCCTCCATCGGCTCACACCCTGTTGCTCTGTCCTCAGCCCCAGGCATGAATTTTGTGACACACGCCAGCCCGCAGGTAGGGGGACATGCACACTTGCTTTGCTACCCAGTCTGAACTCCACAGACTGTAAAGCCCCAAAACTTGAGGCAGTGGGTTGCATGGTGGGGAGTCTGCTGTGTTTTGGCCACTTAAGGAGATCAACTGTAAAGAACAATTTCCAGCATGTGAGTCTCTCCGCATAAATGTGCCTGGCACAGATGCAGAGGAGACACCTGTATATATTTCAAAATACCCTGCATGATAAGGGGAGAGAGCTAATTTCCAGGTCTGGCCTCACCATGGGTACAGTCCAGTTCCCCTCCACTGCATCTATTGTAGTGTGTGTAATTACTGTACATGGAAATAATCAGGATAGCTAAGGGCTGCAGCATGTGAAGCATTCCCTTTCTTCCTGCAAAAGGATATCTGCTTTGTTTCATTATTTGGAAAGGAGACAGACTTTCTAGAGAGAGAGAGACAAATGTTAATGCTAAATGCCAGCCATGTACTGTGTTGCATATAGACTTTACCTGAAGACAAATAAAGCACTACTGTCCTTACTGCCTGAGCTCACTCAGGTGCTCAGGTTTCCCCTTCAGACAGGGGCTAGACCCAGGTGTTAGGGCTGGTGTCTCCCCAAAGCCATGGATGGGCTGGGAGCCTCCCAGGGTGGCTCTGTGGAGCAGGGACAGGGACATGCTGCCCCAAGAGCCTGGCACCCCCTCTAGCATGGCTGGGACCAAGGTGGCAGTGTGGAATTTTGATAGTGTGCTGAAATGTTCTGGGAGTCCAGGTCTAAGCAGAAACTCTACCTTCTGTTAACAAGGCTTTGCGTTTTATTAGTGGGACCCGAAGGTAGGGAGGGCTCAGGAGCCTCATGGCTCCCACTGAAGAACCAGCGAGGAGATGGTCCCTGAGCCCTCTCTGCCCCACACCCTGCTGCCGCTCCACCATCTGTCTGAAGCTCTTCCTAGCACCTACCACTGAGGCTGGGAGAGGATGGTATGGGGAGGCCCCTGAAGAGCTCTGAGAGAGAAGGGTGACTTGGCAGGTTTGCCTTACCTTTCACCAGCACCCTCACTTCCAGCGTGGGTCTTGGCTGTCTGCAGTGGGCATCCTTCCTCCCCTCATACCACCCAACAGTTCCCCATCAACCTCACAATAAATGTACCCGTAGCATCCAGGGCAGGTACTTTGTGGTGGACCTGGTGGCAGCTTTTGCTGTGTGGAAGCCTTCCCTTTGGGGTTGGGGATGCTCTGGGAAGTGGTTTCCCCAATCTGGGCACTGCGCCAAGTTCCCAGCTCCGAGGAGTGGGCTTCATTTGTGTTGCCTCTAATGCAAGGAGACAGCTGGGCCTTGGGGATTTGGCAGGAAGGCAGCTAATGGGTTTGGGTTCAACCAGTTGTCCCAGATATCGTACATGATTGCACTTAACCTGCAGGAGTCAAGCTCTGAGGAGACTGATGGCTAAAACTGCCCCGTTTCCCTCCCCCTCCACCCCATGAACCCTCTCTCCCTGTTATTGTCTCAAAGTGCAGCCAGAGAGAAAGGAAAGATGGTACCTGAGCTCTGAGTAACATTTTAAACCATAAAAAGCTCCTCCTGGCTCAGCATCTTGCCAAGAAGAAGTTTTCAGGGCAAAAAAGGTAGTCACCTTGTTTAAAAAAGGACTCTTGTGGGGATGAAGGGGTTGATTTCTCCTTTCCTCGGGCCAAGTTCAGATTTTGAAGCATTAGGATTTACAGCTGCCACTGCCTGGTCTGGGTCTCTGCTGAGGGGAGCAAACCTCTGTTCTTCTGGGCAGTTTTTACCTATACACTTTTATTTTCCAGTGGGGCAAAACCCCTGGCTCCTAATGTGGTAATTTTTGCTGGAAAATTTGTATTTTAAAATGTCACCAGACCTTTGAAGCATTGAAAATGAAGGGACAGTGGTGAGGGAAGATGAAAACAGGCTGTCCCTTTTTCTTTTTCTAATGACAGGTCCAGAAATCCCAATGGGACGAACCCTTCTTGTTCTCTGCTGAAATCCCCTTGGAAATTATTATACTTTTTCATGGGAAATGAACCATTTCTTGGAGCACATGGAGAACTTGCAACAGCATGCATGAAATCTAGTGGTTTAGATGTTATGGAGATGGTAACAAAGGCTGTAGCTGGATTTTCACCCAAAACCTTGTTTCTGTCCCTGCTTCTGCCCTCTTGCTGTGAAGAACTTTAGCCAAAAAATTGGGGTGACTTAAAAGCAAGCTCAATGATGAAGAAACCATCCCCAGCCCTCAAAGCATGGCGATGGGAAAGGTGATGTGATAGTGGCTTTGCAGAGGCATTGCTCTGCCCAGACCGCTTTTGACAAAACGTGCTCGATGGCCCTTAATCCTCACTGCCCTGCCGACAACAGCTCGAAAACAAATAGCAATAAAACGAAGCCCTGGGCAACATCAGGCTTTGGTCTCTAATCGATGTCGGTTTGTAACCTTTAATGTGCAGCAGCCATGAGCAGCTCCCAGGGATCTCAGCTGGGGGCTCTGGGCCATTTGCCTGCATCTCACTGCAGCTGATTTTTAGATGCTCAACCTGCTCCCTGTTTTGTTTAATCTGACAATCCCAAATCTGCTCCATTCTCCAGCCTGTGGTAGTGTTTGGGAGCCAAAGTCCCAGGGAGTGACCATGTTTTCATGTGTTTATGCAGATTTGCATATCACGAGGCAGGGAAGCTAACTTACTTAAGGCTTTTTTTTATTATTATTTTTAAAAAACATCATTACAGCTTCGCTAGCCATGCAGCAATGTGGGTTTAATTGCAACAAATCACCTGGCTGCAAAGCTCTTTCTTACTAAGCTGTTAGTGGTTGAGGCAGCAAGCAGCCAGTGATCAGCATCCTCTAATGAAGTGGGCAGGATCCCACCAGCCTTGTTGCTTGGAGGCTGTAACTGAGCAGCTGAGGGTTGCTGCCTGCCCTTTTCCAGTTCTGCTTAGTCCTGGCTTTAGTTACAGCATCAGGACAGGGTGAGAGGCAATATCTGCTACCAGGCATCTGCTTAAACCACTCCAGCTGGATTCACCAGAGGATGTCTGTCTGCCCATGGCAGCCCCGTGGAGTTGCTGGAAATAAGCTTGTGGGACGAGCCCAGCAGGAGCAGCAAGGGAGGGGTCAGCTCAATTTGGGGATGGTTTCATTGAGGTATGAATCTCAACCCTCTAACCTGTCTTCTGGTTTCTGCAGCTCAATGTCCTGAACAATGTCAGCAGCTCAGAGGATGTCAAGCCCTTGCCAGGTCTCCCAGGGATTGGGAACATGAATTATCCATCTACAAGCCCAGGATCCTTAGCGAAACACATTTGTGCCATCTGTGGGGACAGGTCCTCAGGTAGGAAGTTTTCTTTCTTGGGGGAGGCTTTGTGCAATGAAAGCTCCCCTGATGCTCTGAAGCAAGGCTCGTGCAGGAGTGAACGCTGGAGACTTGCTGGGGCCATACTGGCATCACAGGGTTTGTAACTGGGTCTGGCTCACCCAAGGGCAGGCTGTATGTTTTGCAGGTGAGTCGCACTGTGTCCAAAAGACGGCAAACCTAAAAGCCGTGCTCTTCTACCTCATGTGTATAATCTCATTTTACATTTTGTCCCTGTTTATCAAAGGTAAATAGATCAAAAATCACTGTGTTCTCGTTTACCTGTGCTTTGTGTTAGCTGGGCTTTTGCTGTGCCTGCGTTTTCTCTCCTACCCCAAAGACCTGCAGCCTGGCTGGTGCCTTGCAGACTCCCTTCACATCAGTGTACCCTATTTGCTACGTATGGCTTCTCCACACTTGGACTGCAGCTAAGATGTGGCTCCACATCCTTCCCCTGGGATGTGGTCCCTCCTTATCACAGGAAAGTGGCGGTCCTATAGTTCAACTGCTGCTGGTCGCTCTTCCTGCAAAGAGGCATTAGAGCCAAGTCAGGCTGGCTAAGATGATACCCTGCAGTCAGTTTTTTCACCTTTGGGGTTGGTTCAAGCTCCTCCATGCTGGAGGGGAGGGCAGATACCTGCCTGCCCATTGATGGCCTCCCCTGGCCTCCCCAGGGAAGCACTATGGGGTGTACAGCTGTGAGGGCTGCAAAGGCTTCTTCAAGAGAACGATCCGGAAGGACCTGATCTACACCTGCCGTGACAACAAGGACTGCCTCATAGACAAGCGCCAACGCAACCGCTGCCAGTACTGCCGCTATCAGAAGTGCCTCGCCATGGGGATGAAGAGGGAAGGTAC
This sequence comes from Ibycter americanus, assembly GCA_035590275.1. Lineage (NCBI taxonomy): Eukaryota > Metazoa > Chordata > Aves > Falconiformes > Falconidae > Ibycter > Ibycter americanus. The sequence continues at coordinate 8,181,402 of JAVJGI010000032.1, read as the reverse complement.
GTGTGGGCTGGTGGAAGGAATGGGCTTAGAAATTTTCCTTACATTCATGAGGGTAATTTTGGCTCTCGGTGGCCCTCCAAGGCTGGAGAGTTCCAAAAACACACACTGACAGCTTCGGGGTGGTTTCGACCTCATTTCAGAAAGGAAATGAGAATCATAAAATCATTTAGGTTGGGAAAGACCTTTAAGATCATCTAGTCCAACTGTTAACCGAGCACTGCCAAGTCCACCACTAAACCCTGTCCTGAAGCACCACATCTATGTGTCTTTTAAATACCTCCAGGGATGGTGACTCAGCCACCTCCCCAGGCAGCCTGTTCCAGTGCTTGACCACCCTTTTGGTGAAGAAGTTTTTCCTAATAAGAAAGAGGGGCTAAAAAGAAAAGAGGCTGATAGGGAAGCTATTACACTATGTTTTTCCTCCCATCCCACCTAAACACTCATACTGGTGGCTATGGAATCTATTAACTGATTTTTGACCAAAGCTTGCCTTTAGTTAGTGACCCTTAATGGCCTGGACACCTTGGACCCCTGTAAACCTCTGTCGTGGACAGCACCTGGCAGTGAGGAGTCCTGCAGCCTGCTTGACTCCTGTGTGAAGAGCAGCCTCCTCTTTCCTTTTCAGCTTGCTTCAATTGTCACTACCTAATTCTCGCACTGGAAGAATAAGGATGAATGATTTATTTCTATCTCTTATTTTATAGTTCTCTGTCATTTCCACTGTTAACCTCACTTTTTGAGATGAACTCTGGTACAGCTTGCGTTCTGTGATGTCCTTGTGCTGCAGGAGAGAGCTGTATGGAAGCAGTCCATGCAGCCTCTCCCATGCTCCACATGCACTCTCTGCAACCCCCAAAGGACTGTGTTTCTGGCCCAAACCACCTAAGCTGTTGATCCAGAGCAAGGATCTGACTTGAGGCAATCAGACTTAGAGGGATTTTGCACTGACTTGAAGGAAGCCTCCAAGAGCTGCTGAGGGTGACGTGTCTGTGGTGGGTCCCGCAGCCTGCCTTTCTCCCACCCAACTCTGGAGAGTACAAAGGTCTCTGTAAAAGCCACCACCAAGTGAGTCTCTGCTGCAGGGAAAGGCAAGCCCAACGGCAAGGGTGTCTATCTGTCCACCTCTGCCACCTGCAGCTAGTTGCTCCCTCCTTGGTGGAGCCAGGACTGCTGAGCTGGATAGTCTCCCAAATTATACTGACAGATGCGAGGTCAGGTAGTGACAACTAGGACAGCATTTAAGATGCTTTTTTCCAAGATAAAATAACTGCGTGGCCTCTGGGGTTGAATGCTAGCAGGCTGTGTAGCTGTCCCTTTTGGGGGCCATGCTGTACCCCTGAGTAGCATGCGGCTGCTCTGTGCAGAGCAGAGCCTGGGGATGCAGCTGTAACACTGGGCACCAGCTGAGCCTCATCCTGTTCCCTGTAGCATCATCAGTGCTGTGTTGCCTCAACTGCTTAGGGCAGCGGGGGACTGTGAAATGCCAAGCTTGAATCAAAAACCTAATCCCAGGCACAGCTCTCCCTTCCAGCTGGGTGCGAAGTGGTTCAGAGGACCAGGGCATCAACGCAGCTTCCCTTTGCAGAGCGTGAAAATTTAAACCCCAGGATCTTGGTGGATCCTGCAGGGGTTTGGCTGCAATAACCCCAGGGGCTTTCCAGGAGCTGCAGAAACTGGGGACAGTCTGCAACTTTAACAAGGAATCTTGTATGAGTTTGGGGGCTGAGTGATGGGATTGGTATATCCTTGGCATGTTCTTTCTTCCACCAAGATTTTGATGACTTTAGAAACACTTCCCTGGCTTATTCCTGTCCGTTACCCTGAAAAGGACAAATGCTTCCCCCAGCTGGCTGGCACATATGTGCATCCCTTGTTGCCCTCCCTCACCAGTGCCAGACTGGATGCCCTACTGAGCCTTCTCCTTGGGTGCTGCCAGTTCCCAGCAGCTGGGCAGTGCTGGGAAACACATCCTCCCAGCTGGGAGAAATGCAGGGAAGCTCTGAGCATTGCAAAGTGGTCATGAGCCTCAGTGCTGAGGCACCTCCTGTGGGTTGGCCCTTCCCCTGAAAGTACCCTAACGTAAGCTAGGGTAGGGCAGGGCTGATGTAAGGGCTTAGTTCCTGACACTGCTACAAACAGTGTGTTTGCGAAGACAAATAGAGGGAAAAAATCTTCTAATCCAAGTATCTGACCTAAAAGCTTGTCACGCTCTTCTTGCAGCAGCGCTTACCTAACTGAGAAAAGGGGATCAAATTCTCCCCCAGGCTGGCGGTGAGCTTGCTGAGCTGGTCCCTTCCTTGATGTCCCCTGGTGTTTACGCAGGTCCGCTCTCCTCTTAGAGGACTCTTTATCGCTTGGCCTTGGTGGTTTTCCTGCTCCTCTAGGTACTGACTGCCCGGTGCTCGGCTAACAGAGTGGGAAGCCATTAACCTGTTGAATGGTGATGCACCGATGTCTGTGTGGCAGGGGCCAGCTTTGCAGCCAGCTTCTCCCCACTGAATCTTTCATTTCAGGTGTATAAATGCCTACAGCTCAGTACAGACTGTTCTCTGAGACCAGGCCAGCTGCGTACCTGTTCCTTATGGGTTACGGGGCACTTTGGGTCCCTGCCTGGTGCAGTGTGCTCACCCAGGGGAGTGATGCTAGCACAACTGTATTTTTGGGCCATTTCTCCCCAGCAATGAACTAAACAGATATGACACCTGCTGGTCACTTTTGTGAAATTTTAAGCAGGATTTTCTTATTTCCTTTTAAGATTTCTCCAACAAGAATGTGTACCCAGAACTTCTATTGTACAAGCCGTGTGCTGACGTCCTACACTGACCTGTCCTCCACACACCCAGCAGCCCTGGGAGTTGATAGCTGAGATCTGGAGAGAATTTTAGTGATTCTGTTCCTCCAGTCAGTAGATATTTTGGAAAATGTACAGAGATGGGAGAAGAGAGTGAAGGCGTTGGGGCGTTCAGAGGTGCTAGGATCTGCTTTCTGGTGGGGAGGGTTGGGAAGAGAGGTGGTGGAGGGAGAGGTGACACCAGGGCTGAGCCAGGCTGGGTAAGCTTTTGCTCAGAAAAGAGACAGGCAGTGTGTACGTATCCAACTGGAGGTGAGGGACCGTCTAGCCCTGCTGCTGGATGCTCTGAGTGCTGTGGGACTGTTCGAAGCACTCTGTGAGCACAGCAAACCTCACTGTCTGGATGCTGGGTCTCTCCTGTCTCCTCCAGCACCTAGTGACAGCTGAGTCCAGGCTGCCACCTGGAGGTACCAACTCCTCTTTCCTTTATTCCAGAGCTTTGTACCTTGGAAATCCCAACCTTTTGTCAAATGTGGAGGCCACTGGTCTAAAGCACCACCAAAGTGGTGGGGACAGCCATTTTAATGGACATACATCTGAAACATCCATTTATTATCTGTTTTCCCTCTCCTAAGGGGGTTTCTGGTCCCTACTTCCAGAGGAAAGGGGACCCGCTGCGACCAAGTGTTGCTGTGGATGTAAAGAGCGACATTTCTGTCCTGCAGCTGTACAGGAGGAGAGGCAGAGGAGCAGGGAGCGGAGTGAGCATGAGGCTGAGTCCACAAGCAGTGGCAGCGAGGACATGCCCGTGGAGAGGATCCTGGAAGCTGAGCTGGCAGTTGAACCCAAGACGGAGGCGTACAGCGATGTGAACACGGAGAGCTCGGTAAGGGGCACTAACATCACCTGCATCTCGAGATGAGAGCCTTCGAGGTGCGATTTGAAAAGACAAACCCCGTGTGAAGGGCTAGCATTTTGCAAAGAGTTTTTGCTTCGCACTGCCTAAAAATCACCACAATTTTTCTTTTGAAGCTACTTTGAATGATAACTAGGAATCAGCCTATACATTATTTTTCTGGTACTTTTTTTCCCAGTTCCCTTTGGTTTCAATGAGTAGACAGGGCAGTAGGTGGATGCCAGAGAGTCTGAGGCCTGTGCTGGCTTCTGCAGTTGCACAGACCCGGACACAGTTTGTCTGCTGCAGTCACCAAGACTGAAATGGAGCTGGACACAGCAGGTTTACTGCTGTGGTTTTACTAGTTTGGATAAAACTGCTGTTCGTGCCCATTCAGAGGCTGCTTGTTGGTTTTTAGCTATGCCCTGGGGAGCAGGACTGCAGCCTACCAGGCAGGACTTGCTTTGCAAAGAACAGCAAGTAAACAGAAAAGTCTAGCAACCAGCTCATTTGGCTGGGTGTAGAGGGGGGGTAGCAGTAATAAATATCTTCTCTTCCTAGCGGTACACAGCTGAGATTATTGGCAATTTGATCATTTTACTTGTGGGCTCTGAGTATCATCAACTTGATCTGATACTGTGTGCAGTGCAGACAGTGATTATAAAGGTTTTTGACTGATAAATTTTAGTCTTTTCCTCTGCTCTTTTCCTTTTTATATTGCTTTTAATTAGACTAATGACCCTGTCACCAATATATGCCATGCGGCTGACAAGCAGCTCTTCACACTTGTTGAGTGGGCCAAGCGAATCCCCCACTTCTCCGACCTGACGCTGGAAGACCAAGTCATTCTCCTCCGGGCAGGTAACGTCCCCGACCTGTGGCCTCTGGGGCTATTCCTGGTACCCCTGTCCCTTCTCTGGGCTGTGTGCTGTAGCAGCCAGGCTGGATGGTGAATGCAACATCCTGAGCTGATCCATCCCCACTGTCACAGGGTGAGCAGCCCACCCTGAGCCATGACGAGCGGTTGGCAGCGGCTGTGGATGGGGCAGTGGAATCTTCTGTTTGTTCCTCTCTTCATGCAGATGTGTAGGAGGGCAGGGAGAGAGTGAATAAATGCCTCTTGTTAATGCAGTTCCTATAGCTGTAGAACTTACTATATGTGCAGCACATTAGTGTGTAACATGTAAAATGATGTAAAGGGGTTGCTGATGCAAGGAATATGGTTTTTTAGGAGGAAACCCTAGCATGTTCTCCTCCCCCCTCCCCCCTCTTTTTTTTTTTTGTTCCCCATTTGAATCTTTCTGCACCTGCCTTGCTGCTGGTCAGGGTTTGCTATCCCTTGCAGTGTTGGCAAGGGTGCAGTTGATACCTGGGGTTCAATCTCTCCTGTGAGCTGGGTCTGAGGCCATCAGGGAGAAACCAGCTCTCCCGCTTAATGCAGGACTGATTTTCTGCTGAACTACCTCTTGTGTCCTGCACACCTCCTCTTGCAGGCTGGAACGAGCTGCTCATCGCCTCTTTTTCCCATCGCTCCGTGTCAGTGCAAGATGGCATCCTTCTGGCCACGGGCTTGCACGTGCACCGCAGCAGTGCTCACAGTGCTGGCGTGGGCTCCATCTTTGACAGGTATGTGGCCTATTTTTGCCATGCCTTGGCAGCGGCAGCATTCCCCTCTGAATGGGAAACGTGTCCTTAGTGAGAACTAGAGCAAATACAGGGTGATTTGGGGCAGAACTAGCTTAGAATGAGGAGGGGATGCCTGACTGGCTTAAAAACTGAGAATGTGATGAAAGCACCTTGGAAAGGGATTTGCAGCAGCAGAAGCAGATCGTTGGTTGGGTGTGCAGGGGGAGGAATGATTCTCTGCCTTCTCTCAAGAGTTTGCTGTAACTGGATCTAGAGCTAATACTGATCAGCAAGAGCTTTAGCTGGCAAAGCCTTAAACCCCAACTTTGCCATGTAACAACTGCACACGTACTGTCCATGCCATGCCTGCTCCCTGCCTGGCAGGACACTGTGTTACCACTCTGCCACAACTGGTGTGCAAAAGGGCAGTGCCTGTGCTTTGCATAGTGAAGTGTGGAGAAAACCCCATGCAGTCTTTCTCAACTGAATGCAAAATTTTTCCCCTAGTCCAAACAGAGCGTTCGGGCCATGTGCTGAGCACAGTGAGAATGGGAGCAAATTTGATGCTCAGGTCCCTGGATGCTGCTGATACACATGTAAAAGAGCAGCATGTGGCATGGCTGTTCGTCAAAGCTGCCTCTTCCTGCAGAGAGGAATTGGGGGTATTCCCAGTGCCTGTCTCAAATGGTTTTCAGCCCCCAGTCTTGCTGTCTGTACCTGTCTCTGATTGTCTGCCCACCCATGTCCCCCATGTGCAGGGTTTTGACAGAGCTTGTGTCCAAAATGAAAGACATGCAGATGGATAAGTCAGAGCTGGGGTGTCTGCGAGCCATTGTCCTGTTTAACCCAGGTAAGTCTGAGACCCCAGGCAGTCCCAGATGACATGTGCATCCTCAGGGCCATGGCAGGTCACAGGCAGGAGGGCTGTGGCAGTGAGCATCAGAATTGCAGATGGATTTGTCCCAATGCCTGGGTGCATGATTAAAGAGAGCCTAGGTCCTTTCCCACCCATGCCACGCAGTCGTTCTGCTGGTAGTGGAAAGGTCCCCTCTGCAGTGATTTCTTCCCTACCTGCATTTTCTCCCTCAACCAGATGCTAAGGGTTTGTCCAGCCCCTCAGAAGTGGAATCACTGAGGGAGAAGGTCTACGCCACACTGGAAGCCTACACGAAGCAGAAGTACCCCGAGCAGCCAGGGCGGTGAGTGTCCCCAAGCAAGGCAGACAGCTCAGGGCGGTGTGGTGATGATGATGATAATAATAATACCCTCACTTTAAAGAGGAGACTGAGGCGGGGGTGTCTGTGCTAGCTCTGCCTGAGCCACCCTCAAAGCCAAGGGCAGGCCCCCAGCTGAAAGTGCCTGAGCAGCCCAGCTCCTGCAGGTTGTCGTGTCCTCTCCGTGCCCTAATTCTGGGCCAGAGCTTTTAGGGTGCGGACGAGCTGCAATTTTCTTGCTTTTCAATCCAATCCTACCCTCTGCTGGCCGAGCTCTCGAAATGCCGGCAGCTGGATCCGTCCCCATCGCCGCCAGTCAAGTGATGCGCCCACAGCATCTTCTGCGATTTTTGGCTCTGGATATGACCGCAGAGGGCTGCAAGCGGGGCATGGGGAGGGGGAGGCAGCCTGCCTGCTGCACCCCCTTACAGCTGCACCCCGAAACAGGAGGCAGTGGCTGGCAGGGGCACTGTTGAGGGGTTGTGCACCCTCTCGGGAAGCTGGGGACTTCTGAAGACCCCTACAAGGAGGGTTTGAGTGGCACCATGGAGATGTAAGTCACTGGTTCAAGTCTTGGAGAGAGAACCTGGATGTATCTTGGGTTTTTTTAAGTTTTAAAAATGCTTAATTCGGTTTTGAAAAAATACATATTCCCTCCGCACATGCAGAGAGAAATGCTTACTTTGAAAGCATAGGGGAATCCAAGACAAAGAGCTCCCCAAGGCATTTGTGGGGAGAACTTGGGTTTTGCTCTGCTGAGCCCCTGACACAGGCTCCGAAACACGTGGGAGAGGGTGGCCAGTGCCTCCTGCCTGCCTCTGACTCTGCTCTCTTCCAGGTTTGCCAAACTCCTTCTGCGCCTGCCAGCGCTACGATCCATCGGGCTGAAGTGCCTGGAGCACCTCTTCTTCTTCAAGCTGATTGGGGACACCCCTATTGACACATTCCTCATGGAGATGCTGGAGACACCCCTGCAGGTCACTTAAGGGTCTGGCCCCTCTCTGGCCAGCCCCTGGTCCCCCCGTGCCCCTACACAGCTTCCCACCCTTCTGCTCTGAGCCTGCGAGAGCTCCAGAGATGTCCTCCACCCTCCGCTCCTCCTCTGTGGGATTATCGTGGTTTTGTACAGCTGTAAATCGCCCCCTCTAACCCTCCCTGGCTTGGCTGTGGGGGGTCACAGATCCCCTGACCAGCTACCTGTTCCCCTGCCCCCCTGTACAGATAATTGCTTTAAATTATTTTTTCACTCTCAATAAAAGCCAACAAAACAAATAAAATAATATAATGAGAGGCACTGATTGGAGCTGACAGAGCAGTGTCCTCTTTTGCTGCGGTCACAAGTCTGGCTTGCGATGGGGCTGAGGGACCCTCCTGAGACTCCTGGGCAGCACGGATCGGGGCAGGAACATCACTTGGGATATCACCGCTTGTGCTGGTGGGCACAGTCCTCTGGCCAAGAGGACAGGTATAGCTGCTCCTTGCACCTGCTAAGGGAAGACCTGGAGAAACTTGCTGCTTTGAAATAGGACATTTCATTCCACTATCTAAAAAAGAAACTCTTGGACTCTTTGAATTCTTTGAATTTTTAAAGTAATTTTAAAAGTGACTTTTTCATGTGTTTTTTTCTTTTCTGAGCTAGTCCAGCCACTGAGGGAAGAACTGAAGTGCTTCGTTTTGGTCCAGGTAGAGTATTTTGGGGTGACCTGAACCTGGTGTGCTCACGGATAATTTTCATTTTTCTGAAATGTCATGAATCCTGTTCTCGGGCTTTTTTTCTTTTCTCCATATTTTTGCACTGGAAACGGGCTATTCAACCCCAAATTTATAATCTCATACCTCCACAAGTGAAACCTGCAGAGAAAGAAAGCACAAGATGCTCTAACAAACCTGCCTCAAAGGTCTGCCTGGTGTTTCCCCTGCTCAAATGGCACTGCTGGAGCTTCCCATCACAACCCAGCTAACCAGAGTCAAACGAGTTAAAGATGTTAATTTGTTCAATATGCGGAGCTTATCCTGGTGGGAAAATGTCCTCCCAGGAACCCAGTGAAACTGTCTGTATTATTATTCATAAAACAGGTGTAGTGTTAAGTGATCTGCCCCTTCTGACCCTCTCAGCAGACAGTGCGGTGAGATGCAGCCGTGCTTCGTCTGTCCACATGACAGATTGCAATGCTGCCGCTCAGTGACTCCGGGAAGTTCGAGGGAAAGGAGTAGTAACAACAGAAAAGAAAGAAGGATAAAAATGAAACATTTTGTTAAACTCCCACACAGGGACATGATTCTCCACTATTTCATTGTGAGAAGGAAGAAGAGACTCAAAAGAGCAGGCAAGAGAAAAGAAACCCCCAAAATTATGAAAACTGTAATATTTTTTTTGTTTGTTTCTGGTGACACTGGAGGAAAAAAAAAATCAGGGAGTGTTTAAAAAGAGGTGAAAAACAGTGACCAAGGGGATATTTTTAATTGAAAAGCTAATTTTCCATTAAAATGAAAGTGTTTAAAGACAAAAAAATACTCAACCTGCTCATTGTAAAACCTTTGCTAGAGTTTGAGACACTGCATGCAGGCTGTGCTGGGGTGGTACCCATGCCATGCTGCTGGGTAGGCAAAGCAAGAGGTTACCCCCAGCCTGGGCTGCTGCAGGCTTCCCCCTCTAAGAGCTGTGGTCTTCTAAGAGCTGGTTGCCAGCTAGCTGAGTTGGGTTTCTTTTCTGATTATAAAGCCCTGAGTTTGCTTTGACCTCCCTGCTCTCCGGTTTGATGTTTGTTGGTTGGCATCAGCAGGCTTAGGGAGACGAGGGCTGCAGGAGCTGGTGCTACTGTCTGAAGATACATCATGTGGTATTAGTGTTTTTTGTTGAAATATAGAGAGGAAAACCTGAGGGTCCTCATGCCTGCAGCAAACCTCTTGCCAAGATGGTGCCTGGGTGCTATTTTGGAGCCCTGCGGCACTCGGTGGTAACTCAGAGTGTGCTTTGGCTCCGGGGTGAGCTGCTGCAGCACAGCAGGCTGAGCCAGCTGGAGAGGACGGGATGCTTCCGTACCAATAGTGCTGTCTCTCTTAGGAGCTCGCAGGCTGTCCTCAGCACGCAGTTGTTGCAGCTGTCATCAGAAGTATTTCCATGGAGCTGCAAGGCTGGAGCTTCATTTGGCCAAGACGCCCAAAAGTCCTTTGGGCCATGCTCAACCCTCTCTGCTAGAGGTTTTACGTGGACAGTGTAATACCTCTTGGTGGCTTAATTTGAGTCTATGATGAGGGATTCTGAGTCCCTAATATTCCATATTGGCAGAACAGCTCAACACATGGGCAGCAGAGAAAAATAAACTGGACAGAAGAGTGGGATCCAGCATGTAGCCCAGATGGCCCTGCAAGTGCCACTGCAAGTAGAGCTTGCTAAGTTCTATGAGTAATTCACCTCGACTCTCTTGGTGCTGGTCTTGGTCCACTGCCTGCTAGCAAATCCAGACTGCTGCCTGCAACACAACAGTCACTTTTTGAAGTTGGAAGTGATGGGATGTGATAACCAGGACTGGGGCAGGAAGACTCGAAGTGGCCATCGGTGGCTCCTGAACACCCCTACTCTTACAGTCTACCTTGAGACCCTGGAAAGGTGGTCTTGGGGTTCTGGGCCACAAGGTCTCCAGGCTGTGCTCTGAGCAGGGCTTGTCCTCTTCCTCCAGATGACTAGTGGTTTTTTTTGAAAATGTGTGCTTGGTGATCTGCTTAACCGACACCCCACCACACACTCCCCCACCCCATCTCTGGTGTGGCAGTGAGACCTTGAGACACAGTGTGGCTTCTGTAAATAAGAGACTGCAAGCTTGTCTGAAAGTGTCACTAGAAGACAGCTGCCCTATGCAGGGGAAAAGTCATTGAGCCACTGAAGTCTATCTGCAATCATTGAGGGCCTGAGGTTTGATGTGATCTCCTGGATGTGGTCCTAACCCTTAGGTTCCTCATTCATGTTGTGATCCTCTAGACAATGGTGTCAAAATGCTGCCCAAGAGCAGTTCTTCCCCTAGCCTTGCAACGCACGGAGGTGAGTCTCTACGGAGACCCTGAAGAGCAAATCCTACAGCAGTTACTACTAACTTACTGGTGTAGTTTTCCTTCAGGATGAATTGCTGAAGAACAACGGCAGCTTGGCATGGCTGGAGCTTACCTGATCTTCAGCTCTGCAAGGACCTAATTTTCATAAAGTAGTAGAAATCACTGTCATGGATAAGCTAAAGAAAACTATCCTTGCACATGCATTCAGTCCTAGCTTGTGTGGAGTTACAGCTGCACAAAGAATTCAAAAAATAGCACTGAAGAACTCAAAACTCAAGAAATACTGAAGTTTAAGTCACTTCCACTGTGGTTGTTTTTCCTGGCAGGCTATGTCATGATGGTGCCTTCAAAAATCCAAGTTATTGGCCACTTTTCAGGCATACCAGGGTTCAGCTACCTACCCTTCCTACTGAAACCTGGCTCCTTGCTCTGAATTTTGCTTTTGCCAGATTCCAGTTGCTAGGTCTTGCCACCATTTCATCTGAAGATCCAGTCATCACTTCCCCATGAAAACCCTTGTAGCCTCAGATTAAGCTCTGACATTTTTTCCCTTTACTCTGGGAATAACAAATAAAGCAGGCTCTGGGAATGACTGGTGCAAGGCAAAGTGTCAGATTCTCTTTCCCACCATGCATCACATCTCATGAGCTTTCTGAGTCAGCAGCGGGGGATGTCCGTTCCCCCCCCCCCCCAGCCATGGACCAGGCTTGTTTTAGTGCACAGGCCAGACATTTCAAAGCATTTATTAATTCTGGGCCACTCACTCTGTAGCGCTCTGTGGAGTGGACTTAAAATAGTGGGCTTAGCCACTTATGATGAGGACCTTGGAAAATGAAAAACCCCTTAAACTCCTCTGCTTGTGCTAAGCTGGATTTGTTTCTCACCTAGAAATCAAGCCGGTGTGTTTTCTTGCCCTGTCTTCGTTTGGGTTCTGTAGTGGTTGTTTTGGTTTCTACTGAAGTTCAACAACAGCAGTTCTAGTTTGGGAATAAAAAAAAATAAATCCCAAGCTATAAAGGTTTGAGCCGGTTTGCATTCAGTTCAGCTCTGGGCTCCTTTCTGAATTTAGTGATTCAAGGGCATGTCCTTTAGAGCTGAGATGACTTTCAGACACTGATGGCGTGACTGAACTGAGTGCCGCCACCACTGGTCTTTCCTCGAGGACCTCATGTCTGGGCTGGGCCCTGAGCTGCCTTCACCATCACACCTGAGCTCCCCTGAGATGCTCTCTTGGCTGCTTGGTTTCTCTGCTCATCCCCTCTCTGTCCCTCCCAGCTCTCCGCTGCCCCACCAAAGGCCCAGGTGGGAAGCTGGGGAGGCTGTGCTGACTTGGTACCTCCTGGAGCACCAGAGAGCATGGGGAGGAGGAATTACACTGATTAAGAGGCACGTGGGGCTCCCCAGAGCTAATGGTGGCAGTGGGAAGCAGTGCCTGTATCCTCTTTCAGGGGATGATAGCTTTTATCTCATGGTGAGGTACATTGGGGTGGAAAGCACGATAGAAAGGCAGAGGAACCCTGATAAATCCACAGGCACTCATCGGCATTAGTGGACAAGGACCAGCCTATACCTATGCAAGGCCAGCGGCTGCCACCCTGTACCTCTCCTGTCTCTCTCCCTATGCCTTCTGTACAATTAGCTCTACCCAAGACAGGTTTGGTTTGGGGGATTTCAGCGGTAAAGGGAGAGGATTTTATCACCCCAGGGATATTTGACAGTGTTGTGGCTGTGGGCTGGTTTCTGGCTTGCCTCCCTACCAGGACTGGCCAGCCCCGCTGGGTGTGCAGCAGCTGATGCCTATAAAGGGCTGTGAGGGTGGCAGGAAGGGGAGGGTGGTGTGTTTTTACGGGGGTAAGTGGTGTAGAGGGATGTCTCTGGGTGGTGGGCAGGGTTTTGTCTTCTGGGTCAAGTTGGCTTCAGGTATTAGGCAGCCTGATGATGCTGGCTTGCTGGCCCAGGGACTTCTGTCCCAAGGGAGATGACTGGAGCGTGCGTAGGGAAGCACAGCCTGCAACCACCCTCTTCTTTGGTGTCCAGTGTGCCTGCTCCTGGGTCCAGACCTCCTTGCTCCTGCATGGTTCTGCATCTGCTTTGCTGGGCAGGGCAGAGGCGATGCTAGAGGAGGGATCTGGCTCCCTGCTGTCTGGAGCCGTGCCTGTTGCTGTGCCTGTGATTACCTGCTCTTGGAGCTGAGTGCTGGTGATCTCCTGCCAGCAGTGAATGGTGGGGACCTGCTGGTCCACCCAAGCTCCTCAGCAGTGAACATGAGACCTGGGTAACCCCAGAGGGAGATGACTGGGGGAGTTGAGTCCCTCTTCCAATGCTGTGGCCTTGTTAATTTAGTAGACAGCTTCTGTTTAATGCTGTTTTTCCCGGACCACCCAGTTTTTGTAACACCTGGCTGCCTGCAGACCCTACAGCTGGAAGGAGAAAGCCTCATCCTGCTCCTCCTCTGGTTTGATTCTCTTCAGCTGCTGATGCAGTGGGCTGCTGCACCTAATTGAGCCCTGGGTGAGCTAATTGTGGAAACCCTGGCCCTCAGCAGCTGCAGTGAGCTGGCTGAAATATTTCCCCCACCTTTTGTAGGACCAGTGCCTAAGGTGAAGGTGTGCTTTGGGAGTGAGAGGGTTTGGGGGTGTATTACTGGTATATCTTACCAGTTCACCTGGTGACCATCCTTTGCGTGAGACCAGGTATGCTCCAGTACCTGTGATCCGTGTGGGAGATGGTGGATGTTTGTAAATCATGGACAGCAACACCCTGGGGTTACACACTGGGCTCATCCCTTAAGCCTGATCCTTCACAGACTGGGCTGGGAGTTGCGCATGAGAGCTGTGAGATAAGGCAGTCTCCAGACCCCTCCTTGCCTGGGGAGGAGGAGGAGAAACAACACCACGGGGTGACAACATCTAGGGGGAATGACTTCCCTCCCAGCTGTTCCTGCATCTCTGATCAGACCAAATCTGTGGGTGGGCACTGAGTATATAAGCAAGGTGCCCTGTGCAGGGCCGCAGTTTTTAGCAGTGCTGGAGGATGGTATTCCTGCCCTGTGGGGCTGACCTCTGGCTGTGTAAGGAACATCTCCTGCCCTGCACGGCTCTGCAGCTGAGGTGGGATGGGGTGGCTGCGCTGGTTTGTACAGGGAGGGAAAGCAGCATGCGGTCCCTGGAGCCCCTGGTCATGCTGCAGTGTTTGCTGGGCTGGTGTCTTGGCAATGTGGCTCCGATGGATCTGGCTACTGAGAAACTGGGCTGGAGCCGCTCAGAGACCTTCAGAAGAGACAAAGATGGAGGCAGCAGAGCTCGGTGCCTCCCTGCTGCAGCCGCAGCTCAGCCTTCCTGGATGCGAGGGATCGGAGCTGTTTCACACTGACCTGTACAATCGTACCAGTGCTCTTGTGCCCAAGCCCCTGGTGTAGTTATACTGGGATATAGTGGGGCTGTCCCAGGACCCTGTTTCCCTCTCCCATGGGGTTTTGGCAGGGTGGTGATCCACCCGTGCTAACCTGTGGCCTCTCCCCTTCCTACCAGCTCCCAAAGGACACGACCTTGCTCCCTGCATCACCCGCGTCATCTGGGCGTGGGGAACACTTGGTGACGAGGATGCCCCACGGAGAGGCTGGGAGCGCTCCTGCCCCTGGTGCCAAGGTCACCGGTGAACACAGGAGGTGAGGCCCCTAAAACCTCCCAACCTCCAGCAGCCGGCAGCGGGTCCCTGGCAGCTCTGCAGCCCTTTTCTCCCCCGTCAGCCGGAGAGGGGCACCCAGCCCTCCTCCGAGCCGGGGGGAGCCGCTGCCCAGGCTGCCCCGCAGGTACGCGGCCCCGGCCCCTCTGCGGGTGGCTCCG
>JAVJGI010000032.1:8151413-8165028 GCA_035590275.1 Ibycter americanus | reverse complement strand
CCGACGACCCCGGTCCTCCCCGCATCCCCGAGCAGCGCCCCGCACGCCCCCCACCCCCACCCCCCCCTCCGCCCGGCGGAAGAGCAGCGGGATCCTCCGTCCATCCCTCGCCGGGTCCGTCTCCCCGTCCGCCTCCGCCGCCACCCACCGCTGCCCCCGGGTCCTTCCCCGCAGGCAGAGCCGCGACCCCCAGGTCGGTGTGCGAGGGGTGCCAGCGAGTTATTTCGGACCGGTTCCTGCTGCGCCTGAACGACAGCCTGTGGCATGAGCAGTGCGTCCAGTGCGCGTCCTGCAAGGAGCCCCTCCAGACCACCTGCTTCTACCGCGACAAGAAGCTCTACTGCAAGCTGGACTACGAGAAGTAAGTGTCCCCCTGCCCAGCGGGGAGTCCCCCCCGCTCCGCTCCCACCGCCCCCAAACCCCCAGCGCCCTGCCGAGAGCGCAGGGGACCGGGGGGCTCGGGGTCCCCCCCGCAGCTCCCCGCTTCCCCTGCCCCGCGTTGTCCCGAGAGGCGTCAGCCGCACGGTGCTGCCTGCCGCGCTCTGCTTCTCCCCCGCAGCCTCGTTGCACCCCGCTTCTCCCCTTTCTGGAGGTGTTTGGTTGTGGTCGGTTTGTGCCTTGGGAATTTATGAGCCTTTTGGTGGGAGCCTGTGAGACCCCCACTAACCCTGGGGCTGCAGAGGGATGGGGCCGAGTGCTTTCCCGTCTCCTCTGGCTTTATTTTCCTACCGAGCGCCTGCAGGAGGAATGTGATGTCCTCCGTGACCTGGTCCCGGATGGGGCTATTTTCTAATATGCCCATAAGCAGGGTGATGCTGTTGCTCCCCCCAGTTGGATGGGGAAACTGAGGCACTCAGCAGGGCCCAGGGAAGGCCCCGCTGAATTCGGAGCATTTGCTACTGCTGTCACACACGGGGGGCTTTGCCTGCGCCTTGGGCTGTGATGGAGCAGAAAATTGGATGTAGGTGCTTAAAGCTTCCAGCCCCAACGCTTCCACTTTGGCAAATGTGTGGCTGGGGGAAAGACAATAAGAAAATTATTTTTCTCTTTTTAAAGAAAAACCTTTCCAGTGGGAATGGGGAGAAGGCTGTTGAGTCTTTCCTTTCCTGCAGCTGCTTTCGTTTTTTCCTGCTCATCCCACTCTCACTGTCCCTGCCGGACCCCACTCCCCGGCTGGGTTTTGGAGCCGTTAAATTTGTGTTGTGTCCAGGCCGGTTGTTTCTTAAGGAGATTGTAGATGGGGGGCCGGATCCCTCACTATGGCGATAGCACGGCTGCTGGAGCCCCGTGATTTAGTTCCCGGGTTGCTGTTATACGAGAAAACGGTTGTCAGCGATGCTCTCATCCCTGGCCTTCGGTGGGTTAGCGAGCGTGCCGGTGGCTAGCCCTGCTCCAGGCCTTTTTAAAGTTTTGGGTTTTTTTTTTCCTTTAAGTCCCGTATTGTGGGTCTGAGTTTAATCACTATGGATACAAGGCAAATTGAAAGCAGAATTTGTGCGCGTGACCTTGTTTTCAAATGTTTACGAAAGAGCGGAAGAATTAGCTGCCACGAGAGTGGAAAGGAAAGCGCTGCGTTATGGGGTGGGTTGGGTTTTTTTTAGGCAAGATTTTGTTGAGATCGGGTGTGCTGCTTGTTTGTCCGTAGAAATTTGGCTGCCAGTTCCCATATATTTCCAACACTATTTAATTCACGTTTTCTGCTTTATCAGTGCCTCCATTTGGAGCACTAAGGGGAAAGTGGGGTGAATGTTACCGCAGAAATGCCTTTCCAGCTTGCAGAATGTGTGGGTTTTACTCTCTGCGCATTTGACTGCAGCTTCTGAGCTCTGGAAGCCGACTCCAACCTGAAACCCTCCTCCTGTCTCTTGGCCGTGAAAGAAATCGGTGCCGTGGCTGGCTTCTTGCTGTGCCCATCTCGCCGTTGGGATGGACAAGGATGATTATGGAAAAAAAAAAATAAATGTCACAAATATTTCCTAGGCTTTTGTGGTGGCACCGTTTATCCTGGTTGTTTCCCAGCTGCGTTTGGGTTGGTGGCTTTTGCTTGAGCCTGGGAGTGGGCTCTGCGGCAGGCAGTTTCCCCGAGGTGTGATGGTTTTAACTCTGAACCGCTGCTGGCCTCTTCCTCTCCTGCACTCGCCTGCCCCTTGCTATCACATTGTTGTGCCCATGAATTTTATTTTATTTTATTTTTTTGGCATGGGACTGCAGGTCCATGTCCCTGCTCCCTCCGTCTCCCCAGCAGGGCTCTCCGCCGTGCCGGCGCTGTGACTCTTTACCTGGGGACAGTAAGGATGTGGAGCAGAGTCCTAAAGAGCGATTCCCTTTGGGCTCTGCCGAGTTTTACGTATGACTCTATTTAACAAAAACCCCTCTTTTTTCACCCAAACCGTCCTGTCTTTCGGTTGAGCGTTTTCACTGTGCCTGCCTCCGCTGCAGTGCCGATGCCAGTAACAGGGCTTTCAGTGCGAAAGGTGGAAGAGCTGCTGCTCTTGAACTGAGCTAATTATCTTGAGCCGATAGCTGGTTAATTATCACGAGTGACTGACACTTTGCGCGGTGCAATGGTGGAAAGCAGCCGATCCTCCCCGTGGCACCACGGTTGGGCTCCGGGGGCCTCTCCGTCGGCACAGCGGTGCCCGCCGGTGGGAGGGCTGGGGTACCTGCGTGTGAAATGCCGGTGCAGGGGGTGTCGGGGAAGCGGTCGGATCCTACCTGCTGTGTTGTGGTGCTGGTGGGGTTTTTTTTGTTGTTGTTGTTTTGTTTTGCCTTTTGGGTTTTTTTTTAATTGAAAGAAGGGATTTCTTTTCCACATGGTGACTGTTGGGATGTTTTACCAGAGACGAGTAGGTGCAGTTATTTTCTGACATGTATCTTCACTCGCTGTTTGAGCTCCGTTTATAACGAGGCTGCAGAGGGTTAATGACAGAGCGTGAGACGGCAGAGTTATGCCTTTAGTTATAAATACACCCATGGAGAGTGTTACGGATGGTTTTAAGCGAACATCTGACTTGCTGGACTCTAGAAATTGAGGAATCATTTATTAAAACACACATTTTACATTTCTTTGTCTTTCGTAAAGAGGAAGACCTTGGGAGAGGACCTGGAGAGGGATGGATTAAAGACTGGGGATGCTGGGCCAGGCCTCGACATCCCTTTGGGGTGCCTAGGGCTGTGGCTCAGGGCCCATGGGCAGTTCGGACAGCGATGCCGGCCGGGGACTCGAGGGGCCAGGGGTCACTCTTGGACCAGTTTCCCCAGCACTGATGGGGAGGGCTTCTGAGGAGGGACCGCTCAAGCCTGTGCCCCTGGGACAGTGTCTATTTGGGGCAGAGGACGTTCGTTACAGAACATCCCGAATCCCGCGGCAGCCCCCGGCGCTTGTCCAAACCTGATAAGTCTCAACTATGACAAGGTTCAGGCTTTGCCCTGGCCGGCTCCCTGCCTGCAGAGCGGCCCCAGGGATGCACCCCAGCTGCAGGGCCCCCACCTTGGTGACCAGGGGGATGGGCTTTTGTCCTGGCAGATTTCTGGGGCGAGAGCAACATCAAACCTGGCTGTAAGTGGGGAGGCATGCTGGAAGTGATGGGAAGAGTGGGGCTGCCTTGGAGGCTTAAAATCTACGTGAGGATGGAAACAGCTTTGCCCCGCTAGCCCAGAGGTGTTTCACAGTGGGTTTGCATGGGCCAAACAGTGCCACAGCTGTCGGAAGGACTTGGAGCCGTGGGGACGTCCCCATCCTGAAGCCCCACCATGGGTGATGCTGGCGGGGTGCAGAAACCCTGCCGGCCCATTCTGGGGGCCGGGAGCACTGACAGCGGTGCAGTCATGACGGGGGGCGCAGCTGGGGAGCGTGGCGACGGCGGGACGGCTTGGCACGTCCCCAGCCACGGCGCAGAGCCCCAGCCTCAGCCCCGGCTGGCAGGAGCAGATGGCCAGCACATCTCGGAGCAGGCCTGGCATGTGGGCGCCGGCAGCGGAGGGGCGGCCGCAGCCCCCGAGCCACCACCACCATGCCGGGCTCCCCGGCCGAGGGAGGCAGTTGTGTGATGCTTGCCCTGTCTTTGTATGGCTTGATGGCTCTGTGCCGTTGCCAGCTTCTGTACCGTCATCGCAAAACTCCCCCTGCTTGGCTCCAAAATCCCCTGCTCCCGGAGTCATGGGGTTGCATGGGTGCCTCCACCTCCTCCTCCTTGAATTAAAGTGAGGAGGTGCATCCGACTGTGAAGGGAAAAAAAATAAAATAATCTTTCCAACCTCTGAACGTTGTGCAGAAGAAAATGTGTGTGAAGAAACCCATCGGTGTTGCGTTTTAAAATCACACCCAGCATCTTCATACAGGGGATGAGCCTGAATCCCCAGCAGTGTGGTCCTGGCAGACCGTGGCTGGTTCTGCCCAGGGGGAAGGTGGGATCTGCCGGCTCGGGGCTGCGCAGCCTCCTCTTGCCCACTGGAGGCTTGTCTGGCAGCTGCCATCATAGAGGAGAGAGGAGGAAGAGGTCTGAAGTATGGTGGCTGTTTATCTTGCTTAAATGTGGGTAATGAATATAATTGCACAATTAGCTGCAAACAGCAGCACTGCTTCCCCAGCCCGGAAGGTTTGCGAGGGGGATAATCCCAAATGGATTGAACGAATAAGGTGATGCTGAATGCTTCAGGGCAGCCTGGTCCCACCAGCCGGAGACTTCCTATTGTTGGGGGTGTTTGTGCTGGTGATTCACAATCCTTCACCTTCTCTCACCTGGAGAAATGGGACGTTTTGCTCTTCTTGTGGCTGATGGGAGAGAACAGTCCCTCCAGAGGGCCACAGGTCAGCCCAGCTACAGTGCAACGTGCCCTCTGGAGGTCCTTTCCCCTTCTTGTAGGGCATCATGTGGAGAGGATGGTGCTAACTTGTTTTTTTCCAGCTAGCCAGGTGCTGGGATCAGTCAGGCTGGCCTGGACAGGGTAGCAGAGCATATGACAGCTCTGTGCTATGATGTCCCTCTTGTTGGTCTCTCTTTTCCCACTCCTCAATATCTTCTTCTAGTGCTTCCCGTCCTTCTTGCCTGCTCTCCATCCCCACCCCGCACCTTGTCTCTCGTAGCAAACCCCTCTCTGTCCTCACACCCTTTCCCACAGCTCCTGGAGGAAATGTGACGACTCTTTGTGGGCTGGGATGAGTGCATCTCTGGGGCAGCCGAATCTGGCCTTATCCCCACCAGGGACACGGTGGTGGGTACTGCTGGGCTGGGAGCAGGCACCGGTCCTTTGTTTTTGGTTGTTAAGTCGCCTTGTTGTGCAGAGAAGGGGGAGCGGGGAAGCAGCGGGATGCAGCAATGAGAGTGGCGTTATGGAGGCTGCTGTGGGATACATGCTGGAAACGCCAGGCGAGAAAAATATGCTTTGCCCCGGTGTCTGCTACCCCCTGTCCTCCTACTTGTGGGGCTCCCCCTTTACAAGGGGAGTGGAGAAGAGATTTGGCGTTTTGCCCCTTCCCTCTGCCCTTAATTAGATTTGTGCCTTACAATTAATGTTTCATAGGAAAGACCTGGAAGGGAGCGGCGTTTGGCAGCTTGGGAGCGAGGCAGCCGAATATACTTGTCATCTGTCCCTTGGCGGTGAGGACAGGAGTGGCTTTGGGGTCACCCTTTCTCCTGCTCTTTGGCAGTGGGACCCTGGAGGCTCTGGGTCAGTGCCGCAGAGCTGGGACCTGAGCATCCTGCGGTCTCTCCACAGTTTCTGTTCTCTTATTTTTGGACCTACAATGATATTTTTTTTCCCCTTTTTTTTCTTTCTTTGTCCCCCTGTGGCACAGCACTCCCCAGCCAGCCCCTGACGGGGCACTGGGAGCTGAGGGAACTGCTTCAGATCTTTGTGATCCTGATGAAGGCACCAAAAAGAAATCGGCTGGGGGAAGAAAGGGTGGTTTGTTTCAGTTTGATGAGAATTTTGTCTCCACCAGCTGGAGAGACAGCTGGGGTCCTCTCCTGCCCCGGCTCGCCAGCCCTCGCCTCGCCGGTTCTTCACCTGCTTGCAGCCGCCAGGCACAGGGAGGGATTTGCTGAGCCATGGATTTAAGAGAGCCCACAATTTGGTTTCTTGCTCAGTCCTTCCTTGGGGAGCTTTCTGGCAGAGTCTAAACCCAATGCTGTGGTCACCCCCAGCTGGGTTCGGAGAGGACGGTGGTCTCTGGTGTTAGCTGTGCCGAAGGCTGGCCAGCGTGCGGGCAGGATTTGGCGGTGGGCGCAGGTGCTGCCGGGGAGGCTGAGCTCTGCCGGCTGCCCCCGACCCGCTGGCAGCAGTGGGGTGGCCTCAGCGCACCCAAACCCGCAGCTGTTTCTGGCTCTGATCCTGCACGCTTGCTGGGGGACCCCGAAGTACACGCTGCCTTGGAGGGGGAGAAGAGGGAATTTGGGGGGATGAGGGTTGGTCTCCTCTTTGCTTGCAAGGGTGCAAGTCCTGCTTCTGGCTGAGGAGGGGGAATACCCAACGGTTTGGATCAGGTTTGGGTCTGGATTCACGGTTCCTCACTTCTGGTGAGCCCCGCGGTGTGCAGCCAAGGGGGGTCCTCGGCACGCCCCAGTGCTGGAGGATGTCTGAGGAAGAGGAAGCTGTGGCCAAGGTGGAAATGACAGGGGTGTCCTTGGTATTTTTCTTCTCAAGATACTCTTTGTCCCTTTGTGCTCCGTTTTGTTTCTGGCTCGAGCCCTCTGCAGATGCAGATGTGAAGTGGGGACGGGGGGCCTGGGCTGCAGGACTGTGCCTCTGCCTGTGATTTAATAAAGCATCTCCTCTGTAATAGGAGTACCGAATAGCTTTTAAGCAGGGAGAAAATATTTGCATTTTCTTCGGGTGCAATACTGGGGCTGACCCAAAATAATTTTTTTTTTTTTCCCGTAAATGCGTTTTCATGAGAAATTTGAATTTCTATGTATTTAAAAGAGATTTCAGAAGGGAGAGGTAGGGGGGACTGATGGCATTCCTTGGCATGGCGAACACTGTGCAGATCTGCAGCTACAGTTACACTAGCCTGTAACTCCAGTTTTGTTCCTCAATACTTGTAAGCTGGAAGGAATCCTGCCTGGGCAGAAGGAAGCTGACCGGTCCCCGGGAATCTTCTCCTGGGGTTGTTGGTCCTCGGGGGCAGTGGGTGCACTCGGGTTGTCTCGTGCGTCTCTGTGAAACGGTCAGGCATCTCACTGCAGCTCTGTTTGAGGTTTGGGGGTGGGTGGGTTTGTTGGTTTTTGTTGGTTTTTCTTTTTAAGACCATCAAACCTTGGTTGCCCAGGAGAGGGGTTCTGTAATCCCTGGCTTTCCACCCCAAATATTTACGGACAGCCAGACCCTGAAGCTTTTGCAAAAGGCATGGGGCAGGCTGAGCAGTGCCGTGCCAGGGCTGCGCTGGCAGCAGGGGCACAGCGTCAGGCTGGTGGCACTGGTCTCTGTTTGTTTGAAGGGTTTTCTGTTGGATGGCTCTGCCTTCTCGCTTATCTGTTTTGCTGGGATCTTATTAATGAAAGACCAATTTCTTCAGCCTGTCGGGGATCCTTCATGTTTTCATGTTTTGCAGGCTGGCTGAAAATGGTGTTTTCTCCCACAAAGATTTGACTTTTTAGGGTGGTGGCATGTGCGTTTCTCAATACAGGGGTGAAATCATGTTGTGTTCAATGCAAACAATTTATTTCCTCATAGTGCACTTGCATGCACCTACCCGTTTTCAGTAGAGCACTTTCCATGCCCACGGATATGATCCTGTTTTGGGTTCAGGTCTCCTGCATTGGTGCCTGGTGCGGGTATGATGGGTCCCAGTTGCACGCAGGAGAAAGAGCTGAGACTTGGCTCTTTCACCCATGAAATGGAGCTGCAAATATGAATCTAGCTAGAAAAGGCTCAGTTCATCATAAGTGCTCTGAGCATATTGCTGGGCAAGTTTGAATGGTGGGCATGAATTCTCCATCTGTCTCCAGATTTGCCTGATTTTGTGTCATACCTGCCTTTGTTATGGAAAATGGAAAACATTTTCCACCTTGGGCTAACTTTGACCAAAGGCAACTGAGACCTTGTGTGGCAGAGGTACCAGCCTCTCCCAGGCACGGATCGGTGGGATTAAGACATGAGCTGATAGACAGTACAGATTGGTAGGAGAACCACTCTCCTCTGTATCCTGACACATGCTGGCAGGCAGCAATGCTTCCCCTCGTCCACAGGTCTTTTTGGGCTCCATGGCCACAGAGGAAAGGTTTACCCTGTGCAAAGGCATCCTGCTCTTCCTCGGGGCAAATGCCTTGAAGGGCAGAGCATGCTGGAGGAGGCTTCCTCAGCCGGTACTCGTGCTTTGCTTGCCCATCAGGGCTCGGCATTGATCCTTCCCATCTGTCCCCCTGTTGCCGTCGTCTGTACATCATCTCTCACTGCTCCCTACCCTTCTCCTTTCCTTGTGAAGCTTCATTTCCTAATGCTGCTCTTAGGGAGAGCTTTCTGTCCTTGACAGCGGAACAAAACCCTTTTCACACGACCGTCCCTCCCCGGGCCATTGTCCCCCGCCCCCGCTGCCACCGTGCAAAATCTCCCTCCCTGGTACGTCTGTTCCTCTGGAATGATAACCACCATCGCGGTGGGGCGGCGAGCCCCCAGAGTCCCTCTGGGCAAAGTCCCCTGCCCTGCAGAGGAGCAAAGTGGGGTCTCAAAAGCACAACAAGAGGCACGGGCAATTCCTGGAGAATCCACTGTTTGGATGTGATTCATCTTTGGGACGTGCGTAGCCGCCTCGGCTGTCATGCTGCGGAGCTCCTGGGATGAACCTGGAGCCTGTGTGTACCCAGGGCTCCTTCTTCCCTGCCTCAGGCCAGCGCAGCCACGTTGTAAGTTGATTTTTCACTGCATAGCATCACCCAAGGTGGCTAAGCAGGAAGAGGGAGGCAGGAATTTTCTCTTTGCTGTTGAAAGCTCAGGGAAGCATTTGGCAGGAAAGTTTTGGAAAGTGGGGAGAGAAATAAGTTAAGGGACCTGAAGGCCGTTCTCAGCTGCAGCAGGATTTTATTATTTGAAAGTGTCAGCATTGTCATTTCTTCCCTCCAGTCCCTGCTGTCATAAAAGCATAGGGATGCTTTTGTTGTCAAAATTTCTGCTCTGTGTTTGCCAGCTCTGTTGAATCTCTATTCCTGGTAAACAGCATCTTGGCTATGCAAAACGTTGCTCACCTCTGCAGTAGTGTATCTAAATAGATGGAGGGAAATGCAACATGGGAAATGTCACATGTTCCCAGTTGCCTCCACAGGGGTGACTGATGCTGTCAGATGAATAAATTCACAGGTGCTGATAGTGGAGGTGGACTTTTGTGAAGGCACAAGCCCAGAACTCTTGCCCAACAACTGCTGTGTTGAGCCTGGATTGGGACGGCCCTACAACACACTTCTGGGGCATCTTTTTCATTTCTGGTCTTAGAGAGGACCATCCAGGGAATGGCAGCTGAGCTGTGTGTGCGTCGGGTGTGCAGGACCCCAGCCCTGCTCTGGGTGCTGAGGATGGGGTGACTGTCTCCTCTCTGCTTGCAGACCGCTTTCTATGGGCTCCTGCAGGGGCTGAAGGGGAGGAAGAGGCTCCTCTGGAGCACGCGGTTCAGTCTGAATTGCCCGATGGAGATACTGAGCTCCAGGTCTTGGCTGCAGGGAGAGCTGGGAGCACCTTGCTCACCTGAACAGTGCCTGTGAACCCAACCATCCTCTTGGCTTGGGTGCCTGCGGTCTCTGGTGTGGTGGGGTGGCTCAGCCCCATGTGTCTTGAGTCTTGCTTGTGCCGAACGGGTGGCCAGCGGGGTTGGTGGTGGGGAACTGAAATACTGAATTATGTATAACTCAGCATCTCCGCTGCCGGGCAGAGCGGTGGAGTGTTATCGAGCAGATCCTTTTAAACAGCGATGTGGGTGTGGGAGTTTGGTTAGGAAAGCCATTAAGCCTTTGAATCTTCTTGATGCCTGCTCAGGTGAATGTTGCTCCTTCCTTCTGCGTCCGTAATGATGAAAAGCTGAAAGAGCAACCTCAACGGACTGGCTTAAAAGTTTAATGAAGCTGAAAGTCTCGTAGGTTGGGCTCTTGACTCTGAGCTTGTTTCAGCTCTGGCCCTAGGAAGGAGGGTTAACCAGGAAGGAGGAGAGGCTTCCTGCATGCATTACCTCAAGGACATAAACCCCACATTGATGGGAGGTGCTGTTGTGGAGGTGGATTCGGAGAAAGTAATGGGAGAAGACATTAGAGACAGGTGAAGGGCCCTGAATGGGGAAAGTACGTCCGAGTGAGGTGTTTATCCTTGGCAGGAGGAAAGCTCCCCATGGCAGGGAAGAGATTTTCTGCTCCCTGCTGTGCAAGATGGCTGTGTGACGGATGCCCTCTGCTCTGCAGCTCCAAACCCGGGCAGCACTGATGGATGGGTGCCAGGGTGCAGCAGCATCCGAGCGGCTCACCCGCTCTGTCTGGTGTAACATGCTTCTTGTAGCACCCGGCAGAGACACTCCGGTCTGGGGAGGGCTGCTGGTGTGCTCACGCTGGCAGTCTCCAGCTGGGTCGTAATGTCAAAGTGTCTGTGCCCCTGGCAGGGTCTTTAAGGGAGTTTCCTCCATGGCACCAAACTCATCTTTGCACCTTTTTTTGGCCAGCTGAGACATGGAGCCAAGACCCTGAGCAGTCAGCCGGTGCGGGGCTGGGGGAGAAGTGCTGGTGGATATTCTTCGCCTGCTGGTGAATCTTCACCAGATGCTGCTTTTAGTTTCATGGTAAGGGTTTGCAGTGGGAACGACCTCTGGCGGAGTGTGCTGAGCT
Organism: Ibycter americanus; assembly: GCA_035590275.1. Taxonomy (NCBI): domain Eukaryota; kingdom Metazoa; phylum Chordata; class Aves; order Falconiformes; family Falconidae; genus Ibycter; species Ibycter americanus. The sequence continues at coordinate 8,154,232 of JAVJGI010000032.1, read as the reverse complement.
CCTGCCCGCTCCCAGGGCTTTACCTTTCTCCTTCTCTTGCCCCATGGCGAAACTGTAGCTCTTTATGGCTGGAGTGAAGATGGAAGAAATGTGGTCAGTGCTTTGATGCTGGGGTACGTATGGGGACACAACTGGCTTCATGGGACCATTGCTCCATGGCCAGCCAAGTTCAGAGGCACTGGTGCCACCCACCCTTATCCAGGCAGGGTGACATGAAGTGATGAATCTGGCTGCTAAACCAGAGAGCCCAAATCCACCCTGCTCTGCTGGGATGGCCCATCCCCATCCTCCAGAGAAAGGGCAATTTCTCTGCCAATAATGTCTTTACACTATTTCCAACTGCGTTACAAAAATCCCAGGAACTCCTTGAATCCTTGGCTTTTAAAGTAAATATGTCCCCACCTCAAACTGATTTATTTTTGCCTGTTTCAGGCATTTCTGCCTCCAGACATCAGCCTTGGTCCTTCCCTCCCCGGCCTGATGCCTGCAGAGCACTGTTCTCATGCAGAGCAGCTGCTGGCCTTGCCTCGGGGAGATGATTTGCAGGTCTCCTTGGTCAGCTGGGGAAGCGCAGCAGGCACGTGGTGGGTGAAAGGTGCTAATGAAACAAAACCCAAATTATGCCTTCCCCTTTAGTGCCTTTGTGATGGAAAAGTGCAGCAAAAGTCAACTGATGATGCATCTTGCCGAAGCTGCATTTTTTCTTCCATAAGGATTAGTGGTTCAAGAGCGGGGATTTTCAAACTGACAAGCCCTTGGCAGAGAAATAATTACAGGCTTCTTATGCTTTGTGTTTCCTAAGTAGTTCTAAATAACTTTTTCCCTTGGGGCATTTTTTTTTAAGTCCACAAAATGGGGGGGAAAAATGTGTATTTCCTCAGTGTCCTTGAAAATATGCAAGATGTTTGTAGAGACCATTTAAGTTTCAGCTATAAGATTTTTAGCGTGTGTTTGTTTGCTTTAATCATGTCCAATCAACTGAAGTTTCTTGGCTGGTGATGCTTCAGAAATGGATCTCAGAAATGGGAGATGGAGGGAGATAGATGTGATCACTTCTTGGCCATCTCAGGAATGCGGGTTTTGCCTCTGCAGTGTATTCCCCAGGGCTTTTACCCCACTCCTTGCTCTAAGAGAAGATTTCTGGAGCTAGTGGAGTTGTTTTTTCCCATCAATATCCATTATTTGCTTGTGCCAAGTTGCTGAGCATCCCACTGGGAAACCATGGCCGTGCCCCTTTTGTCAGCATCCTGCCACAATTCCCGGGGGCTGTGGAACCCAGTGGGGCTCACCCAGCCTTGTCCTCCATTGGGTCCTCTCCTTGCCTGCGCCTCCATCCTGACCGCTTTGGCCAGTCTTTAATTTTAAAAAACAGGCAGCATGATGTGAAAAAAGCCACCCAGGGATGGCTGAGGGCAGCTCCCAGGCACACATGAGCCTTTTATCCCTGGCAAAATTCACCTCCTATAATTTTCTATGCGAGCCCTTAAGGTGGTACCCTAATTTTCGGAGCACATCTCCGTATCTCAGCATGTTTTCCTGCAGCTCGGTCCAGCCTGAAGCTCTTTGCTCTCTATGTTTTTGTAACCCCCTGGGAAGAGCCCTCCGGAGGATGCTGTCCTAAATCCCAGCTATTCCGCACCTGACCGGGGAGCGGGTATCCATCCATCCCTGATGCTAAATGCTGCTTGCGATGAAAGGGGGGACCTGGGGGAGGACCCTGCTGGCACTCACACTCACTGCAATATAAAAGGGCAGCGCTGGGGCCTGGAGGGGCTGCATTATTGCATCTGCTGTCGGGGCAGCACCAGGATGCTCCCCTGGGATTACTGGTGCAATATTACCCGGGGAGAGGAGGGGGCAGGCTGCTGTTAATAACAGCGTTGCTCCACCTTGGGTTTATTAAGTGAGGGAAACCTCCGTTCCTCGTACCACAGGCATTGTTCGGGTCCAGGCTTCACTATGAGAGGGGAGGGGGTGGGAGTGGAGAGGAGGGTGGTGGGGAGATGGTGTTTGAAGTAATTAGAGCTGCTCAGTGGAGAGGGGGGAATTGCCAAGAGGGGTGGCAGTGATATCTTGATGGGGTGTCCTGCCTCGACCTGCTGCAAAATGTTCCTGTGGGCTCTGCCCATCCCACATCCCACCCAGCTCCTCTGGGCCCTTCACCTCCCTGGGGGCTATGGCATTTAGCGAGTGGGGTGGTGAGCGCCTTGCTTCCCCCATTCTTCTGAAGACCCTCTTAGGGTAGCTAAAGCCTGGTTGAGCTTGTGGGGGGGCCACGATGTAGCTCCAGGGCTTACAAAGTCCCTTGTGCCCTGCAGGTGTGGCGGTTGACGCTGCAGAGGGACATGGTGCCAGGAGGGGACCTGTCTGTCCTGTCTCTCTTCTACCCCAGCCATCATGTCTCAGGGGAAAGGGTTTTTTTTCCTCCTCTCCCCCTGTCCAGACGCTGCGAATCCTGCTAAAACTTTTGACTGGAGCAGGGATTACGTGCTCAGGTTTCAGCCCTTGTCTGTGAGCGGTGTAAACTTTCTGCTGGAGCTCAAGTGACATTTTGTGGGAGATAGGAGAGTATTAAGTGTTGGTCCTTGCAGATAAAAATAGCTGCTGGCCCGACGATGTTTTCTGTCGTCTTGCTGCTGGTCTGACCTGGCTCCATTGCCTCCACGCTGGTGCTCCTGACCTGCTCTTTTGTTAGCATCAGGTGCTGGAGGCACTTGCAGCCCGACCTGGTGCAGTCCCGCTCTGAGCATCCCCGCTAGCCTGTCACAGCCATGCTCCTTTCCTCCCGTAAGCATCGGGGCCAGGACAGTGCTGGGCTC
>JAVJGI010000032.1:8108304-8151313 GCA_035590275.1 Ibycter americanus | reverse complement strand
CTGAGCATCCCCGCTAGCCTGTCACAGCCATGCTCCTTTCCTCCCGTAAGCATCGGGGCCAGGACAGTGCTGGGCTCTCGGCGTTGGCCGGGGGGGCAAACTGGACCAGGAGCAGCAGGTCCTGGGTTTGTGTTCACAGGGACTGGACGGAAATGCTGTCCCTCCTGCTCGCTGTGAGCCCACCCTAACCAAGCACAGCATCCCCCTTCCCTGGAATCAGAGCCTGCCAAGCAAAGCAGGTACCCCAAATTGCCCATTATCACAAACCTCACTGCTGATGTGGGGGAACTCCTGATTACAGGAGTCCTCATGTGTGCACACGTGTCCGCCTGCCTGTTTTTCCCGTTGCTGTGTTTCAGAGCCGATGTTTTCATCCTGAAGTTATAGCCAGAGCTGGCTCAGGGCCCCTCAGCAGCATCGGCAGAGCTGACTCTTGCTGCTCCAGAAATGCAGGGCTGGGGCCAGTCGAAAGGAAAGGGAAGGAGAGGAGAGGAGAGAAGGAGGGAGTGGCAGGGTCTGGCTCGCTGCTGAGCTGGGACCAGATCCTCTGCTGGGAGAGGCTTTCCCATCCTGCCTGCCTTGTGCCTTTCCCGGGCTCTGCTTCAGAGTAGCATCCACCCGTTCCACCTCCAAAAATAGCCAGCGTGGCTCTGGGGGAGCTTGTGTATAGCCAGTAGGATGGCAGCAGGGATGGTTTCTCCTGGTGTTCAGCCTTTCTTTCTCATGGCTGGGCTAGGAGGTCTTCAGGCACTGGCCTCTGTGGACTGGGCATCCTTTGAGGATGCCTTCATTCCATCTGCTGCTTCCTCTAATGTCCACCAAGAGCATCATTCTCCCCAAGGGTGTCTTCATGGACCTCCTAGCTGCCTAGTCAGGCTGCCTTCAATGCAACTTTTTAATTGCAGCCCTTAAATCCCTTTCTCAAAGTGAAGGCTTTTGGCAATAGCATCTTTTCCAGATTCCCTTTGCCTCAAGGCCCACCTGCTGCTGGGGGATTCATCATCTTGCATGGTGTCATCCATCAGCTGAAGCGTGTGCCCCGTCAGAAATAAGGAATGAGGTCCTCGTGTGTCTGGAACCGAACTGATGCAATGGCACTTGGCCACTTACAGTAGTGGGCGATTACTGAGCCCCTGCCAGGAATTCTTCCAGTGGGATCGGGAACGCTCTCGGGTGTTAAATTTGTCCTGCGGCGTGTAACCTCTAAGTAGAGACCGTCGTGTTTTGTAACGGGTCATATGATGCTGGCGATGGCAGCCACTCGTCCTGCATTTCAAGGTCAACGCTGAGCTCGGGGCCAGAGGGGCAGCTCCTGGCCACAGCCTCGCCTGGCCGCTGAGCCACCTCGCAGGGCTCCGCTCCCTCCTGGGGCAAAGCCTCGGCAGCTCAGCCTTGGAGGTGGAGGTTGGTTTGCTCCTGGCCGGTGAGGCTGCAGCCCACATCTCAGGATCTGCCTTTGCAGGCTGTGCTCCTGGGATCAGCGTGGCTCTGGGGATGCAAACCCTGCAGCCCTGTGAGGGTTTCTTGCGTGCCGCTGACACACTGTCTCCTGGTGTGCGACATCTGGAAGCCACTGTCCCTTAGCCAGTGCCTGTGCATCAGGGCGACTCCATCCCAAGAGCTTTACAGCATCATGCTAAGGACAGGACCTTCCAGCATACATACAGATGATATACCCTCGCTCTCAGTGCCTTAAAATACCTCCCAGTAAGGACTCCATCTTGTACCCCTGAAGGTGGGGGAATTGCTGTGCAGAGAAGGGTTTGCTGGCAGAGGTGAGGAGCGCAGGGTCCTTGTTTTGACAGATGACCAGCGCAGTGCTGCTGCTGCCCGCTCTGTCCCGCGGCTTCCAGCCCCTCACAGGAAAGCACAGCCATCCCCACAGTGAAAAGTATCCCACGGTCTGTATCAAATAAATGTTTTGGGCCCATCACTGTATCAAGCAATTAAAAGGGACTTTTCAGACAGGTCATTAAATAAAAATTAGCGCGGGTTTAAAATATTAATGAGCAATTGGCCCTTGCCAGTTCTCTTGTTACACAAACGTTTCATTTATAATTTGGACCCAAGTCGGGATGTGCTGAGCGATGCTCAGGCTGCAGCCTGTGCATGGGGGTTAACGTGGTGCTCTCTCCTGCCAGAAAATAATAAAAGCCAGGGACTGTCTAGGGATCATGCGTGAAGGATTAGGAAGAGGATATGCATGGGCCTGTCTGCAGCTGGTTGAAGTCTAGTGCAGAGGGGTAAGCCTGGAAATCATTGCTTTCTGATGGCTGCAAGGGGGCCAGCGTGGAAAGGGAGCTTGTCTCCTAAAACCTGGGAGCTCTGCAGCCGGCTGATGCTTTGGGTGGGAGGTGGTGAGTGGATCCTCTCTCCCCGAGAGATGTCTGTGGGGCTGGGAAGGAGGCAGCGCTGCGGGGTGGATGCTTCTTCCCCCTCTTCCCAGCGCTGCAGTTGTTCGGCATGAGTGGAGGATGCTGAGCTCCAGGGACTGAGGTTTTCCACCTTTCTACAGGATGCCTCGTCAGATCTAGATTCTGCTGGGAGCCTGGCTTCATCCGCAGTGTTATCTGTGGCTTTTTGGCTTTTAAAGCTGCAGGTCCCAGAGTCAGGGGATTCAATCAGGTCCTCCACTGCCTTTCAGTAGGGAGCACTTCTAGCTCTCTGGCTCTAGGGAAAGCTGGGAGAGGCTCAGGTCTTGCGTTTGTTTGACTTCTTGACGTTGGTGGTGCTGTTCCCTGGAACAGTCACCTCGAGCTGCCTCGGGAAGCCAGAGTCACAGCTCTTTGGGTTAGTGCGTGCATGGAGTTCCTAGCACCAGTTATTCGGCATTAAGATTTACCTTTGCAGCCACCATGTTCATGGGAGGTATCTGCTGAGATGAAGCCATCCGAATTCCCCAAGGTGAGTCAGGGCTTTATGGCCCTTACCCAAGAGAAGCACATTGCTTTTGTGGTAACTATTAATTGCTTCCTGAATTTAAAAGGCATAAACAAACTCACCTGACAGGGAACGAGTTACCTGGCACATAAAATGCTTTGCCATTAATGCATGGCTGACCCTGATGGTGATGTGAGGACCAGAAGAGCTTTCAAAGAATTTACCAGAAACCATTTCAGGGGAGGCTGTGTGTTGTAAATCCTTAAGTAACGGGATGGAGGGAGTTAGATTAGATAATAGTTTGCAGAAACCAGGCATGATTCCCCATTGAGGATCTTGAGATCATTATAAACACGGCGTGGTGAGGCGAGGCCCCCACGCGTCCTTATCCCAGCGACCGATGAGTGAGTTTACAACCTGGAAAACGAGATTATCAAAGGGTTTGGTTTACACACCACATTAACGAGCGCTGTTAGGGAGAAAACCAGGGTCCTGTTACATCCAAAGGTGCATTGTAAAGCCACAGCGGTTCCTGGAATAGCAGCCCAGGACAGGGCTGTTTGCACTGGGTTGAGGATGCCCATTGCATCCAGCACCCATAACAGCGGCACCGGGGCACCCTGCAGCCTTTGGTGTGCATGTCTTGGGTGGTCCTATACCTCTGCTGAGCTCACCCCAGCTCAGAGAGCCGCTTCAGGAAAACTTTTAGCTGCCGTAGCAAGGGAGATGGTGTCTTATCTGACTTTTACAGTCTGCCCTGATGTACACGTCCATCTCTCTGCTCCTGCCATGAGCTGTCCTAAAGCTGTTTGCAGGTTTCCAGGGGGCCCCAGCCCCTCCTCACCAATTCCCCAGCCTGTGGATGGGGCCGCTGAGCTATTTCACAGGGAGATGCTGGTGCGTGGGGCTGTTTGTTGCCTCTCCCCTCCAGCAAAACCTTTCATTTGCTTGCTACCTCTGTCGGTTTGCTCTTCCCCAGGCTCCCCCGGCACTGGAGGAATGGGGTTCCGTGAGCTTTAGGGATGCCGGTGGCTTTTTGTGACAGACCTGCTTGTACCATCCGGCGATGTGTTGGGTTTCCTCCAGATGTTTGGAGATGGTGCCTGCTGCAAAATGCCAGGGAGCTCTGCAAACAGCGTTGAACCACTCTCATTTGAAAGGGCAGGCATGAGGAAAAAAAAAAATTTGTTTCGCCTGCGGCAAAGAAGTATTTCCCAAATCCAATATCTATGCAATGAGGGGTACCGTGGTGGGAATTGCACATCCTTTCATGGGGTAGCGCTTGCAGGGAAAGCAGTCAGCGGCCAGGCTGCCTCCAGCCCTAATAACAGTCTTGCAGGCTGCCTGGGGCAAGGCGCTGGTGCTTAGAAGATCAAATCTAGTTGCTGATATTCGGCTGGCCGTTAACGTCGGTGTAGCAGATCTCATCCGGCTTGTCTGCCTGTTGTGGGGCTGCGGGGCACGTGCATGGGCTGGTGATGGTTTCAAGATGACAGTGCTTGACACCAGGGAAGGTATAAGTCTAGATTAGCACTGGGGTGTATGGTTTTGCATCTCCGGATTTCACTCTCTCCAGCAGAAGGACGGAGTTCAAAGGGGCTCTGGCTTTCCTGGAATAGGAAACGGCAGGACCCACCCTGGAGCCTTTCCTTCTCTTACCCAGAAGGATCCCGCCCCAGCTGAGAAGCCCTAAATCCAGCTGGGTGTGGAAATGGGGGTGGAAAGATCTATGTGAGGACCGTGCTTCATTCCTACCACTCCAGTGCTGGTCCTTCCCCTCAAGCACGTGTGAGGTTGTGTTTGATCTGGGTCTGAGCTTGGGGTTTGTCTTTGTTCTCCTTTAGAAAGGAGGGGAAAGAAATTCAGGAGGCCCCGGTGAGATGGGCTTGGAGCGGGGCAGCTCTCGCTCCACAGAGCAGGCACTGACGTCCAATTTTCTGTCTCACTTTGTTTAATGGACCTGCAAACCCGTTGCAAAGCCAAGATTGCACAGGCAGACGCCCCGCAGCCAGATTGCAGGGTCTTGCTTAACCCAGTGCTGCCGGGTGTCTCCCCGCAGTTTTCATGCGAGGTCTCGGCTTCACCTTTTCACCAGTGAGAAACTCCCCAGAGCCGCGCGGCCGGCCCTGGGGGATGGGGTTTGCTTTTGGAGATGCGCTTTACTCAGCCTTATAGATGCTTTTTGGCAATGCGTAGGTAGAGGTGGGAAGTACACTGTGATGGCCACGAGGGTGGAGAGGCTGTTTTGCACTGCAGTGAAGTGAGTCCCCTGCTTTCTCCCTCTCAGGAGGTAGTTTGGAGGCACCTTTCCAAGCTGGTGACATGCAGGTCGCTCTTTGCCTTAACCACCCTGGGAGGTGTCAGCTCAGGTGTTCAGCAGGTTGGCAGGTGACACCATTAGGCTTCAGTGGTAATGTGCGGTGGCAGTAAGCAGGGAGACTCTCTCAGCAGTTGGTTCCCTAACCAGGGGCCCTGTGTTGCTTTGATTTGAACTCGGTTCGTGCTCAGATGGTTCTCCTCCTGATGCATACCTTCCCCACAGGCTTTCACAGCAGACTCTAGCAGGCTCAGGCTCTCGGGCAGGCTTTGGCTTTCTGCCTGCGAATACATGGCCTCGTGGCCTGAGGTGACATTACTGCTGTGTTTCAGCTTTGTGCAACTCCTTTCCCACCTCTGTATCCTGCAGAGGACTTCCAAGGATAAAGGAGGCACCCGAGGGAGGGGAGATGCTGTAGAAGGCAATGCATGGTGGCCTGATGTGCCACGTCCATCGCTGTGTCCACCACCCCCACCCAGTGAGTCACATCCCTGTCTGGCTTTGGGGACCACCAGTCCCAAAGGCAGGGAGCATCCAGTGTGGATTTTTTTTCTGGGAAATAAGGGCAGAGAAATACAACATCCATGTTTACAACTCACGGGGGATGTCTCTGGAAGAGGAGGTGTGGAGGTGCTTGGGATGCAGCTTGCAGAGGGGCTGGGTGAGTTTTGGAGGCTTGGGGTCTCCTTCACACCGCTGCTGCTGGGAGAGGCTGTTTTTATCTGGCATTTTCCACCTCTCTGCTCAGCAGTGGCAGGTGAAGGGTCCCCCCGCCTGCCCTGGCTGCCGGCAGGGCTGTGCAGGCAGGACATGGGCAGGGAAGGAAAGGAGGAGAGGATAACGCCCCGGCCGCGGGCCCTGGCCATTTCTGGATGAGTAGGTCATTGGGTGTGGGAGGGGAGCCGGTGTCCAAGCCAGCCCGGAGAGGCTGAGGTTGGGTGTATGTGCGATTTGGGGGAAAGTGAGAAGGGATTTCTTAGGCGAGAGGAATGCAAGTTTCCTCCTTCGCATATGTCTCCTGTTCTTCCAGTTTGCAACAAAAGTCATCAAATTGCCCAAGACCTGGCAGCAAGGACAGCCCGAGAACAGCCCACAAATCATGGGAAAGCATCTCCCCTCCTCCCTGCCTGCCTCCAGATACTCGTGCATCAGGAACCGTTTTAATCCCCCTTTGGGCAATAAAACCCCTGCCCCTTCCCGATGCTGGGCGGCTGCACAGCCTGGAGCCTCCGGAGCTCCTGCATGCTATAGCACCAGTCCTGGTGGGTTAGAAATCTGGGTTTCCCGTGAATTCGTTGCACTTTTAAACCCTTCAGATGGTCCAGGGAAAGGCTGGAATGCTAAGACATCAGGGGTAACAGCAGCTGTTCGGAGGAGACACCATGATGTGGCTGGTGTGACTTTCCTTGTCCCCAGGTGGTGGGGACAAGTGGCAGTGACTCGGGTCCTTCTTGGTCCGACTGAGTTATCAGGCACTGGGAGAGGAGACTGTGACTCCCAGGGATGCTCAGCCGGGGAGTTTGGAGGCGTAGGGCTCCAGTGGAGAGGCTAAGGAGCAGCTGTATCTCAGGATGAAGGGTCCTTTTAATGAGCTCAGCCCTTTCATTGCAATCCTGCTGGCGGCTCTTTTTCATTTGGCAGAAGGAGCCGTTGGCGAAGCAGAGCTGCAGAGATCAGGCGAGCCTTTCTGCGCTCCCCTCTTCACCCTGTACATCACAGGCATGGGCAAAGCCCCTCCTGCCATTGTAATCCGCGAGTTTAGGATTGCTGCTGAAGGGGTGTTTCACCTGTCTCGCCTGGGGCTCCCAGAGCAGTGAGGGTGGCTGCAGCCCTGCCATCCTCCCCGCTGAGGGCTTGCATCCCGCCTGGGTTTGCAGCCACCTGGTTTGCACTAGGAGGTGAACTCAGGTTACCCCATTTTAGTCATTTGAGTTGTTATTGGATTTTCTTACAAGAAAACAATTGTGTCCATCTTATTATTAAATGTAGACTAGCAGTGATACCAGGACTGGGACTGCCAAGGTGTCCCACCCTCAGGGTCCATCCTCGTTCTGTGTCCCATGAGACAGTGATGGTGTAGCTTTCACCAAGCAGTCCAGGGGCTCATGTGGTGGAGGAGACACAGGGGGGTGCTTCAGGGTGGCCGGAGGGCAGGGGCATCCAGCACTTCGTGCTGGTCAATACACAGCATGCAGTGAGTGAAGGTGGCAGTTTGAGGCTCTGCAGTGGAGGAGGGATGACTTCTGTGTACGACTGGGGAGTGGGGGTCTCCTTTAGTCACGTGAACACAGCTGTTGGGTCTGCGTGCTGACTGCTGCCCCCCCACCTTGCCCAGCTGGTGCTTCCCCTTCCGTATGTGGCTGATCCGCCTGGGAACCAGGCACGCAGTGCTGCTCAGAGGGGAAATGTTCATGTGAGGGACCTTTCCAGGCAGGGGGCAATGGCTGCAGGTGAAGTCAAGTTGCATTTAACAGTTCTATTTGGCATATTATTTTTTCCTGCAAGGCATTGCCCGCTGCCAGCACGATGCCCTACGGATTGCCGGCATGCAGTGCTGGTCCTTCTTCAGCTCTCCTGGTGAAACCTTGCAGACTTCCCCACTCCCTGAGCTGCTCGTGGGCAAGGTCTGTGGCAGGTGTGCAGGGGAGCCAGGGGGCTGGCTTCCTTCGTCTGCCCGACACGCCGCTCCCACACCGAGTCCTTTCCGCTTCCCTGCTCCTGCCTTCCTCCTCCCGCCACAGCATCTGCTCCGGATGTTTTTCCCCCAGACTGCAGAAGCTGCTTTTTTCCAAGCTGAATTTCCTTGGGTTTTTTTTCTTTTTCCTTTTTTTTTTTTTTTTTTAAATCTCTCCAGGGTCCCTTTCAGACTGTTTTTCTCCATTCCATCCTCTCCAGTTTATTATGTCCTGCTAATGTTATTAACATGCTAATTAGCCCCTAATTGCAGTTGCCAATGAAGTTGTCAGATAGGCCTGATACAAACCCTGGTCCTTGACATCACTCTTTTTCTCCGAATTCTGCAGATTACTCTGTACCTCTCCCATCATCTTGATTATTTTATTGGGTTTGGCTTCACAGAAGGATGCTCACATCTGTGTGTGATTGCTCCCCTAGTAAAAACTCACGGAGACGCAGCACAGGGTGGTTTATGAAGCCCCCAGGGCTGGGTTGGCAATGGGTGTAGCTCTGAGAGGCAGTTTCTGGCTGGTCCCAAGGTCTTGTCTCCAAGGCAGGGTGCGTGCCTGGCTCCCTGTGGCAGCCCCCTTCGGAGGCAGAAGGAAAAGGACTTTGGAAAGTTAAAGAGCGGCATTTGCCATCCCGCCTATACACTCAACCCTCTGGCTGCTCGGGCTTTGTGCAAAGGTCTTCCATGACTATAAATAGGCAGAGAGGTAGGCAAAAAGATGGTGAGACGGGATGAGGACAGGCGGTGAGCCAGCCTTGGCCGGCATCTGGAGCTCTCATCACCTTCGTGCGCAGAAGAGGTGCGGTTTGTTCTGGCCACACTGCTCTCGTCAGGCAAAGTTTGCCCCCGCAGAGCCTATTTTTGGACACACACACACACACACACACACACTGGCTTACCTCTTGGAGGTGCTGCAAAGAACTGGGGCTGGCTTATGGCAAAGGTGCCCCAGCGCTGCTGCGGGACATTGAGCCACGTGCTTTGAATAGCTCTGTGCAGACGTGGCCTATGGAGATGAAATGTGGCTCTTGACCGATTGCGAATAAATCAGGGTCAGAAGCTTGAACGCTGGCCAAGAAACCCAAAGGGATAAAATATAGCCTCTCTACAGACTGTTAGCAAACAGCACGTGGGCTGAGATCTGCTAGATAAATTTATGCGCTGTGAATTGTTCACCCAGCTGTAGTAGAGGGATGGACGGACCCACAGAGAACTAATAACCATATGTGGTGGACATGCCTTCGGTGCTGACCTTTAGAGGGTTCAGCAAGGCTGGGAGGTGGCATGGTGACGTCTTCTTAGGGATGTCACTGGGAGGGAATGGATGCACGTGTTGCTTGCCGCAAGGGAGGGGGACTCAGGCTGCCTCTGCCCTGCATGTCCAGGAGACAGGCTGGCAAAATAAATTAATGCTCCTGACCTTGGTTTTCCTGTCATGTCATTTGACATGAACTGAGGATAAATACTGGGCTCTTTGCCTTTGCCTGCTCATTTCTGAGCTTGTGGGACTTGCCCAGCCCGCGAGCTCCCGTTCCTGAGGCAGCCCAGGGAGATCCAGTTTAAAATGGGAGGAGGTAATAGAGAAATAGTGAAAAGGTAGGATACCCAGGCTGTGGGCACGGGGCCTCCAGCACCTGCTGTCACCCGTTTCAGGTGAAACGCTGGGAGCTGGCAGCACTGCCCCGGCCATGGGGCTGCCTCCTCTCGCTCACCCCAAATCCCTTGTAGCCACAAAGAGGAACATCGGCTTCACGTTGGGATGAAATGTCCTGGCGGCGGAACCAGCCCCAGGCAGACCAACTTAATGAGAGCCTTTGGGCTCGGTTCAACTGCTTTAAACCAGAGAGATGGGCCCGGGCCCAAAACATGGAGCCAAAGAGCCTTGTACTTGTCCAAGCTGCAGAGGAGCATGAGCCGTTCGCGGCTGGTTCCTCCTTTCTCTAACCAGGCATCTGCTTCCCGCCCTCCGCCCTGGGACGCTGGATGTGTGCATGCTGTCATCAGATGGGACTGGCTTGTATGTTGACATCTTATATGTCAACATCTTATATATCAACATCTCTGTCCTGGCTGTAGCTCGGTTTGCAGGGGGGACCCGACACCCCCCATGAGTACCAGCCCCTCTGCCCTGGGTCTGGCTATGGGAGGGTGACTGCTGTTTTCTTGTCTCATTTTACCCCAGCGCTGCAGGGGGAACCTGTCTGCCCTTGGCTGTGATTGAGAGAAATGTGGGGTGGGGGGGGAAATCCCGCATTTTGGGGAAAAATCATTTCTCCTTGATGCTGGGCCAATCCTGCACTCCTGGGCTGGGCTGGGCAATCCGCCTTCCCTAGTCTGCAGGCGATATCGAGGGGGCTGCGGGCTGTCTCTGCTTTCTGGGATTTGCAGCATCGTTTTGAGGTTGAGAGATAGAAAGAGAGGCTTTTCCCAGCCTGGGAGCCCTCTCTGGGATGGACTGGCAGCTAGCCGCATCTCTTCTGCGCTATTGCAGCAGGGCAGTCAGTGTCTCGGCACCGGCAGACTGATGGGGACTCCCGCCACGGTGGCTAATCCAGCAGCCCCCCCACCTCGCCACCCCCCCTGTGCCTTTGCCACGGGCTGTGACTTTTGACATGGGCAGGACAGATTTAACAGTGTGCTCTGAATGCTTCACCAGTGGCGATCTGGTGGCTTGTGAGCAGCAGGGCTGTGTCACAGCTCCTGCCGGAGTGACACCGGAGCTGGCATCGCCATCCCTGCCGGTGCCGGGGACCTTCATCCCAGCAGCAGCTGGGGGCAGATAAAAGCCACCAAAGGCTGGCATGGCTTTCTGTGTGCAGGGTGAATGATCCCCGCTGTGACTCGCACTGCCGTGTGATTCAGTGATCTCATTTTTTTTTTGCTTTTAAAAGTTATTTAGACTGCGTCAGAGCAAAACATAACAAGTTTTTAACGCTGACTGATTTTTCCACCAAGATGTCTTTTCTTTCTCCCTGTGGCAGTGAGGATTTTGACAAAACCTCCCAAGGAAACCACAAATAAAAACCAGAGCAATGAAATCAGTGTGAAAAAGTGTGACATGGTGCTTGGGTTGGACGTGCCCATTGCTCTTGGTGAAGCAGCTCAGAAAAGCCCAGTGCTGCCCAGTCAAACCCTAAAGATGTTTTTTGTGGGAAAAAAATTACCTTTTTTTTTCTTCTTCTTTTAATCGAAAGGTTGTGATTTTGCAAGATGTCGTCGTGGTCCTTTGCTCTGTGACCAAGCACCCCAGTCTGTACTCCTTTTATCATCAGAGTCTAGTCATCCCTTAAAAAAAGGCAGCTTCCAGCTTTCCTGGAGAGCAAATGTTGCTCGGGCAGGCAGGAGAAACGCAGCCACACTGCTGCCCAGAGCCGCTTGCTTATCACACACAAGGCAAAAGAGCAGAGCTAGAAGGGACTCCCCAAAACCTAAGTAGTGGGAGCGGGGGGTTGTCATTCTTACCCCACCCCTACCCCAACTAAAAGCTGCATTTAGTGGTTCAGTGAAAGAAATGAGACTTCTGCTGGGGATGGGTGCCTTGGTTAATGGCTTTAACCTACTACCAGGATGCATTTGTTATTGCTGTTGATGGCATTTGTCGCCCCCTTGGTTGCAATCATTAGGTTCCAGAGTGAACAATAGCCACGGGGTAGTTTAAACTCATCTCTGGTGTGAGGGGACATGCCAGCTTTAATTTAATACCTTTCAAAGATGTTGCCTTCTAGCCGGCAGGATTAGCAACATCATTTTTGCTGTTGTCTTCCAGAGGGTCCTGCTGGGGGTGTAAGGAGCCCTGCCCTGACATTGCTACTCTGGGGGCCCCCTTCTCACTGGCTCTGTCTACTAGCACGTGTTTTGGGGCCAGGAGAGCCTTCTCCTGGCTGAAGGCGTTGAGCTATCTTCCATGAGGGGTTCACAGTTAATTGGTACAATCAATATTTGTTTTGCAAATGAAATTGGAGGGAAAGAGGGATTGAGAGTGCCAGAAATTCAATTGACCTGTAAAAACAGATACTGTGTAAAGGGAATCCTTTCCCTGCCAAGCAAATATTTAGAAAGGAGAAGCAATAAAATGAATAAGCAACAAAGTAATATCCTGCCTCCGCAGCCGCCGGAGGCTGCTGGGAAGGGCTGCTGCCCCCGACGCTGCGATAACCCCGAGCAGACGAGCGGCAGGAACCTGTTTCCTAGAGAAAGCGTGTTTGCTTTTACCATCTAATCCGTCAAAAGCTCATCCTCATGCTTCGGCAGTGCTGGAACCTGTCTCAGGTAGCCTGGCAAGCTGGGCACCGGCCCCGCATCCCTGCAACCACGACCACAGCATGAGCCTGGTGGTAACATGGGGCTGTCCCTACACCCTTGTCCCCCCTTGCAGAGGTCTCTGCTCTTTGCTCCCACATCCTCACTCAGTCTCCTCTGGTGCCTGGGTGATGGGAGCACACTGGGGAGGGCTGCGGGTGCTGAGGGGTGTAAGGGGTGCGTGGGGCAGAGCGTCAATGCTTCGTGTCTGGAAGGAAATTCCAGTGCATCAGCACTCGGCCTCAGCACACCTTGGCGTGAAAATCAAAATAGTTAAGAAAAAAAAAAAAGAGATATTTTTTTCAGATCAAAAGGCTCCAGAAAAATGTTTTAGATAGGGAGTGGTGAGATGGGATCCAGCCAGGGCTTTTGCCAAGCGGGAGCAGAGTGCCAGGGTCCCTCTTTCCCAGGTTGCTCAGCACCCCTGGGCACAGCCCTTAGTAGCCAAGTGACTTGAACCAGAGAGATCCCCCTGGGCTCATGTCTGAACTGAAAAAATGCAGTGGGAAACACAGACTTTTCAGAAAAAAACATATAATGTATGTACATATGTGTGTGTATGTGTGTGTGTACATATGTATATGAAATAAAGCAAGCAGAAGGAAGGGAGATGATTTTAGGGGAAAACTCCCAACCAGCTGTGGTGCTGAGCACCTTTAAGGCAGTATGGAGGCTTCTGAGCATCTTCCCCCCCATGACAGATACTGACCCCTCTGAGGTCAGGATCTGAGACTGCTTCTCATTTACTGGCATCAATTAGAGCCTTTTTTAGGGGCGTTGGTGGCTACCGAAGCTACCTTGAAATGCTGTCACTACACAGAAATCAAAAAGAGGTTTGGATTTGCATTGGTGTAACACTGAATTTTCAAGAGAGCATTGGCTAAAAATGTAGACTCCCCCCGCAAACTTCCCCAGACTGAAGAGCAAAAAGCTCTAGGGAAGCAAGTGAATTTTAAGCACTTGATAATCAAATTTTCCTGAGGTTTTATCCCTGTTTATTATGAGACTGAGCTCCTTTAGGATGCTCAATACCTCTGGGGAACTGATGCTCGGACCCACAAAAGGCAGAACAACTCTGCTTCTCCACACATGAGGTGTCATTTGGGAGCAGGTTGCTTGCGGGGATCATGGTTGGTGAGCTGCCCACTGCTGGGCTGCCTCTGCTGATGCATCCCCGGACCGCCGATGGCATGAGAAACCCCCCTGCGCGCCGTCATCTGTTATCGCAGCCCTGTCTCGGGTGCCGCTGAGGTTGCAAAACGTGCCCCAAGCATTTGTTTCTTCCAAAACTCCAGCCCGAGAGCACACACTAGAAAAGAGCTGCAACATGAGCTCAGCAGAGGAGGGGGAGAAAAGATGGCTTAAATTTAATGTCTTTTTAGATGAATATTTCCATTCATTCCAGAGCATATTCCTCTGGCATTTCCAGCAGGCTTGTTTAGCCGAGTAGTTAACAAACTTCATTGAAACACATGTTATAGTGCTCTCTAGTGCACGGAGCTATGAATGAAGGATGCCTCTTTTGAGATATTTCGATGTGCAGCGCAGCTTTTACTCTGGAGCAGCCTGTTAACCACAACAGCTGCTTCCCATTGTGGAAATGCTGTTGGAAAAAAAGCAAAACACCCATCCCAACAACTTGACAACACACGCAGATGATATTTATGTGAAACCCCACATGAGGGTGAGCTGGGGCACAGGGACATAAAAGATAAGGCAAGAAATAACCTAGCCAGGAGACTGATATCTCCCCACCGGCAGCACCCGGTGTGCTCCCGCGGATCTCTGTTTGCCGAGTCGGTCCGAAGCAGCTGGTCTCTATGTCCGACTTAGTTTACTCTGTTTAGCTTTTATACAGCCGAGCGATTTTTATAGCCACCGGAGCGCCAGGAAGCTCGACAGTATATTGGCCGCCTCCTAATGAGAGTTTGCCACGTTGGCATGTCGGCACAAACGCCCTGTGAATTTTAAATGTCTGGGAAACGGCGGCTCCCATGGCCTCGTCCCTGGATGCTCCGGGAGCCCTTGGGGCGACCATGGGTTTTCTGTTTAATAAAGGAAAACGCAAGCCTTGATTGTAGCCTAGGAGACTCGAGAGCAGCCAGGAACCCCAGTGCTGCGGCACAGCTGGGCCCAAGGCACATCCACCCGCGCATCACTTGATGGTGATGCTCTGGGAAAGCCCCCCAAAAGCCAGGGAAGCCTGTCCTGCCCTGGGCAGTCAGGGATTTGGGTGGTCCTAAGCATGAGGTTGGACCTGTGGGACCAGGCTGGGGGTGAACTCAGGCCCCTGGGTTTGCCTGATCACTTTTTGAACCTGTTGGTGTAAGGTGGAGGTGAATTTGTGGCGTCGTGGGGGAGTCAGGACTGGAAGCGCCTGGAGCTGCCCAGCTCTTCCTTTACTCAGAGCAGGGCTGGCTTGGATGCTGGGTCAGGTTGCTCAGGGCTAGGACCAGTCGAGTGCTGCCTGCCCCCAAGGAAGGAGATCTCTTCTCTTGACCTGAACACTCTTTTTCCTTTCTTTGTTTTTTATAACCTTCCTTTTGAAATTCTGAGTGGAAAATAGAAAGGCTTTAATTTTTTCTTTTGTTTCTATATTCATTTTCCATCACAGGAGCTTTACAAAAAAATCAGAGGCAAATATAATAACTTGCAAGAGGGAGTATCTTAAGCTGGAAAGGGATGAAAATAGCTCCTTTCCCCACAGTGGTACAGCACATTGAAAAAAACAACGGGTGTGTAAAATCCTCAAGAGGGTAGGAAAACCAGCCTGAAGGATTTTTTAGCTAAGATATCTGTTTCTTGGAAAGACAAAAAAGAGAAAGAAAAAAAATTTCAAGTTCATCACAGTTTTATCCGCAAAATGAATGACGCGAGCAGCATTTCCTTCTCTCCTAGTTATTCCTGCCCCGCTTACAAAAAGCTGGCCAAATCGGGGTGGTGGCGGCGATGGCACATCCTCTTACTCCTGGTGACTTTGCTTTTCCATCATTTGCCTCTCCATTAATCTCAGTACAAACAAAGGCTCTGAAGAGACAAGCTGAAAAGCTCCTGGGGGTACGTTTAAATCAGTCCTTTCTAATAATGTCTGTCGACCTCTCTGTGGAAGCGCGGCTCCCCAAGGAAAGGACACGGAGCCGCAGCAGCGTGCTGAAATATGGTGGGGTGTAATTAATTCTGACCTCTGGCTCCCGCTCACTCACTCTCAATATTAAATTTGACTAGTGATATTGTGGTTTTTCAATTATCCTTGTTTTCCAGGGGGCACGGGGAGGGGAGGGGGTCGCCGCTCAAAATTCAGCTTGGTGGGAGATGCATTGGCTGGGATGTGGAAGTCCCGTGCCATGGGCTGGATGGGATCGATCCTTGGGTCATCTCCATTGGGATGGCATTTGGGCTTGGACACAGTGTTGTGTGTGCTTCTCGCCCTCCTACCTGCATCTGTCCTGCCTCCAAAACCAGGTGCTTGACTGGTGCCGGGATGGGGCCAGCTCCCTGCCCGACGCTACATGCTGTTGAGGTCAGGGCGGGGGGCAGGCACAGAAAGAAGCAGCCTTTAGGGAAATTGGGAGGAAAATGAGCATTTTAGTCTTGTTCTTCTGGCCTTGCCCAGGAGGTCACTTTCTGTCTGCTCCTGGAGTCAGCAGAGGATTTTTATCGGACTCCCTGAGGGCCTGGAGGGGACCCAGAACCATCAGCTCCTATAGAACCTTGTTGGTGAAAGTCTTGGTAGTATGTCCTTGATCAGAAACGGAGCAACTTAAAACACCCTTAGAAGCCGTGCACTTGCTTGACCTTTTATTTTGGTGTACAGAAGGCTCGAGGGTTGCTAGTGTATTTTGGCAGCGGCTGTTTGCTGGGAAGGCTTCGTTTGTCTATTTATTTAACCCTATCATTCTAGCGGTGCCCCTGCTTGTCACGGCATCGTCTCCGGAGGGTCCAGGGAGTGTTAAGTGGCCACTTTTGGACGTCATCCAGGAGGTATGGATGAAGGTGCCCTTTCCTAGGAAGGCTCGGGTGGTTCATGTGTTGCAGAAGGAGGGTTAAACAGCCCAGTGCCAGACCCCTCTCCTCTGCTGCCCCCCTTTCCCTTCTGCCACCACCTCCCCAGCATGTCCCTCATCACCAGTGTCCTCTGCCACAGTACCAGGCTCCAGGAGGGGACGTGGGACCTGTTTAGGTGTTCTTGTCAGGGCAGGAGCTTGTTTAGGGAGGCTCCTGCAGGACACCCATGCAGGGACACCACCCCCCCACCCCCCACCCCCCAAGTTTAACCCCTCCAAAACCTCTGGGGTCCCTGGATGGGGCTGTCCCCCTTCTCCATGCCCCAGCAATGCCCGACAGCAGCTCTGCCTTGGAAAGTGAGCTACGCTTGTTGGCATCCACCGCTGTGGCGAGCTCTCCGAGGCCGGGAGGTGTGCAGGGATGGGATGCATGGCAGAGCGGGATGCTGGATGGGGTAGGACCGAACCCAGTGGTTTGGACCCTGGGAAAGCTGGGTTAGGTGGAGAAAGGTGAAAAGCAGGACTCTCCGGCTTCGCCTCCTTTCCTCATTTTCCCCAGCCTCTCGGAGAACACAGCCACCAGCTCAGGTCTGGATTTGCAAGAGGCCAAAGGCTGACTTTTCAGACTCTCCATCCCCAGTTGCCAGCAGCGGCTCGGCTGGGCCCTGAGGAGAGCTTGCCCCCCAGGGCTGTGGAGGAGAGCTCGCATCAGCCCCTGGGATGAAACAAGCCCGTTTCAGCCCGGTTGCTATGTCCCCTCGAAGCATCGGAAGACGCATTCAGGCAGCAGGAATGAGAAGGGCTTGAGCCGGGGGGAGGGAGGGAGGAGAAGGGAAATTAAAAAAAAAAAAAAAAAAGGAAAACGCCACTTGCTGCAAAGCAAGCGAATTCTCCAATAAACCTGAATCTGCTGAGAATACATTTTACAAACATGCAGCGAAGTTGGCTGCTTTTGTTTGGGCGTTTGTTAAGCATTAACTAAAGAATGCCATGGTCCAGCCTGCTCGGTGTGAAACCTAATTCTCCCCCTTTCTGGAGCCATGGCATGGAGTGCTCAATTTTTTTCTCTCTGTAGGACTGCAGCCTTCTGGTACTCCAGCCAAAAAACACTCATATTTTAGCAAGCTTAGCCCCGGCCCCGTTGCCAGGCAGTAAAGCGAACACTTGCCCGCCTCGTGGGGGGAGGGAGCCGGGAGACGGGGAAGGGTCAGGAGAACAGCCCCGGGGAAAAAATCCCTCCTTCATCCCACCCAGAGCTCTCCCAGGGTTTGGGGTGTGTGGGGAGGGGAGGCAAGGGTGGCTGTGGGCGCTCTGCTCTGTCAGCCTGGGACCCTGGAGACCCGGGGTGGGTTTAGAGGTCCCTGGGATCGCTGGTGCTGAGTTGCCCTTGGAATCGCTCTCCCCATCCCCAGGACATGCCAGCCTGCTCTCTGCAGCGCTGGGGTGGACTCAGCCCTTTCCTAGTTGCTCCCACAGCCTTGGCACCCCTCCCACAAGGGCTGAGGGTCCACATGGTCCCCTCATGAGGATGCCGAGAGATGCTCTCGCAGGCACCATGCACGGTGGGTGCATCCATCCCTCTTCCTGCAGGGTTGCAGTCCATGCCCTCAGCCTCATCCTCTTGCCCCAGGAGGGCCAGAGGCGAGGACAGGGTGACCTGAGTCCAGCAGCAGCAAGACAGCGACTCGTTCCCAAGCCATGGTGGAGGGTTGACAGCCACTGGCATTTTTCCACTGCCAGCCCATCGAGGATCTGGTGCTGCCGTCCCCCCTTCTGACAAGTGACAGTGAGTGAGAAGATGACCCAGTGCCAAGACAACTCAATCCAGCATCCTTGCTCCCCACGGAGCCCTGTGGCTCACCGCTGGTGCCCGCCGCCAGCCTCCTCCCGTGCCCCTCGCGCCGTGTGTGGCTGTCGGCTCATCCCCATGCCCAGGTCACGTCTCTGGCGGGGGTCACGGCTTCGCTTTCCGGGGAGCCATCAGTCGGGGCGGCTGTGAGCACACCCAGGCTGGAACTCCTGCACTTCCAGTGGGTTGGTTGGGGACTGCTCCGGCTCATCCTGGGTCATGGTGGGAGCAGGTGACGAGCTGGTCAGGTCTCTGCACTGAGGCATCCGTGTGGATGTGCCTGCTGTGGGCAGCCCTGGGAGGGAGGCGAGCAGGGCAGCTGCTTTGTAGGGACTGGTGCCATCGGTGCCTGCTGCAGCCCTCGGCCAGGAGCCTGCAGGGTCACTTGGGGGTTGCTCCTGCCCCTCTCACCACACCCCTGGGCCAGGCTGGCAAGCATCCCTCCACCCAGCAGAGCTGCCTTGCCTTACTCGCCACCTGAACCAAGCCTCCGCGCGGCGTTTGAGATTTGTCCATCAGTATTTAATATCGGCATCCCCGACCCACCGCCCCCTCCCCGGGGAGGCTCCGAAGGGCTGCGTTTGTATGCGGCGCACGCAGACAGACAGCAGCCGGGAAGCGCCCGTCAATCACGGCCCCTTTCAGCCTGTCACCTCAAAATAAAGGGAGAAAGAGGGGGTGGTGGCTCCGATGGGAAACAGGGGCTGCCCGCGCCGCTCCCCCTCCATCGCTGCGGGAAGGGACATGGGATGCGCTGCCCCAGAGGTGGCTTTGGTCACGTGTTGAAATTTCTAGGTTTCAGTGGTGGTGTGCGGATGGGAAACCCCAAAGCAGAGGTCTGGGATGGCTTTCTTGAGGAAGAGGAACTGCGTGGAGAAGTGGGACCGTGTCCCAGGGGAAGGGGGGTGTCTGTAGCACCAGCTAGCTTGCCTGGGGGTCTTTCAGCAGGAATGTTAGACTTTTGGAAATGGCAAAACATTTTGTTTCAAGATTTTCTTGAAACCCACCACCACCACCTTTGTTTCAAAACTACAGATTGTCATTTCAAAAGGGACCTAAATTTAAAAAACCCCCAAATTTAATGCAGATTAATCAATAGAGGAAAAGGAGCATTTTTAAGATCAGAAACAAAAGGTTGTGTGTTGTGATAAAAATTGCTTGCATCACCATATTTTTGTTCCAGTTCTTCCTAAGTTGAGTGGGTTCGTTTTCATCTACAGATATTCCCTGTCAGTGCTTCGATGAGGCTTTTACCGAGTCACTTGTGGCAGGCTGGGTTTCCAGTGAGCATCAGAGTGCTGAGCAGGTCACCTTGTCTGGTGCCCTGCCCTGTGCCTGCCGGCTCCAAAAGTGGTTAAACAAACCCAAAGGCTGCCAGCCAGGCCCTACTTAGCTTTTGAACCCCAGGCCATGGAGGGGAAAAATAATAAATCTACGAAGAACTAAAGCCTGCAGCATCCCTAGAATAGCAGAAATCAAGGCACTCCCATTGCGGTTTAAGGGTTGGTAATTTGTTCTTGGTTTAAAACCTGTTGAAGTCTTTGGGCAGAGCCCATCCTTCTTCTCTTCTGTGCAGCCTCCTGTAGAGAAATGTAATCTCAAAGTCCCCTTTGCAGCTGCAGGGAGGCACAAAGAGGTAGAGAGGGGAGAAAAGATGGCATATGCTCTGCAGCCCGCTGCTTGCAGCAGGAGGGAGCTGGGCACAGAGCTGGAGATCCCAGAGGTGAAGGAAAACATCTCTGGATCCAGGCTGGTGTGGCTTGCTGAGGCACAAATGTTAAATTAATTGCTAGATCCAGTGCTGGAAGAAAATTTGCTTTCAGCCCTGTCTCAGGCTGACCAGGGGTGTTTCAGTTGGGTTATCTATGCAGGGGTTGTCCATGCTGGAGTTATCCTATGTGGAGCTACCCCTATGTGGGTTTATTCCTGAGTGGGTTTATCCATGTGTGGGGTTATGCATGCGGGAGGTTATCTGTGCGGGGGGTTATCCATGCATGCTCTTCCTCAGTCCCTGCAGAGGAGCTGGTACTGTCCAGGGCTGGTCCAGGGCTGTAGCAATCTGGGACGCCAGCCATGCCCTTTGCTCTCTTCCCATTACTACCTGTGGTAGACTGCAGTTTTTATGCCCGTGACCTTTTAGTGCCTAAGATCTCAGTTTATTGTGGGTTTATAAGGAGCTCTTTACGGTTTTGTACTGTGGAAGAGGTTTTATGGGGATTTCTCTGCATCTCACGTTGCCCAGGAATGGGGGAGTCCTGCACTGGGCAGCAAAAGACTGTCTGGCATCCCTCAGCAGGAGCTGTTGGGGACTCAGCAGTTTGGAAATGAAGTCATTTATTCAGCGACTTAAGTACGGCTTTAAGTGTCTAATATTAGGCAGCCTTTTACCTAAATCTCACACCTTCCTGTTCTGCAACACACTTTGGGCTTAGAAGCATCCATCGCTCGGCTGGTGCTGGCTGCTGTGCTTAATTGGCAAAGGTTTATGGTGTTCTAATCAGTACCCTGGAAACAGAGATTTTGGACACATTCATTCGTGAAGATTAGATAGCAGTAAGGTAATAGCTTATCAATATTTTATTACATAGAGCAGTTAGTAATCCCAACAGGTAGGGCTTAAACTTTATTTAAACAAGATGAGAATGTGTTACCAGATGAATACAAATCACCTCCACTTTGACATAAAAAAGACATAATTAAAGGCAAAATGACTACAGAAATATTAACACAAGCCTGCGTTGCTCAGAGCTGGGGCAAGAAAAAAAATGACCCTTCAGAAGGGATGCTTTCAAGGGAATATGCATCCCTCTCTTCCCAGGGCTGTCACAGGGATGTTGGAAATGCATGCATCTTAGAGACAGACAGTTGTATGTAAACCTGGGAAATCATAGTTGAACGTACAAACGTAAAAGCTACTAATGGCATTATCTGGAATGACCAACTCCCCCACCTTTTATTTGATGACTTTCCTCTTTCTGTAGTGACAATAATGTTTTATAAAAGCTTGTAACACCCCTTTCCTACTTCTTGGGGGATGCTACAATTTGCTGAGTGTGCCCGGGATTTGGCTGGCACAGGGAGAGTGATGCACCCCATCCCATTGCTTGCCACCACCAGTTTGGGAAAACCTGGGAGGGAGCAGGCACAGCCCACTTGCCAGCGCGCTGCATCCGTGAGAGGACCCCAAGATGGGAGGGAGCCAATGCCAATAAAGTGGGGTACATTTGGGGGCCCCATTCCTGACCCTTCAAGCCCTTGACACCCAGCCCTCCAGGCTGGTGGGCACCGCTGATGGGCGGCAGGGTGCCCCGTCAGCTGTGCGCACAGCTGGCAGGCAGCTGTTTGCCTCCGGAGCTTGGTGCTGACCAGCTGCGGCATGGGGCACCGGGAGGTGATGCTCTGTGGCCAACCTTGCCCATTGGCGTGGGGAGGCAGGCGTTATCCTCTGCTCCTGCACATATCTTCCCTCCTCACACTGGTGGGACATGCCGCCTTGCCCGGGCTCACTGGCTTCGCGCAGGCAAACGCTGCTCTCTGATGAGATGGGCACAGATGTGCCCAGCTGCTGCTGAACCTCCTGGGCTTACTGCCTGCACGGCAGAGCCTGCCTGTCCCTCTCTGGTGGTTTGCACAGCTGACTGTCTTGTTTATCGTCTATTGGGCAGCTAAAGCGGTGAATTGAAAAAGCGAAATGAAGCCTGACTGGGATTTCACGGGAGCAGGGGCAGCGCGTGGGCTGCAGCAAGACGCATGCCCCTTAGCTGCTGAGGAGCTTTTGTTCAGCAGTGTGTCTGGAGTTAGGGGTGCCTTCGTCTGGGGGTCTACCTCTGGGGCACAAAGACATGCACCTGCCTTGCTCTGCCCCCCGTCTCCTTGTTTTATGGGCTACCGAGCTCACCACAAAAACTTTTTTAAATGATCCCCATTTTCTGATGGTTTTGCTGCGAGGGTTTTGCATACATCTGGTCCTCTCCTTGTTGGAACGGGGCTGACTCAGCACTTTTCATTTCCTATGTGGTTTGTTGTAACAGCCAAAAAAAGAGAAAGGATTGAAAGCCGGCTGGTGGCTGCAGGACTGCTCTCCCCCTCCCCAGCCAGCCAGCCCCAGCCCTGCAGGTCTCTCCCGGGGATGACACATGGGATGGAGGCCACAGCAGTAGGAGCTGTTGGGGGCCAGTGGAAGGCTGGATGCAGCGCTCCCTGGGCAGGTCCCTAGGGCATCCCCGGACTGGGAGAGGGGCGATGCTCGGAGATAACCTCTGCAGGATGTGCACTGACTTCTGACTTCTCTTTCTGGGCCAAAGTCATCAAAACAGGGGAATAATAATATCCAGTTCCCACAGATATTTAGGGCAAGGCTGGGTAAACAGTGATTTTTTTCTTTATGGAGCCCAAGCCAAAAACATAGATATCTAGGGGTGGCGAAGAGGTTCTGAGTTGGTACCTTCAAATGTCTCTACTGGGGGAAACATCCTATTCACTTAAAACATCCAGCCCAGGGTTTAGCTCCAGGTGCCTCCAAGTCCTCTCAAGCCAACACTGATGCTGTCACCTCTGCTCTGCTTGCCTCAGTTTCCCCAGCTGTAAATCATCAATCATTCTACCGAGCTGCTTTTTTTTTTTTTTTAAGTCAGAGAAAGAAAAGCTCTAAAGCTCTGTTTTAACCTAAAGTGTTATTGCTGTCATTACTATTATTGGCTTTTAACTATGAAGCCAGTGTGTTGAAACCTGGGAACTGTACAATTAGGGATGCCTCAAACACTGTCACATCAATGTCAAGGAACAAGCTGAGCTTTTTCTTTTCCTTTTGACACATCAAGTCTTCAGTCTGTCACCAGCCTTAACCCAAAAACTGCTGCCACAGAGACTTTTATGATATATTAGACATTCCTGATGTGTTTGCAAGCAGGAATGGGGCTCTCCCAGTGACCCAGGCCAGAGGGACAGGGTGGTTTGTGGGTGACCGACAGCACAGGTGCTTTCTGCAGGTGCTTGTTGAGAGGCACAGATGAGCTTGCCGGCCCCATTGCCATCTCCAGCATCTCTTTATGTCTAGGTGTGAGCTGGAGGCAGGCTGACACATAGGGTTGGCCTGATGAAACTCACGTAGATGTGTTGTGTCCACGTCTGGTGGTGGTGGGAGCTGGACCATTGGGTTTGGCGCCTGTTTGCTTTTCACCTGGAGTGTCTGGATGTTGGGGTCTTTGTCCTTTGACAGCATCCATGGTAAGCACCTGCTAACATATCAACCAAAAACGCTAAAGTTGGCCCAAAAGCAGCATCCCTCATTGGCACAGGGCAAGCTTGCAGCACGTGCCTTATCACGGGGGGTTGCCATTATCACCATTGTGCCTAGCCCCCTAATGCAATCAAAGCACCAATGGGGTGACCCAGTGATCCTGTGCCAATGCCCATCTCCCCACCACGGGTGCCCCATCCCTTGTCTCCAGTGCCGTGCCACCTGCCGGGTGCAGCCGTGGCGCTGCCGGGTGTCCCAGCAGGATCTCCTCTTGCTCCTGCAGGCTCTTCGCGGTGAAGTGTGCCGGGTGCCTGGAGGCCATTGCGCCCAGTGAGCTGGTGATGCGCGCCCAGAAGAGCGTCTACCACCTGCGCTGCTTCTGCTGCTGCGTCTGTGAGCGGCGCCTGCAGAAGGGCGACGAGTTTGTGCTGAAGGAGGGGCAGCTCCTCTGTAAGGGCGACTACGAGAAGGAGCGGGAGCTGCTGAGCTTGGTGAGCCCGGCTCTGTCGGATTCTGGTAAGGGGCCGCCCGCGCCCGGCGTCTCCCTGGCTGGTCCCGCTCCGAGGCCCTGGCGAGTGCGGTAGGGTCTGGAGGTGAGGTTGCCCTGAACCTCTGCCCCAGGGTCCAAAGGGAAAAGCTCTGTAAGCACCATTGCATCCTCCAGCCAGAGTCTCTCCCACCTCGCTGGCAAAGGCATGAGTGGGGACCTCGGCAGCGGAGGGGCTGCAGGGCTGGAGATGCTCTGGGAACCATCCCATCTCATTAGGCTCATTTCTGTAAGGGTTTTTGCTCCTGGCCTGTGCAGGGCACCAGCAGCCCATCCCAAAAGGTACATAGCCTCCCTGGGCATGGGAGGGAGAGTTGTGCTGGCTGAAGGTGACACCTCCCACCTCCTCACCTGGGGAAATGGAGGAGCTCCCCCTGGTATAAATACACTGTAAATGAGAGCCTTCCTGAAAATAAAATCACGGTCCCGAGCATCCCACTGACTACCTTGGGCTAAACTTTCTGTGTCCCTCCCCTGCACCTCACTGTCCCCGCCTGGGACTCTGGAAAGGCTGAGTGCAAGAACTGAGCTGCTTCTACTGCAGCCACCTTTCTTAATACTGAGGGGAAACTGAGGCGAAACTGAGGCACAGAGCTAAAACATTGACTGGCAGCGGGGAGCCTGCAAATCTTGTGTCCCCAGTGGCTTCCCAGACAGTTGACGACCGGAGCCAGACTGCAGACCTGGTGTGGTGACACTGTGGGGACACTGCAGAGCCCAGGGGGGCTGCAGGAGGGGTGGCACACAGCTGGAGGTGGGCAGGGGGCTGACATTCTGCTCCAGCCAGGGTGTCACTGCCAGACCAGGTTGCCCAGAGCATCAGATCAGCATTAAAATATGTATCTACAGTCAATGCAAATCATATCTGAATGTTTCCCAGGAAGACAAATTTAGTAAGAAAGCCCAGCAACAGGGGCCAGGGGGTTGGAAATGACCTGCTAGCAGAAATCCTTATGTTAATGCCGTCCCCGCAGAGCCCTGCTCCTCGTGAGGTTGGGCAGCCCCACGCCGTGTGCCTGGGTCACTCGGCTCGTCTTAAAAATCGTCACTGGGGGGAAATCTGCTTTGCAGAGGGACGGATTTCCCTGCGAAATGCCATGTTCTGGAAAGGGCTGCAGGCAAACTGGCAGGGAGCCTGTCTTTTCCCTGCTAGAGCAAAGCACTGGATTAAAAAAAAAAAAACACCAAGAAATCAGTGTTACAAGCCCGTTTAGGAGGGGGTTGTTCAGGTGCGATGTGGGGCAGGTCACGGACACGGCAAAGCCCGGTGCTCACGGCCAGGCACAGGCAATGCTGCTGTTGGGGGAAGGTGTAGGCGGGGACAGGGATGGTTTTGGTGGGAATGGAGCAAAAATTACCCAAACCTCATGTTTCTCTTTAATATCGTGCTCCTCTGCAGCGCGAGCCTGGCTGCACTGTCTGCAGCTGTCTCTGTCCGAGCTCTGCAACCCCGCTTGCTGGAAAGAAAAAATCCTCCCCCCAAATAACGGTGATGATATTTAAAAAATAGAGTGAGGCCATGGGAGGAGGTGGCTGAAAGAAGCTGGTGAGTGATGGTCCAATGCTGGAGGAGCTGGAGAGGCAGGAAAGCAGCAGGATCCAGCATGCTGGCGCTGGCTCTTGCCTTAGCCCTGGGAAAGTCCTTAATTGATTGAAGAATTATTATTTTTTCCTTCTGGGATGAGCAAACTCTTTCAATTAAAATAGGAACCAGCAAGGAAACGTCATGCAGGAAAAGAAGTGAATTGGCCACAACGGTTTGGGTTTATTCCTAGTGGGGGGAAAGGGCAGTTTGGGAAAGGTTGGGGAGCTTTTCCTCCCCAGCGACTCATCTGCCTGTGGTCCAGCCCCGTTGCCAGGAGCTCTGGCTAAACCAAGAGCTTCAGCTAGCAAAAACCTCCAGGGGAAGTACTTAGTTCGGTGGAAACTCCAGCTGAGACTCAGGGGATGCAAAGGGCTGGTGTGGGAGTCAAAAGGGCACGGCAACCCCCTGGCTGGCTGGAAACCCAAGCCGAAGCCCCTGGCATCCCCTGGCAGCCCCTGACTGGGGGGTCCCGGCCCTTCTCATT
Organism: Ibycter americanus; assembly: GCA_035590275.1. Taxonomy (NCBI): domain Eukaryota; kingdom Metazoa; phylum Chordata; class Aves; order Falconiformes; family Falconidae; genus Ibycter; species Ibycter americanus. The sequence goes on along the minus strand of JAVJGI010000032.1, from coordinate 8,125,423 downwards.
TCCCTGCAGACCCCATAGCTTAGCCCCACCACCATCCCTGCCTGGTTTTGGTTGCCACCAACAGTTGCTAGGGATGTCTTCTGGCTCTGGGGATGGTGGCATGGCAGGGGCCAGCCCAGGTGCACGTCCCATGTGGGTGCTCAGCATGGCACATCATTGCCTCCTCCTGCTGCATCCCCCCTGGGGACCTCACTGCCATACCGGGGGATGCAGAGGGTGTGCCCGCTCTGGCACCGGTCCTGGATGCCCTTCACCAGCAGCATGTGATGTGCTTGTCCAGCCTTTCTCCTGTCCCCCCCGTTGCTGCTTTGAATCCCCCCGCCCTCCCTCCCTCCGGCTGCTGCGCACCAAAGGCCACTTTATGAGAAAGCACAGATAAAAAGCAAGCCATATGTTGTCTGTAATCTCCCAAACCCTCGCTTCAATTACTGCCTCCCCTGAGCCTCCGCTGCCCAGCCTAAGTAAACAAGCCCCTCTGAAAGAGGACCCCGCTTTCCAATTAAAAGTGTCCTAACGTTTCTCCTCTCCCTAAATCCTCCCAAGCGAGGAATGTCCTGGCCCTGGCGGCGGGATGCGGGCTCGGCGGGTCGAACCGAGGGCACGCTGCACAATATCCATCGCCCTGGCCCCTTCCCAGGTGACGTCAGGGGCAGCCCCAGACACTCATTAATTTCTCCCCCCTCCTCGGAAGGGAAAGGCTTGAAAGGGAGAGTTAATTAAAAGTAATACCCCGCCAAATCCGGCTTCGCTTTTCCTTCTTTCCCTTTGACACGGGGAGGGATTTGGGGAGCAGGTGTTGCAGGGGGAGGGCTTGGAGGGGGGGGTGGGGTGGGAGCTGCTCCACATCGGTTTTCCCCCTTGGCATGGGTTTTGAGCATCATTTGCTTGATGGAGTCAAGCCTCCGGTTCCCCCCTGCTGGGCTCTCCCTCTCCTGGACTGGAGGGGACTGGGGCATTCATCTCATTTTAGGGGTGCAAACGTGTTCAGGCACTGATATGTCTCCATTGGTTGACATTCCTTCTCCCGATTATTGCAAAAAACTCTACCCCTCCATCAAAATTAAACTCCTTCAGGTTTCAGGAAAGCTGGCAACTTGGCGGAGCAGAGACCCTGCTTGTGCTGGTGCTGAGAAGGAGGCAGCAGTGGCCGCTGCTCAGCCCCATTAGCCATCAGAGATTCCACACCCTGGGGGTCCCCAGCACTGGGGCTCTCAGCACTGGGGCTCTCAGACCTAATGCATTACTATATCCCTCATGCTGGGACATGAAGAGAGCAGTTTGTCTTTCTCCTTGCCGCTGCTGCCGGGGGTATGCTGTGGATGTGCTGTGAGTGAGTGGGGAGCTCGCAGCAGCAGCAAGGTGGTGGCTCCTGGGGGCCAGCACCCAGCTCCAGGATGCTTGGGGACCACCAGCGTGAAGATTTGTCCCTGTACCAGCCCTCCCAGCCCTCCCCACAGGGAAGGCCTCAATGTCAGCTGATGATCCCAGCAGAGAGACCAGCAGTGTGAAGGGAAGAGGTAACTGGTACCTGAAAGCATCCTTGCTCCTCCACTGGGATCATTGCCTCCCCTCGCCCTGGAGATCTGTTCCTCTCCCCATTCCCAGCTGGGCTTCTGTTGGATTTGTGCGTTTCTGATATGTGTGATCCATGATCAGTGCTTGCTGTGGGCTTCAACCTGACCTGCTTTTGCTGTGAATCTGAGCCAGGCTCACAACCCCCTGCTGCATCCCCATCTCCCAGAGACACGGCAGCCCTGGGATGGGACTTGGGCCAAGCACAGCCTTGCAACTGCATCAAACCAGCACCTCAGCTCCATTATCGATTCCCAGTCAGAGGGTGGAGGAGCTTTCTGGAAAAGGCTGTAAGTGATTTACAGCTTGTGAGAGGGAAGGACCTGTGCTTTCAAACCTGCATTACAGCCCTCCCACACCGGCTGAGCAGGCAAGGCCATCAACACGGTGGCGATGCAGTAAATGAGGAGGGTTGGTAAGAGGCAGGGTAGCGCTGCCTGCTTTCCCGGAGCAGCTCCTGCCCAAAGGCCCTGTGGCCCTGAGGGAGAGCAGCAGGGACATGCATACCGGTGCCTGGGAACACAACAGAGCAGCGCGTTGCAGCAAGTACCCAAGGGGTGAAGCTTGAAGCAGCCTGCGCTTCTGTCCAGGGAGTTTAAAATTCCATGCAAGGGAGGAAACACAGGCGAAAAGGTGCCCCTTGTATTTGTGGTTAAAAGCCTGGGCTCTAAATGGAGTTGACCTCCATGGTAGGGCAAGTTAGGAGGAGTTTGTGAGGTCTTGGCTAACGTGTTGCCATCTCTGAGCATCTCTGCTCACCCTGCACCCTGACCTCCCCTAGTCTGAGTTGTCCGGGCAGGGGGACCAGATGCCTGGTCACCAGCTAGGCTGGGGGACAGCCCCCGGGGCACAGTGGTCCTCCATGTCTGCTGTCCCCTTGGGTGGACATGACCTGGCTCTGTCCAGACGTGTCCCCAGTTGTGGCCTGGCAGGAAATTCCTGTGGAACAGGCAGGGATTTGGGTCTGATGGAGGGGAAATCAGGTGTCCCAGGGTTTCACACTGCAGCTGCTCAGGCTGTTGGGGAGAAGAAGAACCCAAAAGCACATCTGCTGGCTGAGCAGCCCCAAACTGTGAGTCACAGCAGCTCTCCCTCTCTCTGAGCTGCCATGGGGCAGCCAGCCCAAACCTCAGCTTCTCACACACATTCACAAGAAGATCCCCACCAACACTAGTTTCTTTTAAATCCACCAGATTATTTTGGACATGCTGGAAAATGGTGTGCGTGGCCCGTTGTCTGTAAAGGACGCACTTTGCTTTTTTTACCCTGTAGGCAAGAGCGATGATGAGGACAGCATTTGCAAACTGGGCCAAGCCTCGGGGAAGGGTGCTGAGGACGGGAAGGATCACAAGCGGCCCAAGCGGCCCCGGACGATCCTGACCACGCAGCAGCGGAGGGCGTTCAAGGCGTCGTTTGAGGTCTCCTCCAAGCCCTGCAGGAAGGTATGGGGAGAAGGGCCCATGCTGAGCTGCCTCCAACCCCTGGGACGTCCTGGATGCTGGGCAAGGACTTGCTCCAGCTGCTCTGACCCCTCCTGAAGTGCCCCTGAAAGCTGAGTGGGCTGAGACGCTGCTGTCATTCCTCTCTCCAAGGTGCGGGAGACACTGGCGGCCGAGACGGGGCTGAGCGTCCGCGTGGTGCAGGTCTGGTTCCAGAACCAGCGAGCAAAGGTGGGTACAAGGGGTAGCCCTCCACCAGTGGCCAGTGCTGGGGCTCCCCTCCTTCGCCTTCCTTTGGACAAGGGATGATTTCACTCCTTTTTTTCCCCCTTCTCACCCAGATGAAGAAGCTCGCCAGGAGGCAGCAGCAGCAGCAGCAGGATCAGCAAAACACGCAACGCCTGAGCTCAGGTACCCCCATCACACCCAGCTCCCCCCACGCTCAGGGTCTCCCTATTTCCCAGCCCGCTCCAGGCTTCCCAAGGGGTCTGGGTCCCCCAAAAAGCAGCAGCCTGACTGCACTGACAGCTTGCTCTTATCTTCCAGCTCAGACGAACGGCGGTGGCAGCGCGGGGCTGGAGGGGATGCTGAATCCCTACACCACTCTGCCCCCTCCCCAGCAGCTGCTGGGCATGGAGCAAAGCGTCTATGGCTCTGACCCTTTCCGGCAAGGGCTCACCCCACCACAGATGCCCGGAGACCACATGCACCCCTACGGTAAGGCTCCAGAGCTTGCCTCTTGCCTTCTCCCCTTCGAAGAGATGCTGGGCTGCAGTGGGGGGCTGTGTGGTGGGGGCATATGTGGGGGATGCAGCGATTTCTGGGAAGATGGCGATCCCCTCACCTCTAAATCCTTATGCTGCAAAAGCTGGGGGTACCAGGCACTGCCAAGGTGCCCGAGGAGAAAGCAGGCTCTGAAGCCCTTCTGCTCCTTCCCTGCCTCTCAAGGTGCTGAGCCCCTCTTCCACGACTTGGATAGTGATGATACCTCACTGAGCAACCTGGGTGACTGCTTCCTTGCCACGGCGGACGCGGGGCCACTCCAGGCACGAGTGGGGAACCCCATCGACCACCTCTACTCCATGCAGAACTCCTACTTCACCTCCTGAGCGTGGCATGGTCCCCAGCACGGGGCAGCTGCCACTGCTGCGCTGCCCCAGGAGGGGCTGCAGAGCCCCCGGGGTTGGGAGGGAGGGGGAAGCGACACTGCTGGGATGCTGTCAAACAATATGTTGTAGCTTGGGATTTCCAAGGAGCGAGTTAAGTTATGGGTTGCATAGTTTCATGTTTCTTTTAGGAGCCTAGGATTAGGGACAGGAGTGGTTTTTGCAGCTGGCTGGTGGATTTTCAAATTTCAAACGGGGAACCAAATTTCTCGTTTCAGCAAGGGGAAAGGCAGGGGGAGGGGGATGCCCCTATAGGATCATCCCGGTGCCTTACCCACTCTGCACCACCTTCAGTCCAAGCAGTGGAAAGAGCAAACTGCTGATCTCCATGGGGAGAGCCTGAAGCATCAGCCGGGCTTTGAAATTTGAAAAGCTGACACTTTGGGGAAACATGGGGAAAATGTCACTGCAGGGTTTTCCCCCTGTTGCCTTGACCAGCTTGAGTGCTCGCTGTTTAAACACAGGGACTTTTAAGATAGATGTTCCCATGCGATTATAGAATGCTAGAAACCCCTAACATCGCCGCCGTCCCTGAGGACGGGGCTGTGTGTGTGTGTATGTGTGTGTGTGTGGGCACACACGTGTGTGTGTGTGTGCAGAGCCGTGTGGCTGTGGGTGATGTACTGCACAGCCACACCTGCCAGATTGTATCAACAAAGTTTATTTCTAAGTCTATCAGAAATTTACTGTACAGCAAAAGTAACTTTATTTTCAACGTGAACCATATTTAAGGAAATACTCAATGCACTTAAGTTATAAGATGAAATAATTTACTTTTTATAAACATTATGTTTAGGTTGCAAAAGCCCAGTGGCAGGGAAGGAAAAACAGTTCATTTCAGGCAATAAGTTTGGGTTTTGGGGTTGGTTATTTTTGGTGCTCTCAGGTTGCCCCACTGGTTTTGAGGTGCAGTTGAAACCCAAAGCAGGGCTGGCTCCAGGGACCTGCTCTTCTGCTGGCAGATCGATGGGGACAGCATGATGGCCAGATCCTGTCCCCACTGCTGGACATGTCCAGGAGGTCGGTGTGGGGTGGACAATGCTGCTGGATCTGGTGGACATCCCGGCCCATCGGGGCTCAGCCATGCTTCTCCACATCACCTCTCTCCTTCCCACAGCAGGACTCAGCTTTCCTCCGCCAGCGACCCCATCCCGTACCCTCAAATATGGGGGCTAGGCGAGTGGGAACTGCTGCCCTGGCTCTGGAAAACACTGCAGCCCATATTGCCACCCCTCGGGCAAAGGAGAAAGGAGGGACAGCCCTGCATTTCCCACCTCGTGCTCGGGTTCATCCCTGCCAGAGCCATGGGAACCTGGGGAAAGTTCTTTTTAGGGTCAAGCCTTCAGCTGACCCTCACCTCATCCCCACTCTCATTTTCATGCGTTGTGTCCTTTTGTGCTGCTGTTCACAAATGATGTAAGCGACAACCCGTAAAGACATGCAAGTGACTGTGAGGCTCAAAACACTGGCTCATTGCCACCGTACGATCTGACACTGAATGTAGCGGGGTCTGGAGATGGCTGACCCGGCAGGAGATGCTGACACACTGTCAGAAATCACGTACCAAGATGAAATTAAAAAGATAAAAAGATCTCTGGAAAAAAAAAAAATGAAAGGTGCCTGGTGTTTTCTTGCTTGGGGTGTCCCCTTGACTCAGAGAGGGGAGGGTTTGCATCATCTCCAAAGTCAGCAAGTGTTGGGTGGGGTATAGCGAGACTGCAGTGGAAGCTTCTGCTCCTTGGGTTTGAGATATCAAATACTCTCTGGTCTGGGACTAAACTGGCCCTTAAGGGTCCTCCGTGGCCTATGGACAGGGACTGGTGGACCTAGAAGGTGACACATCTCTCTGGCTTCCACCCAAGGTGGCAGTGAGGGGCTTGCTGGGGCTCTCCACCGAGCGCAGCAGGACTGTGCAGAACTAGCTCAGCTGCAAGCAACCAGCTTGGGCCAGCTAGACATCTGCAGGCAGCGGAGGTGATGCCCAGCCAAAATGATGAAAGAAAAAAGGAGGCCACACAGCAGGCAACCTTCCTTACAACAAGGAGGTATGGGGGAAAAAGAGAAAAAGAAAACTTTTTTACATGTTTTCCAGCTCTCTGGATGGGCCCATGTGTGTTTATACCACCAGAAAGCTCTGCTTCATGTTTCCACCTGTCCACAGTGTTTCTATGCTCTTAGTGTTGAAGGAGAGCTAGAGAAGCCAGGACAGCCAGGTTACTAGCCAAACATTTTCCCAAACGCACAAGCTTTTGTCTTAAAACACCCTGCAGACCTCAGTGGTACCTTCACATCCCTGGCTGCCATCTCAGCTCACTGAGCAGAACGTGGCTGGGAGATGTTCATCCTTCCCAAGGGCAGGGGGACTGCAGGAGTGGGAGACCATTTCTGCAGGCCACATTACCCCATAAGCGTGCTCACCTGGACTATCACTTCACCATGAACCCCAACCCTTCATGGCAGAGCCATGGGCAACTCCATGTTAGGACTGCCTAAAAGGTAGGGGTGAGTATTTCCCGATAGGGGTTGCTCTCATCGCAGCTCCCCGACACTGGGAACATGGGAGAGGTTCCATGAATATGTGTTGATGCCACCAAACTGGGGATGGAGATGCGCAACTCTTTGCCTGAGATGTTCAAAGCCAGGTGTTCTCCTTTCCACTCTTCATCAGTCACTGCTCTGCTGTTCCTGTGCTATAAAATATTTCCCAAGTCCAACCTGCAGAATAAAGTATTCTAAAACGGTGTGACTGTGTGAAGAAAACTTGTGACTTCTATTTTGCAAGTTGTAGCTTCCTATGAACAGTCTGGATTTCTAGGGGTGGTTTGGGGTTTTGCTCTATTTCAGGACAGAAGAGCAGTACACCTCACCCTATGGACGGCAGCTGCTGCAAGCCCCACCAGCAGCCCCAGCCCAGCAGTATCTAGTTTGTTCCAGTCACCCAGTTGTGTCTTGGCATGGGGTGCTGGGCAGCCTGTACAACCCAAACTGCTCGGGACTGTGTTCTTGGGCATCCTGCAGCTGAGTGTTTCCCCTTGCTCCCCCAAATAAAGACTTATTTTTCACCACTCTACCGGCTCCATTTTCTCCCAACAATTACATTTTGATTACAAAACATCTCTGAGCCCTTATCTGACCTCTGCTGCCTCAAACATGAGCTAGAAAGCACAAAAAAAAGAGGGGAGAAACATCTAACACACAGGAGAAGGCTTTCCATAGAGAATTAAACAAGCTGTATTGAGCTACAAGGCCTTCTCTTCCAGTAGAAGCATCTCACCTGTGCCTGTTTGCACATTTGGGGTTTAATTAGTGAGTCACGAGGTAAAGGTGTTGCTGGAGGGAGGGTAAAACCCTATAAAAGCAGGATTCACAGGTTGGTTGTGTTTGGGAGGAGGTGGGAAAGTGTGCCCTAGGAAGCTGCCTGCCCTGATTTGAGATGATCTTGTGAAGGACAGCAGGGTAGGTGCTTGTGTGTAAATTTTCCTGGGTTTCTAAAGCCCTTGTTCTTTTGAAGAGAGAATCATATGTTGAGAAATTTCTTTGTAGAGACTGTGTTATTTGTGTGTGCTTTACTGGTGCAAAGCACAAGGGTGATACCTGTTATGAGTGCTAGTATTTTTTTAATGCTGGCTATGCGTAATTCTTTAGCTGGTTGTTTCTGAACCCAGCTTCTGGGTGGATGACATGTAAAGGCAAAATCTTATCTTTTAGTTTAGGATTTTGGCACAAGAGGGTTCCACAGCAACAGGGAAAAGGGCTGAACCTGTCCTGGCATGGACATATCAGGGAAATTATGGCTTGAGATTTCTCCATCACTGCACTTGGTGGTCTTGGAGAAATGCTGGCTGGTGCTAGTGGAGCAGAGGGAACCTGGGCTGGAGTGAGGCTGATAGTCACTGGGGGCTGGAGGTGGAGATGTGCTTTGCTCTGTGAGAAGGGGGCAGATCTGGGGGAGGTGGTGTGGAGGAGCTGCTGTGACCCATGGAGCCAGCAAGAGTCTGGTTTGTGGGATCTAGTTGTGGGTAATGGCTGGGTTAACACCACCCAGGCTTGCAACAGAAAAATGGATGTTTTCGTTAATGGTTATTAAAATTGCCTTAAAATTTCCCCTGACTTGGTTGCTTCTTAAAACATCGTGTTTAAAGTGTTGTGGGGTTTTTGTAATGCTTTTTAAAGTTAAAAGGCTTGTCTTCTCCACCCACAGTTATCTACTATTTGAAAAATGTTCACCTACATCAGTCTGGCTTTCCATCAGTCTAACTATCAATTTACACTTACTAAATTACTTCCCCCAAAATAAAACCCCCATAAAACCCATGTCATACAGATTGCCTGCCTACTTTTAAAATCCTGCAAAAATATAATGACATCCTATAATAACAGTACCTCAAGGTATGTGTGTGTATACGTAAAAAATTATTATATAGAGTGTATAATTTGGGGGAAGGATAAGTATTGCAAAAGGGGGTAGGTCTTCAGTAAAATCAGCAGAATTCATGGTCTTAAAGCTGTCCTTCTTCTGCAAGCTGGCCTGTGTGCTGGACACAATGCAAACACCAGTCCAGCTTGCAGTCGTGCCATGCTGTAGCAGATGAGGGTTCTCCTGTCATCTGGATTTCATATTCTGTTCTACCTGATTTCAGGGTGTGGATGGATCCTGCCAAAACACAACTGGCTGGGCCTTATCTTCTGCAGGTGATGGAGTTGCTGCATGGCAGATGACTTCTTGTCAGGCTGGGTGGGTTGTTGCATGTCCCTGGGTGGGTGGTGGGTTTGCTATGTTCAGGGCTGGCCCCCCTGGGATCCACTTTCATGGTGCTGCTTTGCCATGTTGTACTCCATGTCTGAGCCTGCTCTTGGCCTGGGGAGTGACCCTCTAGGACAAACGATATCTTCTTGTCAAAGCCAGGAAGAAAAGGACAAGGTCTGACATGAAAACAGGTTCTACCTTGCTCTCCAATGCAAGGGCAATGCCAGGAAAGGGTAGGGAGCTGATCTTTGTGTCTTTAGTGACTCAAAACAAAGCCTCCTGTGTTCTGGCACTGCTCGGTGGCCAAGGAAAGATCAAGTCAGAGATTACTTTTCAGTTGAGGACACTGATTAGATGATAACTGATAGGCAGCTAGCTCTGAGTGATATTAGGTTAATTAACTTGCTCTTTATGAATGGATGGTCCAGGAGCTTGTGGCAGATGCAGACTAGAGTGAAACTCAAAATGATGTTGGCCAATACTGGCTGGGTTTGCATCTGGAGATTTAAATCTTGGTGGTATTTTTTGGCATTTGTGGGAGACTTGTGTGCAGACACAGGAGCTGGAGCAAGCAATCTTTCTGGAAGTGTGTGACATTGGTAGCAGATGCTGTCTAGGAAAACCACCTCCAGATGAAGGGTTGGATCCTTGCCTCCTTGCTCAAAATGGCCTGGCTCAGCATGTAGCTGAAGCCAGTGGAGCTGTGCTGGCTCCTGCCAGCTGTGATGTGGGTGTGAGGAAACCCCAAACCTAGCAAAGAGCTTGGTGCATAGGCACCTCCCCAGCCCCTTGCTGTGCAGGGGGCTTGCAGGCTGGCAGGGTAGGGGCTGCTTTCTTGGGTGATGTGGGCATGCACTCATATGGAAAGAACCTGCAGGAGAGTTTGTGCCCACATCAGCGAGTCACCTTTCTACACATATGAGGTGGAGAGGGCACAAATCTCAAGGGAAACTGCAGGCAGGGTCCTTCCCCAGAACTGTACGTGGGAGGTGGCAAATACAGCTTTTTTGGTGGGAAAATGCCAAAGCTTTTGTTGCTTCTGTCACCCTTCCAGAGTGAAATAATTTGCCAGATGTCTGATACCCACACTGATGCTGTTCTGGGCACAGAATGTCACCCATCATTAGAAAATGCTTGTCTTGTGACACATGGTAGGGCTCAGGCCACTGAGGACGAGTGCCTTGGTTTTATGGTAGGTCCGTGAGTAAGATCCCAGGTAACACCAGCTGTCCGCATCTGTGACTTGCATTTGCAAAGTCTTTTTTTATCGCTGCTCATCAACTGCATGGAAAGTTCATTTAAAAACCACCTATTTATAAAATGGTAGAGACTTGCAATGGAAAGGCAGGAAAAGGGTTAGAAGCTCTTCAGGTGTAAAAAGGTGCATAACGGCTTCTTATCTTGTCAGAGATCAGACCGAATTCTTGTCTCTGTTCCTCTGACTGGCAACGCGTTGGTCATGAAAAGGTTATCTTGTCAGCTGTAGACCTCCTAGACACTGATGTGGAGCCTGACATGTGCATGCCTGATTGACGTGTATAAGTTCACAGGCTGAGGACGAGCATATCCAACTGCAAACCATGTCAAAACACTCCAAGTGATCAAATACCGACAGCACTTTCAGTGAAGAACAGCAGGTTCCCGCTGCCTCGGGCCCTCTGAGCTGCTGCTTCAGAGGGGAGATCAGATTTCTCCCCTGATGACCCTGAGAACAGGGGGCTCATTCAGAGGGATGCTTGGTGGGTTGGATCATGGTCTCGAGGCACAGTAAATCTGTGGCAGGAGGCAGGCAGACCCTGTTGGACAGAGATGGGGGAGCTGGTGGTGAACCCCAGCAGACGTTGCCCTAGGGTCCCTATTAACTTGGTGGCTTCAAGTGGGGTGAAGAGCCAATGACCCTTTTCTGACCAATCTTTAGAACTCTTAGAGAGCCCAGATGGGATTAGCGAACTGGAGAGCCGAGCTTTGGCATCTCAGATCAGTGCTCTGAAACTGGCTGGCCCCCAGCAGCTCTGGCTCTCCTCCTGCCTCTGCTCCTTGTGGTACAGATGCAATAATATCTGCTTGGGCGAGGAGGGGCTGTGAAGGGAGGTATCCATGGAGCCTCGGGCTTCTCTGCACTTTCCCAAGAGCATCTGTGAGGAAACAAGTCTGTGCTCAACACAAGCTCAAAATAATATGTGAGCACAGAGAGCCCAGAGGCTGTGTATGCGAGCGAGGAGGAGATGGGAAACAGTGAGCAACTATCAGTTTGCTGAATGAGGCAGGGACTGTATGGAAAATATAGCATGAGATCATGGAACTAACGATGTAGCACAACACCTGCGCCTTGGGTGGCTGATTTTGTTGTCCTGACAACCTTGCACTGGTGTCCCAGTGTTGGAGGGTTTGGCTGTGCAGCCGAGCACATGGAGGTATTTGGGAAGTAACTGGAGAGCCCCTGAGGAGTTTGGGAAGAGAAGGCTGGTGAAACCCTTCCAACAGGGTTAGCTGGAGCCTGCCAGAAGCTATAACCGACTGTTGGCTGCTCTGTCTCCTCCTGGAGTAGGTGGAGGGGTGAGGAAGGAGCAGTGACATCCCAGTGCTGCCAGCAGAAGACCTTGGGGCTGGGGTACATGAAGTGCCATCCCATGGGGCAAAGACTGTCTTTGCAGGGAGCTCTTCAACAGAAGCTGGGGTGGCTGAGCTGGAGACCGGGTGAGAAGCTCAGGCAGGACACAGGAGTTAAAGGACAGTAGCAAATGTGACAGAGCAGCTCGTCTAGTAGCCCCACCATGGGTGACCAGGAGGCCTAAGAAGAGGCACTGTGAACCATTTGAAAGCCTGTTTTGATCCTCAAATTCAAGGTGTGACAAATAGGGCCAATCTTCTGGAACAGTTGGCCGAGCATGGCCAGGCTTCTGCAGGCGGTGGCAGGGAAGGAGAACAGCACGGCTGGTGTCTGACCAGTGGCTTTCCTGTGTCAAGCTGGATTACCTGGGAGTGTGAGATGGGGAAGGGACACTGAATCCAGAGAAAAGAATCAGCGAGTCTTTGGCAAGGAGTTAGACCCATGAAGAAGCCCAAAGGCAGATATTGCAATGTGTTGGGCAGCAGTGGTGGCACCCATAGCCCACGCTGTGCCCCAGAAACAGTTGTACAAACCGAGCGGCTTTGCCTCTTCCCTGGGCTTTACAGTTCCCATCAATTAGAGGCTAATCACTTCCTTCAGAAAGCTTTTAAGTGCAAGCAAGCTTATTCAAGATGATGAAATTGCCTTCTAATTGATTATTCCTGCAGTTTAACAGCTGTTTCCCTGACTTGTGTATTTTTTTTTCCTTTCCTCGAAATAAAAATCTGCTGTTGATATGACCAGCTCACCTCCAGCCAGGAGCTCGTGAGGAGCTAACAAATGTTTGTGGCAGCGCTGGCTTTCGTGAAGGGATTGACAGAAGCGCCTGGTGGACAGTGTATTAGCCAGGGCTGGAGCTGGCAGGGAAGAGCTTCCCCATGAAATATGAATAAGCAGAGGAGATGCTGCATTTTCAGTCCTCCCCATGACGGCCTCAAAGCTGTGGTGTGCTAGGGGAGGAGAAGGAGGAGGAAGAGTCTTGTTTCATCCCACAGCCCTGGGCCACCCGAGCTTAGGTGCTGCCTGACCGTGTGCACCCAGCCAGCCCCTCCTGATAGCATCGGGGCGAATACAGTAGGCGCTTTGTGGCTGGGGGGGATCTGGTTACTTGGGAGCAACTCTGCTCCTGGGGAAGATGATGACAACGTGCTGAGGGGAAGCGGGGCTTGGAAAAAAAATGACAATGCCAGTTTGTGAATTCCTCTGGGATTGTTTCAAGGTGCTTCCTAAGGAAGAAGTCAGTGGGTTGCCTGCATGCAAGGGCTTTGTAGCTGATTACCTGGTCTGCATCTGTCTGCTCTTGCTGACATCTGTGATGCTGTGTTGAGTTTGCTTTGCTATACCACATCCCCCCCACCAGGACACATGCTCGCATTTTAGCTGCTATTATGGGTCCCGCTCTGCATCCCCAGCAAGGCTGGTGGTGGCTATTTTTTATTTCCCAGGAAACATTTTTGCTGTGCTTTTCTGCTCAAACAAGGCTTATGCAATTGCCTGGCCTGTCATCTCCTTGCCAAAATAATTTTTGGGGGTGTTGTCTTATTTCTGTCCATTTTTATAAGCTAAAAAATCGGTTTCTGTGGGTCTTGCATAGAGGGATGCTGAAGAGATCTATAAATCTGTCCACTACTACTCTCCCCTTCCATGGGGAGACTTCAGTGTGAGCGCAGCCCTTGCTGGACTTCAGGCATCGCACTGGTGAGCACTGCTACCCATGTCACACCTGCAGCTGAGGTGTGAGGCAGGGGTTGTGGCTGCCCACCGAAGGGATGCACAAAGCCATGGGAGATCAGGCTTCCCAGTAGCTGGGCTGCTACAGAGTCCTTCAGGCAGAGAAACCTGTTGGCCAGAGGAACCCCATAGTTTTGCTGAGCTGAGACCCATGAGTGTGCTCGACATGCTGGAGTTAGGGAGGAGATGCATTACTGCTACTGGCTCATTCTTTCCCTCTGTTGGGAGACCTGGCCAAAATGGGTCAGGGATATGCTGTGTGTGCTTTGTCGGCCCGTGATCCAGGTGGCTGGTGTCTTGGCAGGGTCATAAGAGAAAGTCCTTTACCCTGCTTTCTTAGCTAAAGGTCTTGCTCTCCACCCCTCTTTTGGCAGCAAGTTCTGGTGAAGGTGAGGCTGAAAGAGTGTTCTGGAGGCTCTCGCTGAGTATCTAACAGCATGCCAACTTGTGTAGATATCTTGAGTCACCCTAATAACTGTGTTCCTAGTGGGGTTTTCTGCTGCATGGGATGCTTCAGTGAGGGAAAAAGACCCTTAGCTAGAAAGCGAAAATCTTGGGAGGTCCATGGGAAATAGAGCAGTGAAATACAGAGAAGGTGATGAAACTTTGCCATCTGCTCCAGAGCAAACCAACTGTGGGGAATATTCAGAGCAGTGCCAACACACACAAACTTGCTCCTGCAATGTGTTTGCAGTCCCGCTGGTGCGGAAACCCACTGGACATGGCACCTCAGCTGCTGATCACTAAAAACCTATAGTGCACCTGGAAGCCTCACCTTTATGTCGGAGAGCAATGGAAGCTGTCCTTCAGCGCTGAGCAGGTTGCAGTCCTATTATTCTGAGCTGTGCTTTTGGTGTGCTGCATACCGGTGGGTAACTGGTGTCCCACTCATGCGGCAGGCTGGCTCTGCTGGGAGGGACCCTCTGAGCTGCTTTTCCCAGGAGGGTGCACCTGGTTGTCCTGTCTGTTAACATCCATGGATTGGAGGACACAAAATACCGCTCTCCACACACCACCTGCCTGACACAGCCCAGACTGAGGGCTCTGTGATAACCAGCCAATAAAACCGTCCTCGAAATGGCAACGACGCGCGGACCTGGGCAAACTTCCCTCGCGGGGTGAACAGATCCAATTTCAGCGCTAATGGGTTTCCCAGGATTTGCAGATGTGAATTATTTGCATTCTTGACTCCAAGGTGAGCGCAGGTGCATCGGATGGTCCCTGTGAGCACCCCTCCGGTGTGCTGTCCCCCACCTCCCGGGGCGCGGGTGGCTGGGCGAGCGCACAGAGCCGCTATTGTGCATCGCTGCCTGCGCACCAGCCGCCCGGGGCACAGCCTGCCGGGTGCTCAGCGTGTTGCTCGGTGCTGTCTGGGCAACGGTGCTTTCTAAAGGTGTCTCTTCTTTTTCTCCTCCAGGAGAGAAGGTGTTCACAGAGTCAAACCAAGTTGGCCCTTGGGCTTTTGGTCAGAGGTCCAAGGAAAACAGCCTTTGCTTTCAACCACCCTCCTTGCATTTGTTCTGCTTAAACTCCAGGACTATTTAACATGCTTCAGCTTCTTATAAAGTTTCTGTCAAGATGGATTAGCAGCAGGATGACAGATTGCTATTACAGCCCCAGTGAACTTTTAATACCTGCCAGTAAGTTCTGTGAGTCCTTTAAATCCTCCTGTGGATGCTTGGGTTGGGGAGCAAAGGCTGCTGCTTACACGGCTGGTATTCAGGGTACCTCTGCCTCTCTCCGAGCTGTCAGCATTAAGAAATGACCTCTAGGGATTTCTGACATCATGTTCCCCAAGGCCTCGAAATGGCTTCCTCAACACAAATTGCATCCCCCTCTTCCTGTGGGGTGCACGCTGCTGGGAGGGGGCTTGGGGCTGGAGGTCCCCCAGCAGGCTTCAGGCAGAGGAGAGGCAGCAGCACATCTCTGCTCCCACCTGTCCAGGGGAGGGTGTCGGGGTGTCAGCAGCATCCAGGGTGATTTGGGGGGACCCTCAGGGGCTGCTGGCTGTGCAGTCTGATGGCTAGGATCAGACCATCACTCAAGTGAGACGAGCTGTTAGCTGCCCATCAGGCAGGCTTGGCTTGATCTAGAGAAGTCATGCCCCGCACTCCAGGTGCCCTAGTAAAGGTCAGCAGCCTGGTGGGCCTGGAACAGATGAGATTTTTCTTTCTTATACTGACTTTTGCATCTTTTTGTTGGAATTTAGATGCACCTTTTCCTACTACTGTCACCAAAACCTCAGTGCAGAGCCAAGGAATAGTGGTCAAGTGCCTGTGTGGTGCAGTGGCTGCCATATGAAGGGGGTGGTGCATGGTAGGGTGTGCTAATGGGGATAACTATGGTGGTGCAACCCAAACAGCTTCTCTCCAGGATCCCTGGGTTCCTGCTGGGTACCACTACACCTCTTACAGCGTTTTTTCCACCTTCTAAATCCCCAGCTTCTGGAAGCATGCTGTGTGCAGGAAGGTATTTGCTACACTGGATAGCTTCCAGTTGTGGAAAAAAGCTTGAAACTGCCAAACTCCCTAAACTCCAAAACCAGAAATCACCTAACCCTCAACTGAGGGCATGTGAGTTTTTGTATGCTTAGGACAAAACTTGGAAATGGCTTTTGGCCAGGGTCTTTCTGATTGTATCTGAATACATTCTGCTCTTTAGGTTTCGCATCCTGGGATGCACGCTCTCCCAGTAGGCAACTTGCATCCAGAGCCTTATTAGCCTTTTGAAATGCCATCTTTTTCTTGTGTAGCGTTGGACAAGTTTGTGTAGCTTGGCAGAGGTACAGTTGTTGAACAAGAGGCTGCAGCTGAGCAAGATGTCTTGTCTTGGCATGGCCAACGCATCATGGCGGGTATTTTGGCCTCCCGCCTGAAGGACGTGCCTCAAGGCACCCAGCAAGTGCTGTGGAGGTGGATGCTGTGTACCCTGCTGCCATGGGTATGTGAAGGTGGTGTTTGATACGGTTTGAGGCGGGGGTTACAACTGCTCTAGAAACTCTAGCCAAAACTGGACCTCTGCTGGGAACTGCACATGTGGCTAGCAGAAACAAGGACACAGAGGTCCCTGTAGCAAACGTATGGTGGATGCAGATACAAGGGGGAGCCCCTTGTCAGTGGAGAAGGATTTGGGATGCTGGGGGAGCCAGGATAGGCCCAGGTTTGCTGCTGCTTGTAGACAGCTTGAACATGAAAGAGAAGGAAAGCAAGAGACTTTGGTCTCCTGGTGGCTGTCCCAGCTCTGCCCCACTCCAACTGGGTTAACTTGGGCAGCTGCTCTTTAAGCATCTTTGATTTATTTTTTTTTTTTAATTGTACAGCAAAATGTTTTTTTGGAAAGCTGGGCTATTATCTGCCCAATAGCAAAATCCAAACCCAGAAGAGAGAAAGGGGTGAGGGGAGGGAGGGAGTGCCAGAAGGGGGCCTTTGAAGTGAGCTGCCCAAATGAAACGTGTGACATCAGAGAGATGGCAGATAGCTGGCAGAACAAGGCTGCCTTTGAGCCCGCCTTGGGCCTGGCCAGCACGCACTTTACACCCCACCTCCTGAAGTCGGAGATGAAAGATGCCCCAGGCAGCCTGCCTGACCCCATTGCCTCTGCTATCTCCACTTGATTGCACAGTGTTTTGCTCCAAACAATTCTTCACTGTCTGGGCCGCACAGGTGAATCTCCCAGCTTGGCTTGCGAGCAGGGATGCCGCGCATAGCAGGGCTGCTTTGTTGTGGTTGCTCACCTGCTTGCGGGGTGGTTTTCTTAGGACAGGCATTGTTCGACAGCAGGGCATGGAGGAGGGGTGGAGAGGAAAGGATGGGGCAGGACTGGGCAGCCTGGGGACAAGGAAAGGTCTGGGGGG
>JAVJGI010000032.1:8080502-8106002 GCA_035590275.1 Ibycter americanus | reverse complement strand
GTTGTACAACTGGGTTTTGTGGGCTAAAACCAGTTTTCCTGTGTATCAGTGTATCTATTGTAATCTTTTTATTAAATCGTAGTTCTAACTCCTAAACCCTTTTGGGTTTGTTTCTCCTGCTGGTTTACTTTTAAACCAGCACAATAGGTATTATGCAGTGACCTCCCAAAAACTGTTTAGGACCAGGCTGTTTGAAGGTGCGAATGACACCAGCGCTGTGGGCATTTTTTCACCTCCAGCTGCTGTATTGCCCTACCCAAATCTGGCCTCCAGGCCTGGGGGAGCAAATGGTGTTGATGGTGACACCTCTGCCTCATCTTTGTACACAGACAGCTTGGAGGCTGGCTGAAATGGTCAGGTTGCAGTCATGGCTATGAAACACAGCTGAGGTTCCTGATGGCTGGAGGGGGGATACAACTGAGTTAAATTCAAGAGAGCCCAGCTGGGTAGCAAGAAACGGGTATGACAGCACAGAGCTCAGATTTGGGCTGAAGTGACTCCACCTGGCTATGGCTTTAAGTTCAAATCATGTCAAGCTTTGCTTTAGACTAGCTGCTGTGAAGAAGTTACAGCTTGGAGGTGCACACAACATGTCTGATCAGCTTTCATCTTGCCACAGAGGCATGACGTTTTATCCAAGTAAAAAAGCTGCTTCTCACCCAAGATTACTGCTGAGCTCTAGGCACCCCCAACTCTCTTGGGCCCAGCACGGTGAGATGCTGTTGGCCTGAAGAGCTGCCTGGAGGTGGCAGAGGGATGACAGCCCCTCTCCACCCTGTGCCACCCCTCCATGGGATGGAAGTCCCCTTCCCACTGCAGACCCACTGAGTGTGGCTGGCCTTGTTCAGCAGCAGTGGGGGTTCATCTGTCCTCACCCTCGCAATTGTAGGGTTACAGCTTGAGGCAGCAGGTCAGCTTGGAAACTTGCTGATACCCCTTACACAAGGCTCATTTCTCTCATGTTTCTCATACTAGTGCTGGTGGGAGGAGAAAAAAAAAAGCCTTTCTGTCCTATGGCAGCATCCCCATGTGCTCCCTGTTGCCTTCCAGCACAGCCTGAATCTGCAAAATAAAGCTGAATTTGGGGTGAGGGGGAAACCAGTGACTCAAAGCAGAAGGAGACCTGTGGGACCTATGCTGGTTAGGCTAAGCAGGCTGATCAACAGATTGAAAACCTCATGCAAACACCTGGTTGGGGATGTCTAGGTGAGCCCCTGGGCTTGGTGGCACAGTCATGCTGTACCTGTTTTTCACCCATGGCTTTTCCAAGGAACATCTTGTCAAATCAACTAAGACAAGGTCTCAAGGTGCATAAATCATGTAGGCTCTGAGGGTGCTGGAACACCTATAGAGCTTTGTGGCTCCGTATCTGAGTTTGTCCTCTGCAAAATGTGGAGAAGAAAGTTTTCCTTGGCTCTCATTCCTTTGGAGTAGGGCTGTCCGTTGGAGGGCAGAAATGTTGACCACTGCAGCTGAGCCTTTTGGAGGTTGTGGTGTGAATACCGAACGCCTCTGCTTTTCTGTGTTCACCAAAAGCTTTGTCAGGAGCTGTGCCTGGGCATGGAGCTCAGCACTTCTCTGTAGCTGGTGGGAAGAGGACAGAGGGCCCAGATTAGGAGCTCTTCCTAGGTCAAAGAGGAGTTAATTTTGCGTGTGGAAATTCAGAAGGGGACCTCAGTGGGGAAGAAGGGGAGAAATGACAGCTGGAGCAAGCACTGGGGTCCTCCTACCCTGTGCCCTGATGCAAGGCAGGGCAGGATCTGTGCTTTCCCAGCCTGCACTGAGTACCCTCCAGTGGCCAAGACTGCGATGTTCTCCTGGAGCTGCCATTTGGGACCTTCCCCAACCCTTTTCTCTGTGCTCCCTTCCTGCTTGTAGTGAGAAAAAGGAGGCAGGGAACAAAACCAAGGAGAGAGAATCAATTCCCTGCTAGGAGGATGAGCTGCAGAGTGGGGGGCTCCTGCCCTGTGCTCATCCCCTGTGGTTGGGAGGTGTAGGAGGATGTTTCCACCTCTTCGCTGGGGCCCAGCTCTGTGGATGGCCCATAGGTTTGCAGCACTGGTGAAGAACCTGGTTCTGAGCCATCCCATGGCCCTGGGCTTTTCCAGGCTCCTAGTGCCCCTTTGCCATGAGGACAGGATCACAGCTGTCCCTCCTTGTGGGACCTTTGCCTTGAAGGTGGCCAAGGCAGCTCGGTATCCGCATGTCCCCTTCCTCCCTCTCCTTCATTAAGGCACCAATCTCTTCCCAATAACAAGGGGGCTTCTGTTCGACAAAACCTGCCAATTAGTCATTCTGGCTGGGTATAAACGTGGCACTTGAACAGCTGAGGGGACGGCGGGCAGTCCTGCCCCTTCTCATGGCGTTGCCAAGCTTGCCATTAACACAATGTGACAACTAATCTCTCTATAGCATCTGACTGAGCAATTTTAATTAATAGCTCTGTACGCTTGCACACACACCCCTACCCCCTCTGCTTCGCGCAGGTACCGCATGCCTTTAAAGCTCCTTCCCTTGCATCGCAGCCTGGATGGACAAAAGGAGGAAAAAAAGCATCATTCTGCCCCAGTTAGTGTGGAAATGCTGCTCGTTTGGGGCTCTGGCACTCGGACTGAGCCAGGGCTTGCTGCTCCCCATTCCTCCTCCCCTCTGTGGGGTTGAGGACCTCAATAAACACGGTGGCTCTGGGGCGGAGGTGCTTCCTCAGCTCTGCTGGTGGTTGGGGCATCTCTGTGGTGGCCCGTGGGAGGTGAGGGGCTGGCAGGGCTGAGCTGGCTTCACAGGGTGGGTGTGGGGGAATTGGAGGGCACTGAGGGGGCATTTGTGCTGCTCCTCCAAAAAAGGCTCCCTGGCTTTATCCCAGTGCGTGATAAAATTGGGAAAAAAAAATCCTATTTCTACAGTCAGGCTCTCCCTTGATGCAAAAGGCTGTGGCTTGGCAGATGGCTGCTGCTGGGGCCACTATGATTTTGGTGCGGAGGTGTCCCAGTTTGCTTTAGGACAACTGGGAGGGCTCATCTGTGGTGAGCTTGGATGCTTCCCTTAGCAAGCATTATCCCGAGGGTGCCTGTTTTGGTCCACTGCTCTCGGTGCTGCAGCCATTACAGTGGTCACAGCAAGAACAGGGCCAGCCCCCAGCATGGCTGGGAGGGATGAAGGTGCCTGGAGAAGCTGTGTGGGTTGCTGCAGTGGGAGCAGCGCATGCATTCCCCACAGAGAGGGAGAAATCATCGCAGTTAGAGAGCTGGACCTTTCTGGTAAGGAATAGCAGGAAAAGCTGGGTGCAGAAGGGAAGGCTAGCAGAGTGCAAGGATGTGGAGGGGTTCCCCCCATCCTCCCTTCAACAGCTTAATTCAATATTTTGGTGCTTCTGATCCAAGTGGTGCTGGGTAGCCAAGACCAGAGGTAGTATCCAGGTGGCTGAATATCCTGAGCACGATAAAATTGCTCAGACTTTGGGCACTTGGATAAGCTAAATACATGGGATCATCTCTTCCCATGGTGATGTGGCTCCACCATCACCCGCCTGCAGCTCCCTCCTGCCCAGCTCTCTTCCTTCAGATCACCAGAGCAAGTACTCAACAGCAGCGAAGCACCACGGGGTGCTTAGCCTTGAGCAGAACATCCATGCTTTCTGCAGGTTCTTGTCCCACAGCACATGGGTCTGGGGGTCATGCTGCTGTGACGGAAACCTGTAGCCTTGAACAGTGACCCTGTAGGAAGGGGGGAGCAGAAACTACAACTAGCGATGGTCCTGCCAGATCTGGCCTGCTGGAGATGCTGAAGTGATTTGATACTTAGGCAATAAATGGGGGGAGCCCTTGCTCTCAAGAGAGGGTTCTGCTGTTGCAATACTGTTGGATAACACATCTCTGGCTGGGAGTATCTACCCATCCTGGAAGTGTTGCTCATTATGGACAAGTGCAGGGGCTTGGCTTTGCTTTATTCTTGTGGAAAGCACAGGCCTGTGTCTCCAGGAGATGCGTGTCTCACTCTGGAAAGGTGGTGTGGTGTGTAGGAGCCCCTTTCCTGGAGATGGGATCTAGGAGGGAATGACCAACCGGCCTCGCATCCCTTTCCCTCTGCTTGTGCTCGTCCTTCCTGGCTTGGTCCTTGCTGGTGACTCCTGGCTTGGGCTCATGTTTCTCTTGGTCCCTCTTCTACCTTTGGAGCTGCCCAGGCTGTATCCCAGAGCTCCGGCTGCTGTTGCTGGAGGATATCTCTGCCTTGTTCTGGCAGGGAACGCATCCTGCATGTGGTGGGGGTTGGGACTGCCCAAGAGCACCCTCAGTCCCTAAAGTGACTTGTTGCACTCAGCACCCTGGGCACCCAAAGCACAGCACCAGGCTGTTTCATAGTGGCATGTCCCCTTGTCCCAGGGCATGGGCCTGGCTACCTTATGTTGGGTGAAGCTGCCTGGGCGCTTCACGCATCTTGGCCCTGCGAGGACCACCGAGGCTGTTGCATTGCACAGAGCCATGAGAGCTTTCTTTCTTCCAGCTCGCCCTCCCGGCAGAGAGATCGCACACTGGGATGCAGCGGAGTCGCCTTGGTCAGGCAGCTGGCGAGCGCAGCCACCCGTCTGCAACCTGGGAAACACGGCGTGGACCAGCCGTGCCCCCACCCAGCCCCGGGGAGAGCATCTCTGCCCTGCAGCGGAGACTGAGGGGATGCGGCGGGGAGCGGTGCAGAAGCCGGTGCTTCCCGGCACGGCGGCGGCAGGCGGACGCGGGACTTGCCCCATCTGCCCGTGCGGCAGCGCGGCGGGGAGCTAATGAGAAGCAAGGTGAGAGGCAGGAGATGGGCTGACAACTTACTGGCTCCGCAAGCTGCCGGTGGTGCGCTGGCGGCAGAAGGACGGCATCTGCCCCCCCTGCTCCCCAGCATCTCCAGCCTCATAATGAGGTTATTACTGGCCCGCTGCTTGACGGCCGGCACCAGCATCTCTCGCCTCTTCGTCCTCCCAATTCCCACTTGTGGCTACGGGAGCGGTGAGTCGGGGAGGAAGGGATCACCCTGCCCTCGCACTTGGGTTTGGCCCAGGGCTTCGGTGGGAGGGAGGTACGGTTTTGACCTTGCTTGCGGAGGAGACGGTGCTCCCGTGCTCACTGCCTGTCCACCCCCGTTATTATCTCTTGAAGGTTTCTGGCCCATTGCAGCCTGGTTTGACAGGGGGAGAAGTCTCAAAGATAATTAAGTTCCTACAAGTTTTGTGAGAATAGGCAGGTGAAGGAGAGGAATGTGATGAGGGCTTCTGCGGTGGGGAGGGCTCGTGACAGGGAGGCTGAGCCAGGGAACGGTGGCTGCCTTGCTTGCGGAGCTCGTGGGAAGCCCTTCCTGAGATCTGACTCAGGAAATTGGGGAACAATGCTTAAACGGGGGGTTTCCCACTTTGAGGATGCTGGGGGAAGGATGGGATTTCACGGGGTATGCCCAGGAGTGATGAGATCCCAGTGCATCCCACAAAGGGACTCACATGGGGATGATGACAACATGATTTTTCCCATCAGCTCCTTAAAAATTTCTGAAGGATAAAAAGCCCTGTCAGCATGCGTGCTGGTTACCAGTACAGCATGGTGTGTGCCAGCCATCCCTCTGCCTGCAGAACACTGGCTAAAAGGCTCCAAACACTTTAAATCATCCCACCCCACCTAAGGGCAGCTGCAAACAGCTTCGCTGAGCCCATCGCCCCCAGCATGCTATTAACATTTGTATTAATCACTAATGCAGCATGAGAAACCAGCGTGTTACCAAACTCCTCTGACATCCCAAGGTTTGCAAACCGGGGTGTGGAATGGCTGCAGCTCACCTGGCTGCGCTCCCCTCCTGCCTCAGCGTAAGGGACCCACTGAGAGGGACACAGAGGTGCCACCGCTCGCTGTCCCTGACCCCACGGCTGATCACGGGGACCCACTTGCAGGCACCCATGTAGCACTGTGGCAGGAGCTGCCTGTGGTCAGGGTGCCAGGCAGGCACCGGCCGGCATTTTCGCCTGTCGGAGCAGCTGGCAGGGATGTCGCAACCGATTACGTCGGGGAAGGAGGTGAGCAGGAAAGCGGTGACACCTCGCTTATGGCGCCCTGCTGTCGAGGGGCAGATGTGGAGGCCGACACATGTTCATCGCCACCACACCGCTAATTAATCACCTCTGCTGCAGGGCCATGACGACACCCTGCCCCACGGAAAGGGTGCGGTGGCCCTGCTGGGGTGGCAATGGGTGTTTGTCCCCACGCTGTCCCTTTGAGCCCCATCTGTGGGATGCTGAGATGATGGATCACTCTGCCAGCAAGCCTTAATGCCATTGCGTTTTGGCTACCGCAAGAAAGAGGTTGGAAAGGCAGGGCGCTTCGTTCTCACCCCTCGCACAGGCACAACTACCCTATAAATCAATGGGGTCCCTGCCCCACACCACCCCAGCTCGCACACCTGTGGGAAATCGGGCACCCCAAGACCCAGGCACCTCGCCTGTACCCCAGGGTACAGGGAGACACCGTGTCTGTGCTGGCAGCTGCAAGGGGTTTGGGCAGACAGGAAAGGGGATTCCCTTTCCCCTGGGAAGACCTGCAACTACTAAATAATATGGAGGGCAGGCCATTTTTTGCAGAAAAATGTTGATAATAGTGGGACTTTGGGGGTGTTTTCCTGTTTGCTCTGGCAGGTGCGGCACAAGCTGGGTGTTGCTGCACCAGTTTGACTCACCAAAGAGGCACTGGAATAACAAGCACCCACCCAGGCCCCTTTTTCCCAATTTCCCTGCCAGCCAGCTGAAAAAAATCCCAAGTGGAAAGTGTCACAAATTCGCTACAACCTGATTTTTTGCTGGGAATGTCTCACCGAAATTCCTGATGATTTTTCCCCAGCCAGGAGCATCTCATGGTGTGGGGGGGGACTGGCCACACCAAACCCCTTTGCCTGCCCAGCCTGTCCCCAGGCTCCCAAGGGGGGCAGTGGTGCTGGGAAGGGGGGAAGCAGCCCCCTCCCATCTGTTTGCTCCAGCTTTCCACAGAGTCAAACGACCTGATTTCACAGCAGACCCCGTTGGTGGTCTGGCTTCGGGGGCAGAGGATGGGGATGCAGCGGTCACCTCCAGGGATGCTCTGGGGCCAGGTCCCAACCCATGTCCAAGGCACCGCAGTGCCTGGGCAGCCCTGCTGTGCCCTCAGGAGATGGGTGACAGCGGCTGGGGACCCCGCAACTGGTTGGGGGGCCTCTCTGGGGTCTCTGCAGGGCTCCCCGGCTCCTCTGCGGGCAGAAGCCTCCATCTCGTGGCCGAGCCCCGAACGACAAACGGGCTGCGGGGCGGGAGGGATGGGGCCTGGGGCGGTGGGCTCGCCTCGGGGGCTGCGGCAGGAGCCCCGCCGCCCCACAGCCCTTTCCTCCACCGCTGACCATATCCTTAGCTTTTCCCCGCTGCAAATTCTTTGAGTCCCCACTATTGAACTGATTATTTTTTATTACTCTTGAGCTCTTCCATTCATGAATTATTTCAGCAGTCAAACGTTTTCCAGAAGGCTACAGAGTCTTTGTGTTCTCCGCTCCCTCCCCCCCTCCCTTTTTATTTCCAAAGCTGTGCTCAAGGCAACCAAGAAGGCAACAGGGTAAAATTAGACAGCGGTGCATCCCCACTCCTCTGCCTGCTCCCAGGGTGTGTGGTCCCCAGCTGAGGGGAGAGGGGGGATCTCTGCCAGCATGAAGCAATTTCTCCCTCTGTGGGCGTCCCCGTCCCCTCGGGCTCTGCCGGCCCTTGCTGGAGACATCAGGAACGGGGCTGTGCCTGGGCAGGATTTGCCCATCACGTTTAACAGCCAGGTCTCCTGCAATGCTTGTGCTCCTGCTCTCTCATCCTTTAAATGTGAATGTGAGCGGGGGGTGGGATGCTAACCCTGGTTAGCCTAGGGTGAGGCAGGCCTGTGTGCCTCAGTTTCCCTGTGTCACATGACCTTGTTCTGCCTTTGCTTCTCCCCCAGCCTATCCCCTATTCCAACCCCTTTAATTAATACAGGGACTAGTTCTGCCTTACAGCATCCAGCAGGTTTTTCACCTAAAGTCTTCGGCTCACTTAACTGATAAGCTTTCCAGCTTTTTTCTTTTTTAAAAGCAATGGGGCAGCTAATTCCTGACTTGGTCACCTGTGCTGCCTGGCTCTCTCAGGGCTGATTCACGCTTGCCTGGGGGTCCTGCAGCCGCAGTGGCTCTCAGGAGGGGTTGCACCAAGCTGGAGTGTCTCTCTGACCATACTTGCAGGGAAAGGAGACCATGATGCAACGTACTTCCTAGCCAAATTCCCCCCTGCGATGGATTTTGCATGTGTTGCCTCCAGGTTTGGCAAACATGGTTAGGTAGAGGATGTCTGCAGACAGAGGAGCCTGTGCTAACCTCAGCAGTTGCCTTCTACTTTCCCTCCTCTTTTAAGCTCGACACAGAAAATCAAGAGGTGTGATGCAGGTTTCGTGGTGCTCTCATGGAGAAGCAGCAGCTCCTGGTTCTTTCTTTCCCCCATCTGTTACTAGCGGCGCAGGTACGGCGTGTCTGCCCTGGTGCTTTCAGGGCATCGTTTCATTTAAACAATTCCCAGCTGCAGCTCGTCAGTTTATCCGCTGTCATCTGGAGACGGCTACCCGAGACAGCGTTTGGCTGGGAAGTCCATTTTTGCACAGATCAAGGACAAAGTTTGACAAAAACCCAAAGAGACAAACAGCAGCAAAAAGCGAAGATTGCTGACCGGGGCTGGGAGACTCTGCCACCCATCAATTAAAACGCTGGTGTCCTGGGGGTTTGGGAATTAACGCTCTCGCAACTGGCGAGGACCACGGGATGACTTGCAACTGGCCAAGCACCATGTCACGATGGGAAACCTCTTGTATGTGTCCTCATGGCCCTTACCCTAACCCAGGGTGGAGGTCCCACCAGCCGTGCGGTGGTGTACCCATCACCACTGCAGGGCTCTGTCCAGCAGCGCCTGCCCCATGCCTGGAGCTCCCCCTCGTCGCGTCTTCCCAGGCAAGCCTTTTTTATTTTCTTGCTTTTCAAAAATTAAGACCTTATTTCAGCATCAAGGCGGGATTTTTTTCCCGTTTCAGAAATTCCACGGGGAATTTCAAGAAAAATGGAAACATTTGCCATACGCCCCGGGACAGAGAATTGGGCTGTGAGGCAGCCTTCATCTGGTGTAGCCTTCGCTTCCTGCCCTATGGGATAAAAGTCACAGCAGAAGTGACAAAGACTCATAAATTCTGCAGAACAATTTAGTTCTTTCTGGAAAAAAATCTGGTTGTTCCCTGAAGTGGGACTAAGAGCTGGGTGTGACGTGGGGTAAAAAAAGTTTCTGCAAATGTCTGTCTCTTAATTAATATTAATACCTCTCCAGCTTTTTATCTCTGCTTTAAATAAAAAGAATCCAGCTATGGCAGCGTTCCCACCACATTAAGAAACTCATGAAAGTGGAGTGATGGATGCTTTGGAAGATGGCTCTCATTAATGTCTAATCTTTCCCATCAGCCCCACTTTTCCCTGACACTTAGAGCTTGTTAACCATTTTTTGCAACTGTTTTCAGGGATCTCTGAAACTAGGGGGAGATGGCGTTGCTTCCTCCCCTTGCGTTGGGGTGATTGTGCGAAGAAGAGCATGAAAAAGTGGTTTTGGTTTGGGTGCAATTAACTGCCACTCTTTCCCATCTGCCTGCCCCTGGTCTCTCCAGGCAGACCCCAAGGTCGCGAGGCCAGAGCTTGCTGGATGTACTGAAATAAATAAATAAATAAATAAATGAATATATATACTGAAAAAAATTACTCTGGAGGCTATAGCCATAATTTTGTTTAGGCTGTGTGTACTTTACAGCAGTTGTTTCTGGGTGCAGGGCCATGTGGTGGTGAGCCAAGGAGCGGGGCCCCTGCTCAGAGTGTAGCTGCTAAGGGCAGTCAATCTGGAGACCTTTTGGAAAGCACCAGCTCCTGGATTCATGTGAATAAGTAAGTAATCTTTTCTTTCTTTTTTGAAATAATATCACTTTGGTGCATGTGGAAAATACAATAGATTTTGAGTGTAGAAGGGAATAATAAGTGGGTTGGTTCTCCATGGGGTTACACCTAGAAAATCCAGCGACGGGGCGTCTCCCTGGGCACAGCTATGACACTGAAGCACTTTGCTAGCAGAGGGAAGCTCGCTGTGCTCATCCCTTACGTTTTTGCAGCTCTTTGCAGCCACACACCCTTGCAGTGAGAGTGTGCGTATTGCAACGGGGAGAGTGAAGGGTCCTCCACTGAACGCCTATTTTCCTGGTTTATAGCCAGGTTGCAATGCTAATTGAGACTGTGTCTCAGTGGCTGGTGACAGCACAGTATGTTCGAAGAGAAAGGTGCTCGTCCGCCCTTCGGTGCCCAGCCTCACCGGGTGTCCTGACAGGGAGGGCACAGAGCCCTGCCAGACCTCACGGGTCCAAGTCACTCGTGCCATGTACCAGGAACATGGACCTCTGGTCCTGCTTGTGGTCTCACAAACCCCGCTGAGGGGATGCTCGAGATGCTGGGGCTGCGAGGAGCAACTCCCTGAGGAGGTCTTAACGTGGAGCTTCTGCACCCAGCCCAACCATGCGGGATAAGCAGGTCCTGGACTTTCTGGAAGAGAAAGGCCACCCAAGATCTGGGAGATTGCCAGACTTAGTCACGTACATCAATGTTTGGGCTGAGGGTGATGGGTTGAAGTGTTTCTCACAGCTAAATATTGCAAGAAGAGTTCCAAATAGGTGGGTGCAAAGCCCCTTGGAGTAAACCTAGCCCTTGATGTGGAAGCGGTGCAGCCGAGGGCGGCCGCTTCTGTCTGCTTTCCACTAGAGGTAGCTGGAGCCACGCACAACCCGCCCGAGAGCCCTGGGATTTCCACATCCCCAGCCCTAAATCAGCATCGATAGAAGTGATTAGCCTGCCATTAAAGGCATATATCCCAACGCAGGAGGTTGTTCGTCCGCAGGTCTCCCTTCCCTGCATAGCTCCTGCCCGCATCCCTGCATCCCCGCATCCCTGCATCCCCACATCAACGAGAACTGCGGTGGCGAAGCTGTGTCAGCGCTTTCTCGGTGTAAACCCTGTAGTTTGGGGGCTTTTTAAAAGCAGTGGCAAAAATCCCCTCTGCTGCTGCAATTCATCACGCGGCTTCTCAGCCCTGGGGACAGATGTCTGTGGCAGTGGGGAAGAGTAGAGTAAACTGCTTTTAGCTGTTTATTCTGCAGAGGAGGAATAGAATAGAAGTTTGGTGGTTTAAGGCAATTTTTTTCCTCCTCTTCCCCCCCCCCCCCCATTTTTTGCCCTTCTAGCAGGTTTAAGATGTACGTTGCCAGCTGACTCTGTAGCTACTCTTCACGGAGGGGTGAGGAATAACCACCCGGGCTGGATGGGTAATGGGGCACCTGGGGGGTAGTTGGCTCCAGCCACAGGGACCCCTCCAGCTGAAGAGCTCCCAAGCTGCAAATGCCTTTTTTTTGGTTTTGGAAGGGAAGGGGGTATATCATGTAGAGCAGGTACTTCTGGGGAATTGCAATAACCTTGCAAAGCGAGGAGGGAAAGAAGGTCAGGAGGAGCGGGGATTATCTGCCTTCCCCACTCCCAAAGGGATTTTAGCCCTGACTTTTAATAACAGCCATTAAAGAGGCAGACTTCATGCTTACCCAGAGGAAAAGGCCCTAATAGCATAAACGATCAACTAGAAAAAACCTTTTTTATCTCACTTCGCCATTCCTATGGAGATTGTTGTGTCAGGGACTGCAGCCCCTGCCCCAAACCCGCCCTGGACCCTCTGCCGTGGGTCAGGGTCCCAGCTGGCACAGGGGATGCTCCTGCCACTGGTGTGCCTGTGATTTGCCGATGGTGACAGTGTGACTTTTCTGGACAGGGTCACTGGCACAGCTCTTTACAACATGAGGGGCTTGTACATGGGCTGCAGGGACAGCCCTTGGTCCCTCTCTATGGCCACCATGTTGCCCAGTCCTTGCATGACCTTGGCAAGCATGTCTCAAAACAAGTGAGGTCTCAATGGAGCTGAAGAATTTGGGGAAGAATAAATTGGGGTTACATGGCTGGGGCTGTCTGCAGCTCCTCAAAGGTCTCCCAAGCCTGCAGCATGCCCCATCAAGAAGGGCTCCTCGTCTTTTCCTGATGCCACTTGAGTTATGGCTGCAGGTCCTTAGCTGCATTGTCCTCTTTGTTCTGGTCTTCTGGCCATCAAGCTGGCCAAAGCCAGCAGCCACCTTGGTGCTTCCTTGGTCAATCAGGCAGGAGAGGCTAATGAGTCAAGAGAAACGAACCTTTCTGAAAAGAGAGGCTGACACCTCCTTGTGTTTCGGTCTAATCCCTAAGCCAGCACTGGAAGATGATCTCCAAACCATCCTTGGCTTCTTCTTCAGAGGGTTTGCCAAGGGCTGGTGGGCAGCATTTGGGGACAGTGGAGTGCTCGCCCAGCCCCGCGGATGAGGACAGGCATGCGCCAGCAAGCTTTGACAGATGAAGACCGTTAATATTGAACATATAATTACGCTGGCCAAGGCCGAGAGTCCTTCCGCAGCGATGTGTATGGAGGGCATCAATATTAAGGCGAGTTACTAAATGTATCTCAGAGGTGAACTGAAAGGCGTTTTGGAGGTCCAGGGCTGAGTTTCGGGACTCTGCGTGTCGCGGCCGGCGCTGAGAAGGTTCTTGCTGGCAGTGCAGCAGCAAAGAGAGCTGCTTTCCCTCAGCCTCTCGAGATGTCTCCGTGTTTGACAGTTAAAAGAGGAGACAGGCACAGCCACCCCGTGCTGCCGAGCTCAGCCTTTCTGAAATCGGGGGATCAGCTCAAAATGCTTATTTTTAAAGACAGCGTGCTGTAAATGAGTCACCCTAATTAAAATAAATCCTCCCAGGGTTGGAGTTTTTAGGGTGCTTGGCTTTCTTCTTTCATCAGACAGCTGGAAACCTTGTCATGGTGGATTTTTAACGAAGTTACCCTCACCTAAGCCCTCGGTTCCTGGAGCTGGGGCTTTAAAAAGCACTTTGGGTGCCACTGGATGAAGCTGGGGGACATGGAAATTGTGCTGGGAGCTTCCAGCTCCTTAGTGAGAACTTTTTTTATATTTATGGAGGAAAAGGAATAATTTCTCTCTATCAAAAATGAATGAAAACTTGAAAAATCTCTATCAGGTTTATTTATTACCTCATCTATTAAAATAGCCACATATCTAGTCAAGTGTGGGGGCTGTACTTTATCTTACCTTTTCCATGAGTCACAGAATACTTTTTTTTTCCCAGGGAAAAGATACTGCTGAGTTTCTCACAAGGGGCAAAATGTGCTTCAGGATGCTGAGGGCACGACTTGTCATCACAGCAGCTGGGCAGCACCACCATCCTCCTGCCACGGCCATCCTGCAGCCCTGCAAATGCCTCAGCAACAAATGCCGGCCTAAGAGCCCATTCCCATCCCCACTGGGGAGCCGAATCTGGGGTTTTCCTCACCTCTAAACCAGGAGCCATCCACTGCTGGTGAGTGCCAGTTGGGTTAAAGAAGGCAGAGATGCTCCGGGATCCCTGAGACAGCAGCAGACCTACCTGCACCGAACCTCTCAAGGGTCTGACAGGCTGTTTCTAGCAGGTTTGGGCATTTGTGCCTGTGTTTCTACGCTGTGGTGTGAAGAAGACACACACACACATGCACATACACCTTTCCTGCTTTGCATTCCGTGAAACTGCTCACGTGAAGCATAAGCTCCGAGTTTCTGCTAAGCCAGCCCGGTGTGGGAGCTGATCTATCTGTGCTGGAAGGGACACACTTTGCTATTCAAACACCAGATGCCCCAAAACATGTTAATTCAAACCCCAGAACAGAAACCCCCTCCACTATTATTTTTTTTCCTCGCTTCATCTCACACCAAATCACAAACTCACAACAGGATGAGAAATTAAACGTGCCTCCCACGACTGCTCCCCTGTGCGTGACTCTGCCCAGGACAGAGCTGCGCACCTCTGTGGCAGCCTGGGGTTTCCCTCCGTCCCCAGCAGCCATCACACAGAACAGATGTTGCAGGCTTGAGGGTACCTGCCGAAAAAAACCCAGCATGGGAGCTGCTATCGAACCAGAAAAGTGATGGTGGTGTTTAATACGGTGGGGGTGAGGAGAGGCAGCCCCCGGGGCGCCCCCCGTGTGACCCCCCCCGGGATGCTCTGCCCAGCCTGCACCTTTCCACGCCTTACCACAAACAGGCAGGGACACCTTGGTGAGGGATGCCAGCAGATTTCCTGGTGAATAAACTTTATTTAGAAGTTATTCATAATACCACAAATGCTATTTGCTGGGCTCAATATTATTCATGGTCTTTTCGGCGCACAGTAAATGCCAGTTTTGCTAGAGCTGCAAGGGCCCTGTGAAACCGCAGGGGAGCTGGTACCTTTTTCCATAATATGGGGCTGGTTTTAACTTTCCACAGTATTTTTTCTCAGCGTAAAGCAAGCCAAGGATGACATAGGCATGGCTCGGGACCGCTGGAGTCAGTGGGTGAGTGGGGCTGTGCTGGGGCTGGAGGAAAGCCAGGGTCCCACTGAGAGAGAATTTATTCCTCAGGGAACGGCAGGAGGGGAGGTGTGGGGGCAAAAGACATCACTTTTTATTAGTATTTAGTGTAAGCACATCAGCCTGGGGCTGGCAAAGGGCCTGGCTCAGCGGGACGGGTGGCACTTTCTCCTGCTGTGGGTATTTTCCCGTGGGAGCCCCACACTGGACCCATGAGCTCCCACTCCCCCCACAGCCTTCCTGCCCTCTCGCTGCCATGGCTCGGAAAAAGCTTTATTTATACTCATTTAGCTGCTTGCCTTTTCCCTAATTGAAATCATTAACCTTCTCACTTAATGAAGAAGAGAATCAGGGGGAGGGCGGGGGTACCAGGGCTGACAGACCCCCTCCCGGGCTGCTCCACTGACTCCCTCGACCGGCTGAAAACGTGATTTTGATTCTGGCCACTGGGAGCTAAAAAAAAAAAACAAACAAAAAAATCCTGAACAACTGCATCTTGGTCGGGGGGCTGGCGGGGTACGGTTCCCTGTGCCCCCGGGGCCACGGCGGGGCTGACGCCGGCATTTCATCTTGGAGGAGAAGTCATCGGCTCTGACCATGGGGAGGGCTTTGCCCGCCAGGTCCCACTTTGCTCCCCTATATTTAGCCCATTATGAATATGGAAGAGCGTTGAAAATGATTCGCCCAGACATCCCTCTGTCCAGCTGAATAACGTCAACAGTGGGAGCGGGGACGGGAGCTGCTCTCCCTGGCAGGGCCCTGGCCCCCCGCCTGGTCTCGTGGGTCGCAGAGTGGGGTCCCTGCAGCCACGTGGGGGGAAAATCACACTCGTGGCTTAAGGGGCCCCCATCGCAGTGTTTTTGTGGGGTCTTTGGGTGGGTGCCATGGGATGCTGGCTGGGGGAGCGCTCCCCCCGCCGCAGTATGCCGAGCAGGCGCCCGGGGTCTCAGCTGGCTTTGGAAGAGGCCGCGGCGGGGACGTCGTGCGGTGCCCAGCTGCGCTCTCCAAGGGCACAGCAGCCCCATCCCTCCCTCCCACCACCCGGCACCCCCTGGCCAGCCAGGCACGGCCCTGGCGAAGGGCCACGCAGCCTGGGATCTGCAGCCTGGGAACCGCTGGCACTTGCTGCATCCCATCAAGCTCCCTCCTTTCCTTCCTGGCAGTGGGGAAGAGGGATGCTGCAGTCCTGGCTGGGTTTGCCGATGCCTCGGCATCCCCGCTCTGCTGCGCTCAGGCTCCAGCATCAAACATGTGCTGAACGTCCTGGGTGTGCAACCCGACAGCATGTGGCTGCTCCTCCACTGCGCCTTGCTGGACTGCCCCGAGCATTAGATACCTTCTCCCAAGGCGAGCTGCTCTCCCTTCCTTTTGGGAGCCCAAATCTGCCTCAAAAGCATTTGGGCATCCTCCTGCCCTGCTCTGGGGCACGGGCACCCCTCCTTGGGCATCTGCCCCTTTTCACCCACTATTTTCTTTCCCTTTGCATGGAGCATCACGCTACCCCAAAAGACAGGCACTGATGGGGAGAGGATGCAGGGGGCAAACCCCCTCCCAGAAGAGCCCCCCCCAACTCGGCTGGGTTGAGTTGGGGCTTGAAGAGCACTTTGCGCAAAAGATTACCGTCGCTTTTGGGCATAGTAGAAAAGAGGGAAAACAGCTTTATTCAAGCCGTTAATGAAATGTCATTTGCAATTCACTTCCACAGCCGTCACGTGGCAAATCCGCAGCACCCCCGGGTTGCACCGGCTCACATGGTGGGGGTGTTACTTTGGAGGGGGTTTTGGGAAGGGGGGAAAATGCACAAAAGCATAGAAACGCAACCGTCCCATTCCCAGAGCTCGGAGGCTGTTTGCCGTGAGTGCTCTTGCTGGGTGAGGTGGTTCAGCCTCCCCTACCGGCTCAGGGGACAAGGCGGGGGTCAGCAGAGACCTGGCAGAGCAACACACCTTTTCTGTGGGGTCTGGCCCCAGAAATCTCCCTGGATTTTATTTTTCCCCTCCTCCCATCACATATCTATATCCCTTATGTTGCACGTGGGCAGCCAGTGGAGTCCCCCTGCCTTTCCCCCCTCTACAAGGCCTGGTGGTGCTGCTCAGTCCCCCTTTTCCATCCTCCTCCTGTTACCTGCCTCCTCTGCCCCTTCCCAGTTTCTGAGTGCTCCTCCGCAGCTGTGAGCAGGTTTAACTAATCTTTCTGTCAGTGGGGTACTTTATGGAAATTGAAAGCTAATTAACATTCATCTCAGCAGCTAATCGCATAAAAAAACCCACTGCCTTGGCCTCCCTGGTCTTAAAATAATAACAGCATATGAGCAGGAGTGGGGAAGACCTTGATCAAGACCACCAGGATGGGATGCTCCCTGAGACAGACCCCGGATGCCCCTGACACCCCATACCTGGGGATGGGTCACCTTCTGCTGGTGCTGGACCTGGCTCCTGCCCCACTGAATCCATCTTGCCCATCCTACAGCCCTTCCCTCTGGCTACCATGACCCAAGAGACAGGGAAAAGGCATTTTGGGGCAGTTTGGGGGGAGGGGGTGGTGTGGGGCTGGGGCTGAGAGGGCGATGGAGATGTGCGGTCAAAGATGCTCTCGCCCGCAGTGACTCTATTCGGCTTTAATTGCTCCCTGAAGTTGCCGGCTGCTGGCGGCACTGCATCAGAGATGTCACGTTATAGTCATGCGTGAAGAGCTAATGGTCAAGGGTGACACCACCACCAAAACATCCTCAGGGAAGCTGTCAGTGGGGGCGGGAGGCGGGGGGGGATCAAAGGGCAGAGAGAGGGGCCATCCTGCTGTCAGGGGTCAGGGCCGCTGCTGGAGATGCAGGTGCCCAGCGTAGGGTTGGTGGCAGTGCTCATAGGGCTTTGTGGCCAGAAAATTGTCCTGCCACATCAGGGACGGTGCAGGCAGTGCCCGAGTTGAGTGCTGGCCTCTCTCAGAACCCCTGGCAAAGATTTTCTTTGGCTTTGAGGCTTCACACTGGCACGGGTTGGGAGGGCTCGTGCTGATGGTGTCACTGGACCAGCATTAGCTGGTCTCTGCTGTGCCCCATGCTGAAGAGCGGTAGCCCAGGTGTGAGAACCCAGGAGGTGAAGGTGGGTCTGAGGTGCACAGCTCCTGTGACAGCCACAGGGGCACCAACCTGTCCCTTTGGGCATCTGCACCCTCCTGTGCCCTGGTTGGGATGCTGCTGTGCCTGGGCTAGTTGACACCTACCAAGATTTGAAGGGAAGACCTGGATAAGACCCCATCTCAGCCACGCAAGAGGTTAAGTGGTACGGCGGTGGGGGGGTTGCTTTTTCAGGTGCTGCCAACAGTCTGCAGGCTGTGCTGCAGCGAGAGCGGCATGGTGCAAGGTGCTTTTCCTGATGCCCTCATCCCTAGGGGCCACAGCAGGACACAGGCTGCTCCTCTACTTTGCAGCAGTGCTGATGTGGCCCTGGTTTGCATTCGCTCGGTGCTCCCGTTCCCAGCTGCTTCCCGCTGCTAGGTGCAGCATCTCTACCCCCACCGCCTCCCCAGTGGGATGGGGCAGCATCTTCCTGCCCTCCATCAGCAGGAATGGCTTGGAGAAAGCCAAGCGAGACGGCCACGCTGCTGGGGTGCATGGATCAGCCTGCCAGAGAGGCAGCCCTGGCCGCAGCCATCCCGCCGAGAAGCGCGGCGAGGGAGGAAGAGTTATTGCTGCAGTCACACACCAGCTATTACCTCCCAACAAAAGGCAGCGTCTGCACAGCCGGGAGAGAGCCCGAGGACAGGGACAGCCCTGATGACCTTCAGAGGACATGCAGCAGACAGGCCGAAGCCCTGATCACCCCAGACAGGTACGCCTGCGGGCACCCCTCCACCTGGCCCGGCGCAGCGGGAGCCTCCCGGGATGCTCCCCACAAGCCTTCAGCCGCTATCAGCTTCAAAAGCTCCTCACCCACCCCCTGGCCCGGGTGGTTTGTTTTTTTCCCTTCCAGCACACGTCAAGCTTTCAGGTTTCTGAAAGGAGGCAGAGGCGATGTTGTTGTCGGCGCTGAGCCGCTGCGAGGTGCCAGTACCCAGCCTGATGCTGGAGTTTGGATGCATCCCTGCAAAGCGTCATTTCCCAGCCCATTCCTGGCAGCCAGAGCTCAGCAAGGAGCCTGCTCATAATAACTAGGGCTCAAGGCTAAGGTGACAGCACCTTGTGGAGTAAGCCAGGGGTCTCACCCTGAGGCTGTGGGTCAGGATCTGTCGTCTGTATCCCTGGAGCCTGAAACCCCCTGGGACATCCAGACCTGAGGGTGATGTCCCTGTGCTGCCGCTTGCCCCAGCAGCGAAGGTACTTGGCACCCTCATGCCGTGGTGAGAAACCACCTGTAGACGAGCAGAAATGACTGCCTAGCTGGGGTTCTGGGCTCTGCCTTTAAACTGGCCCGAATTCACCTTGGGGGGCTGTGGGAGTAGGGGGTGTTGGGGTGTGTGTGCAAGAGCAGAAGCACCAGCATCCCCACGCTCAGCTCCCCACCCAGGCAGCGGCCAGGGCTAACTGAAGGAGGGGGAGTGGGTTGTCAGCAAATGTCAAAAAGCAAAAAACAAGCTGGACTTCAAAGCCAATTAAGTTTGTGTAATGCAAGAGAAGTGCTGGTTAAAGACATGGGAGCGGCTGAACTGTATATCCATTTATTTAAATGCAGTTTTCCATGGAAGTGGAGTACGTGCATATCATTAGTGCCAAATAGCTCTAATAAGGCTGTCTCCACTAATATGCCAAAAAGAGCTTAATTAACTATGCTTCACAATGAGCCAGGGAGGTTCCTCGAACGCCTTTTACTCTGGGAGCAAAATGGGTCTTGAGACAGGGCTGCAAATGTGGGTGGGTGGGTACAGCCAGCGTGGCTAGATCGCCCCATGCAGCAAAGTGCCACCAAACAGTGGGTGACCCCAGAGGGATCCATCCGGCTGCGATGTCTGACACCGCTTAGCTGGTGGCGAGGAGCTTCAACAGCACATTGTGCGCCCAAGCTCGGAGCACTGTGGCTACGCGGAGCGGGGTGGCAGCTGCCTCCCCGGGACACACGAGGCCATTGCCTCTCAGTGTCCCGCAGCCAGCGCAAAGCCCCAGCACCTTGGAGACTCCTTGGCCACTGCCTCTGCCTGTAAATAGGGAGACGGAGGAACGAGCGTGAGATTTCCACGGCTGCAGGTTGTGTCTGTCTCTCCCCATCTCCTCCAGCACGGGAGCAAAACCGCTCAGCCTCAGCCTCCCCAAGCCCACCGTGTCGTCCAGTCCCCCCGCCCCAAATCCCTCAGCCAGCGGCCACTGCAGGGCTTGTCCCTGCGCTCCTCCGCACCACGGAGCATTGCAGAGCACTGACGCTGTCGCGACATGCACTGTGCAGGGGGGAGCCTGGCCTCCGAGGGGTGACACTGCCGGCGGCAAACGCAGGGCAGCAGGAGCCCCCCGGTACGTTGTTGGCA
Organism: Ibycter americanus; assembly: GCA_035590275.1. Classification (NCBI taxonomy): domain Eukaryota; kingdom Metazoa; phylum Chordata; class Aves; order Falconiformes; family Falconidae; genus Ibycter; species Ibycter americanus. Next base: position 8,086,021 of record JAVJGI010000032.1, on the reverse strand, counting down.
CCCCAGCACGGATGACACTGGCCACACTGGGCTGTGGAACCTGCTGCAGGACAGCTCTGCGCCCAGGGGAGCTCTGCAGTGGCACCTCCAGTCTCACTGCAGCTCCCTCCTGGCTTTCCAAGCATGAAACACGCTGCTTGGGCTCACTGGGGTTACAGATCCCACGGGATTTGTAGTGCCCGGGCACTAGCACACTACCAAGTCGCTTCTACCTATATACATACATGTACGTATGTAAACACATTATACAGACGATTATATTTATGTCTTCTTTTTCATAGAGAGGTCACGGCTGTGTAGCTGCCAGCTCTTTTGCACGGCAGACTTTTCCATCAGCCCAACCATGCTGGAAGCAGGGGCGATTTATCGGAGCCCCCCGCTCAGCACCGGGCAGCTGGCAGCGGTGGCGGCTGGGAGCCCCTGTCCCAGCGCCACCCCCGCGCTGGCCGGGCTCCAGGCGGTGCTCCCCGCTTCCCTCGCAAACCTCTTAGTCCCGGGTTAATTAATTGTCATCAAATAACCTGTGTGGCCGCAGCTGGGATGGCAGCTTCACCTTCCCTCCTGCTCACCCCTGCGATGCTGGGCTCCATGCCGGCGGTGTTGCTGCCTCTCATGGGGCTACCCGGGTGCGAGTGCCCAGCACTGGGGTGGGGTGGGGGGCTGCTGCTGAAATGCAGCCCCTGGAGAGGGGGGTCTCTCTAGGAGCGGAGGCTGGATAGGAGCAGGATCTGGCTAGCACGGCTCTTTTTGTTTCGCTGGAAAAGGCGTCGCGCGCAATGGCCGCACATGTCCCAGGAGATGAATTTTGAGGCAGCTCGATGGGATTTCCCCACTTAACACCCCAGCCAGGCTCTGGGAACGCTGCAAACCGCAGCCACAGATTTCAGGAGCTGAAATTACCTCTGTTTTGCAGCATCTTCCCATTGCCCCCGGGGGCTGGCATTAGCTGGCGGGCACTGGTGGGACCCCCCCATAGGGTGTCCCCTATAGCGGCGTGGTGTCGCTGCCGGGCACCTGCCCATGCCAGGCTCTGCCTGAACAGATGCTTCTGTGCCATAATAAAAGGTTAAATATTTTAATAAGCATTAGCCACATGTTGAAGGCAAAACGAGCTGCTTGCTTTCACTCTGTCTGGGTTTTTTGTATGCAAATGAACTGGAAGCTTATTAACAAGATGAGAGGCTGGAGCCTAATTAGCAGCAGCATGAGGGAGCCACGCTGGAGCTGAGTCAGCGAGTGGGAGAAGCGCTGGCGCGGCCCTCGGCAAACGCCACCGCGGTCCCGGCCATCGCCGCCTGCCGCTTCCAAACCGCCCCAGAAAACGGGAGAATTGGGCAAAACCCGCGTGTTCCTGGCAGGGTCGGGGAGACCAGCCTCACCCGGGGGCTGGCTCTGGGCATCGCCTGCGTGCTCACCCCAAAGCCACTGCCGTTAGGGTTTCTTTCTCCATGCTAATTGCATTGTAGCTTGGATTTTATGGGTTGAGCTCAGGCAGGGTTTCCAAGAATATATTGGATATTTGGGGGCAATGCCACGCAGGCATTGAAATGAGGTATTTGCGGTGGGGGCTGGAGCGCGCCTGGTACCCACTGGCAGGGGACCGGGCTGCTCTAGTCCTCCTGTAATTTGTTTAAGTGACTATTTACTGCTGATTATATTTCTTTCCTCTTTTCATTTTGAAGAATCATTTTCCCACAAAAAGCCGGGAAGAAAACAAAAGGAAAAAAACCCCAACCCCCCGAAACCACCAAAATCAGGGAAACATTTAAAAAAAAAAAAAAAAAAAAATCATCTTTATTTTCTCCTGTCCTTTCCTCTATCACTTTTCCCTGCTCTGAAGGTTGCTTCAGGCAGATGAAGGACACCCCCCTCAGCTACTGCGGCGCTGCGGGCAGGGGCTGCCTGTCCGGCGAGGCTGGTGGCCACGGTGCGACGGGGACGCGCCTCCATGTGAGAAGCTGCTGCCAACAAACCCCTCTTGTAATTTGCACCTTTGGAAGGCGCCAGCAGCCGTGTGGCCCTGCCGTTCATTTGCATTTTTAATTAGCTGGGGTCTCCCAGCGCCCCTCAGCTGCCCTGTCCTGGGGCCAGCGATGGCTGCAGGCAAATGGGGTTGATTTTGGGGCCGAACAAAGCGTTTTGTTGGCCCACAGTGTGGGAGCCCTGGCAAGGAGGTGACGGCATTCCTCTTTTTCCCCCTGTTTTTTCATATGTATGTATTCTGCTTGGTCTCGGTCCAGCCCTGCCACCGTGCCATCACCACCCGTGCCCGTGCCGAGCCAGTGCCCGGCCATCCGCCCCCTCCCCTGGGCTCCTTCCTCGCCATCCTCCTCCTCTCCCAGCACCGAGCGCCCCGCACCCGCCCCAGGCTCCCCCTGCCCATGTGGCCCCCGCAGCAGCACCGCCGTGCCAGCACCTGGAACCGCCAGTGTGCAGAGGGACGCTGCCATTTCCCTATAAAGCTATTAAAAGTCTACCTCATTATAATTAAAAGGTGTAGCACATGTTCCCAATAGCTCATGCTTGTGGGCAGGGTCTTTTATTTTATTTTATTTTATTTTATCTCTATTTTATTTTACCTTTATTTTATTTTATCTTTTTATTTTAGTTTATTTTATATTTTTATTTTATTTTATTATCTTTATTTCATTTTACTTTATCTTTATTTTATTATCTATTTCATTTTACTTTATTTTTATTTTATTATCTTTATTTTATTTTTTACTTTATCTTTGAATTATTTTACTTTATTATATTTTATCTTTATTTTATTATATTATATTTTATCTTTATTTTACGTTATCTTTATTGTATTTTAATTTACTTTTATTTTACCTTTATTTTACTTTATTTTGTCTTTATTTTACCTTTATTTTACTTTATTTTGTTTATTATCTCCATCCGACACCCACCATGCCCACAGGACGGGTAGCATCACCCTTCCACACCATCCCCGCAGTGCCAGCAGAGGAGGGACCAGGGGACAGCCACCACCACCCTGCCTGCCTGGCAGCGGGGGGCTGCCTGCATCCAAGGCACAATAAAATATTTTACTACAAAGCAGAATTACTCCAAAGACTGATGGGCTGACTTGCAAGACCCACTCACGTTTATGGAGGTCGTAAGTTATAGACTCCCAGTGAACTGGAGAAAAACATAACCCTCGCCTTTTATAGGCGAAACTTCCTGCCATATATTAAACTCTCCAGCAAACGGACGGGGGCTTTACTGCAAACTATAACTTTAATGCCTCCCAACCACTCGGTTAGTTTGGAAGGATTATTAATAACTGGGGATGTGCTTCGCCAGCCCGTGCACGCCGCCCATTTGCCCCGGTGATGCTGGTGGCTCTCGGAGCTGCTGGCACGGGGCTGGGTGGGCGCAGGCGGGGGGACCCCAGCCGGGCAGGGATGCGGGCAACTGCCGATGGAGAGAAGAAGCTGTAAGAGGCATCACACAGGTCATGGCACCCCCCCTCCCCAGGGAGCTTGGGAGGGACATGGCACGTCCTGGGGTATCGGCATGTCACCAAGCCGCTGGTTTCTGCTTGCCGAAAGCCTTGCCATGGAAAATCCCAGTGCATGCCGTGTCTTTTTTCCCCCCCGTTTTTGGCCTAAAATACTACAATGTGGAATGAAAAAGTGCAGGAGCCTGGCCTGGGGGTTCGCTCTCGCCCAGGGATGATGTTTGTTGCCCTAACGTGGGGAAATAGGGGGCGGGGGGGAAATCCCGTTGATGAGTGGCAGGGAGAGAAGGAAAAGGTGGGGATGCAGAGAGGGGGAAGGAGACGACAGCCAGGAAAACGCCAACAATCCAGTTTGGTTCCTGTGGATTCAGTTTCTTTTAGCCACAAGCAGCCAGCGAGGGGGGATGGAGGGAGGGAGGATGCTGCGCCCAGCCTGGCTCCCCCCGCCGCCCCCAAACGTTCTAGGAGGTTGCAGGTGCACTTTTCCAACCTTAAAATCATCTTTTTTTTTTTTTTTTTTTTTGCAGGGACAGGGAAAGGCTTGAGCTGGGAGAGGCATGACGTGCTCAAACCCACTCCGACACCTGAAGGATGCGTGCCAGGACCCCCCAGCCCAAAGAGCATCACCTCCCCTCCTCGCAGCATCACCTCCTGCCACTTGCCATTTTGGGGTGATTTTCTCATCGGGGCCCGGTGAGACTTAGCATTTCTCTGTTTGGAGCCGGGATAAGCATTTATTAGAATTAAACAGCTGGGAGCAAGATGATATTTAAACTGGTATTAGGAGAGCACCGGCGGAGGGAGATAATTCCTGGGGCGGTCTGGCAGCGCGGCGGCCGGGGGGCTCCTCGGGTCTCCTGCTGGAGAGCGATACAGTTAATTTGCAGCCGGAGCTGCAGGCTGGCCCGCACTGATATTGCCGTGTTATTTAGAAGAGAAAGGTCAGGCAGGAGATTGAATAATCATTGACAAGAAATCCATGGGGGAGCGGGGCGGCAGCTCCAGGCGAGCTCCAGCATCCCTGCGCTGCCTCCCCGGGGCTCCCCGGGGGTTTCTTTCCCTCCGCTTTGGTCCCCGTGGGGTGTCAGAGGCATTTGGGGGGGGGGGTCTTGCCCACCTTCCTCCAGCTTGGGAGCTGGGGAATCACAGCCCCCCTCTCCAGCCGCCCCCTTTTTCATCTGCTACCTCCATCTCCAGGGACATGGCAGAGCTGTCCTGGTTTTCATCCCACGCACAGACTCTTTTTTTTAAATTGCAAATTATTTTAAAATTTAGAATTACTTTTTGCTTAAAAACGTTTTCAAAATTTTTCCTTTTTTAAAACTAAAACCCCCAGGAAAACACACGAAGCCACCAACCCTTCCCTGGCTCCCCAGCCCTGCCCCATTCCTGGGGGTGAGAAAGAAAACTCCCATTCTAGCTTTTTTGGAAAGAAGTGCACGAAAAAATCCAAAAAAGCAGTGAACAAGCAATGAAAACGAAAGATTAAAAATATTTCTGGTGTGGACAAATCCGTGTGTCCAGCAGTACTCGCCTCCCCTTGCCCAGGGAAACTGAGGCACGGGGGGGGGGGGGGGGGCAGTGGGAGCAGTGGGGATGCTGCGCATCAGGCATCACCCCCGAATCGCATCCCTCCAGCTCCCACACTCATGCCACCAGGAGCAGGACGGAGCATCAGGCTCTTGCCTTTGCTCACCCCCTCCCCTGCATCCCGATCCCTTCCTGCCCCCTGCATCCCCACGGGGGAAACCCCCAGGGCATCTCACTTTCCTCTTTTTCCTCCCAAAAAATACGCCAGGTTTGGTTTCAGTTTTGGTTTTTTTTTTTTTGTTTTTTTTTTTTTTTTGCAACAAAAGAAACTATTTATTTGGAATATGCATTACCAGTACAAATCAGGAAACTGTAAAACCTACACCTTGTTAGTATCGTCATAGAACATAAAAGTCTCAATTGGGATCAGAAAGACAGAGGCCTTTTTTTTTTTCTTTACAGAAGCAGAAAAGCTTAAAGTTTCAAAACCAGGTCGGAACAGAGAGTCTTTTTTTTTTTTTTT
>JAVJGI010000032.1:7980190-8080466 GCA_035590275.1 Ibycter americanus | reverse complement strand
TTAATATTTGGAATCCATTAGGAAGAGAAAGAAAAGACGGGGGGAAAAAATTAGAAAAGAAAAAGCAACTCAGAACTGGATCATCTTTACAAGGGACAGAAAGGGCTTTGCAAGAACCAAAAAAAAAAAAAAAAAGCAAACCGACAAAACCAACCCCCCAGGCAATGTCTGATTTACATTGTCTTTATAATAATAATAATAATTATAATAATAATAATAATTATAATAATAAAGGTGTATGAAAACAAAAGGACTCCAGGAAACCTTGGGATTAAAAATAACACCCCAAACCCTAAACTGTTCAGTGATGTGAAAAGCTGGTTTTTTTTGGGGGGGGAGGGGAGCAGGGAAACCGTTTGAAAACTAAAGCGATGCCAACCGGCATCTTCCTCAGCGCTTCTCCTTGAACCCCACCCTGCAGCCACCTAGATTTCGGGCTCTGTCTGGGGACATTTTGGCCATGTCCCACCATGGCTGGGGGGCTGCCACCTCATGTCCCTTGTCCCTCATCCTTCCCAGCGCCCCTGTGCAGCTGGGGCTTGGGGCCAGGCTGTGAGACCCCCATCCTCAGCAAGGCCCATGGCTGAGATGAGCTCGGTACCCTCCTTGCTCCAAAATCCTCATTTTTGGGCCAAGAGCTGCGGCCGGGCTGGTGGGCACCTCCAAGCCAGGGCTCTGGCAGCGAACCCTCGGGGCAAGGGTGCTGCTGGGATCTGGGGCAGAGCACAAGGGCATTGGAAGTCCACCGTCTACACATTTTGGGGAGGATTCATGCCTTTTCATCACTTCCAGGCAGCTCAGCATCCCCTCCAGGCACAGAGACCGTGGGGGGCTCAGCACCTGACTCCCTATCACCCCTTGGCATCTCCTCCCCAAACCCCCTCAGGATTACATCCCTCTCCAGAGATGTAACCCCCCTGCTCAGCACCAGAGCAGCCACCCAAGGATCTTCTGGGGTTGGGTGTCAAAAGAAGTGGGGACACCCCCCCAGAGAAACACCCCCAACACCCCCCCACCCCCCCCAAAACACCACCATCACTTTTCACATCACTTGGGTCACAGCTCAAAAGCGCAGGGGAAGCGACAAGGCCGTCGTGTCTTGGACAGGTCAAAATAAACTCAGCATCATCATCAAAGCCCCCCCCCTTAATGCCAAAAAAAAAAAAAAAGTAATTTCTGGGTCTCAACGTTAAGAAACATAAAGTGTTAGACTGTACCTATTAATGCTCACTATTCCAACCATTTTTTTTTCTTTTTAAAGTTTTACAAAATGAATTACTGTCACTTTTTAAACATTGTGTAAGAAGAAATGAGTGTGCACAACTCTACACTTTTCTAGCATTCTTGAACTAATTCACAAATGCGAGAAAATGGGAAAAAAAAACCCAAACAAACCATGGGAAAAAGAAACAAATGAAAAAAAAAGAAGATGAATGTAGGTAGTTTGATGTTATAAACTATACAGGAATGAAGCGCTTGTTGCCACAGAAAGAACAGGGACGGGACGTTCCCCCCTGTTCAATTTTGCGTGCTAAGAGGGTCATTTTTTTATTTTTATTATAAACACTATTAAATTCCGACTGCGTTTTTGGTTTTTTTTCTCCTTTATCTGAATATACAAGAACATTCATTATCAAATGTTCGTTATCATCAATACTACAAAGAACGAGACACAAATCGCAAGAAACAATGGAAAATGTTAATAAAGCTGAAAGAATCGTCGAGTTTTTTTTGTGGTTTTTTTTGTTTTTATTTTTTTTGAGTTTCTGCAGGTTTTTTTGTTTGTTTTTTTTGTGGTTTTTTTGTTTTTTGTTTTGTTTTTTTGGTATCGAAGTCAGGTTTTTCTGGGCAGAAAACAAAAATAATAAAAAAGAAGAAGAAGAAGAAGAAAAAAAACCCACAACACTCGGGGTTGGGGGCGGGCGGGAAGGGGAGGAAGAAACAAAACCCAAAAATAATTAAAAAAAAGCAAAGAAAAAAGCAAGCAAGCAGCTACGCCAACACGAACCGAAGGGAGCAACCGGGGAACCCAGGAGGTGAATTGCAAAGTACCGTGGAGGGGCGAGCGCCCTGCCCGGGCAGGGGTGCTGTGGGCAGGGGGTGCAGGCAGGAGGGGCAGCACTGGCAGGGCAGGGGAAGGCAGCCCCGGCAGCTCCGGTTAAGTGGCTTGTTTCAGCTCGTTCCCGGCTGGTTTCCAAGAGGTACGGTGGCATTCCTGCAGGCACGGCACTGCACCGCTGCCGCGGCGGAGAACAGACCTGACTCAGTCCTGTGTCCCTGAAACACTTCGCCAGAACGGTTTTACGTAAAGTAAGCTGGAAATAGTTACAAAGCTGCACTGGGGGAGGCCACAGCAGGAGGAGGAGGAGGAGGAGAGCGGGAAGGTGCATGGCTCAGGACGATGGGTAGCACCTCCTAACCCGTGTCCTCGCAGGGAAACAACCTTCTCATTGCTTTTAATGTAATCCCAGCTGGGAGGCAGCCCTAGACCTCGCACGTCGCATCACACTCTGTAGCATGGCCCCCATCCACGGGCACGGAGGTGAAAGGAGCAGAAAGCGTCTCACGGCTGGAGACACAAAAACCAAGCAAAGAGCAGCTTGTGCTGTTTCTCATCCACCTTTTGCACCCTACTCTGATGCCACCAGCTCAGAAACAGAAAATCCACTCAACAGGGACTTCTCGTGTTCAGGGGAAGGTCACATTTCAGAGCGGATATTTTGGAGCCTTCTGGGCTTGTTCCCCAGGGAAGGGCAGGCTTCACCTCTGCTTCAGGTGAGTGATGCTCCTGGCCCCATGCTGCATGGTGACAGCGTGTCGGAGCCATGGGCACACCACCTCCATGGCCGGCAGGCCAACCACCATTATTTTTTTCCAGCAGAAAGGTGGAAATTATTTTTGTAGAGCTTTAATTTTAAATGGTTCCTGCTTAACGCTGCTCTGTGCTGGCAGTTCCCATCTCCAGATGGCCAGCACCGGCACGGGCAGGGTGGGCACGGATGTGGAAGAGCATGAGATGTGGCCAAGAGGTATTTGGATCCATCACAAGGTGCCAGACATGCTGCACCCACACCGGTCCCCACAGCACCCGGGGTCTTGCCGTGGGCTAGCTCAGCCTCCTTGCGCCCGCTGGAAGAACCACTGGCCAAAAGTACTGCCCCGGCACGAAGCTCAGCCCGTCGCCCAGGGCAAACTGGTGCCTCCTCACCCTGCTCTTCAACGAAAGCCATGTCCTCCCCGCAGCAGCTGCCTCCAGGGGTGTTTCAGCAGGGGGAAGCCTCACTTAAAAGCCATTGCCAGTTGTCTAAAGAGCAGAGCAGGAAAGCTAGGCAGAAAATCCCATGAGTTCTCCCATGGCTTAGCATACCGCTGCCCAGAGTAACTCTTGGGATAAAACCAGCAGCTTCAACGGAAAGATATCCCCAAAGAGGGCACTCATCCGTCCTACAGAGCTTCACCCTCAAGCAAACCTGTTGCATTAACCGTCATCGAAAGCACCCGACGAACTCACCCCACCGGCATCCTGCTGCCCGTCCCTCGCTGCCTGCCTGGCAAGGCTCTGGGAATGCAGCGGGTGCCATCAACCTCTGTAGGTCCTGCCTGCACTGGGGAACCCAACTCCTCCTCCTCCACGGCACGGCACACTCCCAGAAACATGAACCAACACCCCACGACACTCTCCCCACCAGGAAAATTCCACCACCAGCCTCCCTAGGTGCTGTGAGAAAACTGCTGGGGTCCCATCAGTCATCCAGGCCTGATCCCGTAACAACATCATGGAGGTGCTCAGCGCCTTCATTATCAGCGATGGCCATTTCTTGCCCGCCTCTGCCTCGTTCCCTTCCCTCCTCTCCTCCCCTCCAACAGCAGGCAGGGAGGATGGTGGGGTTTCATAGCTCATCCAGCTCACAGCAGCCAGCAGGATGCGTGGCGGAGCAGGGCAGGGACCAGGGAGTGCCGGCTGTTTCCCCCAGGCTGGGAATGGGCCAAGTACCTTTTGGAAGCGAAGGGGAGCAACACCGGCTCCTTCTCCTACGTGTACGGGGGGCTGTGTCCACCCACCCCATCACCGGCAGTGCCCCAGGGACAGCTCACCGAGGCAGGGCTGGGCACGCAGAGGCGATGCGCTGGCTGCGCCCGGGCTGGCGAAGGCGAGGCGACAGCAGGGCTGTGGTGGCGTTTCCCTATGGAGAGGTGTTTCCCTACGGAGAGGTAGCGTGAGAGATGGGGAGGGGCGAGGGGGGCTGCCTGCTAGTAAGGGAGCAAGACGTGACCGAGGTACGTTTGTGGCTCCTCAGAAAGACGCCCAGCACGAGGCCGTACACTGCTTTGGGGTTGTTTTGTGTGGTGGTGGTTGATTTTTGCTTTTCCTCCTTAAAATCCTTCTACCTGTTGACATATTCTTCGGTGGGAAGGGGTGAGGGGAAGGGACCGGTGTTGTGGTGGTGGCAGGGAGGGGGAAGAGCGGCTTCTACCCAGAAAAGAAAGGGAAGAGAGTATAAAGAAGTGTCCAGATTGGCTGAAAAAAGCATCCCGACGAAGAGAAGAGAAGAGAAGGAGTCTTCTTGTGTGTGCTGATTGGGTTCACCTCCAGTCTGACTGCTGCGGTGTTAGGAGAGGCCCCCTCCCCTCCCGCCCCCGCCGGGGCCGGCTCAGCCAGGGATGCAATTTGCTGGGAGATCAGTTGGAGGTATCAGAGTGAACGCTGCCAGGGCCTTCTGTGGGGGAGGTCACCGACGATGGGGTAGTAGCGTCTTGCCAACCTCCATTAGCCTGCAGGAAGGGAGACACAGAGATGTCAGTCACCCAACAGCGTGCCTGGCCCTACTCAATCCACCCATCCACCCTGGACCCCCCTGCTTCTCCCTTGGCAGGGGCCGATGTAGGATGCAAAGACGTCCCCTCTGGCTTCCCCATCCCACCATAGACCATGCAGCTACATCAGTGGGATGAGGCCAGAAACAACTCGGTTGAAAACACGGGTTTTGATAAATTGCGAATGCTCATGGAAATGCTGTCGTTTAAAAAATACATATTTCTGCAGAAACTCTGAGCTCTAGTTGACTGGGGTTTGTTCACCCCTTTCCCATCTGGAAGGAGGAAAACAGCAAACACCTCACTCCAGAAACCCCATCCTGGGGTGTTATCTGGCCCCAGGTGCTATGAACACGCAGAACAAGCAATGGGTCCCAAGGGACTGCTGAGCTATGCCGTGTCCCCCAGCACAGCTCCATGTCCCCCCTCGCTGCCTTTCTGGGCATCCTTCTTGCTGCACGGTCCCTGTGTGTGGGGAAGCCACCAGCACCAAGCCTTGTCGTGGGGAAAACACGCTGCCCAAACACCTCTCCCACCACCCTGAAGGCTGCTTTCAGGTATTTGGGCCACCTCTCTGCTCCCAGTGCAAAAGCCTTGCCCTCCTCGTTTTGCAGTAAAACCACAAACAAATTTCTGCTGCCCTGGGGCTCTGGTCCTCCACGCTCCCCGTCACCCCTTCTCGAGGGACCCCAAGCCACAGCACAGCGGAGGTGCTACCACCACATATATATCTCCCATTCGAGGGTTCCTATAGCAAAGCACAGCAGACCTTGCTGCTTCTCCTAAAAGCAGACACAGAGCCAAACTCTCCCGCCAGTCGAGAGCAGAGCTATGGGGGGGCCCTGGCTGCCCCAGACAGGAGCCAGCAGTGGTACAGAAGTTGCTCCTCTGCGGGTGCCATCCCCTTTGGAGAGGAGCAGATGTCGCACCCAACCTCCTCTGCTCACTCTGACATTGACTCAGTGCTCACCTAATTAATCCTTCCCAACCACAGCCCAGGACTGACTTGGCAGCAGTCGCCGTCCCGCTCTAGACATGCCCGGGCTGCTCTGCCCTCTCTGGCTGCCTGTCCTGCTGCCTCCTGGCACAGGGCATCATCCCTCACTGGTCCCACTGGCCAGGAGGCCCCCAAAGCTGGGTAAAGGTAGGAAAATCCTCATCGCCCCGAGGTGCTGAGCAGCCGTGTGGGACTCGCCAGTGGGTTGTCCACGCTGCTGAGCAGCTCCTACCTGCCCGAGAGGCAGCTGAGGTGGGAGCAAAGAGCTGACCACAGGTGAGCCGTGGGAATGCGTGTTTTGAGGGATGAAACCACCTTACAGCAGGACATGCACAGAACAAAAAAGACAAAGGCGTGCACTCACGCAACGGCCTTGTGTGCTCTTCCATGTGCACATGGAAGCATGCAAACATGCTCCTGTGCAAAGGGGTTCAGGCAACAGCAAGGAAGACGGGAATAGTGACCTGAGCTTGCTAGCAGGTTAGCAAACCCCACTCCACTTCACCTTGGGTGCAAGCATGAAACCAGACCATGCACAAACATTACCAGCACCGCGTGCCCCCTGTCTGCAGAGACCCCAGGCTCACCATGCCCGCCACCCCCACCAGCTTCCACCCACACCCGGGCCCCAACCCACCATCCCTGCGCTCCCCGAGATGCAATATCTACCCTTACACGTCTTGGACCGCTGCAAGAGGCAGCAATTACTGTAGATTATCAGCCCGACAACGACAGGCCGCGTAAAGAGAGACACAGAGCCAACTCTACCGCCCCGAGACTGGCATATTCAAGTACACTTAGGACATTAATAGCAATTTACGTGCCATCAGTGAGAGAGAACCACAATAGCTGTGCTGGCAGCCTCTTATTACCAAGCCTGTTATTTGTTGGAGTTACAAGCTATAATCACAACAGAAACTTTCAAAACCCTTATCTTCCGTGACGCACCAAATCTATTTCAGAGCCGTAATTGCTATGTCACCGGAGAGTTTGCTGCTTAATGCACTCAGATGCCATTTAGTGTTTGCAGGGTCATTACAGCGAGCAGGAGGGGGGAGAGCGGAGGGGGCCGCGCAGAGCAGGGCTCCGTCCCTATTGTGCTCAACTATTTTTAGCGAGGCTTTTGCGTGCCAGCCGCGGTTGGAAGGAGCGAGAGGGAGAGCATCTTGTAGACAGCAACTGCGGTACCTCCATATTTAGCACCCTGCCCCCCGCCCAAATGCTGGGGAGCCCCATGGTACTCCAGACTGGGAATGAGCCTTCATGTGTTGCAGGAGTCTGTGCTGCTGATGACCACCTTGGTTGCACCCAGTGGGAAGGCAAGAAGATGTTGGGGAGATGCTGACCTGGATCAGGGCACCCTCCACAGACCCCACACCCTCCTGCTCCCCCAGCCTGAGAAGGTCCCAGGTTAAGGGTCAAGCAATGGAAAGGAAGCCCCAAGGCTGGCCATGACTTTATCATCTTGATGCCATCCTTTGGTATGGACAAGCCCTCCAGGAGGAGGTCGGATCCTTCCCCAGGCAGAGGACATGTAGGTACCATCCACACTCACCCCTCCTTTCCTGGAGTTCACCCCCTTGCTGTACAGACCAAGCCACGTGCAGGATGCATCCAATTCCACCCAGCTGGCCCTGCCTCTTTCCGAAGCAAGGCGATCCCTTGGGATCTGACTGCAGCAAATCGCTTGGAATCTCCCTTAAAGATGAGAGAGTCTTCTGAGGAGGCTGTGGCTCCTTGAGGAGCCCCCGCACACAGCTGTGACATCTTCAGGCGGGGCAGAAGCCAAAGAGAGCAATGGTCTCCAACACATCTCTTCATATGTCACCTTCTGGTGCCAGACCACAGGCAAGGCCTTGGTGACTGTCCAAGTGGAGCACCACTCCACTAAGTGGAGCCCCAGTGATGGATTGCTGAAGCAACTGGTTTTGGTGCCCATTTCCACAGGTCTCACAGCATTTTTGTCACCTCCAGCAAGTCTGGCTGGCTCTCCGCCCGGGCCTCCTACGTGGGGCTTGGAGATGACTTTCTGCCAATTTTTAAAGGCTCCTTCTGCTTCACACAGAGGCTGTCTCGACATCCCACTTTCTGTGACCAAATCCTTGTCCCGCTCTTGATGGGACAGGATGTCAGGTCAGCCTCCAAACACACCAGATACCGGCAAGTCTTACAGACGGGGCGTAGCCTCTAAGACGTTTCAGACCTCTGAGCTTCTAAGAGCTTGCATCAGGGTCTTCTTACGATGTGCACTGAAGCTCTTACTACACACCAAAGAATCCAGCCTTGTCTGGCCACCACTTTCCAAGGGTCACAGCGGCAGTCTTCAGGACACACCAAGGCATCCCTGATGGATGGAGCTCGGGCACTGAAGCCCTGCCAGACCCATTTCCATATCCCAGCTTGTGATCATGGTCACGAACCGTAGCTTGATGGTGATGGTGAATGGTACCTTGCTGAGGAACAGAGCAACAACTTTCTTTTCAAGTCTCAATTTCTTACAGAAAAGGGTCTCAGCACAAGCGAGGAAGTCTCACCGCCTAGAGGTACCAGTGCCTGGTGATCCTCACCAACAAGAGTGGATGCAAAACCCAAGGGCACGCCCTGCCACTGACCACCACCATCATGGTCACACACACTGCTCTGAAAATAGGCACAGCTTGGCAAAACAGCCGTTTTCAATCCAAAACCTTGCACTCTGATGAACTTCAGAAACAGCCCCTCATTTTAGACTTTTATATAATCTATAAATTGAATTAAATAAAGTCCCAAAAGAAATTTCTGAAAGGGTTTTGCTTTAAGATGGCTATAGATCACTCACTCATTAGCAGATGGGGGAACTAAACCACTTTGTGGATATATGGTCACCGGGCAGCGGCAGGAGGGCGATGTTTTAGGTTGGGACCCTCCAGAGGATTACAGCAATAAAGATCCAACTTCTACTGGAACCTGCCAGAACCTGGATATCTAAATGCTTTGAAACTCCTAGCCTCGGGGACCTCCACAAACAAGCCCTGTCCAGAGGGACCAGACACTTAACATCTCTCACTTAATGGTGCAAAACTCCTCAACCTCAAAGCTTGCAAGAAGGGCTGGATCCGGCCCCAAACATCCCACCTTGCAGGTGTGTGGGGTCCCTCCTTCCTCTCAGTGCTACCCAAGGCTGCGTATTCCCAAGACAGCTCCTGCCTCTACCACCCCTCCATAACCAAGAGCATCCTCGTCCCTCGCCGGGACTGGTGCTGCCTGGCGCCGTCTCCACCTGTGGAGGAGAAGGCGGCTGCTCTCGCTCTGCCTCAGCCATCACTGCGGGTCACGGAGATCGCAATGGCTGGGACATCGCCCATTATCCTGCTAACGATGCAGAACTGACTCCAGCCCTTTTCACCCTGCGGAGTGGTCTGTCAGCCGTTGAGCAGCAGAGCCATGGAGGGAACCAGGCTTTGGGTAGATTCCTGTTCTCAGCTGTCATGACTTACACACATTTAAAAATTCATCCTCCATCAAGGAAGGCAAACCTCGAGCGTTGTCTCCCCTGCCAAGGTTTGCAGCAGTGGAGCTGGGCAACCTGCCGCTGACTTCCCAGCCCTGACGGGCTCCGGGGATGACTTAACCTCAGCCCCATGCAGACATCGTTGTGACAGGGCTCTTGACTAGGTTTCGGCTCATCTCCTTCCAGCTCACGGGGATGCTCGGGTGACACAGGGACGGCAGCTTTCTGTGTCACTAGCAGCTTTCCTCTGCATCCCGCTGCCCTTCCTTGGCATTAAAGGGTTCAGGGGAGAGGCAGGGAAGCCCTGCCTGCTACGAGACAGCCACCCTGCCTACACTGAGCAGCTCCCCTGGACCCTGCCCAGGACCAACGCTTCCCAGAGGGCAGCCACACTGCAGGCGTGGACAGACTGGGGTCCATCAAGGGACCTAGCTGGATGGAAAGACATTGACAATAAAAGCTACAGGCAGGAGCATGCTGCCCGGGATACAGCGGAAGGAAAACATTTGGGAACAGAGAAACAACCCAGAAGATGCTTCCTAAATTATCTGCTCAGCTCTGGACTCCCTGCCTTGCTCCCCATGCCTACCAGAGCATTATGGGGAAATGAGGCGTCACCCCCAAACCCGGGTGGTCCCTTTGCCCTCTTGCCACCTGGCCCCTCTCTGAACAACATCCAATTGGGCCAAATTGGGCTTCTGTCCTCCTGGAAAACCAGCCTGAGGAGCCATCACATGTCATCACGCCAGATCCCCATTTGGGAAGCACAGGGGGACCACTGAGCCCCCACGGCTCTCAGCTCACCGATTCCCAGCGCTGCTCATGGTAACACTGGTTCTCCCATTATAACAGCCAGAAACACCAGCCCAGCTGTCCTTGTCCTATTTGCCTTTCGAGTTTCCACTACTTCTTTCTTCTCCTCTTTCCCCATCGCCCCCTCCCTGCCTCGTAATCCCTGGCAGCAACCCTCCCCCTCAAATTTTGGCTTAACCCAGCCCACTGTTATTTTCCAAGCCAACTGCAACTGTAATCAGCTCAGCCTCTTTCCTTGGGGGTATTTTAATTTATACAAAAGTATCATCTCTTATCATGATCAGCCTGCGATTCATTTACTCTCCAAGTATTAAAAAGCCAGAAAGGGAATAAATTCAGCGCACGGAGAAATTAATGCGGAACGATAGGCTCTTTCATGTGGCATTTCCAAGTGCCGTTTTTGCAACGGGCTTATGTAATGAGACATAATTATCTGCACATGTTCAATTACATTACTTCACAAATCCTCCCTGCCTCTGCCTCCTGACGTCAAGCCGCCCACTAAGCCCTGACGCCTGCAGGAGAGGGGAGCGCAGCCCCCTGTCCCGCCGCACCCCTCTCCCTGCACCCTCTCCCCGTGACGGTGGTGGCCGCTGACACACCGCTGGCCCACCACTGACCCGAAGATGGTCACACGCAAGGTGACCAATGGCACAAGCCTTGGGTGATGGGACTGGACGGTACACCCCACTGGGGTGCTCGGCCGCAGGACTACCATCCCACCTGGAGGACCACCACCTTCCTGCTCAGCCCAAGACCACCGCACCTCAACCTTCAGCCTCCTCAGTGGGGACAGCCGCAGCCAGCCACATCCAGGGCCAGCCATCCCCTCCTCTGTGCCAGCCCGGACACCACTGCCACCACCCACTCGGCGCTCGCAGCCTCCTTTTCCAGGCTGCTCTCTTCTCCCAGCTTGCTGTCACCACCGCTGAGATGGCGGACGATTGATCTGAGAAATGAAGTTGGATTGCTGTCCCGAATCTACACTGGGTTCTCCTTGTGTGTGTCTGATCGATTTCCCCCTGTGCGACACAGCTTGTCGCTACGAATTTTCATGCTAGTCAGAACCCGCCAGCACACCCAAGAACAAGGAGAAGATGCTCCAGAGACTGCCCTCCCCCTCGCATCCTCCCCCAGCCCGGTTGGGCGAGGTTTTCTTGGGTTGATGTTGGTTGGCTTTGTTGTTTTTTTCCCTCCTTTTATTTACAATCGCTATTGCTGCCAACCCCATCGCCGCCGTGCTTTCGGATGCTGGCCAGGGATGGGTTATTTTTAGATGGTCGCTCCGGGATGGTGCCACTGGCCTCCATGTGGAGCCATCTCTGGACCAGGGCGTTTGTGGTGACATTCCCCACCGCGGTTACACGAGGTGTCACCTGTTTAGCAGCTCCTCTCGGCCGAGCGCGTGTGGCCGCAGGTGCCGGGCAAACGCTGATCGGCTCTGACAGTCCTAGACGCCAGCTGCCTGCACAAAGCCTGCCCGGTCGCCACTTTTTTTGTGGGCAAAGCTCTGCCGTTGGCGTGACCGATACAGAAGCAATAAACTAGGTGACCGTAAAAGCAAAGACAAGTCCTACTAAGTGGCATTCTGAGCCCTATGGCTTTGAAATAATTGGTAGTGAGAGAACAAAAATGAAAAAAAGAAAAAAAAAGCCCAAAAAACAAGAACCCAAGCCTATTTTTTTTTTTTTCTTACACTGATGCCCTGCGGACTATACATCTGACTTGCTGCGAGTCCGTCACTGTATCCTCCTGTCTGGCTGATAACATGGCGAAGGGTATCCACCTAAACAGACCAACGACAACAAAGACACAAATTAGAGTGAATGAAACATTAGTGGGCAAAGCCGCTTCGGTTCATCTTTGGCAAGATAAAAACAAACAGTACCAATAATAACAATAATAAAAATAAAGGTATATATTTAAAGAAGGGTAAAAAGAGAACCACAGTTGGTCTTGCAGCGAGAGCCAAGCCAGAGGACCACTCCAGCCTCCCTCACCACCCCTCGCCTGTCCTGGTAGCTCCGTCACGCTCTCCTTGGTCCCAAGTCTTTTGACAAAAAGAGCGGAGAGGGAGCAAAGCGTGGCAAGCATGGGGTGGGACGTCCTGGAGCACATCGCTGTGGCCGGCTCCACCATTGCTCCACCCACATTCCTACCCTTTCCACCCTTTGGGTCCAAGCACTGGGAAGCTCACGGCAGAGGAAGGAGATCGTCGGAGTCGGCTGAGCGCCTTCATTTCGGAGGGCCAGAAAGGAACTATACCTACCATGGCAAAGGCACTGGCAGCTCTCCTCTGGGCGCCCCGCTCCTCTCCCTCCACTCCCCCAGCCCAGCCCCAGCAGTGGTACGCGTGGCGAGCACGTCCCGTCGCCCATGGATGAGACGCTCGCTCTGCGTCCAGCACTGCGAGGGGAGCAACCCTGGCTTTAGAGAGCTCTCCTTGCCCAATGCAGAAGTGTCAGAGTGGCTGTCGTCTCTCAACACAGTACAGAGCCTTAGATGCCAGAGAGTGGACTCATGGCACATCTGGACATCGGATGGGAGGTGGGAGATCTGAGTGAGTTCCTGGCTATTTTAAATTCTTTCTTTTTGCCCAAAGCATGGGTTGACGTTTCAGTAACACTGCTCAAAGCTCCCTCGCTCTGTCTTGCTGGTGTGTACATGGGTGGTGTGAGTGCCTGTGCTTTGGCGGGGGTGGGGAGATGGTGAAGGGTGGCTTTTTAATAAAAATAAGAAAAAAAAATCTAGCTGTGTATTTGAACATTTCTTGCCTTTCAGCAGACACCTGGTTTGGCATCAAAGGAGTAAGTGGAAGCCTTGTAAAACGAGACACCAGTCCGAACATCTGGCCCCTTCCCTTGGAAGAATAAAGCAAGCAGAACCTAAACCTCAGCTGCTTTCGTTTGAGTTCATGCCTGTTCTCCTAAACCTCCTCTCCTCCTAGTACGACTATCAAGCCAGAGCCAAATGCATTCACAAAGTGTGGGCAAGTCTCCTCAAGACCATGGTTGTTGGTTTGGTTGGGTGTTTGGTTTTGGTTTCTTTTGGATTGATTTTTTTTGGTG
This sequence comes from Ibycter americanus, assembly GCA_035590275.1. Lineage (NCBI taxonomy): Eukaryota > Metazoa > Chordata > Aves > Falconiformes > Falconidae > Ibycter > Ibycter americanus. Next base: position 8,067,283 of record JAVJGI010000032.1, on the reverse strand, counting down.
GTTGTTGCTCTTGCTTTTTTTGGTTGGTTGTTTTTTTCAGTTTAGTTTGCCTTTTTTAAGTGTTGGTTCGTTTGTGCTGGTTGAGATTTGCTCTTTTCGGACGGGAGGGAGAAGTGCCAATACAATCAAAGGCTCCTCCAACACTAATGCATTCACTGGCAGTACATCGGATGGGTCCCTACCTGTGACTGCACGTTGGCTCCAACCTGGGCCCCTTGGTAAGAATCCCCATTGAGAGACTGCACGCTCATGAACAAATCTCCAGAGTTTGACATGTTAAAAGAACTGGAAGAACCTGGAAAGGAAAGAGTGAGGCACCTGAATCACAGAAAGGAAAAAGATCCACCCCATGACTCTCAGCCAAGAGGAAGGAACAACATGCAAAGCAACCACAAAAACAAAACACACAGTCAGGTTAGTAGTATGAAGAACAGAGCAAGCAAAAAAAAGGATGCACTTTTGAGGTTATTCAAAGCCACATGTTGTTACAGCTCAATGCCAAGAACATTCTTCAACAGCTCCTCAGCTGGAGGAAGGATTCTTCATGCTTTCAACCGAGACAAACAAAACCCAGCCTGGAGGACTCAGACAGCCCTTCCCCTTCACTTCAGGGCATCAAAATCCTTCAGGCAGCATTGAAAAATCTCAGTTTTTGGAGGTGTCCACCCAGCAGACTGCACTGGAGAACAGAATTACCCAAACAAGCCTCACTACTGAGCGCGGAAGCCTTTTCAGCAGGGGAAACCAGGCCCACACTGCTGCTGCTTCTGAGAAGCTCAGACCGGGGTGGGTAAGTCTACACCACACTGCTCTCTGCAGGGTGAGCACATCCAGACACCATCCAGTTCCACGGCCAGAGCTCCGGCCGAGCCACGGGGAGCTCTGCGAGGGAGCGGTGGGTGCGGGGAGGTTGCCATTGGGACATCAGGAACCCATCGCAGGTGGGAACCGCAGCGCACCAGGAGTGAAGGCTCGCAAAAAGGTGTAGGTGCCTCAGCTAGACTCCTGGGACCCATCACATTGGCAAGTGTCTTTCATCGTGCGGGGCCATGAGAGAACACAAGGGTGTCACAGCCCAGCCCTCCTGGGCCAGCTGCCCCAGAAGAACGAGCTCTGCCAGCAAATTCCCCACGGCATGCACCAGTTGCCAGTGTTACGCTAAAAAATGATAACGGTGAAGACAACTGGGTGGGATCAGGAGGATAAAACCCCCACAAATAAAAAGAAGAAGAAAAAAATCCCGCCTTTGCAGAAGCAAGGTTTTCTGCTTCCAGCTTTGAGATATCTGAGTACCTCCTCAACTACTGAACAGGAGAAACAAACCCATCGTGTAACTGGAAGGCGGGGAAGGAGGGAAGGGGGTTAAAAATAAATAAAAAGGTTTTATGGGATTATTTCAGAACTTCTCGTGCAGATCAGCGCGTTAAGTGTGAGACAGCTCAACGTGCAAGGTTTGGTTATACACATGACGTTAGCCTTGGAAAGGAGAGACTTCAGGGGCCCAGGTCAGCTATGTTTTCAGCTCCAACCCCAAATACACTTCCACCATCTCCACTGCCACTTCCAACTTGGAAGACTGGCAACCACAGTCCTGGTGGAATTGCCCAACTATGGCTCATGCGTACACTCTGAGAAACGCCTGGCAATCCCCCTTCCTTTGCTGGGGAGGGAAGAAACATTCTGCAAAGACCCCAGCTCTGCCCTGGAGGTGGACCAGGAAGGCTCCTCTGAAGAAAGCCACCTCCAAGTAAGACCAGGGAGCAGGTGGGAGGTCTATGCTGGAGACTTCACGTTCACTAAACTCTCTGCTGCTTCTCTTTGTAACTGGTTCTTTTGTCAGGTGCTGGCAATTCTCAGAATTGAAGGAAAGCAGAAACATCACTGCTAGATACAACATCCAAGACAGTCAAGAGGAACAGTCATCTTGAGCACAGTGAGTCTTGCATCAGGACCCTCCCACCGGTGCCTGAAAAGAGCAGAGCCAGGAATAGCTCCTTGTCTGTGCTCACTGTCAACCCTGCCCAACCTGTTCCAGAGAGCAATCCCACAGCGCTGCATAAAATAACCGGGACTAGTCAGAAGGCAGCTGTAACCATCTCCTCTGCTCAGCTGGCAAAGGGCTCCTGTCACTTCCTGACCTCTCAGGTTACTTGCTACTTCTAAGGCAAAAAACCTTGGGAAAATGAGCTGGCAGGCTGAGGATAGCCCACCCTGACACTGCTCAACTTCCAGCGTGAAGATGGGCCCTTTTCGCATACACAAAGACACTTCCTACCCAGTTTTCTGAACGATCGCTTTGACTGCTGGCATGAAAGCACAAGGCAGTAACATGACTTCGCACTCCCGCAGTAGCCGAGAACCAAAGGATTTTGCAGTGATCGCTCACAAGAAGCGGAGAGTATCCTCCTTTTCCTTTAAAGTGAGCAGAAACCTTTGAGATCACACAAATAATCAGTGGCAGAGCTGGGAAGAGGAATCAGGAATCCCTGAGCACCTGACAGGGCACTGCTATCGCTCTGCTCCCACCTTCCCCTACCAAAAGAAAATTATAACAATAATAACAAGTAAAAATGCCATAAACTTAACCGGTATTTTATTGAAACTTAACAAACCTGGCCGTAAAACTGAGACTGGGAGGGAGGAAATAAAAATAAACAAACAGCCACAAACTCTAGTTCTGAAGAGCGCCGGTGTCTTGGAAATCATGAGGAGTGCTGGAGATGTCACTTACAAGATATACACTGCTATTGGCACAGGGTATTTTTACAATATATGTGCATATCTAAACGGTAAATATGTCTTGCTGCTGATGTGGATGCAAAGATAAATATGCGCATACCAATGGCCCCGCATGTATGGATGCATTTGTATCAGAGCCGTAATTGCAGAGAGCCCTCTGCGCTGCCGCTCTGCTGCTTCAGCACTCTGCTGTCTATGTACCAGCCATGTATGAAAATTACGATGGCCCAAAGTCTCAGAGACACGGCTAAGAGGGGCCGATACACTGGGGTGGGAGAGGGGGCAGGAATGTGAAGAGCTCTGAAAATTAAGACTCTGGTATCCTCCACAGAGACAAGATCCAGGAATACAAGTCAAATCCTTCCACTGGAAAAGGATCCATCATAAATCTAATCTGTCCCTCTGAAAGGCTCCATTGTGAACACACCAAAGGTCTTCAGTGGTCATAATTTGATCTGGGGCTCCTCAAGAGCTGAGAGGTAACAACCACCTTTGAGCTTGTGAACTCAGGAGGAAAGGGTTCTGATCTTGGCGAGGAAGTCCCTTGATGCTATCATGTGCAGGCAAAAAAAACCCCACCAGAAAACCCAACACTCTTCATGACTTGTAGCACTGTGGAACAGTGGTTTGTCTTCAGCAACCAGACATCTTACCAAACCCAAGACCTATCATCACTACTCCTTAGTGCTGAGTTTCTATCAGGTCATCATCAGCTTCAGAAGGAGCGCTGGCAATGTTTAAATGAGCTATGGCAGTCAGACCTTGCCACTGGGTGAAAGCCTACATCAAAACAATGCTCACAAAGAGCTCTCTTCCACCCCTAACATTTCTGATGAGCAAAATCCACTTCAGTTTTGCCTCCCAATTAAAAAAATTTCAAAAGCTTGACTACTGGTATTTCTTGCACCACTTCTCCAGAAAGTTTCTTCTCCAGCTTCTTTAATGTCTTCTCTAACATTTTGACAGTCTCAACTTCCACCTCAAATTTTCCAGGACCTCTAGTAAGTCCTTTTCTCTGAAGTATCTGATAAATCAAATGGCATCAAGAATAAACAAGCATGGTAATGGTGTTCATTGGAGCTGAAATCAAGCCATCCTCATCTCCTGCCTCATACCACCACCACCTACCACCAACGAGACAGAGATCCAGCCACTGAACCACTTAAGTCGGCTTTGGTCATGTATACGAGACTCCTGCTTGAAGTCAATGGCAATGACATATATGCATTGACAGCACAGAACTTACTCGCCCTGTAACTTTTCTTTGTGTTTCTACCATGGCCAAAGCCGAGGGAAGAACTTGATGGACCACGTAGCTCCTCAGCTGGACAAAGCCACCGAGTTTGATAGCAGGTCTGCAAGCCTGGGATGACCCAGCAGGACATTTGTTCTTTTTCACTTGCCAATCAACACTGGGGACAGTGAGACCATGACCAGCACAGCCTCTCTGCGGCAGCAGGGTCCCCTCCAGCGCTGTGCTCTTGCCAAGTGATTGCCACAAAGGGAGGAAGGCAGAGAAGTTACAGCAATCAGGTCTCTGCTGAAGTACATTCGCAGACAGCATGATCCCCTCCATCAGCAGCTTTGCAAGAAGATTTTTATAAAACAAAGGAGTGAGCAGGAAAACAACAGTTCAGGACAATTTTGGCTGCTCTGCATGGAAGATTTCACTCGATGTCATCACCTGTGTGTGGCCCTTGAGGACTCTGGTTGGCAAAAGGGTCTGCCCACGTGAAATAGCTTTCATTTGCCATGTGGTTTTTGTGCTGAGATTGTCCAGGCAATCAAAGTAAGGATGGGGAGTTGTTTGCCCAAATGAGCCAGACAGCTTATTTGAACATCTGGCTGATAAAGCCCAACTGTGTGTATTCAGGATGAAAAGGTGTTTGACATTCAGGCCTGGGTGACTGAGGATGGGGGACCTTGCTTTGAACGTGCCAGATGGCTAGACAGATGCAATCCTTGCCCTTGTCAATGTGTGGCCAATCTCTTTGACTGACTGTAGCCATTCACCAATCTCCAGTAACACGGGTATCAATGCAGAGAACAGATGGGCTTGCACAGCCACAGCAGAAATGAATTTAGCTCCTGTCCCAGGTCCCACTGCATCCAGTTCCACCTCCTCTTCCAACATCATGGCCCTCCAGGGATCACATTGCTGGTCACTTCTTTCTCATGACCTGTCCTCTGCCTACTCTATTTCTTTCCACATGCTCTACAATGTATTTGAACTAGAAGGTCTTACAAATTCCCAGGAAATCCTATCTTTGTTCAGACTCCTTCCTCACCAAAGTCTAAGGCAATGATCTGAAAACAGAAAGAAGTCCATGGTGTAAAAGGAGAGGCATCATCTCTCTTAGTCCTTCACCTCTTCATCCACTTCTACGTTCCCCCACGGCAACTCAGCACATCTGGGTGGCTTATGGCCCTTGACACCATCCTCAAAATCTTTCACACATTTCACAGGTATTTCAGACCTGGTGTGTACAGGTGTGCTTCTTGCTGCTAGCACCTACGGGACAACCTGAAGCAGGGGAGGTCACACAACTCTAGGTGTCCTCAGGATGTGTCTCTGACCCACAGTGTGACGATGCAGGGATGCTTGACTGAGCTGTTGCAGCTGCATGGTTCAGCTGGGGAGACCTTAACCAGGAATGCCACTACTGGAGATAAAATCCTGAGGCCCTTCCAGCTGTCTTCTCAGGAGAGGACTTACTAGGACATCCAAACCCACTCTGTCTGCAAGCTGACCTACAGACTACTGCAGTGCTGACAGTGGGGCCTCCCTGCTGTTCTGCCGCTGCTGCAGCATGCAGGGAGGGTGGTGGGATCTGGGTCACATTAGAAACACTTTGCTGCTAGCAGAAGAAGGATCTCCACGGCCCATAAGCTTCCCTCGCACTGATGTGCTGCTTTAGCACTGCCGCCACATCAGGCACGTGAAAAGAGGTCGATGTTTCTGGAGCGCAGACAAGTGAGCCAGAAAGAGGACCCAGGAGCTCAAGTCTTACCCGTTAATAACAAGACTGTTTGTCCTTCCTTGAAAGCATAGTGTTATCCAGGGATTATCTTAGCTGTTTACTGCAGGGTACCGGCCAATCTATCTTTGAAACAGCCATGTTACTGCCTGTGGGGAAGGCAAAGAAACAGCTTTGCACTGGAGCACTATTTAGCTGGGCAGGCACTGGGGAAATGCCTATTTCACTACGTGCAAGCCAGATCCAAACCCATTTAAGCAAGCTGAAGCTCTTCCCTTGCTCTTCCAGACCTTTGGATCTGACAGCAGTTGAAGAAAGAGGAAAAGAAAAGCTGTGTCTCTTTGGTCCAAGCCGATGCGGACTGCAGGACAGCATCACAGGCAGTAGGCACCTCCCTCCACACATGCAATTCTGCTTTCTGCCCTCCAGCCTTTTCTACAGAGGGGGGTTAACATCAAGAGATCCCACCTGACCAGGTATTTTGAGTGAGCTGCTTGGAAAGGATGACGTTTTTAAAACTGCAGCTAAATCTTCAGCAGTTCAAACAACGGAAGGAAAAGGGGGGAAAAAAGCCCCAAAACAAACAAAAAAGAAAAGAATCAAACAAAATTCCTGCAAAACGTCTGTCCCTGCAAAACATCGACTTGAGCCCTCTGAGCACCTCAGCTGAGCCAGAGCAGGCAGCCCTGGGTGAGGAGGAGGTGGGAGAGATGCCTCCTAGCAGTATTTCTGACCAAAAGCTGCAACACCTCTGCTCTAGGGCTCTGGGAGGCAGACCCCTAGCAAGTAAGAGGTCCCCTGGAAATTAAGGGGTTGTGTGTAGGGACTTCTCTCCACTGCCCAACTGTATAAGCCTTCTACCACTCGCTTCTGTGCAAGTCATCCACGTGAGTCCCTGCAAGGTGTGGACAAGCTCCCCAGCTCAAAGCGATGAACCCCCGCTGACCACATCAGCTCGTGGGCAACAGACTGCCTTTGCCTTCCTGCTGGAGGGCTGGTTTGGAAGATCAGCCAGAGACACATGCCACTGGTTTCTCCCCTTGTTTGACCCCTGGCTCTTCACTTTCCACTCAAAACCTCCCGATACGAGGCTGCTTCTGGGGTCCGATCCCTCTGATCTGTCACAGGCAGGGTTGCGCTCACTACAGAAGCATGTCCTGATAGAAACTAGCATTTGCATGGTGTACCACTGGTGGTCTGCTTAACATCCAGCTTCTCCTGCTGCCCACCAGCCCCTTTGCTCCCCCACTGTTTCTTTCCTCTTAGTAGCCTACCTGTAACAGCAAGCATCACACCCCAGTGAAAGGGTACTAGGAGCAGACACTGAGCTCAAAGGCACAAGATTGGCACATTGCCACTCTCCCTCCCACCCCTAAAAAGAAAACAGGCACACAGATGTTCACATGGATAACAAAATACATGGCACCCACAAAGTTCATGTTTTCCCCTCGGTTTAATCAAATCCCGATTTTCCATCGCTCTTGGGAGCAGAGCACAACCAGACGAGCACAGCCTAGGATGGTTTTTGGGTCGGCCACCCTCGTGGCAGGCACCACGCATGAGCTAAGCATCATTCTCTAGCAGAGGAGTTGAAATCTGGACAAAGTGCTCTGTGCCTTTGACCCTCAAAACAAACAAATGGAAACCACAGCAAATGGGCAGGAAAGGGGGAAAGGGAAGGGAACTACTCATGGATTTCCCTGGATCACGCTGACACAAAGGGAAAATAAAATTCACACAGAGCACACTCTTGCAGGTGATCCAGACACTTGCCACGTAAACAATCAAAGGTAACCACAACAGAAAGAAAATCAAGGGATAAAAATCTACCCCAAACAACCCCCGAAATGGCATGAGTTAAGACATCCCAGAAATGCTGGGTTTATCCCTTAGGGCCACTCATGCTTTCAGCCCCAGTGAAATAAAATCATTATGCAACAACTTTTTAATCATTTTTTTTTTTCTCCCCCTGAATAAGTGCAAGCAATCCCAGCAATTTTTTTCAGATCATTTTTCTGGTTTTGTGTTCACCATACATGCATATAACCCCCAACATGGCATCGTCAGCCACAAGGTCTGATCACATCATTTTTCCAACGAAAAACAGAACAGGGAAGGGGAGGAGAAAAAAGAAAGAAAAGAAAAAAAGAGGGGAAAAAAAGCAAAGAAAATAAAGTACCCCCCATCAAAATAACCCCCCAAACCAAACCCATCTCTCTTTTTCTGTTGTTTTTTAAAGACCACAAAAGTGAGCCAGCCAAAACCAGAAAATAAAAATGGAAATAACCAAAAGGAGAAAACAAGAGAGAGATTAGAGGGGGGGCGGGGGGGGACGACGAACGAAAAAACGAACACTAATGACCCAAAATAAAAAAAACAAACAAAAACTAACCAGCTGAATTGGGAGTTGAGGGTGAGTTAGCCTGGCTTCCATGGGCTGACACATTGGTAGCCGTGACAGCCGTTTTGGCAGCATAAATATTGGCTTCCTCTTGAAATTTACCTATGTTCTTCTTGTACCGGATTCTCTTATTTCCAAACCAGTTTGATACCTAGAGCGAGTTTAAGAGAAGACAAAGACGTTAACGTTTCGGCTCTGGCAAGTGCAGCTGGGTGAGGAAGGTGGATTAGTTCAGGTTAAGCAGTACATACTCCTTTTCCCCCCCCCATTTTCCTAGCCGTGGAAGGAAGCACTTTCTACCCACGTGAGCCACACCAAGCCCAGGAAAGGCGGTGGGACCCCCTTGGGAGTGCTGGGTTTGTGCAGATGTATCTGGTTCCTCTATGGATGGGACGTCCACTAAGGGGATGCTCCACAAGAACTGCCAGACCCACCCCATGAAAACATCAGATGTGTTTAAAAAAAACTGAGGAAATCAAATGATCCTGAAATTGCACCATCTGAAAACAGGTATGTGTCATTTTGGAACTTTTTATTTGCCTCCTCCTCAGAAGCCCTTTGACAGGGGTGGATCTCCTGATTCCCAGGTGCCCCTTCTCCTCCCTTTGGAGAAGCCAGCTGTGGCTTTCAGGGAGAACATCCAACAGATTTCCTCGGGCCTGGCTGACACACAAAATTGCCTTGGTATCACTGAAGCTCTGCTTTTGTTCCATCTGAGTGAAATCAGTGCAAAAGGCTAGAAGTGGATGCTCTTCATGCAGCTGAACTCGGATTCGTATGGTTTAGCGTGAGCCACTACGTAAACTGGGAGCTTCAGGGAAAGGCTGGAGAGGGAGCACAGGGCTTGTCCTATGACCTAACTTTGGTCCTAGGGAACAAGTGTGTCCCTCGGCAAGGAGCAGGAGATGTTTCCATGGTGTTTGCCCAGAGACCAGTATGGGCCTGATGTGTCTAAGTGCCTAGAAGTGTGTGCTCAATGAGGCTAGTGGATTTATTTTAAAAAAATGTAAAGAAGCAGGATGAAATTCTTCACAAGTCATGAGGGTGGCTGAAAACGATGGCCCAGATCTGAAGGCAGAACGAAGTGGTGCTGCTCTGCTCATGCCAGTCCTGGCAAAAGCTGTTTCCCTGTGCCTGCAGCAGCGCAATGCATGAACCTCAGAAAATCCCAAGGAGACGTCCGAGCAGCAATCCTTGCAGACTGTCAGGGTGATATCCTGGGATCAGTAGTATGAATGCTTGACAGAAAGGTTGCTTGGACAGCCTTGGATAAGGTGTCTGGATAAATACCCCAAAGTTTGCATGTCAAGAGCTTCAGCACAGCGATAGCATAACTCTGAAGTCTGTGAAACCAGGCTGTGGCATCTGGCCAGAACTGCTTCCCAGGGAAAATGTCAGGGTACCTCCCAAACCACCACGAACTCAGCGTTCCCAAAATCCTCCTCAGTACTCTGCTGATGATAATCCTGTTCACTTGTGGACACTATGTCGCACTAAACAATTTCAAAGGAGACGTGGGAAATATTCAACCTACAGTTTGTGAAGCAGTTCTCAGCTGCTTCTTCAACAACACGAACAGAGAGAATCAGGGGAATGTCTTCCTACGTGCAGGTCTCTAAGCAGAATACAACTTCCAGCCGTTACTGACACTGTTTGAGAAGGCTGATCAGGATGAAGAGTATGGGCAAACGCCAGAAGATGCTGCAACTCTCCAGCACTCCTAGGATTGCTTGGAGCTGCAACCATGAGCTAGCAGCTCAACCTCTTTGGTGAACTCCAAGGACGTTCTCCCTTTGTGCTCACATCAGTGCTCCCCCTTCCAAATGGACTGTCCAAGCACCAAGACACAGAAGACAATACTGGATGCTCATCCTGGGAAGCTTACGATTTTTTCCTCATCATAGGGAAACAATTGTTTTGGCTTGGGTGCTGATAACTGAAACTCATATGCTTTTATTCCTATGATGCTTTCTATCTGCAGTGCTCCTAGAGCATTCAGCAGCTTCTACACACGAGTGGCTTCATCCACCAATTTACTTGCTGCTGAACTTTAGGTACCCAATCCTGGGCTGCTGCAGAGCAGGGAAAAGAACATGCAGAGACTCAGAACAGCACCCAGCCTAGATCTGGGAGCAAACATTTCGATGGCACCAGGAGCAGGTGCTGTTTGCAAGGACCTCCATTTCACTTCTTAGTCCAGCTTTCTCATTAATGACAACACGCTCCTTCGTGATCTTCCCACTTGGCCATCTCTCTACAACAGCTCTTCTGGCTTCAAAGGCTGAAGCCAGTGGGTGAACTCTGAGCATCACAGGGAAGGAAGTCAGGATAAATGGCCACCACAATCAATCTTCATCTTAAAACTTGTGAAGCAAAGAACCTATCTACCCCGGTCGGCCTTCTGAGTTCAGATCAACTCTGCTCATGACTTGCACAGATTCATGGTGTCCCACGTTCCCACTTAGCCTCAGCAGAAACAGAGACCTGGATGTGTGTTTTTCTACCTTCTTTGGATGAAGAAGGGCGGGAGATCCTGGAGACAGGCACAAAGCAGCCTTGATACAGCATGATCAAAAAATATGATACAGCATGAACAAAAAAAGTGTAGCATTTCTCCTGGGCATTTTCTTTTTGCGAGAGAAAAGTTGTAAGTGTGAACAGATGAATTAAATAAAAGTGAGAGGGGAAGCATCAGGACAGCTGTAGTTTTACTTAAGCCAATATGTGCTATCTCTCGTAGGCAACTCTGGGCAGAATCAGCGTTTGGGTCTTCTGACCCAGGGGATGCAATTGGAATCACTCAGCAGGCGTTCAACACGGTGACGACACCTACCCTTGGATCCTGTTGCTCCTGCTGAAGGCAGACATGCTCTCACAAGGACACCAGATGCTACTGCTGTCTTCAGTTTACTCAAGCGACGAACAGGCATGTGCCTGGGGCTGGGAAGCGGCCCAAGATGGGAAACGCAATGGGAGCCTAGAGGGAGTGCTAAGCTCACATGAGGACAAGCCTACCAGAGGCCGTATAGATTGGTTTTCAATCACACAGCTTGCTCCAAAATGAGAGGAAATAAAGAAAGGCAGGCCCGAGCAATGCACAGCCGAACACTTCAAGGACTGATTGCACTCCTCACAAATCCCAGCAGCTTCCAGGTCAAAGCTACAGACTCCAGAAACTGTGTGGCTGCCTTGAATGTATGGAAACAATTCAATTTTTTATTGACCACTTTTCTCTGAGGAACAAGCAAGTCAGGGAGATGTCATGTTCCGCAGCACAAGAGCAATGACAAAGAGCCATCACCCTGAGAAAGCCCACCCTCCCTGAGCACAAACTACAACCGTTAGCCTATCTGACCCAAACCCTTCCCACCGGGACCTTGTCCATTCTACTTCATCGAGCAAAATCTGCACAACTCTTCCTACTGCCTTTGAATCCCTTGGCTTGAGGAATGGACTTCCATCATGAACGAGCTCTTCTTACAAGCCAGCTCAGCGGTATTTCCTTGAGGAGAAGACTTTGCCTCTGTGGATCACACCACATTCTGCGCTGTTAACACTTAGGCTGCACACACAACCATCGCTCTATGAAGTCTTCAGCCCTTCTAAACCCTCTCCCAAAGTCTCCTTTTCCATCCATGCCTTCAGTCTGCAAGTCTGCCATCTGCTCTCCCATCCACTTAACTTGCGCTAAACTCATTTAGTAATTAAATGCTTAACACTGCGACATGACTGACTTGACTGCAGTCAAGAGTGCCCTTCACCAGGCTAAGGTTTCCCGTTAGTAGCCGTCTTTGCTGTATTTCTTAGCTCTCTCACCTGTGAGACTGTGATGCCGCATTTCTTGGCTAGCTCTTCTTTGGCTTCCTCACTGGGGTAAGGGTTGCTGAGATGGGAATAGAAATACTCATTCAGGATTTCCGTAGCCTGCTTGTTGAAGTTTCGTCTCTTCCGCCTTAGCATGAAGAAAGAGGGGGAAATAGAAGGAAAAGGAAAGGGAATCAGTGCCAGGGATTCAGAATTAGGAATGCAATTTTAGATACTCTGATTTTCCCCACTTCCTTCCCTCCTTCCCCTGCTCCTGGCAGCATGGAGTGCAATAGACTCATGGCCTGGAAGCTTCTCATCCGCACCTTGCTGGTGACTCCTCTCTCAGCATCTTCCAAAGCAAATTGTCGCTGAATCCTCCAGCTCACACAAGAGTCTTGAAGCTGGCACCCAGCTCCTCCACCTGGGAAGGTGACTCCCAACACCTAGCTGCCCTGGCCAAAACCATCACTGCTACTTTGCAAAGCTCCATGCTGAGAAAGCAGCGCTGGATACATCCTTGGGGAAGTCTGTTCTGTTTACAGCTGCATGTTACGTCTGTTACCTCCCTCCTTGTACCCCCAGTGTGGCTGCCTCTCCTCCCCATCCCAAACAGCAGGCCAAGCCACTGGCTGCACGTAACCAGCTGGGGCAGTGAAAGAATTCTGCAGCAGATCGATAATCTGGGACAATGGAAACAGAAGTAAAAGAACAGGAACCTAGAGGGGCCACGATGGGCTGGCGGATTAGCTTTCAGCCCTAACTGAAGTGCACATTTTCACCACAGAGGTTTGCTGCATTAAGCCACAGAATTTCCTTCTGCCACAGCAAAACCAGAATGTGCAATTCTCAAAGTACAGCTGGGAGCCTCCCTGAGACAAAGGCTGGATGTCTTGAATTGCTGTTCCCTACCCTGCTGAGCCACAGACAACTAAAGGAAGGTAAATAGCCTCTGTGGCTCAAGACCAAGAGGCATGGCCCTTCAGATGAACCTGAATTCACTCTAGAACCGCAAAACATCTCTCCCAGGCCTGAACAATATTGCACAGCATGTGGGGAGAAAGGTTTGGTGGGGTGAACTCACCGTGCGTCCAGAAATCGGGAGCGCAAGATCATTACGGCTTCACACGTGCTTTGCTTCAACTGCATCTGGATGGAGCTGAACTTGCGGTGGATGATGCTCACCATCCGCTCTATCTCCTTCGGCGAGATAGGTCGGGTCCGGCTCTGCTCACGCAGCAGGTTCATCACATGGGTGGTGAATTCATTGCATGCCTGGGATGGCAAGAAAAGCAAAAGAAACCCCAGGATCGGAAGGTCATTCGAGGGCGTCAAGGACAGAGGCAATGCTGCTGAAGGAAGGAGACACAAGTGGAGGCCTCAATGGCTGGGGCTATTTAGGGCAGACCCGGAGCAAGAACGTGCTGGCTCTCAAGGGAAACATAAATTTCTCTCGTCTGCCAAGCAGAGGGCTTGAGAGACTCCCAACAAATACACTGAGACAGGTAGGAGCCAATTTCTTTGCTCTCAGGGATCATGGATGGAGCTGGGGCAGCTGAAGCTTTAGGACTCATGTTAAGCATGAAAAAGTCCCAGCCCCTGTTTTTCTGGATGTGACGGGTGGAGCTACAAATGTATCTGAGGAGGACCATGAACCTTTGACCCACTGTCCCTCCTCCCGCTGCCCCAGCTGGACCCCAGCACCACAAGTCCTGGACAGCACCTTGTGCTTCATAGGAGCAGCTCCCAGAGAGACACGGCCCCGCTCCGCACCCTCAGCACATCAGGTAAGAAGTAAACAATGATAATAATTAAAGCCTGAGTGAGGCAGGAGCCCTGACAAGTAAGGACAACCAGGTAACCGTCCCAATTAGTTTGCTGCTGGCACAGCACTGTCTGGCTGCTCCTGCTGTCCCCACACTGTGCTGTGAGGACAAGGCAGAAAGAGGAGCTGGAGGGACAAGGGAGGGATTTTGAGGCTGGGTGAAGGCCACTTCATCACCCTCTCCTTCATCCCCATGACAGGATCCTCCTATTCCCAGAACCAAGCCCCAAAACCCAGGTTGAGAGCAGCGGTCAGATACTGATGGCTCGAGAAGCCTTTGGTGCTCCTGGGACATGGGCAGCTGCTCTGTGGACAGCATTCCCAGTTCCCACTCCATGATGGGGAAAAAGGGGCTAGCAGGGGAAAGAAACACTGATTTTTGTGGACTGGCAACATGGGCTTGACTTACTATCTCCCACCCCAACCTTCCAAGCTGAATCCCCACCCGCAGCTCAGACCCAACAAGGAGACATCCCCGAGGCCAGCTGAGCCCCTCCAATTGCCCGTCACCAGCTTCGGCTGACAGCTCCCATCTCCCGGGGTGAGCGCCAGCTACGAAAGCTCTCAGCCGGCCGCTTCTGCTCCCAGATGCCCGAGCAATTTCAGCTCATCTCCTCTTGGCGTGAAATAAAAAGCATTAAAGGCAAAATTGCCGGCGAGCGCTGTGCTGTCACAGCAGCAGGCAGACACTGTGAGAAGCCAGGCGCTGAGCTCCCCCAGCCACCAACTGTGGGACTGGAGAGAGGGGGATGGAGGTTCAGTAGCCCTGAACCCTGGCTTTGCAGGGCTGCGGGTGATGATTCCAGAGATGTGGACCAGCACAGCCAGCTGCAAAGGAACTCGGTGGCAAAACTAACCCCGTTGGTGGGTTGCCAGGAGGAAAGATGTGGCCCATCTCACCCCGTGGGGCTGGGGTAAAGGCTTCTCTCACGTGGGTGCCCTTTGGGGAGCAAAAATGATGCAGAAACAGAATCAAAACTACAAAGAAACAAACCTCCCGCCCAAGGGGAGGAAGGAGCAGAAGGTCCTTCCCTGAAGCCTGTCCTTGGCTGTGCCAAGAGTCTCTCCTTGGGCTTGGGTGGCAGAGGACATGGGGTCTCTCTCCCCTTCTTCAGCCTGGAGACTCAAAGATGAGCCCTGATGTGCTCTCCACTCCCACCCACGTGAGATGTCTGAGGCTCGCTCATGCCACACCACCCTGTCTCCGTGCCTCGAGGGAGTGGCAGCAAGGGCTGTGACAGTCACCAAAGGTCATCCTTCCAACCTACCCCCGGCCTGTTCCCTGAGCCCTGCCACTGCCTCCTCCTCCAATGCTCTGCCAAAATGCCTTTCACGGCGTGACCGCACTTGGCTTCTCCAGCACCAGAGCCCTGTCTGGCCACTCTGACTCCAGCTCCAACCCAGGCGTGTAGGTCTGAAGATGCCAACCAGCAGCCTCAGCTTGGCCAACGTGGCTCCTGAAGGGACGAGATCTTCCAGTGCCACCACGCACCCAGTTAGCTAGGTAAAATGGGGGCTGGGCTGGCTTGCCCATACAGCCCCCAGCCCCAGCGGCCGCTCACAGCCCCATCACATCAGCAGAGATGGCGTTAAACCAGAGACCTGAAACCCTGCCTGGCCCTTGGCCACGGAGCCTGTCCTGCACCCAAAAAGGAGGGATGCTTTCTTGCTTGCAATCCATAAACCACAACCTCGGGGTAGAAACCACGTTCAGCACAAGGCAAGCCATGCAGCAGCGAAGAGAGGTCTGCAAAACATCTGGAAGCGTTTGAAAGAAACCGGTTTTGAGCACTGGCCTGTGAAGCTTTTCATGCATTTGTCAGTGTTACCAATAGCTGCATTCATGACCCAAATAGTTTTTTGCGTTTTTTTTTAAATAATTTTCCACAAGACAAAAAGCACTTTTTTTTTTTTAAAAAAAAAAAAAAAAAAAAAGAGAACTTTTCAAGCAGAAGAAATATTCAAGGAAGATTTTGCTTCAAGCCTTGCTTGGAAACTGCCTGCACCGAGGCCAGCACCTTGAAGAGGACACCCCCTTCACGGGGCCAATTTTTGGCAAGGTACTAGGGGAGGAGTGAAAAGCCAAAATCAAAGAGGCAACCCATGCCGAGCCTATTCTCGTGCCATATCCCAGCACAACCACCCAATCCTCCCGACCCTAAAAAAGCATGTTTTCACTCCAATACCAAGCAACAGTTTGCATTTGCCTGTATGCTCCTAACAATAGATGTCAGTAGCGATCCAGGCTGCGCACATCCACACCACCGTGCCGGCACTGGCCAGCAGTTCTGGTCGCTCCAGCTCCTGCTCCCACCATCCCACGACCACCAGTACCCCTGCCCTCTGCCGCGAAGGAGCCTGTTACCTGCTCGTACTTCTCCAGCTCCGTGTGGTAGATCTGCCGGATCTGGGAGAGTTTGGCTCTGTAGTCGGAGTGCTCCACTGAGTTGTCGGAGCCAGCTCCTCCCGATGCAGCAGCAGCGGCAGCAGCGGCAGCCGAGCCGCCGCCTTTTTCAGGGCCTGCTACCCCCTCGGCCAGAAGCATGTTGTCTAACCGCATCAGCTGGGGGTCCGTGGGCTCCTCTTCCTGCGCTCCCCGGATGCTCAGCACTGCAGGAGACACAAAAGAGAGAGCAAAGCCTGAGTTGCGCCCAGGGCTTAACTCAGGAAGGGGGATGCTCATCCAAAGGGGATGCTCATCCAAAGGGGATGCTCATCCCAGGTTGGACTGGCAGGGCTCAGTCCCCATCAGTGGGGCTTTTCTTCCTTGCTGGGTACCCCAACAGGCAGTGTGTACCCTGGTGCCCCAATGCTTGTCACCAAGCGCAGCTCCTTGGCTCTCCAGCCCAGCAGCGGTGATGGGGAGCACTCCAGCTCCCCACTCCCCTCCCTGCCTCTTCTCTTCCCCTCCTTCCTGCAGGGAAGAAGTAGGGCAGAGCCGGCAGAGAGCTCACCGCAGAGCTAACCCAGAAAGCCAGGCTTTGCGTTCAAATACGCAGCAAAACTGGTAGCCACACGAACCAAAAACCAAAATACATGTACCATTCTTGCTGCCAGAAGTGATAGGGACCATATCCTGACTCAGCATGGAATGGGAAGGTGGGGGTCTCTAGCCCAGACCTCAGCTCACCCAGGGGTCCTCCTGTGTCACCTAGGATGTTGTTTACATGCTGCCATTTGCATCAGCCATCAACGCCAGACGGCAGAGGAAGACACATAGAGCCCAGGGCTGACTGTGCCTCAGTTTCCCCATCTTTAAATGCAGATGGAGAGGGCTTGTGAGGCCATGATTTAACCATGTGGTGGAAAAACAAGCAAAAAAAAATGTAAGAAATAAATTTTACTCTTTGGAAAACACCTTTGTGTTTTTTTTTTTAATCCAGTTGTTCTAGTGAAATGTAAAGCACGCTAAGAAAAGGGGCACTGATAAATCAATCCTCCTGGAGTGACTTTCCAAGGAGAGGATTCTCTTCCCCTCTTAGTACTCCCCACCTCAATTATTGCTTAAGTAAAAGTCCTTCTGCGAGGACTTCCCTGGAAAACCCACACGGGAGCATCCTGACCGCTTGGGATGTCCCAGGTCTGAAGGATGGCAGTTCCCTACGTGCCCCGCCATGCGTCCCTGCATGGTCTGTGTTTGAACACAGAAGCATAACCTGAGATTTCCTCATGCACACACGCACAGGTGTGTGCAGCTGCAAAATAAATAAAATAAATCCTTGATGAGCAGACAAAAAAGGCATTTCCTAAGAGAAATTAATTTTATTTCCCCATCTCGTCTGGCACAGGAGCTCAATGCACTTTGTAAACATGCACACACACACACACCAAGCACACGCTTGTGCACATCCAGAGCTGGGTAACGTTGTGTAGATTTTAATAAAGCTGTGCCCCCTTACACCCAAGATGAATTTGACCCCTGGAATCTGCAGCGCAAACAAGAGCAAGTGATTTTCCCTGTCATTAAAAATCAAAAAAAAGTCTAAAATCAGTTGGCAATAAGACAAGTAAAAGCAGGGCAGCTAAAAAAACTGGGCAAACACCGAGTATGGTCTTCCTCACTCTGAAGTAAATTAAAGATATAGCTATTATCAGTATAAAATGGAAGTTAAAGGCCCTGTTGAGAGGTTTGGGTAACACTAAAAAGAGCTTTTTTTAAAAGCTTCACACTCTATGGAAATAATAACTTTCAAGACTCCAGCATCTATTGGCATTTCTGTGATTAAAACATTCGCTGTCAACAAAGGTGGGAAGGTCAGGAGGAAAGCAAGATAGAAAAAAGCCCAACAACAGTAAATATGCCAATAAGATGAGCTAATAATAAATAATTCTGCGCTAGGGAGGATCATCTTTATACGGAGGGATAGGGGCAGAGTGCCAAATGTGGAGCTGGGTGCCAGTTGCCGAGCCCTGAGGAGACAGGACCAGCATCTCCCCCCGCCACCGGCACCCAGCCACGCGCTTTGCCGATGAATAAATCCGAGGGGAGAGGTCAGCTTTCATCAAGAAAATGGTTCGGGGTCTTCAGACTGTAAACTGAAACAAGAGATAAAAGTAGCCAAATTCTTCAAAAAAGAAGAGTAAAGGGGACAGGCTACAGGGGAGACATAAACTTGCTATGAAAAAAAATAGAGAATAAATTCCTATTCTTCCAGGACAAAAAAAAAATAAAAAATTGCTACATTAAAGCACATCAAAAGCCCAAATATAAATGGAAAGCAACACAGATTAAAAAAAAAAACCAACCACACCACACCACCCCCCAAAGAAAACCCCCAAATAAACAAATCAAAAGCAGAGTTGCCCAAACAGGTGCATCTGTATTTCAAAAGGGAAATATTTTTAGATTAAAAATCTCAGGAATCATTGACCTGACAGGTAGGCACGAGTGATTAATTAGTTTATGTTTAGAGAGCTGCTTCCTGATGAAAAGCACTGTATAACCCCTGAGCTTTATTACCGTGCGACATGCACAGACCAGCACCCGCTGGGGGTGTGCACCCCGAGCCCCCCCAGGCTCATGTCCCCGCAGCAGAGACCCCAGCCCAGCTGGGGACCGTGCGGGGACGGTCTGGGTTGGGGTGCTGGCTCCCAGTAACGCTGGGCAGTAAATAAATGGAAAGGCCAATGTGTCTGTGCAGAACTGATGCTGCCTATTTATCCCTGGAAGGCTGTGCTCGGCCGAGGAGAAGACAAAATGATTACTTAAAAGCTCCTTTTTTATCTTCCCAGTGCTGTCCACAGCTCCAACACACCTCCTGCCAGAACGCCCGGGGTGCTGGGCTCCCCAGCACCTCTGACCCCCCAAAATCCCCCCCGTGACAGGATGCGACCCCTGCTCCGCCAGCCGGGGGGGGCGCGGGGTGAGCCGGTACAGGCAGCACCCGACCCGCAGGACCTGGGCGGCCGATCGTGAAAGGCCCCCGCTCTCCCCAGGCTGCTGGCTTTCCCACCAAATTAAAATAAAATAAATTAAGCAGAATGATCCTCGGCGGTCCAGCAGCAAGCCGGAGCTGAGGGACTGCAGGCGTGCTCCCGCCCGTGCCCTGGCATCCCCAGGACCCGCCATTTGCTGCTCCTGATGAAAGAGAGGGGGGAAGAAAAGAAAAAGAAGGAAGAACAAAAAGAAAGATAGCGGCTGGCAGCCGGGGGGTGGAAAATTCATGCAAGACTTTCTGTCCTTGGCCGCTTTCCTGCTGGCTCGGCAGCTCCTGGAGCCGCAGCAAACGCCACTAGAGGGTGCTCAGCCCTCGCCGAGGTCTCCCACTGCCTCAAAATCCATTTTTATATATAAATATATATATGCACACATGCAAAAAAAATAAAAATAAAATAAAAAAAAAAAAAATATATATATGAATGTATTTTAAATGCAAAGCCAAGCCACGTGCCTTGTCCCCTCCTGCAGCACTGCGAAACGCTGCTTGGTTGACCACGGAGGGGAACCGAGGAGCACGGCTGTAGCAGGGTCACCATCACCAGCAGCAGACCATGGAGCCACCAGCCTGTGGTCTGGTCACGGATGCCATCAGGGTCATGGGGACCTAGTTCCAGCAACTGGGAAATGGCTCCCAGCTCACACTCTCACTCCTTCACCCTCTTGAGGAAGGTATCACAGCCACGGTATGCAGAGGACATCGTCCAAGTCTCAATCCTGGGCTGGTTCGGTGGCATGGCTGTGGTGCAGGACACGGGGAGGTGGTGGCAGGACTAGCCTCAGAGAATCACGCAAGGAGACAAAGCTGAAAATAGCTCCCTGGCTCCTTGCCTGCCCCACAATTCAGGGACATGGAATGGAAACTGCATTGAGCCTCTTTCACATGCTCCAAGATGTTCCCCGTCAACCTGGGCACCTCTGAGGAGCATCTGCAGAGGAGCCAGCTCCATGCTCCCATAAGGTGGGCAGCCAGCACCCCACACTGTGTCCCCACACCATGCTATCTGTGTCTGGTGTCCCCATGTGCTGGGGCAGCCTCCAGCCTGATGTACAGCCAGGGGAGGACAAGGGGCAGGAGACACAGCCCTTGCCAGACACAGTGCTGGCATATGCCTTCAAAATGGACTGCGCCCTGAGGATGGCCTGGAGCTGTGAAGCCATCTAAGAAATCCACAAAGGTGGGTACCAGACACCTCATGGTCCTCCACACCACCATCCACTCCCTTATTTACTCCATTTGCCTGGGAGCACTTTTCCAAAGGGATCTGAGAAGCCAGCTCAGCACAAGAGGCAAGCACACAGCCGCCTCTCTTCTCCAAGGCCACCCCAAAATGTTTCAGCTTAGCAACTCTTTGCTCTCCACCCCTTCCAAACGCTCCAGATCAGAGAGGTGCGTGGGCAACAGAGGCAGCACAACATCATGAAGGCAATCAAACGTGATGGGGGTGATGGCAGCAGCTTAGCAGGAGACTGTAGCTCAGCAGTCACAACAAAAAAGGACGCTCAAACCTCCAGGCTCTACCTTTCTTCTAGAAAGGTCAATCTATCCTACTGCCATCAGTATCCTCAAGCTGAGGAGACATGGGAAGCAGGGCCCTGTCGCGGCCAGACTCCCAGCATGGGATATATCTACTCACAAGGGGATGGAGGCTGCGATGGTACAGCATTTCCACCATTTCTCATCCTCATGTCTCCCCTTGGGTGCTGCCGCATGTGTGCGCACTCATTCCCAGCTAGGTGCTGGCCAGGACTTCTGGCGTGGAAGCCGAAGACCAAGCAGAAGACACCAGAGGAGGCCAAGGCAAGGTGAAGCAGTGGAAACAGCCTCTTCAGGGACGCAATAGGGACATCTTGCAAGAAGATGACACAGTGAAAGACATGAAGCCAACCCAGGTTGCGATGATGAAACAAGAGGTCCCCCAGAGTTGGTGTGGCCGCTGATTCCTCAACTCTCTGCTGACTTCAGCAGTCAAAAGCACGGTACCGTGAAATCTGCTGTGACTGCCTGGTTAAGATCCCCTCCTACTACATGAGCTGGCAGTTCCTCTGCAGCTCCATTTGCTGACATCACCGGCCAAGGGCTGGTCCCAGCACCTGGACATTTAAACAAACCCACCCTAAAAAGAAACCTGCTGTGTGGTTTTAATGAGTACGGGAGGAGGCTCGCCCTTCTGCCCGAGCTGGGCTGCTTCTGGATGGGTTTTCTCATGGTTGTTTCTGCCCATTCCCAACTTGCTGAATTGCCTTTCCAGGGGGACATTTTAAAGGAGAAGGAGATTTCAAGTAAATGATTGCAACTTATCGAAAATAATGTGCTACTTAGCATCGGAGACAAGCATCCTGGCAGGCAGAAATGGGAAGCAGTGCCGGAGCAGATGGGAGTAATTAGGTTGTGATTTTCAGAAGGGTTTTCTTTCCTGCCTCCACTGTGCTGGCGGGGGGAACAACCCACCCAAAGCAAGAGTTTCAAGAGAGGCAGACAATTCCTCTGCAGAGCTGTGAGCTGGCCTTTGGTGTGACTTTCCCATAGGGAAACCAGAGATGCCCGCGCATCAGTGCTGCTGGTGGAGCACTGCTGGCTGCTCTCTCTGCCGTCTTGCACAGCCACAAGCAGGGCAAGATGCCTCCTTCCCCACCAAGGTACTCATCTGCCACCGAATCATGGACACTTCACTTGCACATCAGATGAACGAGCAAATCTTTCGATTTTAGAATTAGATCTTTCTCGATTAGAATGAGGATTCTAGTGCAAATCCCTTCCTGGACCGGTGTGTGCCCCTGCGGGGTGGTACGGACAACGAAGGCAAGGCAGCTCCTCCCCGGGAACCCCAAACCTCCTGCACAGACCCACACAGTGCACAGCTGGGCTTGGAAACACACATTGTACATCAGCCCTCTTCCAACCTTTTGCAATTTAACCACTATCCACGATATCGGCTTGGGCTTGTGAAGACCGAGCTTCAGGAGTCACATGAGCTCACCGGTTTTCTTTAAACATACGTTTTTACACCTCCAGGTCTAAAACAACAGCCAGCAAACAGAAGGACAGCCACGATGCCAGCAAATGTCCCTGCTAACAAAACCAGTAACTAATCACCTTATTTTAAGCCGATCCCTACATTCCCTGGAGCCTGAGTCTACATTTGTGATCGCTGAAGATCAACAGCACTGAACTTGGTACAAAAATACTCCCATCTGCCCCATATTTGAGGACAGTTACACATTAAGTGGCTTGCGGCTGGCCGGCTGCATCCTCCTCGTACTCATGTGTGTAGTCACAAACCAAGTCAGGAGAATTGGGGTTTGCTTCCTCAGCTGATCCATGATGGCATGGGCTTGAGCTGCTCTTCCCAAACTTTCTTTGTGCAGAAAAGCCCCCAGACCCCATGCACCTAACCTAAACGCCTCAGTTTTTTTCCTATGCAAATACGTTTGCAGCCTCCCTTCTGCTACAACAGCAAACCCAGACACAAAGGAAAAGCCAGTGTTTTCGATCTTCTCCTTAAACACAAAATCACCTTCAAGACCCTGTGCTGAGAAGAAATAAATAAACTTTCAGAGATCTGCGGAGGATACTAAAGCTGGGTCTTCACACTGCCAGTTCAAGGGTCCTGCTGACAGGCAGCAATGTAAATGTCTTCTCGGCAAAGCATATGGTGTCCACCTTAAATGGGTATCAACAACCTTGGTAACCAATGTGGAGCACTTCAATGTTAAGTAATCACAGGGAGTTTTAAACCTCAGTTGGATATATTCACCGTGTTTACCTAAAGCCACTGAAAATATCAACATCAAAACACAAATACCTATTTCCAACGTAAATGGAAGCTGGAATTTCCAAATACGCTGACACACCCCCTTCCAAAAAGCAGGAATTTAGAGAAGTTGGGGTGTTTTTCTTACATTTGACATGAAAGTTCCCCTCCTCTCTCCAACCTTTCCAAAACTTACAAATGGATGAACAGATTTTTGCTCAGATTTTCCAAAACAGGCTGCCATGAGATGAGGCATGGAAAATTTCAGCTGGCAAAATGGCTTTTTCGTGCATCTATTTCTTTCTTTATTTCCCAGGAAAAGGAGGAACATTGTGAAACCAACGGGCCATTTCTGTCACCGATTTTCTCACACATAAAACAAACCCCAAACCCCAGCAACAAACCAAGAGAGAGGATCATACCCATATGCACTATAAAGCCACCCCAGGCCACACAAACCCACCTCCTCTCCCAACACGGGAGTGTCCATCAGGGCTGTTTGAAAGCAAAGCACTCAAAACTATTTTGTGAGAGATGCTTTTAAAGGTGGAGAAGCGGTCCTTCAGCCCATAAAGCACACAAAAGTGTGGTAAGATATGTACTCCCCACAGAGGTGGGACCGAGTCACATCAATTCAGAGTAATGGTCCATCTAGTCCCAGAGGCCAACTCCAGCCATGGTCAACAAGCCCTACTGGAGACCCAGCCAAGGCCATGACCAACAGCAGAAGCATCAGATGCTCAGGGCAGCAGCACTTCCCCCAGTACCCTTCTATCCACCACCAGTTTTGGGAACTTGCGTCACAACTCAAATTCAGATCAATCAAAAATGTCTCCTGAATCAAAAAAGAAATCTTCCCCTCCCATTACATGTTAACGTTTTCCCTTTCTCTCTTTTCTTTAATAAAAATTTGGGTCAATTTCAAAACAACCAAACTGCTTTAAAAAACAGTAACTTAACATCTTTCTGGGGTGGAAGAGACTAAATTATTTGCTGAATCCAACCCAAAAAAAAAGAAAAAAAGAAAGAAAAAAAAAAAAGTCTGAATTACCCTCAAACTGCAATTTTGGGGTGTGGGAAATGGGAGGAGGGAATTTATCACATGCCAAAAAGTTTCTCAGCTCCCAGCAGCAGCTCTCCATCACTTCAGGAGGATGCAGCTTGCATGTGCCGTGGAAGCTTCAGAAGAGAGACACGTATTTCATAGCGCTGGCAAAGAGTCTGCACCAGTTTTCTCCTAACCCCATCCCAAATGCCAAACGGGTTGCCATAGCGAGCGAGGATCTGGCAGCAAAATTATCAAAAGGTCTGGAAAATTATCACTAACACATTGGGGCGGGAAAAAAGTCATCCCCCCACCCCACCCCAACTGGAAAATCATCTAAAATAGCCACAAAAATATGGCACAATGTTGTGGTGATTACTGAAAACCAGATTCCCCGAGAAATGTGACTCCCCGGGAAGCTGAATGAACATACATGAGCTTGTCTTTCCAGTCCTTCCCTGCATCCTGCTCCTGCTGACCCGTTTAGCTCATGGCTAGAAACCGAGCTGGGTAAGGAAACTTTTGACCCTATCTCCACATGCCCAGTTCTGGCTACGTTGTCAAACAAAGCACTGCAGATCAAATTTAAATATTTTCTATTTTCCTCTCTACAGTCCTAAGGCCACAAGCTGTGTCTGCTCATGGATGCTTCGCTGCAGGCTGGTGGTCAACTCCCACGGGCTTCAGCAGCAAAGCCTCCCGGCTGTAATTTTCACATCTGAAATTTGGGGGCAGGTAGCACTCAGAAACCAAAGCTGATTGAACCTCTCGCACCACAAGCGGATCACTGAACACAGACGGTTTAGTGGCAGAAAGCAGGCTGGAAGTGCTTGCAAATAGTCAAAACAAGCCAAACAAAGCCAACTGCCCCACCGGTGGACAAACCACCTCCTCCCCTCCCAGTTACAGCAGCTTCAAGCCCACCTTTGCCATGTCCCACAGAGCAGCAAACCCTCACAACTCCACCTAATTAAGCAAATCAACTTCACCTCTCCCAATAACACCTGCACACAACCCATCATCCCACAGCCAAACTCTGGGCGCGGAGGGGTCAACCTTATCTTCTTGGCACTCTTCCCTCGGAACAGCATGGACAAATTTTGGCCCCACATAGGTCCCCTCCCCATCCCACTGGGCACCCCACACATCCCCAGGCCCGGCTCACGGTCTGGCCATGAAGCAGGCTGATGTTGGGGAGCAATGCTGATGCAGGCTGGAACAGTCCCGCGCTCAGCTTATCTCGCAAAGCAGTTTTCCCTTTCCTAAGCAGGGCCGGATTAGCTGGCTCCAGTTACAGCTGTGAAGCTAATCAATCCCTTATCTGCATAGGCAAACCCAGCACATCTCAAATTCTCCAGCTGTGCCGACCACACCGTAAGGGAGAGATTGGCTGCGGCCACCCAGCCTCCTCCATCCCATCCTCTGCCATCTCACCCCATTGCCTCCTCTGGGCAGGGGATAGGGACTGGGACTGGGACCAACCTCCAGTTGCTCGGAGCAGCAGCCACAGGAGACAAAGGAAAGCAGGGCGAGATTCAGCGCTGCTCTGCTGCTGGGCCAGATTTGAGCAGAAGATGTAACCCAGCTAACTGACCACGGGCTGCCCTGGTTCAGGGGAGCAGCATCTTCCACGGAGAAGAGCCGGTGGCTGGGATGGTAAATTGGCAGCAGAGGGGAGGACGATGATGCAACCATGCACACGTGCCCTCCTTCTCACACCTCTGAGAGTGCGTTTGAGATTTTTTTCTGATGTGAGATTGTGATATGGGACAAAAGAATCAGATTGTCCTATCATGATGAGAAGAACAGGCAGTTACACACAGGGCTCTACTTTGGTTCCTCCACCTGCTGTGCCAGGACCTCACTTTCTCCTGGTGGAGTTTGGGTGATGGACCAGAGTCCCCTCTGCAGCACCAGAAGAACAAATTGTCACTGACGGATAGTGTAAGCCATCGTCCCCACCCCAGGAGATGGCTTGGACCTGGCATTGGTCAGGCCTGGAGACACATCCCAGAGCATGGCATGGACATGGGGCTCCATAAGCCCTGCACGAACAAATCAGCAAACAAAAGACAGGATTGCTCCCAGGACAGGTCCAGCCATAATCCCCCCCCACACACACACACTCCTGAACGCCAGTTGGGCTGGGATCCGCGTAGCGCTTTGCATATGAATTCTCCTTGCTGAAAAGAAATGGGTCCTTTGAATGAGCTGAATCTGCTAATGAGAAGCCGGGGCCTCCAGAGCCCCTCTGAGGACAAGGGTCCCAGTTCAACCGCCCCAGGCCAAGCCCTGAAACCTGAGAACAAACAAAGAGAGTTTTTCCCCCAGAAGGAAGCTGCCTTTCCAGTCTGCTCCCCTCTCAGAAAGGTCATCTCCCCTGGACACGCAGCGCTTGCAAATGGCTGCTCCATGCACAAAGCAGCCGGGGCGAGAAAGTCATAGGTGAAAAGACTGGCAAGAGCCCAAGCTGAAAAGCTGCATTTCAGATTCCCTTCTCCTGCCATCCTTCAAAAAAGATGACCCGTGAGACTCCATCCAAGGAAAGCTGGCTTGGAGCTCATTAGATGGCAATGTCCCACTCAGGTCTCGGCTTTGCTAAACAATCTGAAGGTACCCGCTGCCCATCACCTGGCTGAGGGCACTGCCGCTCTGCTGCTCAATCCATGGCCTTGCCAGGGGCTAGATCCGGGATTTTGTGCAATACAGGGAGAGTTTTTCCAGATCTCGGAGCCAAGTCATAACAGGATACACACTGGCTTTTTTCTGCCCTTTCTCTCTCACAAAGTGGGCAGCGCAGAAGCAGACAGACATCTTCACTAAAAGCTGGGGACAGACACGTAACAGCCCCCCACTGCAGAGCACCCTGGGGCCGTGTCCTCTCCCTCCACTGCCAAGGAACTTCCCTGCCTCCTACTTACTGCTGCGCTCTCTGCCCAGAACCACGTTCCCATTTCCAGCAGCAACCCTGCGATGCAGCCCAAGAGCTGAGCGCGGCCATTGTCACTCTTCTGCTTACTTGAAGGCAGCCTCGTTCTTTGGTGCTTGGAGAAGGTAGCTGCAGGAACCATGTATCCCTTTTTTGATGCATGCAGACAAGAGGCAAGCAAAAAAGAAGGAAGAAGCAATTATTAAGCAAGAACTCTCCCTCCAGGGTGAAACCTCAGGGATGGGTTTTGCAGGAAACCTACTGCCCTAGCAAAGGGGATACTGCAGCCACTGCTGAGTATGAGTGGATTGGAAGTGCCTACCACCAGTGATCTTCTTCTCTGAGGTCAGCCAAGGCCCAGGCTCTCTGCCTTGTGGAGGCTGGACACTGCTCTTCCCTGAGAGACAGGGTCCCTGTTTCAGACGCATTAGAAACCATCCCTCCCCATGTCCACCTCTCCCCAGCCACGGCACTAGGCAATTCAAAGCCCTCTCCATGAAAATTTTGGAATTGAGTTACACGCCTATGATGATATGCCAATCCCAAAGCCCAAGAAGCAACCATAACCAAAAGTGTGGGAAATCCTACCCCAGCTCCTGCAGCACAGCCACCACTTAGATGCAACACATCAGCCGCTGGACAACTTCAGGCACCTACTTTCAGTGGTGGCCTGTACTGGGACAGTATCAGGCCACCTCACAGCACTATAGATGTCACCTAGGTGACAGGACCAGAGCCAGGCTCCCTGGAGCCCATAGGCATGTCACCCCTGTATGTTTCTAAAGCACCACAGCTCTCCAGGACTAAACGTCCCTCTAACTGCTTGCAGATTTCCCTTACACACAAGGTCTTTATGCCATATATCACACCAAAGCCTACCTGGATGCTCCTCTTCCTATTTGCTTGGTTTCCAAGCCTGTCCCACTCACAGCACCACAGAGAGGTCAAGCTTGCCCAAGCCGAGGCGGTCCATCAAGCTCCCGCGGCTGAGACATGCTACCTTGAACCCAACTTTGCTGGGATTCGATGATCTCAGGCAAATAAACAAGCACGTTTTTTGCACGATGCTCAGTCCCTCGTGCCATCACGCCGACCTGCTGAGCCTGGCGTCAAACCCAGTCCTCAAGCGCGCCAGACAAAGCCCGACTCTTTGAAAGGCAACAGCCGGTCGGCAGTGTTTTAAGGCCAGAAAACAGCTCTGAACGTTCAGTTCCTTCTTTAAATAGAGGCCCCTTCTGTAAACGATCTGTTTGGACAGGAGGGAGAGTGCTGCAAGAGTCCAAGCGCTTGTGAAATAGGATCGGCTGCCTTTGCTCCTGCTCCATTCAAAACATGTGGGGGGAAGAAAGAATCCCACAACTAGCAAGGCAAGAGGGGAGGAGAGAGCCCCTGCACCTCCATGCTGCTGGAAGAGCGCGAGACACCACAGAAAATGGAAAAAATAATTAAAAAGGATCAATTAGTGGCATTTCTGTTTCAAGGCGCCTGCATGTGTTTAATTATACTCCATGCAAGAGGTTGTTGACGCAGATTTCCGTGCTGCAGGGCGGTGGTGTAACGGGATCCGGCTCTGCCTTCTACCTTGGACAACCCCGCTCGGGGCTTTACCACCGCACTCGCCCCTCCACACAGCTTGGCAGTGCCCTCGGGCAGAGGGGGGTGATACCCAGCCCCACGGCACACCGGCCAGACGGACGGACGCACAGCTCCCCCCTGCTCCTGCGAGAGAGGCCCCTGCCGTAAACAGAGAGGAGAATAAAAAGGGAGAAAGGAAAAAAAAGAAGAAAAAAAAAAAATCTTTGCCCAACTCCGGCTGCGTCCCAGATCAAAGATCATCTCCAGCGAGGCCATCTGGTCCTTGTAAATGTAAAACCAAATTGAAAGCCTGGCCCTCACCTCCTCTGACTCCCTCGGCAATATTGCTTTTACCGGCCAGGGATGGGGAAGGAGCTCGCAAAAGGCATCTGTATGTAATATAGAGCCCCCGTGCAGCTGGGCTATAGGTTTGTGACCCCCCTTTTTGTTAATCACGAAGCAGAGGTAAATGTTTTCTTTGGATCTCCAGGGGCCCTGTTATTCCCAGCGGCTTTGGGAAGAGCCCACAGCAGCAATCCTGGGATGGAGGAGCGCTGCTCTACATCCCCATTACTTCTCTCTGGCTGAGGATGGGGTTGTCATCCCTGTCCCAGTTTAGAAAGCGACACACCGGGAGGGGAAGAGGTCCCCGCCATCCCAGCAGTGCCCCCACCATCACAGAAAACACGCAGCACCCTCCTTCCCCAGCCCAAGCAGGTTTCTCCCACCACTACTCCCTGTCTGGGATGCGAAAGGGGATGCAGAGACCAGCAAATAAACAGAGAGAAAGAGGAGGACCGAACAGAGCGCTTCCAAAGAGGGGATACAGTGCATCTGAGCCAAAAATGACTTGTGAAAAACCCCACCATTGCCAACCCAAATACTCCAGGCTCAACTTGAAAGGCAAGCAGGATCTGCTATCAAGAGGAGAAAGCTACACGGGAGACGTCGCCGGCAAAGAGGAGGCAGCTTGAGGAATTCCTACCCATCAAGCTTTATTGTGTTATTCCAACTAAGCAGAGACAAAAAGACAAATCTCAGCTCCCTACTTTCATTTATAATTGAACCCAGTCCAGAAGGATGGAGCAAGTACCATCTGTAATGCAGAGTGCATTAGCAGCCGGCAGAATGAAATATTCAAATTACTGTAGGCTACCTCGCATTTCAATGACAGGGTTACAAAAACCTGACTTGTAAGTGGAGATTGGACTGGAAGAACAGAAAGTTTGTTTTTCCAGTGCATGAATTAACCTAACAAAATGTTACTTTCAGGAAAAAAAAATCATTTGCGTGGGTAATTCTTCAACATATCCCAACAGGCTCACAAGAAAAAAAAATATTATTCCATTTAGCTATCTTAATTGATATATTGTCCAGGGAGATGGAAAAGCTCGGGGAAAAAAGGGCAAGGCTTTTCGTTTTGGCTGAAGATACTAAATAAATAGACTTAGGTGTGCACGAACCCTACCAACACGTACGGGTCCCATACACAGGGATGCGCGGCAGCACTTATGTGCATCCATGGGGTGTGTCGGTGCAATACTTGCACAAGCTGTAGCCTTTTGATGCCGTGCACAATCTGAATATGCAAATCACCCCTTGATTTTCGTGCTTGTGCCTGCACCGGGATCCATTCGTTTTGATATCGTTAATCAGGGCTGCCGAAAAGCCTGACACAGTAAGTGGCTGTAGCCCCTAGCAGTAGTCAAGATAGAGTGACAGGCTCCATTTAAGATGTCACAGCATATAATAAAGTGTAAAACTATACTTAAAATAAACGAGATAGAAACAATAAACTTGACTCTAGGTTTGAACTTTCTGGGAGAGCAGCAGAGAGATGCGAGCACACACGTGTGCAAGTGGGCATGGGGCTGGGGTGGCTGGAGAGGATGGTCCCCCACCAGCCTGCTACCCAGGTGAGAGCAAGGAGGGCTGCCTCCCACATCCTCTGAAGGAGCCAAGTTTCTCAGCAACCCCACAATAACAACCAGTCTGCATGTGGGACAACTCTGGAGCTTTTGAAAGTGGATGTTAAGGAGGAGGAGGAAGACAAGGAGCCATAACCGGGATGCGCCGGGGACTGAGGGGACGGCCAGGCCACTACAGGCACTGCGATTCACGCGAGGAGCCCACTGGACGGGCTCAGCTTTGCTTCCAGCAGCTCAGCAGAGAAGGGATTTACCCAACACAGGTGTCACCTCCAGGCACCTGACTGGAGGTTGGAACAACCTGGCCCAAACCACTCTTCCCTCCCAGGCACCCAGGGAGCCCCACCAGCTCCCGGCCATGCTCCTGGGGTGTCCCTTCCCCTCCATCCCCAGATGGCTGTGCCAGGATGGGATGGAGAGGCAGCAACGTCCTCAGCATCTCCAGCCTGGGCTTGGCCATGTGCCCCAGGGCTAGGAGCCACAGCAGACGCTGGAGCCCTTTCCTGGCAGGATGAGGATGAGGATCAGGCCCGTGCGGGGTAGGGGGGGGCATACTAACAAGTCCAAAAGCCTCATTTCGCTCCCCACGTCACCTCTCCCCACCCCAAAACCTCCAGCGCACCCGATGGCAGCTCTCCGTGCTGAGACAAACCAGTCGCTCTCCCTCCTGCTAAGCAGTTAAATTAGAGAGTATTCAATTAATAACAGCTGAATATTCTGTCACATTTAGGAAGATGTATGGTAAGACAAGCGAGTTGTGATGTCTGTGACAGAAATGATAAAAGTTCTCCCGACACAGCCTGGCAGATACTTGGCTGGAGG
This sequence comes from Ibycter americanus, assembly GCA_035590275.1. NCBI lineage: Eukaryota > Metazoa > Chordata > Aves > Falconiformes > Falconidae > Ibycter > Ibycter americanus. The sequence continues at coordinate 8,036,045 of JAVJGI010000032.1, read as the reverse complement.
AATCGCTTGCTCTCATGGACTCCAACGTCAGCACAGACACCAGGCCCAGCGCCGCCTTCAAAGGAGAGACACTCCAAATTGCACGGCAGAACCACTGCCAAAATGGTTTGCAGGCAGCTCCCTCCTGCCCTCCTTCTGGGATCCATCTGAGATGCAGGGACGAGACCCTGGAGAAGACCTTGGCCAAGACAGCGCCTGTCAGCCACCACGTGGTAAGCATCACTCAGCAGAAGCTCAAACCCTCCCATGTCACCTAAAGGCCATCCCACAACACTCTTACCTCCCAGGGCTGCCTCAGTTTACCCATCTGCAAAAGGGACAGCAATCATATCCCAAGCAACCCACCCCAGGGGGGACCGGGGCAGCCCTTGCATGGCACCACGACCATGGGCAAGTGCCTGCCATCCGGTAAGATGTTCTCCATCTAATTTACAGATGCGGCACGGCCAGGGGACACACGGGAGTGGTGTTTGCGAGGCCACCTCCTCTTCTTCTGGGGGGTTGTTTTTCACTGGTGTTGTTTGCGAACACAGTTTTGTTGCTAAGAAACTACCTTCATATTGCTCGGAGAGCAAAGACAAAGCAACCGTCAAAATAACACTGTATTTTGACAGTAGCTAGATCGTAACCATACATGATCCATTTTTCCTGCTCTCCTGTATGCTCATTAATGTGGTCTAAATACCATACTCCCGTGTATAAGCCGGACCCTACATGCACACACACGTGGCACACACAGGCGCTGGGGACCCGTGCCCCATGTGCGGGGGGCTCCGTCACATCCGCTCACCCCCCAAGCGAAAGCTGAAGGAATCAGACCCGGGAAGAGGAGGGAGCTCCCTGGGGAGGCCCCACGGCTCCCTTCTAGGCAGGAAGATGGCACAAGATCTTTAAGCAAGGATTACATGAGAAATAACAGGGAGAAGATAAGACCTCTGCTGATATCCACAGCAGCTAGCTCTGCGCGTTGGCCCTGGTTTGGGGACAAATGTAATTATCTGTTGGCTTAGGGTTTGCTGGGTGGGTTGCGGTTGCCTGTTGTGGGCATTTTTTAAGACCCAGGGGAGAAAAAGTGGGGGGAAAAATAAAACCCGTTCGCTGCTCAGTTTCCAAAGTGCTCTGCGCCTCTTGCTGCTTTCAGGATGGGGAGATCCTGGCACACAGGGAGGATCCGAGCACACCCTCACCATCACCTTGACACAGATATGTTCCCAAACCAAGTTCCCAGGATCCTGAAAACCAGTTTGCCAATACACCCACCTCCTAGGGCAGGATGACATCTCTGCCTTTCCTGCCAGAGCATCTCTGGCCTTTCTTTGCTGGTCCCACTGCAACTGGGAGGACCTGGATGGGTCCCAGAAAAGATGTGAAAAGCAACACATTTGCCCCCCCTAAAAAGGCAGGAAAGGGGCAAAAGCACCTCCACGGCAGCAGTAGCTGCAGGAAGATGCTTCTTGTGCTGATCCAGGACCATCCAGGATGATGCATGAAGCTAAAAGGCTTGGTGGATGTGGTGGTGCAGTGAGGTTGGCAGTGCCCTGTTCGCACGCTAGACAAAAGCAAATGGCCTGTTTGCAAATGTCCCATGTGCCTGGAGGGCAGTGAGTAAAGGCGGGGGGGAGAAAAGACACCCAGGCTGTGCCCACTCTCAACTGGGAATGAAAACTGCTTCACTGGAAAGCTTCAGCGTCATGGCAAGTGCCCTGAGTAGAGGCAGCATGCTGCAGTCAGGTGCCAGCGAGACAAGCAGAGCAGCAGGTCACTGCCACACAGGCAGAGACACAGACCTCGCCACCTTGTACCCACCCTGCTGCAAAAGTCCCCCCGCCCAGGGCCATAGACCTGCTGTTGCTGATTTGCAGGGAAAGGCAGGTAAAAGGCAAGGCTGAAACTGTGCCCTGTCGTGCCAAGGCAACCCAAACGGCCCCCGCGCTTTTGGAAACCCCTGGTGCAAGAAAGGGTCACACACAGAGTCCCAGCACAACTCCGGTGGCTCTCGCCACACCGGCAGGGCAGCAAGGATGGACCTGCCGTCCTTGACCACGACCCACCTGTGGCGATCACCGGCTCGAGAGCCAGCAGCGAGGGGCTGCATCGGTCTGCTTTACACCCCTCGGTGTGCACTTGTGCAGGCAGCGATGCCTGCAGGCAGGGACCAGCGGGGCTTGGGAGAGCAGCACCCTGCCTTGGGTGCTTTTTAGGGTGAGTAAGGAAGAGAATTGAATTCTCTTCCCAACTACGGGAAGCGATCCTGCAGTATCTGGGTTAGTTTTGACTCTTCCCCTGGGCCAGCTGGAGCATGGCTCTGGCTGATCCCTTGATCAAGCGGCAAGATGCTTCTACACGTTCCCAAAACACCAGCCCAGCACCGAACGGCCTGTCTCCTGTAGAGCAGCAGCTTGCCACGTGTGCTTTCCCGGCCAAAACCCCGAGCTCCACCCCACAGTAGGAGAAAAAGGGAAGGGCGAGAAGAGCTCTGCCGAAACCCACCAAACCCCAAACAACATTTCTCTGCAGCAGAACAAAGCCCTTGGAAACCTCCTCTCCACTTGGGTCCCCCGACCCACATGAAAGCGGCATTTTTCTGGGCTAATTACACAGGCTGCTCTGAGCCTCCTGGCAGAATACGAGCTGCAAAGGCAGACATCAAAGAGCTCCCAAGTTTAAAATAAATAGAGAGCAAAGACAGCGCAGTCCATGGGAGATCTCTCCCCGTTGCCTGCGCTGGCTGCTCAGGTTGAATGTTGGAGGTGACTCGGTTCACGAGGCCCCCGGCAAGGAAAGCTAGGAGAAGAGGGGGGGCAGCTAGATTTTATTTGCATGGCACGTTCCCAGCAGGCACAGGCAAGGAGCAGGGGGTTGGTCCTTGCAGGACTAGCCATGGTCGCAGCAAACCTTTCCAAGGCTTCCATCCAAAGGAAGGACCTTGTTGGAGGGTGTCTGCTAGCTGGGGTGGGTGAGCTGTGGGGGGCTGGATGGAGCAGCCAAGGTCAGGTTGTGGGAGAGGACGGGACAGGAGTCATTGCCACATGCCAGGTGGTGGTGGCTGTCATCACAGCTGGTCTGAGCACCAGCCCTGGGTGCTGCGTGCCTCAGTTTCCCCAGAGCTGAATGCACCCTGTGTACCTGGAGCTTTGGAGATGGGATTTTCCAAACAGGTCCTTCACCCTGGAAGGTGCTTCACCCAGGTCCTAGCAACCTTCTAGAGGAAGCCTTGGTCCTGCTCAAGCAGAATCAGAGCCTGTGCCTGCATCTATCTCCTAATGGACAAGAAACCTGAGCTCTGCTGCTTCCCATTCATTTGGCAGAGGCACATTTGCTGTCCCCTCCAGGAAAGGGGCACCAGCCCCAAACCACCGGCACCCCTTGCCGATCTGTCCCCCCTCCTGACCCCGAAAGCGTCAGACTCTCCTGGCTTTCAGCAGGACACCCTGATGGGCTGGGCATGATTTGCATTGGAGATGACTGGTGAAGATGAAGCCATTCTACCAGCTCCTCCAGCCCCCACCTTTCACCTTCTCCTTTGGGCTTCATAAGCCTTACAGCACGGCCAGTACATGCTCCGCAAAGCAACGAGCCCTTGCTCCTTCTCACTGCTGAGCGCACAGAGATGCCTCCAAAACAGCAAGGCATGACCAGTAATCCTATGGGTCTTCAGCCTGTGGTCCTTCCATGGGCAGTAATTACTCAGGAGTGCTGCTGCGAGACAATTCTGCAGTGCCTTGGAAAAGGACAGGGGCAAGGAAATCCACAGGGGATGCTCCGATATTCAGGAAGATCAGCACACAGAAAGCTGTCATGTGAGGGATGCCAACCGTGCTCCTGCACCCAGCCTGGTCCAGCCCTTGGTCTCTCCGCTTCTCCCCCACTCTTGGCTCCAGGGGTGCGGGGGCAAGGAGAAGGGCCGGATTGCACCCCGCTTCCTCCCAGAGAGGAGAAGGAAGATGAAAGGAAGGATAAGGCTGGGATGGCCGAGCGTGGGATGCGAGGGGAAGGTGTCAATTAAAGCAATGAGGTCCTCCGCATCCCCGGGCCTGACAGCCGGGCTGAGCAGAGCTGACAGCCGGAGCGCTGGCTGGCTTCCCCGTCTCGCTTGCTGGAGCGCGCTTCCCCCCGCGCACCCCCGGCTCCAAATCGGCAAGGCTGGGGCATGCGGACACCGGCAGCGGCATGGTGTCCCTTTCCCTGCCCCCAGAGATGCTCCTAATAATGGGAATTATCATGATTTGGGGCTTAAGCAGGCCACGGCCAGCCTGGAGGCGACGGCAGCGAAGCAGTCGGGGCCAGGTGGGATGGCAGAGGGAGGCACCGCATCGCACTGAAATACCTAATGAGTGAGCGCTGCAAGGTCTCAGCCCCTACGCAGGATGGCATCAGTCAGGTGCTGGGATGCAGGGAAGGTGGCGATCCAGAAGACACCAGCTGGCAACATGCCCCCCGAAACCCCCCCTTCCCAGCCAGCCAGCCTGCATCTCTGCTCTCCCTTGCCTCCCCCCTGGGAATCGCATCCCGGGAGCTCCTGCTTCACCCCCTGCCTGCCCTCCCCGCAGGCTCAATCCGATTACTGCTGATACACATCTCCTCCTGGGCTCCAAAACACGCTCTTCCCAGCTGAAGGATTCGCAGGGACACGGAAAACTTGTCCTGATTGCAGCGTTAATGGTCGTGTGGCCCATGTCATCACCGAAATGGCCTTAGGGGGAGAGTTGATGGGTCTCTGAAGTCATCAGGACTACCCCACCTCATCTTGCTCCCCTTATTAAAACCATTCATCCTGGGAGCTAAATGAATATGTTTCATCTTCAAATGCTGAGACACAACAGCAAGCAGGCAGAGATCTAATAGAACAATACCCATCTAATCATGCCGATTTTTCTCTCCCCATCCTGCCTTCATATTACATGCGCGGCCACGAGACCAAGCGAGGGCCGCAGGCAATGGGTGAGGACGGGCCATGGCCCGCTCCTGGCTTTGCTGCCACCACTGCACCTTGTGTCCCCCCTCCCCACACCAGGGTCTTCCACCCTCTGCTGTGGTGGAAAAAGCCCCAGGACTTTTAAAACTAATAAGCCTGATAGATACTGAGCCTAACAAGTCTAAGGGAGCCAGGGAAGCAGGGCAGGCCCTCCGTCATCGGCAGACCCCTGCTTCCCCTGGGAATACTGCATGCCGTGCTGTCCATGAATCATTTTGGCGCTCCTTCCCGCACCCACCGCAGGTTTTCCCAGCTCCTGTTCCCTTAGATACACGGTTGATTTTTTCCCCTTGTTTGCTAAAGCACCTTTTGTACACGACACTGGAGGAAGCATAACAATTTTGTGTCTCTCACATATTAGGGGTCTCCAGCAAGGTCCCTTGGCTGGGGATGGGGTGGCGGAGGACACAGCAGGTGGGAGCATCGGGAAGGGCTAGGGATGGGAAAGGTGGTTAATCCATTGCATCTTTCAAGAGCCTGCCAGAGATGCCGCTGGCCTCCCCTTCCTAACCAGGGTTTGCACAGCAAATCCCTGCTCTATCTAATTATTAACGATAATAACGGTGGCTGGCTCGCTGGATGCCATCTGGAGCCCTGCCACCCGTGCCCGCTGGCCCCAGGAGGGCCGGGAAGGGGGTGACCCGTGGGGCAAGGGCCAGGGCCGGGGGCTGGCCAGGCGGTGGGTACCAGCTCAGCATCGCCCCGAGGACCCGGTGGGCCCACCCAAGCTGCCGTGCTTGTGTTCGCTGCTGTGGCAGGCTTCATAAGGCTCCGCTCTTTGACTGGCGTTGAGTTTATGTGAAAGTAATTAACAGTAATTAATCCTTAATTACAGTAATTAGCCAAGTCGCAGTAAATTAAACCACATCTGGAGCAGATGAGGGCTTCCGAACGGGAGGCTAGTGCAGGCGACAATCGGAGAGATGCTGAATTCATCTGACAGCATCTGATTAAGGCTACCTGTTGCAAGCTGCTCATTTGCATTGTGTTTTTGTTTGTGTTTGGCAGTAACCCTTTCAGCCGGTCTCCCACCCTCCACCTCCACTCCCCCTGCCTGCTTCTACCTCCCCATCTGCCCCTGCAGAGCTGCGTGGATCTGCAAGGAGAAGGGAGCAACTCCAACCCAAGAGCCAAGGGTCTCCCTGCCATCCCCCGCCAGCAGCCCAGGGGATGAGGAGCCACTTGGCTCCCCCACACCCTCCAGAGAGCAGGAGCTGCTCAGGGGGGTGGTATATAAACCACCCACCCCACAGGCAGGCACTGGGCAGGGGGCAACTGAGCAGGATGGAGACAAAGCGATGGAGGCAGCCAGCTTTGCTCCTCGGCTTCCCTGCGTCACAACAGCTATAATAATCATCATCATAATAATGATAATAATAATAAAAGATCTGGACTCCAAAGGGGAGCTCATTATCAAAAAGGGGCAGGTTATTATTAATACCATTCAGCATTTACCCAGCGCTGTGCTACCTCAGAGACCTTTGCTGATGTTTAGCCACGCTCACAGGGAGGGGGAAATCCTTCCCTTCCCTTTCTTCCAACAGTGGAGAAAGCACAAGATGGAGAGGCGAAACGGGGTACGAGAGGCTCAGCTACAGCTTGTCATGTTTGAACGCTAAGAGCAAGCTCAGGGAGCAAACTGCGCCGCCCTGACTTGGTTTCATGCCTTCATCCCGCACAGCCAGGATGCATGGTTGGCTCTGAACTATCAGAGAAAACTGGGGACAATTCATAAAAATATCTCATGCTCTTCTGGTCCTCAAACTGCGTCACTCACTAGCACCCCAAACCCTGGGACAAGGGTTGCTGTCAAGGCAGAGAGATGCCAACGGGATTTCAAGAGCAGAACTGCAACCACGATGGTCCAAAAGCAATTGCCTGATTTCAGTAGGTATGGCAAAAGCTTCGGGGCTTAATTGCACGCAATTAATGAGCATGAAGGTCCTGTGTATCTTGCCTTTTCATCATACAGTACAGGGTGGATGGGTGGTATACCTAGGCTTCAAAGCCTAGGCAAGGAGTGTTAAAAAACCCTTCGATACTGACATACTGCCTCACCTCTGGAACTGAAACCATCCAGCTTGAACAGCCACCAGCCAGCCCACGTCTACGTCTGTCCGACCCAGAAACACACTTTGCTGTCTGTGTCTCAGTTGGAAAAAGGGGAATTCACAGTTTTCATCCCCTCCCAAGGAGAAACGTGGTGTCCCTCAGCCCCCAGGGCCACCAGCCACCCAACAGAGCAGAAAAAATTAAGCAGACTGAAGCGATGCTCCACCAGATCTCACTTTCCCGAACTAGGCGGGTGCCTGAACATGGATGCTACCTTAAGATGGCTTTGCCTGGTGCAAGAACAGTGTGTGCCTACCCAGGGTGAAAGGATTTTGCAGTCAATAAAGAGTGGGGAGTGTTCCTTATTCACACCTCCAAACCAAACTCACACTGTCCTTCCAGTGCAATTTTACTTTCAGTCAATAGTTTTCTAAATAGATATTCCATCAGCTTTGTACTTGAGATCCTTCACAGCTATGGCATTTACAGCAAATCACATTATCTTGCTGCAGCCAGATTTTTGGCTAAAAAAAAAATATATATATATATATTCATATGAATAAAAGATTCCCTCACAAATGTCTTCAAGAAATACACCCCCAAATTCACAATGCCAACATTTTGCCTTGCACAAAAATAACATGAATTGGGAAGCTGTAACCAAATAGGCAAAGCCTGCTCCAGCAGGATGTCGCTCTGCTACACAAGCAGCAATGACCTCGGATGGTTTAATGGTGGAGGCAGGAAAGCCTGGCTGGGCCTGCTTCTCCTCCATAGGTATCAGCCAACAGCTATCTGTACAGACCACAGACGCTAAAGATACAGCCTTCAAAGCTGCAAAACATTCAACATCTCAGCTAGGGTGAATAGCCAAGTTTCCAGTGCATGGGCAGCTCAACACTCTTGGGAAGCTGGGCGTTTCAGACCCAAATATGTGTTTTATTTCAGCTTGTCGGTGTCTTTGCGTCCAAATTTCCACCGGTCTCACTTGGCTATGAAACTTTATCTCTACATGCCTAAGGAAGCCCCCTCCCCATGCATCGAGAGGCATAAGAGAAACAGTTCCCACGATGGCTTCCAAGATAACTCCCAGCTGTCCCACCCTGGATCAGGACACGACAAGACCTCTCTCCCCAGAAGAGAGTGTAGGTGAAGTGGTGCAACCTCTGCTCACCTGCCCATTGCTCCTCTCACAGCTAGCAAAGACTCGCAGGAATAGGAGGACTGGGTCAGTGCTTCCTCCAAAATGCATCAATAATGTTGCTGTTAGGTCCAACTAGACCCAAAGCTAAAAGCTCCCTAAACCTCCAGAGCTGCCCAGCCTAGTTGTCCTACCTACTTGCAACTGGTACATCTCAAACTTTCAAGCCTATGTCCTTCATGGTGGTTCCAACCTGCGTAAGTACGAGTCCCTCTGGCTTTCACTTATGTGGCTGGAAACACACGTCCCTGCTCTTTGCACTACAAATTACTGGGAAACCACCACAGGATCATACCTTCCATGCTGGTGGGGCGATGGTTAATGCCACCAAGTTGACCCTCTCTACTTTTTTAAGCTCAAATAGCCCCTTGGGACATTTTGCTGCAACCCAGTGGTTGCTCCATTTCCAGTAGTTTCACACCAGGTCAAATGAGAAATCAAACACAACCACAGAAAAACTAATGATGCTGCGAAGGGGGGAGGCACATCTGACTTCTCTCCAGGGGAAGGGAGATGTGGCCGTACCCAACAACATGGCCAGGTGGACTTCCCCACCCATCAAATATCACCATTTTTGGACCAAACCTGCTAGTGTGGAAGTTTTAACCTGAAAATAGAATGTGTGCATGGTGAAGTTCCCAAATAAAACCAAGTAACACTAAGCCTCTGTGCCTTACAGCCCAGGAAGGTAACATGGCCCAAGGACCTGGGGCTGGGGAGGTGACACACAGCAGATCTGCCCAGCCCTGCCAGCGACCTGGCGCAGATGCGCCCGTCACTGCAGATGGACACACGTACGCATGTTTTATGGACATGTGTGCGGTCCTTTCAGGCTGAAGACTCGGGTCCCTCCTCATCTGCACAGTTCGAATTAATTATACACTTTAATTTCATGAATTATTAATTTGATTCTGACTCGGCAGCTTACGATTATCCAGCGCTACAGACTATGCAATTCCAGCTTCATTAAAACATCACCAGCTGCCTGAGAGACAGACATTAAATAGCAGAGAGTAATAATAAAATTAAGCTCCCTGTGCATAGCAACAGAGTCTTCCCCAGCCGCACACAGCGAGGGCCCAACTGGTAAATAGGTCCCTTCCAGGAGCTTTATTCCCTTCCCGAGGCTGGTTGCACCCCGCTCCTTCACTGGGAGGATGCTGCTCCCGAGATACGAGGCGGTGGAGGACCTGGGGGTCTGCAAAAGCACCCCTGGGATGGGTGGCACGACCGGGCGACGAGGGCAAGCAGCATCCCCCTCCCAACGCCCTCCTCAGCGCCCGCAGCAAGGACGGGGAAGGCTCCAGGGCTAACATTGCCTCCAAATAAATAAAGCCGGAGCGCTGCCTCCCAGCGTCTCCCTGGCAAAACAATTTATAGAGGGAAAATGTCGGAATTTAGACATTCCATTTAGCTGCTTCAGAAATCTAAGGACCCCAAACCTTGTGGGATTTGAGAAATCGATGGAATTAATTAAGGGAGATGTCCAGCAGTCTCTGCTAAGTAATCAGCAGGTACAGTAGACCTGAAATTCTATAAAGAAAAATGGGAAGGGATGACATTGAAGGAGGCAGTGGGGATTAAAAAATGAGCATCCGAGTGGTAAAGGCGCACACCCATTGATCGCTGCATTACGGATTAAGGCTTCAACGAGCAGCCAGAAGATTCTGTAGCAGAAAATGGTTACAGAGGATGAGCATGAGCAGAGCGGATATATATAACCTCTGACAGCCGGGAACAACTGAGAGATGGAGGACAGCTCTGCGGCAAACCCCAGAGCAAGAAAGTTTTGGGGAAGGGGAGGAAAGGGAAGCAGAGGGGGGGTGGGCTCGGAGGGAGCCATTTTGTGCGAGGGAGACCTGCCTGGGAGGGAGCAGGTCCCCTGCCCACCCTGGGGAGGAAGGTGGAGTGGGGCACCCAGAGCCGGTGCCAGATGGGGGGCCATGGGGGTGGGCAGTGATGTGGGGAGGGGGCACTGGTGTGCCGGCCTGGGAGGCTGCTCCATCAGCAAACAGTTAATGCCTGGGAAGGAGGCACAGGCGAAGCAAACACAAACGCACAGACTAGACCTGCCTGCGCTGCCTGCCTGTCACGGGGCTCCCCAGACCACACTTCACCTCTCTGCCCTGCTGTGGGCTCTCAAGAAGACCACTGCCTTTAATCCTATGCTCCTTAGCAGTCCTGTGCTTTGGTTGCCCAACCATCCCACCTCCCGTGGGATGAGCGCATTCCAAGCCTGGGAAGGCACCGTCACCACTTAGACCATGTCCACACGGCAGCAGCTTCCCGAGGTCGCTCTACCCACAGCACAGCCCTGGGATGCACAGCTAGCTGCCCCCAAGAGCCAGGCTGGACCCTCTTCACCAGGGCAGCTGCGGGCAGCAGCAGGCAACACTGCGTTCAGGGGCAGGTCGCCAGTGAGCCCCATCCACCCCCAGGAAGGAAACAAGTAGGGCATGATCATGTCTCCAGACACTCTGGGTATGTATGGGAGGGGGATAAAGCAAGATCACCCAAGAGGTGCCACCCTGAAGCCCCCAGCCCACAGCCACCCCACTGCACAACGCTGGCACCACATCTGTGCCACCATTTGGGACCAACCACAGACCAGATGTGCTTCTCCAGAGGTCCCAAGCATCACCCAAACCACCGTACCCGATGACGCTGTACGGCAGCTGGTTCAGACAAGGTTTCAGCAATGTGGTGAACTCGATTTTTCATGCTTAAAACGGATCCTTGCCGGGAACATTACAGCTGCATCCAGCGCCTTGCGCAAACAGAGCTGCTGCCTGGAGGAAACCCTTGGGAAGCAGCAGCACCCCACCCAGCCATCCTGCCTTCCTGGTGAAAACTGAATTGGGATTGCTGGAACATTTCAATGTAAAATTTCAAAAATAAAATCCAACCCCCTGGAGCCACATGCAGTGGCAGCTCTGTGACTGTGGAGGTCGCGGGGCCAGCCCCCCGTCACCCTCCAGCCCACTCCTTATACATATGCATTGTTGTAAGCCAGCACGAGCTAAATGTCAGCGGTGCCAGCACACGCGAGCAGCTGGAGGGGACCCTGGCTTTGCAGGACAAAGGCAGGTGCTTTGGGGTACCGGAGGCAAGGACCGGCAGGGTGCAGAGGGGAGAAGGACTCACCCCACACATGGATGCAGCCATGGGCACCCAGCTGCTTCGGGCGGTGGCTGCAAGCTGGTGAGGCCGTTTGCAGCTCTGTGGGTGCCTGGACAGGTCCGGCAGCCCCTGTGCTCCCATCCCAGCACTGCCGCTCCCACCACCACCACTCCCACACACGCAGGAGTATCTTCATCCTTCAGCCCTTAAATATCTTTCAAAAATCTGCTGGGGACCAAAAAAGCAAGGCTGAAGGTCGTGGGCAGTTTGAGCCAAACCCAGTGAGAGCGTCCTGCCTGGGGCAGAGTCTGCAAAAACATCTTCCCTCTGCAGTGCGAGCTGGGCCACCTCTCCAGTCCTGCAGGAAACACACAGCTGTGCTTGCACGGGCAACCTCATGGAACATCTGGTTTACCCCTCTTGTGTGGCTCTGGGAGACACAGCAGGACACCAAGTGAACCTTGTCCCCTTCATCATCGACAAAGACAGCATCACCTTCTCCACTGCTAGTTGAGGGACATGGAAACCCCGGTCTCTGTGCCAAGCAAGCCACAGGGACCAGAGGGTGCAGCACGGGCAGTTGCCCGTTCCAAGCAGAAGCAAAATGCTCCTGCATGCAGGAGGAGGAGCCCCTGACCCAGCACGACAAGACACCACCATAAAGAGGCCATGACCTCATGAGAAAGATGGGTCTAGCAGATGCAGCAGCATATAAGCAGCTCAACCCTTCTCCCCAGAAAGGCTTCCTCTGCTCAGGCCAGACTCTGAAGGCTCTCTCTGCCACCACGACTCCTCACATCCTTGGATCAAGCCTCTCTGGCTCCAGCCCTAGGTTCCCTCAAGCCAACTCCAACCTGCCCCCAGGCAGGAGCTGCCAAACCCACAGCCCGAGCCGACAGCAACGCCTTGAAATCACACTTGGGAGGCCTTACGGGTGCCCAGCGACACGTCAGGCGGTGTGTGTTTTACCATCCATGTGTCGAAGAGCCCTGAGCAAAGGCTGTAGCAGATGCAGAGCATTCAGCGGATTCCTTCCCCTGGCTGCATTACAGCGGGAGGCAGGGAGCAGCCTCGGCCTCTGCCCCCCGCCTCCCCAGCCCCCAGCAGGCATTTGGCATCCAGCGCCACGAGCTCCCGGGGCAGGCATGCTCGTTGCCACAAACATCCTCCCTCAAAGCAGGACGCCTTCTCCCATGGGGCAAACATTAGTGGGACAACTGGAAACGTTCAACTTGATTATAATGCTTTAAGAAAAGGTCACGGTGAAATTTCAGCGCTTTACCTTGAGCTCTGTTTGTTCTCTACAGGATGAGATGGGAAGAGTCAGCTTGCCCTGGCTCGTGGCATCCGCGTAGCTCTGATTGCATTTCACGGGCCGGCAGCATGCTGTTGAACCACAGCAAACCCCCCAGCTCTGGGGACCAAGATAAGTCACCGCGGACATGCTTGCAGGGGGATGTGCTGGACCACCACACACCATAGCTGGACCACCACACCATAGCCAGACCATGTTTTCACTCCAAAAGTTGTCCAACCCTTAGCTCATTTTGCCCCATGCTTGCATTTCTGCTGTCAAAACAGGCCAAATACACCCAAAACGCACGGAAAAGCAGCCAGCGATTCCTAGACAGCATCCTCCTCGGAGTCAGGAAGGTTTTCCAGCACGCCATTTGGCTTCATCTTTTCAGGCCTCAAAAGGAGCTGTGCCCAGAACTGCAATGAGGCAGCAGCACTGCAGGACTCCAGCATCACTCAAGCGTTGCCCAGACCACGGATGACCCTCAGCCACTACACCAGCTTCACCAGCACCTTTCCCTGCTCCCAGAGAGGGACGGCAAGCAATGGCAGCCATTACTGAAGGACTGACATGGTTTCCGCCAGCACTATGAGCAGGACCAGGTCTCAGACATCACTGAGCAGCGTGAAGCTCAGGAGCATCCCAGCTTCCCCAGCACCTATCCTTGTACAATTGATTTGGGACTCATTAACAAGCCACTTTGCTCTCCAAGCCGAGGTGCACAAGGACAACCCACCAAAAGGCCCACAGCTGGTGCAGAAGGTGGCCAGCGCTCCCCAAAACGCATGGGCACAGGAAGAGGAGCAGCCTAGCATCCCTCCTCTGTGCATCGGAGTGGGAGCAGCTCTGACCCGCAGCAAAGGGTTTGCTATCAGTTGAGCGAGAGAAAAACCAAGGTCAGTTTGTGGCCAACTGCCCCCAGCAATGTTCCTGCTGCAATAATTATATCTGTCGTCCAACTACTTGCTGCCGGGGGAGGTCTCAAAGGGTCTCCACGCAGAGCGAGGAGATAAGCACTAGTGGACATGGAGCCCTCTGCAGCCACTGGGGTTGGGGCTGCCAGGTCTCAATCCAGGCAGGTGAAATGGGAGGAAAAGCCTCTGGGAGCTACCTTCAGCTAGGATGACTCCCCTGGAAAAGGCAGTCAGCAGAGGGTTTTGGGGGCAGACTTTAAAACAGTCACCTCCAGCAAACTGGACCAAAAGCCTGAGGTGCCAAGCGCTCTCACAGCACCTGGAGGTGGCTGGGAAGGGCTCAGCATCCTTCCCCAGAGGTGGTGGTGCAATCCAGCCTGCAAAGTGCTCCCCAAAGGGGAAACAGTCCGAGACACTACCACAGCGCAAATGATTCTTTCCTGACGCCTACTGATGCAGCCAGAGCGCAGGGCTGGCATGACACTCCTCCATGAGCTAGGACGCAGCTGGTGGGTCCCCTCGGCAGCATCCTTCCACTGAAAGCCAACCTCGGCGAAGGCAATGCCTGCTTCAAAGCCGGGGAGGACAGAATCAACTCTTCAGCTTGTCGGTGGGGCCGTGGCAGACCCAGGAGGCAGGCAGGCCCTTGTCCCCACAGCGCTTGCTCTTGCTTTTCCGGAGCACGCAGACGCACCTGCCCGCAGAGCCGGGATGCTGTATTCCCACCACTCCGGCAGTGCCACTTGCAACAACTCCCAGCTGCTGCCAAAAGGTATTTTTAGCTGCATTATTTATTTGAACACCTGCCTGAGACTTCAAGGCAGAGTACAGAGCCTGAGCAGCGGAGGGAGGGAGGGAGGAACGGCACCATGAGATCTGGACCACTTCCACTGGAAGATTCGAGAGTGGAGACACGGGCGCAATGGTGCAAGACTCGGGCCATGCCGAGGAAGAGGATGGCGTGGCCGGGATCACACACCTGCACCACAAACAGCACCAGGTTAACCCAGCTGCTCCGAACAGTTGAGTACCAGTGCAGACTGGGAAGATGCTCTAGCCACCTTCCTTGAGAGACTGCCTTCAGGGAAATTGGGCTCGTTAGGTATCCAACCACACATGATTTCAAGATGCTCTGGCCCAACGTGGTGTGTGCAGCAGGAACGCCCAGGTCTCATTGCTGTACATCATTCTTCCGCACAATCCCATTTTGGGGAGAAAACTCAGCAGAACTGCCCTCTTTCAAAATGCCTTTTCTCTGCACAAAACCGATTCCACCCCAAAACCAGCCTGTTGCCCTGTTTTGGAGAGCCAACCCCAGAGAAAAGAGGACAAAGCAAGCAGAAAGCGAGGGAAGGAGGGATGCTGCAAGGAAGGACAGACATACTTCACTCTTCTTCCCAAAGATGGAGATGCCCTCAGGGGTTTGGGGATGCCATGGGGTAATTGAGGAGTAAACGGAAATGATACAACACCCCTGCATTATTTTTGCAAGCCTTTCTTGCCACCCCATTTACTGATGTGAACAAAACCCGCTGCCTCCCTGCCCTTCTGCTCAAATATTCCCCCTTTCTCACTGAAATCAGCCAGGAAAAGGAGGCGGTGGGGGGAAGAAAAAAAGAAAAAAAAGAAAAGATCATCTAAAAATAAAGGCCAGGCCAGAGTATGTGCCTCTTGGTTGGGCTCCTGTGCTTACAGATCTGCTTATTTTGGCCTATCTCTCCCCAGCGATAAGGCAGCTAACAGCCCGTTATCAGCCAGTCGGTGAAAATGTGCTCCAGCCTGATTAGGGCTCAGTCTTTGCCAAGGTTATAAACAGCCGTTATCGTTCTCCCAAACAGAATAATCCGGACAGTATCAGCTCAGAAACATATGGGCCACACAGCGAAGATAGCCGCTGACGGACACTTCATTTTAATTGTAACGAGTGGTTAGCAGCAGCCTCCAGACAACAGACACAACTGCCCAATTGGCAGTGGGTTTGCATCTCCTCCTGCATCCCTCCTCCCTCCTGCTCGCCGCCGGTTTTCTCCTCTCGACTTTGCAACCCCTGGGCGAGCCTGCCTGTAACGCTGGGAGAGCCCTGCCCCGTTCCCGTGGGGCTGGGGGGGAACTGGGCAGGCAGCACCCTCCTTATCTCCGCAGGTAGAAAACCAGCACTCGCCAGCGTGGCCATGTCACACCTGATGTGCTTATGGCCAGGCTGGCGTGAGCAGGGAGCAAGACGGTGCACGAGGCCGCTGCGATGGTGGGGAGGCACCTGCGCCCACCTCTCCGCAGGGGACGGCGGCAGAGTGACGGGTCCCCACCGGAGAGCGCGGGGCCCACGCGCCTGGGTCCCCGCTCCGTGCAGCACATCCCAGCGTTTCCTCGCTCCCTGCCCGCGTGCCAGCTCGGCAGCAGGCAGGGTGCGGGAGGAGGGAGAGCAAACCCTCATTTCACATTCTCCCAGTGTCCCTTCTGTGTCATACTTCTTTTTTTTTTCCCCCTTTCCCCCCTCCCTCTTCCCAAAAGGGGTGGTTTAGCTCAGAGAGTCTTAAACACATTTGCATTCCCAAGACAAGCTTAGGCATAAATTCATCTCAGTGCACGGGTCTTTTTTTCTTTTTCATCCCCATCCTCCTTCTTTTCCTCCCCTCTCCTTTTCTCTCCAAACCCGAAATGAATTCAGAAAGAACCTTTGCAATTCCAGCACCGTTGCACTGCGCAACGCAGGATTACAAGGGATCTGAGGGCTTTCCTTTTCTTCCGACTCACGGCGTGCAGTGTTGCTGCTTGGTTTTGTTATTAACAATATGCAGAAATAAGGCTCTTAGCCCCATTAGCCGCACTAACCTTCTTTCTGCCTTCTTCTCCAGCCAGCCCTGGCTCCCAGAAATCACACTTGAGCTCCAACCCCTCTGCAGTCCAAAAGCAGAGGGAAAAGGGGAAACCCCCCGAAAAACCCACAGCAAAAATGCTAACATGGGGAGGCAAGCCGAAAACCTTAGGAGGACCCAGGACTGAGCTTCAAGCCACAGACGCTTTCTCAGATAATCTGTATTCCTATCTCGGTGCCAGCGGAGCTGTGATCAGAATATCCAAGGTCTCATAAAAGATTCAGGGCTTATTGACTTCCCTGCCTTCGCTGCCAGTTCGTGGTGCTCCTGCCTGCTCCTGCTCAGCCTCCAAAGCACTTGCTGCCCCCTGCAAGTTGCCATTGCACATGCCCAAGTTGAAGACACCTAACTCCTGTGGCTGTGCTGGCCCAGGTGGATGTCCAGACTAAGCTGGGGAATGTATTCCTGACCCCCAACCCCAGCGCGAGGCATTTCAGGAGAGCCTTGGCGCCAATGGACATCCCCATCCCAGAGCAAACCCCTCTTAGATGTCCCCATGGCCACTCCAGCAGCACTGGCCACTGCAGCGGGCAGGTGATGCTCCACATACAGCAGGCAGAAGAGTCGATTTCTGAGTTATTTTAATTCAAGTCACACATTTAGGTGAAATCAACCCCAAGCTGGAAAAGGAAGACTTACAGCAGGGACCCCTCAGGAGCAGGTTTCCCCCCAGATCATAGGCGGGATGAGCTCTCCAAGGGCTGCCTTCGGCAGCACTGCAGCCTGGTTTTGCTGCATAAGCAGCCCCGAGCAAACGTGCCGACCAGAGAATCCAGTCCCTGAAAATTTATGATCAGTGTTACTCGGCTGCGGCCTTAAGGAGAAGGCAGAGGATAGGGGCAGGCACCCAGCTCTTTGGAACATGCCATCCCACCATCACTCACGTACTTACTGGGTTTAGGCACAAAATATCAGGTGAATGGTGAACATGGAATAAATTGTGTAGTTTATATACTGGAGGTCTTCATACATCAGTTACACAGAGCTGCCCGTGAACACCACATACAACCAAGCATGATATAACCATCAAATCCACCCAGGCACCCTATTAACTGTATTTCCACATCACCTAAAAGCCTTACAGGTGCATCAAGACTCCATACTAGAAGGCACTGCATAATATAGAAAATAAATCCATATAAAAATAAAATACTGCATAGGAACACCTAGATTTATATATACATATATGCTCAAACACACACACACGCGCTTGTTTGTTTACATACCGTATGTGCATACACCCTCATACACCACGTGCGTATACACCCCCGCAAGGCATACCCAGACACGTACATATATACGTATCTGCACATGGATATAGACTATTTATACATACACAAACTATACAAACGCTCTACGCACCCTGCTCGGTGACAGCTCAGATTTTCAGTAATATCATAATATTATTTTTTAGATCAGTTAAGGTATAAAATGTGCGCTCTCTCAGTCTTTAATATTAATAAGTCTTGTAACTAGCAGTTTCTCGTAGCTCCGAATTCTTGAGCACAACTAGAAAGGGCACTTATCCTGAAAAATCTAATAAATTTACAGTTTTATATACTTCCTTCAATTGTAAAAGTCTTGTTCAATAAACTTTAAAATGCCACTATAGAGCAATAACACAGACAGTATAAACCCAGCCCTGGGAAAGCTGTGCAACCAGAAATTGTTCCCCTTTCTGCTACAGCAATAAAGTTTTATATGTTTGAACTGACTGTAAAAAGGTTTGAATGTTGGCAACTGGGGAATAATCTGTCTTCTTTATAGTTATTATCATATTTCCCACAAGACCCTTTGGTCTGTGTCAATCCTTCTCGTATATGACACCTTTGTACTGTCAGCGAAAGCAAGAATACTTAACTTTTTGCGTGCGCGCGCGGCTGTGACTGGAGGTCCTTTGCTCTGCTTTTCTTCAGATTACAGCACCCGGGAATAAATTACCTGTGACGTGCTGCAGTGGAAGCCTTTTACCAAATCAAGCTGATTTGGAGTGCAGAGCTCAGGGAAAAAAAAAAAAAAAAAACAAAAAAGAAAAAGAAAAGAAAAGAAAAAGATGTGTGTACCGGTTCTCAAGGTGCCAGGGTTAAGAGTGGCTGCCACTGAACGGGGATGCCGCAGTCCCCGTGGCCTCCCAGGACACTGCGGTTGCACCTCCAGGGCAGGCAGCATCCCCCATCAGTGGCATTTCCCTGCTGCTGTTTCATAAGGGAATTTAGTTCGAGACTGGTTCCTCCTGCCTCTCCACCACCATCGTAAGGTGAGGGCAGGTCCAGCACCAGGTTCAGCAGTTGGAGCCAGAGCACCCAGATCCCTCCTGGACAGAAGCATTTTAGGGATTCTCGCTGACCCCCGAAGAAATCTGATCCAGACCCCAAAAAAGCAGTAGGCAAATGCAAGGAAATTCCTCAAACTCATCCATTTCACAAACAGATGATGTTTTAATCGGTTGCAATTTTTAACTAGGAGCTCACAAACTAAGATGAAGAAAAATGTTGTCACGAGACCTACAGCAAGCCTGGACCTTGGCACCATCCATGCAGGGCTGATCTTCAGAGGAGCCGCTGCAGCAGCAGCTGTGAGGTGCAAGGGTGCAGGGGAACCCAGTCCTCAGCCCTCAGCAGCCCCATACCATGCAATCCCCGACCGCGGGCCATCTTTCAGGTGACAAAGATGAGGCTCAATCAGAGATTGAGATGTCAGAAGAAGTGATGTTAAAGCACGTTTGGAAAATGAAAAATGAGGAGTCACCAGGACCAGATAATACCTGCCTAAGAGTTCTGCAGGGACTCAGAAATAAAATGATTGCATATTTTCATTAGCAGCTCAATCTCTCATTACACTAGAGGACACAAAGTGTCATACCCTATTTTTAAAAAATGGAGTGAGATGAGCCACAGATTCACCGACTTGTGAGTCTCACTTCAGTACTGGCTAAGATGATAAATAGATCGGATAAAGCCTCGAGATGGACACGATACCACCGAGATTAACTAGCAGTGCCTGTAAGGAAGAAGAAAACATACTTCGCTAATCTATTACAACTGCTGCGCACCCAGCAACAGAAGGTGTAAAGCACAGTTGGTGTTGTCTGGAGTCCCCCAAAGTTTCATCAGTCAACAAATTTAACTCTTCTCCCAGCAAAAGCAAGGACTAAAGTTTGGTTAAGAGGTGGAAGAGAGCAGAAATAAATGGCTTTTTCACCAAGGCCATGGGTGTAGGAGGTTTGCCCAGGGCTGCTTAGTAAGTTTATTGCCAGGAGAAGAGCATGAGCAGCAGCAGGTTTGAGGAGAACATGAGCAACAGGGGTTAGCAAGGACTCACGAAGGCTGAGCTGCTCCTCCAAGGATGTGTGAACGAAGCTCCATGAGCTGGAGATAAGATGGTGGGTAAAAGTCAGCGAGGGTAAAATGCACAAGGAAGTAATTTAATTACTCACACACACTGACTACGACAAACTTTGCACAGTCAGGCTGGACGCCTAGCGAAGCGTGAAGGGAAGGGGCGGTAAAGGCTGCCAGGGCAGCCCCCCGCCCGCAGGCTTCTCACCCCCTGCAAGCCCATCATCCTTGTGAGAAAGATGGAGAGACACTCTTCACACCAGGGCCTGTAGTGCTAGGACAAGGGGTAATGGTTCTAAACTAAAAGGGGTCAATTTAGATTTGATATAAGGAAGAAATGTTTTATGATGAGGGTGGTGAGGCACTGGAAGAGGTTGCCCAGAGGAGCTGTGGGCCCCCGTTACTGGAAGCGTTCAAGGTCAGGTTCGACAGGGCTTTGAGCATCCTGATCTCATGAAAGGTGTCCCTACCCCTGGCAAGGGGTGGACTAGATGAGTTTTGAAGGTCCCTTCTCCAACCCAAACCACTCTGTGATTCTGTGGTCCTGCAGACAGGAGATAACGCCACCCATGAGGTCTCCTCATGGGGGAGCTATGGAGAGACTCTACATGGAGAAGGGATGCAAATGAACACTAAATGCTCATTAGCCTTCATAACACAATTTGATAGTTAAGTGGGTGACTGGAAAACCCATCAATGCAAACAAGAAGAAGAGGTCAGAGTCACACCCAGCCTGCCCCCCCGAGGTGTAACCACAGAGCTGGAAGGGCACCAACCACCACAGCTTCTCCCCACCCAACCTGTGCCTCCAGACATGAGAAATGGCCTTTGAAACACAAACCGAGCACCACAGCCACAGCGTTCCAGTTCTGGACCCCAGCTTAGCGCTTTGTGCAGCTGGGCACGAATGAAGGCCAAGCCCCTAGAAAGGCCAGGTTGAGGGCCACCGCTTCTCCTGCCCAGTGCTCCTCACCTGACTGGCTGAGCCCCCAGGACCTCTGCACCCACCCTCAGCAGGTCCCCAAACCCAAAGCTACCCCACGCGAGCCATCGGGCTGCTGCCTGCTGACAGTTGCACCCCCTTGCACCTCCCAAGCAGCACAAGTCCCTTTGCTAACGAGCGATGAATAAATCTCTTGGTGCTCACCATGAAGATGCTCCATCCTGGGCTTGCAGCAAGCCCAGCTGTGCAGGAAGGGGGGTCTGCAGGAACCTGGGCAGCTCTCCCCTCACTCCACATGGATAATCCGGCTCTTCCCACTGCACCTCAGCATCCCAGTCCCGAAGTCCCGAACCTGCTGGATCTCAGGGCCACAGGAGAGCGGGGCATGCACCCCCCCATCCCACCCTATCCTGCCAGTGGAGTGGCGAGGGTTAAGTCCAGCCGGCAAGGCGCATCTCTGTTGCAAGAGTCCATTACCTCCCGCCACATTACCTCATTCATTTCTTATATGCGGATGGTTTATTCTCCCATGAGCACCCTCGCTGGCAGACATGGCTAGTGTAAAGTCCCCTCCCTCCCCTGTATTTCTCTATCCATCACATTTAACACTCTGACAGTAACAGTCTATAATGTTTCTATTCTACAAAACCGCTCTGTCAACTCCGGGCTTCCAGAGCAGCAACTGAGGAAAATAAATAACATCAACGCCAGGCCCGACAGTATCACAGCTTGCTTTCTGCTGGGTGTTTTTTGGGTTTGGTTTTTTTTTTTTTGTTGTTTGGGTTTTTTTTGTTTGGTTTGTTGGGTTTTTTTAGGAAGGGAAAGGAAGAGAAAAAAAGGAGAGCAAGAGAGAAAGGGTAAAAAAAGTGCAGGTGTATAACGTGCAAGGAGAGATGGGTAGGAGTTTCCTTCCCACCCAAACTAAGGGCTGGGAGACCCTCGGAGGGGAGCACGGCACTTCTGACACAGAGGAAGGGGGAGCCTGCCACCCCTCTCACCCTGCGCCCCAGGGACACGGTGGCTTAGGGGCGGGGGAGGCAGAGGACCGTACCCAGCTCCCCTTCAAGGCCAGCTCTGCCTCTGCCAGCCAGGCTGAGTGCAGGCAGACCGGCAGCTGCCCGCACCCAAGGGCAGGAATGGGCTGGGCAGCGCTTGCAGAGGCTGTTTGGGGGAGCTAAGGCTGGGCAGCGAGGTGCAGAGGGGCTGCAGCTCTAGGAGATCTTGGAGATGAAGGATTCAACCTGCCGTCGCCCACCGTAACTCCCACAGACCCCGCAGCAGCAGCAGGCAAAACCCCATCTGCTCCACACCAGCCCCAGGTCAGAAATCACTAATCCACTTAAATAATCCACTCCGGCTCATGGCTTAGTGGCCTCACGGTGTTTTCCATCTCCTTTCGCTCCTGTGAAATTCCCTGGAGTCAAAAGCAAGCACATGGCCACAGCTCCGGGGTTTGCCTGCTCCTTTCTGCAGCTGCACCAGTAACCCCAGCACCCAGCCATAGGGGAACCACACCCATGTAAGTATTACCAGCAAATACATGCACGCACGCATGCATGCATAAATAAATAAATAAATAATAACAATAATACTAATATTAATAATAATAAAGAACACCTTAAGAAATTGCCTGGCATTTTATAAAGTGAAAATGAAGCAGAAAAACTCCGCTTTTTTTCAGTATTTTTGCTTTTCCTTCATAGGACTATGTTGGTGTTTAAGTCACTGTCTGCAAGCTCGCCTGCCTTCTGCATAAGCTGCGCAGGCTTGACAAACAGAGACCTGCTCAGGTGGTATTTTTCATTGGGGAAAAAAAAGAAAATAACATGCACAAGAACTTTTCCAATCAGTCGGAGAGAGACACAGCCCTTGACAGCCCTGCAGACTTGGAGGCTGTGCTCACCAGACAGCTTACGGAAACCGGCAGGGGTGCACCCGCCTGCGGCAAAAAGATGATGAGGAAACGCAAGTGAGGGCCCGAAGGGATGCTCGGAGGAGAGAGAGGTTTGGAGGACTCAGAAAACACAGGGGGTAGGTAACCATCCTCACAGCACCCTGGTGATTCACTTCCGCAGTCCCTTTGTATCAAGCAGCTCTGAAATCAAGCTGACATCCTCCAGCTTGACACCAGACAGGGCCACCACCAGCTCCGGATAGGGATGTGCATGGGGCTACGCCACCCCACATCTCAATGACTCCTTCAAGTAAAAAAAACAACAACAAAAAACAAGAAGGGGGAAAAAAAAGAAAAAAGAAAAGAAGAAAAAAAAAGAGCAAGCAGAAAACTGTTCCCTCTTTTGTTTACATACCTGCCAAAGGCTGACGGTGGCTGCTGTCAGTCATTTGTATGAGCTGACTGTTTTCTAGCCGAAAGCAACACAAGCAATAGCAAGGCAAGAAATAAAGGGATGGATCCTCCTCTGAGAGCCCCACGCCACCCCCCCAGCTCACCCTGCGAACTCTGCTCTGGGAAGAAAACACACCAAGCAACCAGAAAGGCTTCAGGTTTGGAAAATGAACTGTGTTCTCAGACTCCTTGCAAGAGAGAGCATCACCTCTGCAGGAGAGACCTCCGAGCAATGCTAGCCCTGAGCTCTGCTGAGCATCCAAAATTCAGAGAACTTGGCCAGAGATGGACAACATCTGCACCTGAGCATCCTCTCTGGGATTCCCCTGGAGAGGGTGGGCTCACGTGGCGCCCACTGCAGCTCAGGCTCGCTGGCCAGACCCTGCCTGCCCTCTGCACCACAAGCTGGGCTTTGCTGCAAAGCCCCTGGAGCTGCTCAGATAACCCTCTGAGCCAGAAAGGATGTTACTGGAATTTGGGCTACCGTCTGGAATGAGCTAAAGGATTAGGACTCCAGAAGCAACTATCTTTGCCACAGACTCCCGGTCCTCTGCTGGGAAGTGAGTTTATTCTGCTACAAAAAGAAACTTCTCACTTGCAAAAGCAAGAATAAAGCTTCCCACAGAGGTCTGACAGCATAATATGCATGCAAGCCCGAGTGTACACACACACCTCCCGCATACAGGCACGCTCGCAACAGGAACGTGCAAGAGAAATACAAAGAATTAAGTAGCACTGAAAGGTACAAACCAAACTCCGAGCTTTGATGTGAAAAAATGCACAAATGCATTTTTTTTTGTCAAGGTGTATTATTTTCCATTCATAAATATTCACCTTAATAGCTATATATGTACCCAGATAAAATTTGTATTTAGCTAAGCCCTGTCACTGGGAAGTGTGTTATTTGCTCTTTGATCACTGTCGTTACTCAATATATTAAAAAAAACACCTTCCTTTGCCCAACATGAGAGGAGAAACTGGGCGCTGGGACTGATCACAGTGCAACCAGTGAGCAGCCCTTGGAGAGAAACATTTGCAAACAGTTCACAGGCTGAGATTTGTTTCTGGAACCCAGTTGTGTTTCTGTATAATTAATTCATTTCCTATTTAGTTTTGCATCAGGATTTGCTGACAAACAGTTCACAAAGCTATGAAGTAAAAGCAGTAGGTTTGGGAGCAGCGGGGAAAGCTCCCAATTTTTTTATTTATTCCCCAAGCCCTGGCGAGATGCAATGCCCTGTGGATTGACACGGCAAGTTTGGCTGTTGTATGAAATAGCCCAGCCTTCCAGGTCTGCTGTCAAAATTCAAGGCTGGAGGCTTGCCCGCAAGACCAGCCACATCTTCCACTGCTGCCCACAGCAGAGTCCTCCAACGGCCAGAAATGACGGAAGCAGCAGTGCACGGAGGCAGGGAAATCCATCCATCCTAGCGTCAAGAAACGTAAGATTTGGGCTGGTTTTTTTTGCAGGGTGGAAGGGAAGCGAGGACGCAGAAAATCCTGCAGTCAGAGCGCAGGCAGCCCTGCAGTGGCACCCCAGGCTCAGCGCCCCGGGGGTCCCCCGGGAGCGGGCAGCGTGCGCAGCAGAGGGCAGCAGTGCCAAAGGCACCCGCTGCTGCCGGCAGCCCCCCCCATCGCCAACAGGCCCACGGCCCCACATTTCTCGCCACGCACTTAGCACGAAAAAGGAAAGACGAGGCAGAAAAAAAATGTCACCGGTCATTTGATCCCTTTCCTTTACAGAATGCTTCGTGCCGCTTACCAGAGTCAGAAGCAGCGGTGAACGAAACCAAACTTAAGCCCTTTTTGCTGCTCCTCCAACGCTGCGAGCTTCACCCAGGCGCAGGTGCCTGCTTGCAAGGGCTGCATCGCCACAGCGCTACCCATCAAACCACTCCTGGCTGGGGCTCGGCCGATGGGCCCCGTGCTTGGGCAGTTCTAGGCTCCGAAAAACCCAGGCGCTACTGCTGAGGAAAGGTGAAGAGGATTGTGATGAAAGCCACGGGGGAGGCCTAGCATGCAAGCAATGCATCGCTGCGAGCATCCCTGTGTTGCTGTGCGCATCCTTGCATCGCTGCGAGCATCACTGCATTGCTACAAGCACACACACCCCGCAGCCCGCCTGCAAGAAGCCAGGGGGCCAGCTCAGCTGCGAGCAGCGCAGCAGCCCCCCTGGGCCACAGCCCCATTCTGCACACCCTCCTCTTGCCACGCTCCTGCCTAAAGCCCACCTCTGGAGACGATAACAGCTAATGAAACCTACGGCCCGCGGATAACGGGAGATCAGGCAAAGCAGCGGCAGCGGTGGCAGCAGCCAGGCTGCCGAGCGGGCTGGGATGCATGTAATCAGAAGGGTTATCTAATGCTAGTTTCATTCTAATTGAGTCACTACCATATGTCACCCTGCAATAACAACGCAAGCAGCATGCAACTGAATACATATTTAATTCACATAATGGGTACAACAGTAGAAGTAATCAAGGCAGTTTGCCATAAGCCATAAAGAAGTGTAGCGTGTTCCTATCCAGGAGCAGCCTGCGCTCGGGGAGAAGGGGATGGCAGGGGCATCGCGCCGCTGAGAAAGCTGCAAAGGAGGGGGGAACCCCCCCACAACGCGCCCTGGCATGGATTGAAGGTGAGGCGGCCATTCGACACAAATGGAAATCAATGGCAGAATATTGTCGACGGATCGTTAGCCCCTTCAATATAATTAACAGTAATGGATTTATTGGCGGAAATTTAATGATTTGAATGTTAAATACCAGCCTGGAATTGTGGTGCACAGTCCAGCCGAGGGGTGGTTGCTCTGCTCCCAGTTTCAAAAAGGACCAAAAAACTGGAAAAATCAACCCAAGCCAGAAAAAGGTACAACCCCAGGGGCAGGGCCAGGCAGCAGTGGCCATCCCTGCTCCCAGCTCACCCTCCTCTTCCAGTGGCACCCGACGGCCCCGCTCGCTGCCTTCATTTCCTCCCGCAATGAGAAGATTAATACGATTGAGGACCACTCATCAATATCTTTGGACAGATCAACCGGAGTTTTCATTAAAGCTATATTAATGCTTTTGGATACACAGCTGTGAACGGGTTAGGCTTTGAAACTAAGGCCCAGAGAGGAAAGAAAAGAGGTGAGGAGCAGTGTCCGCTCCCAGCTGGGAATTAACAGAAAGCCGGATGGTTCCCTCGTTAGCGGCCTCTCCCACCAACATGTTTTGATGTATATTTCATGAGCATAAACAAACATTCATTTCACTTTGGGAAGGTGCTTGCTGTAATGTATTGGCAGCCTCACCAGCAATGAGGGGACATTAATTTCAATTCTGGTGTTTAAACACTTTGTTGAGTCCCAATCATTCATCCCTGCCTCAGCACAGCCCTGGCATGGAGAAACAACGGACAAGCAGAGCCCCAGCCTCACCCTTCTGCAGAGCCGGCTGGAGTTTATTTGCTATTTAAATGACTTAAGAAGGACCAGACATTAGGAAAGAGGCGGCTCTACCTGGCTGCTTGCCTCTGGGTGCAGCCTTCAGCCATCCCATGTATCATTGGAGAAAGGCTCCCTGCCTATGCTGGGAAACACCAGCCCTGGAGAACAGGCTCCAATGAGTATCTGCAGCTACGATGGACCACAGGACGTGCCAGAGATGGAAGGGGACATCTATGCTGGAAGACTCCTAGGTCTTCCAGGATTCCTCAAGCCCTCCACCTCTGTATCCCCATTAAATTCCCCAGGGAAATACAGGTACGGATGCAGGCGGCTGCATCTTATCTCTGTCCCTGGCCCTTGGCTCCTTGCATGCACTGTTGAATAGATGGAGATGGCAGAAACTGTGCAGAGGAGGGAGCAAGAGGGGCTGGGGCATGGAGAGCGGTGACATCTGGGAGTGGGAAAATGGGAAGCAAATACAGTCTGGAAAAGGACATGGAGTCCTGCTGCACAGCAGAGAAGAGCAGGACAGGCTGAAGAAAGACTGGCTGGAAAGACATCACCGCTTTTATTACTCTCACGTGTCTGTAAGAGGTGACGCTGCTCGTGGAAAGGCTTTTTACACATCATCTGTGGGTTAAGATGCATGGAAACAGCAAAATAGGAAAATTATGCCTTCACAAAATAGTGACGTGTTGTTTACGTGAATGCCGAGGGTTTTGCTTATCCCATCCCTCCCTGAATACTCACCACCACCCAAAAGGAAGAGGGGAGCTCCAGCAGTTCCCCCCTTAAAAAAAAAAAAAAAAAAAAGGAGAGGTCACATCAAAAGACTAACAAATATTCACCTGAAGAGCCAAGACAGGCGAGGGCAGCGAGGAAGATACCACACACTAGGACAGCCAGAGCTGCCCCTTGTTTTTCCTCCCACTTTTATTCTCCTGCTTCTTTTTCTGATCACCAAATACGCAAGATAGTCTACACATGACTTAAGACTTAAAAGAAGTTACAGTATCTGACAACACACCAACAGCTCTCTGGGAACACCACAGAGACATTGTGGTTGCTTTACATTATAAAGCATGCACAAAGAGACATAGACACACACACGCTCCTATCTAGTTCCACATAAATGCAGGCAATGCCATAAAAACACCTCTCCTTTCACTTTGTTTTGTGTGATCTGCTTTGTGGGGATGTTGTAGAGGCAGCAGCACTGTCTCCCTTCTCATCCACACATCACCTTGTTTCTAAGAGTAAAAAAGCTGCTTTAAGAAGAAAACACATTAATGCCTAGAAAGGAGCTTATGACAAGAGAGCTGCCACAATGAGGGCCACAAGGCAGTCAAGCACTGAGGGACAGAAAACATCTTGTCCCCAAACACCTTCTAGGGTATGACCCCAGTGAAAGGGTTCTCATCAACATCAGGTGCTTCAGGAGGCACGACGGTCCCTTGGTACTGAATGGCTAATTCAGCCCCATTAGAGGTCCCTTCCTCGCCCTTCATCAGAGGCTGATGAAGGTCTCTGTCCCTCCAAAAAGTCTCCCCCCACCCTGCCATGCCCCTGTCTGGACTCCTCCAAAGACAGGTGTTTCCAGGAGCATTGCAATGGACACAACTGACCTGATGGCAGCCCTCCTGGAGGGGTAGTCAGACTTCACGCTGCTGGTTGGATGAAATATATATTTCTTTGTGGTAGGGTTAAAAACTTCCAAATGTCCAATTCTAGCTCCCTGCAAGGAGCACATACCATCAGGCATGGTCTCTACCCCAATGAGCTCCTCGTCTAACCAAACTAGCCAGAGGCGTGACATGGAGGAAAGGACCATGTCGGACCTCTGTGATCCCAACTACCCCACTACAGCTTACCCATTGACATCCAGGCAAGCCACCCCAACTTCTGAAGCTTCCCCATCCTGCAGGGGCCATTGGAAAAGAAAGATCCATGGTCTGAAGTCATATGGAAAATCCCAGAGCCTTCCCTCCCTCTGCCCCCCTTCCCACATTCAATAATCCTGTTAAACTGAACCCTGGCTGGATTAATCTCTTTCCCCAGACAAATGGGCGATTATTCAGGCGTCACATTGGGATTTTTAGGGTTTGTGTGCGTTTCTACTGATCTCCTCTTGGCTTCTTTTGTAAATGGCTTTTACCGCTCCCCCGACAGCACACACGATTCAATTCAGTCTCTCTATTAACACTTCAGATACAAATACCTGCTCCCCAGGGCTACCCGCAACAAATATAGGCAGAGCACTTTGGGGAATCCTTCCCTACTTCACCACCAGTTTGGTTGCTAGAAAAACCTACAGCTACTCACATTGGTCCTTAAAGTTCTCTCCTCTCTAAAGTTTGCTGAGACAAGCTCTGCAAACACTCAACCTGCACAGCCTAAGGCCTGAGCATCCAGAAATCAACCACCTAACCAAGCCTGGCAAATCCAACACATGCCTCAGGCAGCCTTGCATAAGGAAGAACCTATGGAATTTGGCACACAAACACCCAGGTATAAATACATAAACAAACCGGGAAACACCTGGGCAAGAACATCAGGTGGCTGTTGTATCTTCTGTCCAGGAGAATAAATGGAGACCCACTAGGAAAAGCAAGAAGGAAAGCTGAAGTGACCCTGAAGATGATGAAGTTTCTTGCCTGGATAACAGGAGACGACCACCTGTGACACCAGGGAACTGGCCCTGCGTCCCACATGGCCAGGTTTCCAGCAAGGTCAGTCTCCATTTTTTCAATGATCAAAAAAAGGATTTGGGATCAGGACACAAGGTCCCCACCTTGCATGAAGAAATGTAACCATGGGGCTCTTTTACTCCCTGGAGCACCTCTAGAACACAGCCTTTACCTACCAGGCCAACAGCTCAGATACCTAGCATTCCACACCTGCATTCCCATATATACAATTATGAGTGTGCACATACAGATACAGGCGTACACATAAGCGTGCATTTTTGTAAACAGCATGGAACTAGGCAGCGTTGAAACACCTTTTCTTTGAAAAAATCTGCTTTGAAGGTTGTTCACTCCCAGCCCCAAATAATGCCATCACATCAAAGTCAACAAGCCCTTTTGCACTGCCCAGATGTTTTCCCCGCATGTCCTCAGCTATATTTCTATACTTCAGTGACTACAATAAGTTGCAACTAATTTATACTCTGGCTAGCCCTGCCAAGGCAAGCCGGCTAGGAGAAGCCAGCTGGCCTGTGGAGCTACAGGACTGTTTACCAAGCCCCAGCCTGCTCTGCCCATCCAAGCCCAGCAAAGACACGGGTATGCAAAGGAGCACGCCGTCCCCTGGATGCCAGCATGACCCTTCAGCTGCTGGCAAAGGGAAAGGGAAGAAACCAGAAGAGGTATCAGCTCTGCGGCTGGAAGGAAGAACTCACCAGCACTCACAGTACTGCCAGCTTCCACTTCGGTGGGATACTCAGTTTTAGACATTTTTTCTCTCAGAGCTCCAGGAGTCTTGGGAGAGATGAGACTCGTGGCATTTGGTATCAGAAGAGATCAAGCCTCAACAGAGAAGTTTCCCCCATTGCTTAAAACATCCTTACAAAACACAAATAGGTATTTTCAACTTTGCTGGGGTGTCTGGTTTGTGGCACTCGGGACATCCGAGATGCTTCTTGACGCTACTAGGGACAGAGGATTCTCTGCCAGTTCCCGCCCAGATCAGGGACTGGGGACAGCAGCGGAGGACTGGTGAGCTCAACGCTGAGCCAGAGAGGCAGGGATGCCTCAGGAGAGACCCAGAACACCAGTGGCTCTGCCACTCTGAAGAAACCCTTCCCATTCCAT
Organism: Ibycter americanus; assembly: GCA_035590275.1. Taxonomy (NCBI): domain Eukaryota; kingdom Metazoa; phylum Chordata; class Aves; order Falconiformes; family Falconidae; genus Ibycter; species Ibycter americanus. Next base: position 8,005,746 of record JAVJGI010000032.1, on the reverse strand, counting down.
TCCCTTTGCAGCAAAGGACAGCCCAGGGCACCAAACAGACCAAAAAGCCACAAAATCCACACACCCCCAGCCTCTCTTCCCTAATCAGGATGGAGATAACCCAGGCAAAATTCCCATTAACCAGCTAATGCGTATAGCAGTGTTTCCCAGCCACAGCTCCTCATGACTAAATAACAGTCTTTATCCCCCAACTTCCCTTCATCATTTGCCATCTTCTTTCAAATCAGCTCAGTATTTCCTGAACCTTCAAGTACCAACAGGCTCAAAAAAACCCAAAACAAAACAAAACAAAAACAAAAACACACCCAAAACAAAAAACCAAAAAACCAAGGCAGTAAGTGCTTATGACTCACTAGAAAACTGGTTAATGTTTCCCACCCCTCTTCTCTTCCCTCAAACTTCCCCCTTTCCACCCCGGGCCTCCAAACACTTCCCGGCCAGCCACAGATTGGCTCAGATGCGCTGGCCTTGGGGGAGGAAACCCAGCAAGCGAGAAGGCAGATGGATTGTAGTGCTGGGAAGAAAGAAGCACAGAGCACGGGAATCTCCGGCAGATGCGTTTCCTGTTCTCCCATCCCACCCGCAACCAGCCCAGCATCCCCAGGACAAACCCTGCCCTGCACCAAGCGGTGCCAGGACCATTTCCCACAGGACAAGTGCAGGAAAGCAGGTAGTGATCACGATGCTGGAGCATCTTCTGCACAGGACACACAGCACACATTTCCCCCCCTGCCAGCAGCCCCCTTCAAGGTGACATGAATGGGCAGGGACATGAGTTTTGGCAGCAAAAATGGGTCTGCGAGGGCACAGAGGAGAGGGAGAAGTGCCGCACTGGGGGTTTGGCAGGTGTTTATTGAAATAAAGAGAAGAAAACAGAGCACAGCAGTGTTTCCCGCTCAGGGGGGGTCTTCCCCTCCATGTGCATCCGTGGGCACAGTGGCAGGGGGTCGGTGTGGGTGACCAGGGCATGGCCCCACACAGGGCTGAAGGCAACCCTGCCTGCACTGTCATGCTACATGGCACCTCCACCGCAGATGGAGACCTCCAGCTCGTACAGAAGGCAACCCGACCCAAGCCATCGCCCATACTGCTCGTCTCCTGAGAGGGGCCCATCCTGCAGTTTTCCAAGCAAAACAGAAAGACATGGATAATTTTTTTACCCCATCCTTCAACGCTTCCCCCTCACCAGGTTCCACTCCCTCCCTCTGCTTTCTAACACACCGCCACATCCCCAGATAATTGTGTGAGCGCAATTCAGGGGCAACCCGAACGCAAAGCAGAAAGGCTGCAAAGTAGGGAAACAAGGAAAAAAAACCCAAAAATAAAATAAAAAATGAGGAGAGAGGGGTTTTAAAAAGAGACAGGACTAGGGAAAAAGCAACAGCAGCACAAGGAAAGGGGAAGGCGGGGGGGGTGGGGGATGGGGTAGGGGGGAATTTCTCTGGAAATCATTAATACTCCAGGAAGCTTCAGGACTAAACCTGAATACAGACACTTAAGCTCTCAGCTCTGCCATTAACGCTAGGGCCTAAATTATTGATCTTTTGCCTTTATCAGCATAACAGTCACGTCCCGGTATCAAGATCTAACTACACTGCGGTCCCTGTGCTGCAGCCACTGAAATAATTAGGAGAAATTCTCATTAAAGGAGAGTGAAAGGTTCAGAGATGGAGACAGAGAAAAGGGTCTGGGAGGGTGTTTAATGTCTTCCACGGGGTCAGGAGAGCGCTCTGATCAAATCCCTGCACGGGGCCAGGGGATGACAGCTTATCAAAAGGAGAAGTCCAAAGCCCAGGCTGGGCTGCGCCACACCGGCGCCCACCCGCAGCCACCGCCACACGCCGGTGAGAGGGTGAATAAAGGAAGGTGGGGGCAAAACGCATGAAAAATAAACAAAAGGGAAAAAAAAAAATAACGGAAGGATTGCTGCAAGCTTGTTCGGAGTCTAAAAAATTCAGCCTGGGGAAAGAGAAGGGGTGCGGGAGGTGGGTACTGGAGACAGTCAGAGGAGGAAGGAGCCCAGCCTGCTCCCCAAGGCACATGGCCACGGCTCTCGCTATCGATTTCACTGCGGACTGCGCCGCTCGGGACGCCGAAAGGAAACCGCTAAGCAAAAAGGGAGAGTGGCAAAACTGAAGCGAAACCATGCGTGCAGCCGAGAGGATGGATGGAGGGAGCCAGGAGGATGGGGTGAAGGAGCCCAGCCTGGCGGTGGCACTGGTCCCAGCCCAAAACACCGTGGAAAACACTAAAAAAATTAAAAAATAATTTTATAAAAAAGGGAAAAACACACATCCCACTAGCCCAAAACCTCAAGAAAGCCCAGGGGGAAAAAAAATATCCCAGTCTGGTGGGCAGCAGAAAGAAGTCGGTGGAGATTTCAGTGCGATTGGGGAGGGGGTGATAGAAAGATTAGGTGAGTGATGGACGGGGAGGGAGGATGACAGGGATGAATGTAAAAAGCCTGTCCCCTCCCCCCCCGCACACAAAGTTTGCCTATATTTAATGTCAACGCGCTGTAATTTAAAAGAAAAATTCCATTTCACTCGGCTAATCAGAATGGTTAGAGAGACCATTACCACAAACACTGGGAACATCTGAAATTGATTATTTTTTACTTCGTGCAGTTAATGAAATCCTCCAGCGACCACGGGCAAGCGCAGCAGAGGGGTCTGCGCCCAGCACCGGGGATGGGGAGGGGGATGCTGCACCACTGCTGCCGACCCTTCTGCCCAGGGCTGCGGGGGAGAGGCGCGGGGCTGCCAGAGCCGGGCTGGGCTCTCTGCCCACCATTTTGTGAAGGCTGGAGATATTTAGCATGGGCGGCACATCCCGTAAGGAGCACCACATCATTAAATGTCTTGGGCTGGTGCGGCGGGGAAGAGAAATGCAGGATGTCACTGCCTGATAGGGGGAAGACTCGGAGGTTATTTATTAGCGGACACTTACCACAAACTGCATTTTCGCCATTTGCATTCGATATGCTGCAGCCGGCTTAGCACTGGGAAAAGGCGGGCAGGATGGAGGGACCAGCACCCTCGCCCTTCCCCTGCTCTCCCCTCCCGCTCCCCACTCATCTCAACCTCTCAAGGGCCTCCCAGCTCCTTGCCAGTCCCACTGGAGCTACCTGTCTATTTGCTTGGCATGACCTGGTCACACCAACTTTCACAAGGAAGCAGTGAGGCTCCCCATTGATGCTCTCCACCACCACGGTTCAAGCAACCAAGCCCTGGGGTCCAGCCGAGGTCCCCAGAGCTCCACAGCAGCCCTTCGGCCACCGATGCAGGACACATCCCTTTTGCAAGATCATCCGAACCAACTCACCAAAGAGCTCGCAGGATGCTCGGACACTCAGCCCATCTGAGATGGGTACTGAACCATTCCCAGGAGCTTCACGAGGGCATCCCAATGCATCCCTGCCTCAGATGCAGGCACATGCAGGGGGCCACTCTCTCCTCCATCCCATGGCCGCAGCCTCTCCCCCACCTCCAAAAAGTGGCCGAGTGTAATTACGCAGAAAGCTCCTCTGGAGCTATATCAATAAGACAGACGTCTGTTGTATCATTCTCTCTCAGTAAGGCATTTCTTCTCCCCAATTGCTCATATAGAATCATAGCCTAATAGCATGCTATTAACATAATTGCCAACACAACTAGTGTTCCGTGTCTCACAGCCATTTGCTTATTTTGCCATAAAGACTATCAAAAAACAGCCCGAAAACCCGCAGCTGGGTTGTGCGGCCAAGGGGACCGGCCGCTCAGCTCCACCGGTGGTTTCAGGACCCAGCCAGGAGAGGAGCGGCACCGGTGGCCGGCCCCAGCTGCGGACCATGGCATCGGCAGCGCACTCCAACCGGGCTCCCGAGCAGACGTGTGCGAAGATCTAAACGGATTCTGCCAGGCGAAATGAAATTCCCATTATTTTTAATTAATCCTTAATTAAAATATATTACTCCGCAGATTCCGCAAATCTCTCTTAATATGCAAATGCAGCCCATTCAAGGATATTTACATATCATTAATTAAAACGGCACATTCTTTCAGTCTAACAAGCTGGGAGCCATGGCTGTTGCCACACTGGCAAGAAAGCCCAGCTCGGCACTGCCAAATTCATCCACGAGAAAGATGTTAAGTGTCACAGCAGGGGTGGGAGAGCGTGGGACAGGGCTGGGGAAAGGAGATGGCTCTCAAGGCTCTTACCCATCACCAAATGAGGAGACAAGTTAGGGAGATGCCGTCCCACGGCAGAAGAGCACCCAAGAGCCTGGCTGGAGCGGTGGATGGGGATGCACGGCAGCCCGGCAGCACCCAGGGAGGAAGAAGGCATTCCAGAAGAACTGGGGGTACAGTCCAGACTCTGATCACAGGGTCAGTGCTCACCCACACACAATGTTTGAGGTCAGCTGGTTCTCCATGGCCTTCATTGCCAGGGACACTGTGCTGTCCCATCAAGATGTGTCATCAGGGAGTACTCCCAGTCTCCCTGTCTGCCTCAACCTCGAAGCATGGAGGTCTCCCTGCTTCAAACTACGAGGCACATCATCTGAAACAGCCAAATTCCCAGCACCAAATCCACTCTGGGCCACTTCACATGGAGCAAGACAAACTATCCCATCAGAAGAGTCAGACCCTACAAGACAAGCCAATGCTACAGCCTTACAACAGGGTGAAAGCATGGAGGTGACAATGAGCTTGCTTGAGGGAAGAAAGCTTTCTGTCCTGCAGTAATTCCCTCCTCCATGGCTCTCCAAGACAAATCTGTGCCTCCATCCCCAAGTCATAAGGGACAGGCTCTTTGGGTAGCATCACAAACATGGACATCAGCGCCCAGCAAGCTCTGCACTTGCCACCCCATCCTCCTGTCCAGGGGAGCTGCAGACTCAGAGATGCTTGTGAATCAAACCAGAGCGTGAGTCAGCCGAGAGGTTCATGACTGCTCCGGCACAGGTCTAATAGCTGCAGAGAAACTTCAGTTTTAGTACTCTGGAGAGGCTTACCAGGCAACTGAGTCTGGGTACTAGTCAGGCACAAACCTGTCACCCCCCAAAGCCATCAGTTTTGCACTTGCAATGACAACTCCCCGTTATGGCCCCCTGGCCTGCATCTTAAGTCTCCCATGGGCTGATGTCAGCAGGAATGTCAAGCACCCAAAACCCAGCTAGCAGCTCCTTCCCAGAAGAGGAAGGCCACCACCAACCAGACAGAGTCTACATGTTTGTGGCTCTACTGGTGCCTGAAAGCAAAGGCTGGCCAGGTCTCCACAGCGACACACCAGGACAGAGCCTTATCTCCCATCACAACCTGAATATACAGCTTCTATAAACCTGAAGGTTTTCAGCCTGCAGGACTGATTTCCATTAGAATGACAGCCCCACTCTCATTGTCTCAGTACTGTCACTACCTTCTCCTAGACAGAGCAGACAGCAGAAATTCAGCCAGCAGCTCCTCACGCGGGACTGACAGATATTCTCAGCAACAATTAATAAGCCTCTGTCCTTCTTCAGCACTTTTCATCAGAGGACTTTAAAGCGCTTGAATGAATTTGTTTCCATTACACTCCAGAGCGGGAGCAAATGTGTATCAACCTCTCTGACCAGATGGGGAAACTGAGGCACAGTGTGGGGAGATGTGTCCCCTGCCACAGAAGAAGCTTTGCACACAGAGCAAAACAAAAGCCACCCAGCTGGGTGGAGGAACTTGTGCTAAGCATCACCAGGTCTATTGCTGCTCGCTGCTGGGGTTTGGGAGGGACACCAGCAAAGGGGCACTTTACTCCTGACTTGTCCCTTTTTGCTCCTTCCCCTGGCAGCTGCCATCAAGCTTTGGCAATGGGAGCAGCCCAGCTGGGTGCACATTCAGCCTGGCCTGGCACAGCTGCTCTGAAACCCCCAGAGATACCTGCATCACACAGGTACTTGCCACACAACACCTTCATGCTTTCCCAATAAATGAGGCTGTTCGGGTCACACAAGCCTTCAAACTCCCAGGTCTTCAGAAGAGGAGGAGACAGTCACACTATTACCAGCCAACTGAGAGGACACGATGTGAACCACTCAAATCAAGATGACTTGGCTGCATTTCAACGCCTCCTGTGGTCAGGAAAAGCAGCAATATCTCCACATACCAGGCTGATACTCACATTGAGTCCATTTTACTAACACTGAGTCTATTTCAGGCCATGCTTACCCCTTTTTGCTGCACAGGGAGTAGTTCGCTCTTCTAGCAGGCTGGGTCTTTAACCAGAGAGGCGTATCAGAGGGGGTGCTTGGTTTTCTGTTGCCTTTTTTCAGGACAGTGCCCGGAAAACATTTCTGCTCTATTACAGACTGCCCCTTCAGCAAGTTTTCACATCACTTAACTCCTCTTTAGATCTTCAGTGCCATACCAGTGCAGGGAGCTCGCCAAGGCCCACGCAGAACACAGCAGCTGGCAAGCCAGGTGCTGCTGGAGAGGTTTGTCCTGCCTCTGCAGCATCTTTGGTCCCAAGTCCTTCTCAAGAAGCAAGCGGGGTCAGACAAGGGGGGCGTTTGGGCTGGGCTTGAAACACCCATTCAACCCCTGTGCCAACCTGCTGAGGAAGAGGCCAATGCACCAGGAATCGCAGACAAAACCCACCAGGATTGCCTTCCTCACCTGCAGGCAGGCAGTTCTAGAGACCCTTCCACCGACCCCCAGCACCACACCATGCCCTCAGGAGCTGCCCAGGCCAGTGGCTTTCCCACACTTTCCAGAAAAGCCTCAAAGCTCCCCCAGATCCCCCCAACCCAGAGCACCAGGACACTGCATGGACAACACACCACGAGGTGCCAAACGGTTGACGAATTATGCCAATTAATACTCCCCCGGCATCTCTTGTGACGGAGAGGTGTTTGAACCTTGGTGGTCTTGGCCCAGGGCCAGCTGAGGTGATTAAATCACGCCTCCCTCCACTCTCCCTTTGCAGTTCCAATTGCACGTGAAATTGCTCCACACCTCCCAGCGCATCCAGCTGCGTCCTGGCCGCCCTGCACAGGGTTACCAGCCACCACCGCAAGCCACAGCTCCAGTCCACGGGTCCACAGACTGAGCCGGTCCAAAGAGTGCCACAGGTCCAAACAGTGCCACATCCTGCACTCACTCCTTCAGCAAGCTGTGAGGAGGAGGGGACAGACACATCTGGCTTCCCCCTCCTCTGCATTGTCTTCCCTTCACCCAGAATTTGCTGGTGTGGGCAGTGGAGCACGTCTGGGGTCCCTGCTCCACTCCCCAGGCTGGGGGACCAAGACCCAGGTTCCCCAGGGAGGCAGCAACGCTGCTCCATCCTGTGCAGAGGGGACAGGGCGCCTCTCCCCACTTCTCACCATGCATTCCCCTCCCAGCAAACAAGGCAAAGCAAAAACGAACACGACAGACCATTATATGGCTTCATGCCCAGCAAGGGCTGCCCAACAGGAGGTGACCAGAGACACCCCAGGGCCACTTTGTCACCCAGCCTGATGCTCTCCAAGCCAAATCCTCCCAGGAGCACCTACCAGCGGCCCCAAGATGTCAAACCTGGGGTGCAAAAGGGCCCTGGCTTCTCAATATATTAGAAAGGCTGGTCTTCATCCCTCTTGGCTCCTGCTCTGCTCCTCTGTCCCCAGCAGATACCAGGGGCACCTCCTGGGAGCTCGGCACAACCTCGAGTCACCCCAGTTTGGGGGGGATGGTGGGAACAGTCACTGGTGCAGAGGGCTGTCCCTTCTTCCCTCCCCACCACCACCGCACACTCGGCCATGGCACTAATCCCACATTAATATGCTCACCACAGCTGAAGCAGCCGATGCAATGAGAAAGCCCATCCACGAGGAGATAATTATATTACAAAACTATTTTAAGTCAATGAGATCGAAGATGGATGGGGCAGGGGGGCTGCTGGGGACAGGCTGCCATCACTCCGGGTGTCCTGCCACAGTCCAGTCACCTCCGAGGGCTGGACTCCCTGGCTCCACTGGGCAGGGGTCCCCCAGCCTCCTGCACCAGGGGCTGGGCAAACTGGGGTTGAGAAATACTAAAGAAGAGTGAAATGTGGCTCAGAAGAGCATGGCCTTAGAGGCAGCAGGGGACTGTCAGCGTGGCTTTTGGTGCCCCAGCTCTCAGGACACGCAGCAGCTCGCTTCAAATTCACCAGCTCCCAGAGATGAGGGATGACAGCTTTCATTTAAAACCACTTGCAAAACTCATCCCAGCCACCTGGTTTTTAAAACGGCACTTTCACACCCACCACTGTCTCCGACATGGCCACACAGCGTGGACAAGATCGAGCAGGGGCAGAGGAAACCAAGATGTGCTCTGCAGCAGGGATAAAAAAAAGAGGACATCCCTCCTCCCGCCACAACAGAAGCAGATCCAGGGCCACAAAGTCACCAGCTCTGGTGTGACAACACGTCCAGCTTCAAAGAGAAACCCCAGCTGCAAAGAAAACAGCTTAAAAGGAAAAATAGCTGGGAAAAGGGGAAACCCTAGAACCAAAGGAACCCCTACAACACATGTTCTCCCCCTCCCCTCCTCCTTTTGCGCCTTGTTCTCTCTCTGCTTTCCCCGGCCGGGTTTAATTTGACACCTTGAGCTTTGGTAACGAGGTGGGGAGAGAAGAGCCACAGCGGAATTCATTAGGCTGAGCACTGCAGGGCCCGCTCTCGGCACGCTAATGACATCGGAGGATAGGGAAACGAGACAGCCGCCACGCTGGATGAAATAAACATGAGCACTGTCAGCCCTGACAGCAAAAGGGACAAAATAAGGCAGGTAGAGACCTTTCCCCAGCCGCACAATGCAAAGCGACAGCTTCCAAAGCCCCCTGCCTGTGGATCCCCTCTGCTTGGGAAAGGGAAGGTTGGCCAAGAAGGGGATGGAAATGAAAAACAGCGATTAAGCCACCCTTCCCATGACTAAACCACCCTTCCCCAGGCACTTGCGCTCCTTCGGTGGCCTTCTGCGGCAGGAGGAACTTGTGCCACCTCCTTTCAGCTGGCCAGCATGACCCCAAACTCTCTGCAGCTGCCATGGTGGGGGTTTTGGGGATGCTATCTTTGCCTGGGGTACACCTCTGCCCCTGCCCAAACAGCACCGGGAAGCAGGGAGCAGGGTGAAAGTATTGCACAAATCCCCCAGGCTCATCACACCAGTTAACAAGCTGGAGAGGACCAAGCTCCAGTGTGCCACGGGGTTGATGTGCAGCACAGGGGCACGTGTACAGGCACAGACAGTGGTACATGAACCAGGCACCATGGCTCTGGCACAATTTCTGTCAACACTCACTGTCATCTTGGCTTCTGAAAATACTCAAGCAGCCAGCAATGCCTTACTTTGCTCACCTGCAAACCTTCACCCCAAGTCCATGAGTACCCAGGTACATCAGTCCTACCGAGACAGCAACATTTAAAGGGTAAGATGCAAGTTGCAAAGGGCAGGAAAACTGCGGGGTCTAGAAGAAAACTGTATCAGCTCACCAGTTTTGATGTTGGACTGCAGGTACAGCAGGCAAAGATGGTCCCAGCCCGCTTCCCTTGCAGGATCTGGGCCTACAGGACCATCAGGTGATGCTGAGGTACTTCACTGTGTCTAAAACGTGAAAGGATGGTCACAGGACCATGCCCTCCAGCAAGGAGCCAGAGCCCAGCTGCCCAGCTCAGCCTCCAGCACAGCCCCCAGCATGGAACAGCCTCTCCTCCACCTCCAAACACCGCCTTCCGCACCCTCCTCGCCCAGCTCCTAGTCCCCTCTCCTGAAGGTACTCTTCAGAAGAATGAGGCTCTTTGTCATCGTAGGGCTGCTCCAAGCTGCACAGGTGACAGGAGGGTCGGAGAAGCAGACATTACTTGCAGTGGATCAGGAAAAGCCACGTGACCTTTGAGAAACCAGATCTCGGGGAAGCCAGGGCCACTGAACTGACCAGCCCAGCATTAACTCTTGCAATGTCAGGCTGAGCTCAGGGCCCAGCACGGCTCCCCCTCATGCTTCGCTCTGCCCACCCCTTCTCTCATTCATCAGTCACTGCAACAGCCAGGTCAGACTGCCCTTCAACGCCCCTGATGCTTTGCAAGGTGAAGTACTTCTCAACCCAAGAGCGACTGGCATCACAAGCACTTCTCCATTCCTCCAAAACGCTGACCTGCTCCATCCCTTCATGAAGGGATGAGACTTCTTCCCACGTGCACCACCACACAGCGCAAGAGCTCATCTGCCTGATGCCAGGCAGATCACTTGGGTTGACAGATGCTCTCTTCCCATCAGGAATCTGTATTTTCTGCTTGGGTTTGGGGGCAAGTTTTTCTGGCTGGGCAAAGTTTCCAGAAGGCTCTTTTACAGCATCTTCACTCTAGTGCTTTCAGTGCTCCCAGTTGTTGGCTCTGCTCCCAGGGCACAGCAGCATGCAGGAGGGAAGGGCACACAAGGAAAAAAAGGCAAACTTCTGGAGCATGAGAGCCCCGAGCACTACTTCTGTATCGGCCCCTGGCCTGCCGCAGCTTCCCCAACTATTAAAATAGCCGAATCCTCATCTGGCCTTTTCTCCTCCTATTCTGAGCGAAGGATGCACTCATTCACAGATGCACTGCCAGATTTGCTGCATCTTCACCACTGTGATTTTCACCCCTGCAAAGAACCCCACACGTTGATGGGAATATGGGACCCATCATATGGTTTAAATGACCCAGGGCTTTTTCTCAAAGTCCACTCAAAGGCCAGGAACACTTCCAGGCTCAGCCGTTCACCCTCTGCTCCATCCTCTGCTTTTATTCCCTCCCCCATTCCCCCAAGCATCCCTTGAAAGCAAACGGCAATTGAGTTTGTAAGTCCCTATTCATCAAGGAAATTAATTCCTTATGCATAATTCATTTCTTTTGTCAACTTTTTTCCCCCCCTCCAAATGCTCCCGAATGCATCAGGAGTGGAAGCAGCAATGGGAGAATGGGAACACAAGAGGCTGAGAGGGGGAAGAAACGGCCTCACTATAAGCTGATCAGCCCATGCCCTGCATCAGCCCATCACTCCAACCCCCCGGCTCGCAAAGCGTCCCATGAGATGCCTGATCAGGAGGGAAGCCATTGCAAAGTTTGAGCCACCAGTAAGCACCAAGTTTGCTAACAGGACAGAGAAGACCTGTGGGCTGAAAGTTTGTGCTATGTCTATGTCGTCGCCTATGCCTGGAGGTGGTCCTGCTGAAGATGGTCTCGCTGTAGTTGAGCAGCATCTCAAGTGACAACTGAGAGTCCAAACAGTGGTCCAGGGCTGGCATGGAGCAGGGGCACCAGGGTGCCCAGAAGACCAAAGATGGACGGAGCTCTGAAGGCATAAAATCACAGCACTCTGGTCCCCAAACCAAAGCGGGTGGCAGTCTCTGATCAAGTTTTCTGTCCTGCTCATAGCAGGTTATGCTGGCCTTGCGCTGAGCTGAATAGCATGTCCTTCAACAGCTATCCTCTCCAGGTCCGGAGCAAGCTACCCAGTGTTCACCATACATTTTGTGTGTAAGGAGGCATCTGCCCGTCTGGGTTATTTATGGAGGAGAGCTTTGGAGCCATGTCAGAGCCCTGCTGACTGCAGATTTGCAGATAGGTTTACCTTGTTGCAAGCACAAGTCTAGAAGGAGGCCTGGAGGTAACACACCTTCGCATCTCTTGGAAGGACAACCCAGGAAGATAAACCCAGTTGCAAGAGGAAGAGTTGGCTGGAGCTGAGCTGCGCCTGCACTCAGAGAGGACTCTGAACCCCAGTTCCTCCCAGGGTCAGGATGGGCCCATGCCACCAGCAGCAGTGCCCAGTCTTTTATTTCCCTGCAGTTTTTACAGCATGGCAGGAACAGAGCGACTCTCCCTGTCAGCTCCACCTTGCTCCTTCCCAAGGTGAGGTGATCCCAGCCTGTCCTGGCATCGGCACAGCCCAGCTCAGACACGGGCAACACCACTGTTGAAATTCAGACTGGAAGCGCTGGGGCCACGTGCAACGTCATAGCTCCAGCAAAATGCCACTGATCCCAGCAGGATTGGGTACAACAGCAGCTTGGGTTACAGGGCTCGGTTTACCACTGACCTATGGACATTTATACTCGCATGCAGCCGGTAAACCGCCTTCGGATACCTGACCAAAAAAGACTGTGGCACTTGGCCCGTGCTGCTAATCCCCAAACTTGAGGAGAAGTTCACACGTAGCGCTCACACCCACGTACCATCACTTCCCACCCTGCAAGCTGGGAAACCCCATATAAATAAAGCTTAATTGCTGCTACTCCGACAGAGCGCACACAGGCAAAACACGCGGCAGCCAAACAAACAGCAAAGCCCTGGAATTTCCCGACTCCCCCGCAGACCAGACCCTCCAGCCGATGTTCAACCAAAGTCAACAGGACCATCACCTTACCTGCAAACCCGGCATCTTTCATGATCAATTTCTCCCTCTGCTAGGGAGGGGAAGGCATTTGTATAGTGAAGTTGAATTCGTTTACTGCTTCTGTGCTCGTGACTCTCAGTGGCACTAAAGAAAAGCGGAAAATTAAGCAATGTGCTGAGATGCCACTACCATCTCCAACTCTCTGCAGAGGGGACGCAGCCCTGGCTGCATCCCGCCCCAGCCCACAGAGCAAAAGGCAGCGGTTTGTGCTGTTCCTTGTACTAAATTTGGACAGTAAGTAACGCCACCTTGTCACGGGGCTACAGAGAGCGTTTGCAACGCCCCATTTAACTGCACTGTACTCCTATCCACAGGCTTCATCAGCATATTTCAGCAGCGCCTTGATGGATGAAGATAGATGGGAGAACATCATCCTTGGTGAAATCACTGTTTTATCAAGGTTAAACCATCCTCACGCTGCACCACCTCCCTTTGTTGCTTCGTTTCCAATCACAAAATTAGCGGCAGACGTTAACACATTTGCACGGACCCTGTTCCTCCCTCCCCAGCTCAGCTCTCTATTCTGTGGGGTGGGGAGGGAAGGGAAGCATGGGGAGGACTCTCCTGTCTCCATGCCTAAGACTCTCCAGCTCTCTGGGCTCTGGGGACCCAGTTTAATCCAAAATCCCACATGGATTTCATTAAGTTGCTTTTGTGGCATGGAAGGCCGGTGAAAGCACAGCTACATCATCCATCAGGGCTCTCCAACAGCTCCCATCAAAGGGCCACCAGCCCTTCTCCTTTCACCTTGGCATACCACATCCACTGGCACGCTTCTGTGGGCTGAGAGCTGAAGCCAAGGCAAGCAGAGGATGAAGAAGGAAAGCAGGAGGCAGGTAGGCTTTTGGTGGAGCCAGATGGCCTCATGGTGAAAGTACCTAGGGGAATGGGATGCAGAAGGGCAGCAGCACTACAAATGACCCTTCTCCATTGTGAGCCCGGCTGGATGTAGGCAGGAAAGCCTGGGCAATTCGAGGGAAAGGGCACTGGAGCTGGGGAGGGAGGGGAAAGGCTTTTATCTCTGGGTCAGAAGTTCAACCCCAGCCCAGGTCAGCAGCGACAGAAAGCTGTTGCCTTCTGACACCTCTCCAGCAGCCAGCTGGGCAGGTTGATGGATGTCCCCATGGCTCCCAGCCCCACTACTCCCCACATCTCCACCTGGCAGGCTGGGCATGTCTCCTTCCAGCTCCTCCCTAGTGCCGTCCCCTCCAGACTCAGGGGACATGGCCCACAGCAGCTGTGCTGGGCCACCAGTCAGAGCCAGGTCCCCCTGCAAACCCCAAGCTCACTTGGGAGTTGTATCAAACCCCTTCCACAGAGCCCCTCTGCTGGGGAGGGCCTGTCCCCCTGCCCCGTTTTACCAAAAAGGAGAAATATGTGGCCTTGAGCACCGTCCCTGGCAGATCACCTTGAATCACCCCATTTTTCCAAGATCAGACATTGGACGCTTGCCACAGAGAAGACCTTGTGCAGGGTCAGCGAGGCCCCAGCATGTCTCGGGCAAAACCATCAGGCAAGGAAGGAGCCCCTGTGACTCAGAGCGCCCATCCTGCTGGAAACAGTAGATCGCAGGCTCCCAAGTCACTTTCACCCAGGTTTTGGAGACCTTTCAGGGCTGAGTCACCCCTGCCTGGAGGGTAGGCCCCAGCGGAGAAGAGCACCTGTTATCCCAGCGGCCCCCAGCCTGGCACTCACTGGAGGAACATGATCCCGCTAGCTGGGTAATATGTAAGGACAGTCAACCAAGGTGGGCAGCATGCAGCTTTTAAACAGTCTGCAGGACCCCTCTCTGTAGCCCCAGGCTCCTAAATACCTTTTAAAAAAAAATCTGTACCCCCTTTATAGTGCTGTTTGTCTCTGCAGGGCGCTATTAAGTTACAAGGATATCTCCGGGCCCGGGGCCAGCTGCCATGTTGTGTGGTCCCCATTAAACACAGATGGGTCGGACTGCCTGCTGCAGGGAGATCTGCTCCAGCCATGGCTTTACAGCCCCATCGTGAAAAAGTCAGACCTGGCAACTAGGCTTTCTATCTAGCCCGTCACTCATTCACTCATTCCCTATGTGTTGCATAGGCCCCCTTCGCATCTTTCAACCATGGCTCAACAGTGGTTTGCACCAAAAAAAGGGTAAGATGGCTTGCAAGATCACTGGCTTTACAATTAGGGAAACTGAGGCAAGTGCAACCCTGGGAGGCCAGCTTGTACTCATGAAATGAAGCACTGACCAGCCCAATTGCTGCATAGCCACCCCCCTTCCCTCTCCCCTCTGCCCCGGCTCCTCCTGCACCTCCTCTGGACCAGCTCCAGACACAGTCAGCCCAGCGGGTCAGGTCCGTGGGGGCTGCCGCCCTCCCCTCCTCCTCCTCCTCCAGCAGGATCTCTCCTTTGCTCTTTCACCAGCAGAAAAAAGCATCCCTGATATGCAGCTAAGTAGGCAGCTGACCCTGGCACGCAGTGACCCAGGAGAAGGTCACTTATCGAGTCCTGCTGTGCTATCTGCTGCCTCCGAAGTCACCCTGGCTGCTGGGGCGAGCTGACGTCCCTGGAGGGCCGTGGGTACGTGCACACACACAGACACCCACGAACTTTCCAGGAGAGGTGGCTGGTTTCACACCCCAGCTCCTTCAGGGCTGCTTCCCCACACCAACAGCACCCAGCGCTGGCAGGAGCAGGACAAGCCTTGCCCTGGCTGTCCCCGTCCCCGCCATCCCCTTCCTGGCATAGGCAGCTCTCCTGTTTGCAGATACCATCACAACAAGCCCGGTGGAGAAGAAGGTCGGGATAAGATGCTTGCAGGGAAGTTTCCTTTGAGCTCAGCGTGCAGCAGTTGGCTCACACTCCAAAGCACCACAGTTTATAGCCCTTATAAAAACATTTATATAGAAACTGCCTGTTCCTATGCATATAAGGCCAATGCCTTCAGACTTGGGCAGGCCCCAACACCATATTGAGGTGCAGGGAACAACCCAGCTTCCCAGTGAGCCGAGCACATCCAAAGCTGGACAGAAACCAGTCAGCATCTCAGAAAACCTCTCCAAGAGCTATATATGGATTCTGGAGCCCAGTCCCAGTTCACCCTGGGAGAAGAGGCCAGGAGGGCAGTGCTGACCAGCACTCTTGAGACCTGGCTACAGAAACACATTACCGGAAAACTAAAGAAAGGGTTTACAGCAGTAAAAAGAAAAGCAAAAGCTGGAGGTCTCTTTCACCCCATTCCCAGCACAGCGAGGTAAACGAGAGCACGGATTAGACAGATGCAGCTTGCGCTAGATCCTCAAACAAAACAAAAGCAAGGCTTTCTGCAGTGTAAGTATGTCATTTAAAAGCACAGCTCTTGGTAGCAGTACTGCAGCAGCAGACATTCACAACAGCACAGATCTGGCTTAACGTAAGAGATCCAGGTTGGAAAATGCTCAGCACCTGACTCTTTCAGTTTAGCAAGGTTCCCAATCCACACCTGGCAGACAGGACCAGTTCCTTTTCACCTGTTTAACACTGGTTGCCTCCAAATCTGCTTGGGTATCCCACTGGGGGAGTAGAAACATTTTCTCTCAGTTGGAGAGCAGCAAGGAGATGCCTTCTTCCTCAGTTCCCCAAGGACCTGAACAAAGCACTCACTTCCATGGCCATCCTGGCCCAGAGCCATCTCCATGGCAAACTTGCCCCCTCCTCCCAGTAACAACCAGTTTGTTCCAGACCCGTGCAGCTTTCATTAAGAGTTCATGGATCGATCACACTTGCCCCAAATTTCTCCGCCTGGGAGAAATCTCTCTGACCTGGGCTGTCCTCTGCCACAGAGGTGGTAGCACCTCAACCACGGGGCAGCTGGGCATCTGTCAAAAGCAAGGACACTCTGCAAAGCTTTGCTGTCTCTCAGGCACATCCCACTTTCAAGACTCAGGGACATTTGGACTTCAGTTCCTGGACACAATTAAGAGAAATAAATCTGGTTGCTCTAGTCCCAGCACTGGAAGGGGAATGATTTTGCCTAGTGCTAATGGAGGTGCTTTTCCTTACATATATATCAGCTCAGATGATGTCAAGGCAGAACATTAAATTAGCCAGCCTCTATTAATTACAGCACTTCCATGGCTCTTCCCATCTTCCAAGTGCTTTACAAACGGCATTAATTCCTGCGCATGTTATCTCCTTTCCAAAAACCTCCCTGAGGAGCTGGCAAAGCCCCGCAGCCTGGAGCAGCCTGAGAGTGAGTGGTCCCCACCCAGCCTTGTGGTCCCCTATGCGTATCCAGGCTCCCACCGTGCCTTTGCTCAAGACTATTGTTTGGAGCTGGAGTGGGAGCCTGGCTAATTTATGAGCCATCAAAAAGGCCAGGACTCCCCAGAGAAGTGTGTCCCCAGCCGCCGATCTCCCATGGGCTGGGACTTACTGCTGTCCTCCCATACCCGAGGGCTGCTGGCACTCCAACTTCAGCATCTCCGCCTTGCCTCTCCAGCTGGAGAATTTCTCCCACCATTAAAATTAACGAGGTGGGTTTGCAGATATGAGCTCGCTACAGAGCCACTCCTGTTCCTGGAGTTTGGGGTTGTTTTTAAATTGAGTTGCAGTCCTATAAGTGCAAAGTTATACCAAGCGTCATTTACTTTACTGTTGAGCAATGAGTAGCAGGGAGCGAAGCAAGGCGCTCCCCTCCCGGCACACCGTAAAGCGCCTGGCATGCACAGGCACGCAGACGCTGCCTGCAGTTCTCCTCTGCTCCGGTCCGGCAGCACTCCCCGTGCCAAGAGCTACAGCCTGGAAAATGGCACTTGTGCTAAAGTGCCCGCATTAATCAAATCTTCATTCACACCAGAAGAGAGAGAGAGAGAGGGAAAGGCAAAGAGAGATCCCACCAGCTCCCCAAGCCCAGCCTTCAGCCCACCCGGGCTGGGAACAAGCACGCTCCGGTACTTTGGCAGCCGGCAGCCTCTGCGCAATGCAACGGAGGCCACGATGGCACAGAAGGGCAGCAAAAGCCTCCGCATCACAGCTTCCACAGACCTAAGTGTGCCCAGGAAGACAGAAGAAATTACAACTTTCCAAACTATATTTAGCAACATGGGCATAAAGGACCTATGGCAGAAGAGGGCCATAGGATTCCCAGCAAAATCACCCAGCTGTGCTTTAACCTGAGAGACTGACTGCAACTTTCTAACTGGATGCCACCCTTGGGATCACCAATCCGTCACCCACAGCATGCTATGGAGACAAGTTTAGCAATAGCAATGGGATCATCATGTGCTGGACCTCCAGGGACAAGGAACCCATGAAAGCAATCACTGGACTTAGGGCTATCCCTAACACTATCCAAATACAGTGCAACCTTGGCCTCTTAGCCATGACTGGCAGGAGCAGAATCAGTGCTAACCACATCAGCACCAACCCTGTACTGGGAGACCCAACAGCAGACCGGCCCCTCACACCCCAAATCAGCAGCAGAAGGATGGGGGCAGACACGTACGTAATGACCCCTTCTCCAGCACTGGAATAAGAGCATCCTTGATGGGTATTCTTCTAACCTGTGCTTGGACACCCATCACAAAGATCAGTCTACCACCTCCTCGGATGGATTTAAACTTACACATACAAGCTGAAAAAGAGGTTGCTTGAATGTTGCGTTTGTCATTACTTCTCACCTGGCTTTTGGTCTTATCTTTGTTCCTTCGGTCTGCGAAGCAGGAGTATGTCTGCTGTCCTCTTCGGACTAAGGAGAACAAGAACCACAACTACCACCTTGATGTTAAGTCTGCCCAAGAGCCTAACTCCTGTACACTCCCACCTAGGAGGCTAAGACAAAGCCTTGTTTGAGCTTACACGGCTATCTGTGGCACTGGAAAAAAGTCAGATACAGATCATCCAAACCCCAAGTGAGGGCTCTGCCAGGTAAATCAGGGAAAAAAGCACTGAAACACAAAGTGCAAAAACAGGAAGGAGGAGGAGGGATTCGCCTCCCTGCCACTTTAATAACCCAAGGTTGCAAGGACAGGAAGAGCTCTTCAAACTACACCAAGCTGGGCGCAGCAGCAGCATCATGACCTTCACCAGTTTTCCGCTCATCGGAGAGGAAACAAACACAACATGCTCCAGTTTCTTCCACTCTTCTGCCTTTTTCTGTTCCCCACAGACCCTCTGGACAACCAGACAAGACAGATCTAATGCTCAAAGGGAAAGTCAGCTGGAGCACAGATTTCTTGAGAAATCCGCCAGGCAGACCTTAGATCAGACCTATCTCTCCCCAGTTGCGAAGGCAGCAGGAACCAGTACCCTGGCCACCAGCAATGAACCGTGAATCTTAGAAAAACCCTGCCACCCTATGTGTGCCAGACACTCACGGCCTCAGTGCCCCTGCACAAGAAATGGGAAGATGCCCTACAGGTATGTTGGGACCACATCCTCCCAACATCAACATCTGGTTTCAATCCTTCCAATCCTTTTCCCCTCCACCCCATTATGGGGTCTAGGGCACAGGGCAGCATCACACGGCAGGGCAAGGTCTTCTTCAGGCTTCAGTTACGAAGCAGCCTGGCATCCAGCCCGCAGAAACAGCAGCAGGCAGTGCTTGGCAGCCCATCTCCTCCAAAGACATCACCTCTCAGCTCCACAGCAAGCCAACCAAGACAACCGAAGGTTTCCCTGAGCAAGGTGCACCACAACACCTTTGCTCAGCACTCGGAGGCAAGAGGAGGGAGAAGGAGAGTCTATCCAAAGCCACTTGCCAACCAGCCTTAAGAAGTTAGTGCAGAAATTTTTCCAAAGAGTCTGGCTATAGGAGACACTGGTCTCCACTGAATCAAGATCTGTTATGTTGTAATATAATAGATGTAAATTAAAACAGAAAATCTATCATGCCTCTAATGTGGCCTGATAGCTGAGCGTGTGGATCCGTACAAGCAGAAGCACAGAGAGGAAGGGTGATATATGGCGAAGCTGGATGGAGGGTGAAAAGCGTGGCGAGACGAGCCGGAGAATGGCGCAGCCCGCTCTACGCTCCTCAGACCCAAGGGCAAGAGAGGAATAAATGTTGATTAGTGTTGATTTTGTCCGACGAACGCTTGTCAAGTGACAGTTGGACTAAGCTGCTCTGAAAGAGAAGCATTAATCTTGGTCTGGTTTAAGTAGAGTATATTAATTTGTGTCATTTTTACTAAGTCGTACTGAGAAAGGCTTCTTACTGCTTTGCATCTGACTGCTTTGGTGGTTTAGCCTACTTTATTTTTTTTTCTCTCTTTTTCCCTCCTTCCCCCTTTTAAACAGATATGGCGGCAGCAGCAACATATTCAAATAGCTCAGCAGGAGAGCGGGGGACCAAACGCTTCGCTCCTGGATTAAGAAAATAAACTCCCAGGGTGTTGGCATAGCAACAGCATTTCAGATGAACTGCTATATATTCCGTGATTAATAAATTAACATTTTTTTCATATGGTTGTTCCTTCTTTTCTTTCCCTCCTTCCGACAGCAGGAAGGAGTGCAGGAGAGGGGGTGGGCATCAGACAGGAGGCCAACACCGATGTCTCCACAAGCCAGGGATAAGGGCTTTGCCCAAGCAGGGTGGTAGGGTGTCCTTCCCTCTCCATGCGCCCAGCCACAGCACGGAGCTTTCTGCACCCTACAGAGGCACAGGAATACGACAGGAACGTGACACCCCACACACTGGGGACAAAGAGAAATGGGCCTCAGGTGGATGGGGATGGGGGTGCAGCACAGCCAAGGAGGAAGGCGCAGGGGTAGGGCGCAGACAGCCCCGCTGCATGCAGCCCCGCCACAGGCAGGGCTGGAGGTGCTGCCGGTGCTGGGACAAGGCAAGTTTCAACTCCCTTTTCAGGGCAGAATAGCCCTGGCTGGCCAAGGAGCGTGCACACTCACACCAGGGAGGAATGAAGCACTCCTACAGCAGCAGGCAGGCAGGCAGCACAGGCAGGTGCTGCCGGTCCTGGCCCGGTTATGCTCCAATCCTGCTCTCGGTGGGACCAAGGGCTTCACCAGCAGGTCTGTGCCCCTCATTGCTGGACTGGCCCTTTTGCAGCCACTTTCTCCTCTCTGCTGCCTGCCTTCTTTTTTCCTTTTACTTACTTTTACAGAAAAGGGACTAGAGGGAGAAGCCAGAGAAAATACTATGAATTAAGAGCAAAAGACTGCAAAGTTCCCCAGAGCAAACTGCATGCACAGAGTTAATTTTCCATGGCTGGAGCAGGTAACAAGAGCTCCCGCACGTTTCCCAAGCCCTTCTGAACATAACCAGGCGATCCCATTCTCGTACAAACAAGAAACCAGAGCCTCCCCAAGGAGCACTAGTGAGTGACTGACCCAAATTCAAACACTTTCTTCCTCCTGCCAGTGCTGGCAAAGTGACCGGTACTGAACCGTATCCGCCTTCAGGCCCTTGCTGCGCCGCACCGCCGAGAGCCTCAGCACAGCAGGGAGAAAACCAATAATTCAGGATTCATTATAGCCCCCCCCTAAAATAAAAAGGTCCGGCGATATGCTGAGTCAGGAGAGCTTTGCCAGGACAGCAGGTTTCCCGCAGGATAAAGGCTGGTGGGGTGAATGGCGCCCCATTTTCAAACACTCATACCAGGTGGCCTGTACGCCATGGGATCACCTTGCCAAGAAGGTTCAGACTTGGTCTACGTGCTGCTCCCACCACATTCAAGAGGTTTTGGACTTTTTTAAAAAAAAATACTACTGTATCACTTCTTACATCTGCAAACATGCCCTGAAATCCCATCCCCATCGCCTATGCTACTCAAGGCCTCTTGGGCAATGTAGCAATCCTCCCCCAGCTCCACCACCCAAAGCTGCTTTGCTTCAGGCACCAACCAAAGTTGAAACACCTCCTCTTCTTACCAAAATCTGAATTTTCTAAGTTTCATTAAAGCATGAAACGATTTTGTTGAGGTTTGAGTTACATCCACCACAAGCTGCACATGCACACGGGCACACTGTAGGCACACACTCTGCACACCTGTTCGAGAAGTAAGATCCTGAAGAACCACCAACATTTTTAAAAGCATTTCAGCTGTTCGAGACCCCAAGTCTGCTTTTCAAACCTGGCTAAGGACAAAGTTTAACAGCTTCTCCCAAGAGCAAGACTTGGGCAATCCAGGAACATTACCAAAGCGGTTTAAACACAAGCCAAACCCAGCAGTTCTACACTCGCTGCCCTGCACACAGCTGCAGGCGTGAGGCAGAAAAACAAGACAAGTCCCAGCTGGTATAAACAGGTAAAGCTCCTCCATCACCAGCAGGAATACCCTGGTTTAAGCTCACTGCCAATCCCTCCCAGCATCTTCTGAGGTCTCAACAAACTCCCACCTCCTTCGCCGCATCACCCCTCCGACTGTGCAATGCCCCGGCACAAGCTGTGTCATCGTGGTGGGTCCCTCTGTGTTCTTTATACCACAGTAGTGTACAGCAGGGTCTCTACCTCATGCCTCGAGGGCACCCTCTCACCCAGGAGACCTTTCTCTGCTGCTGGCAATCCTTAAAAAAATGGAAGCCTTTAAAATTGGAGCCATGGGGGACAGGGAAGCAGAGCACGGCCCCACAGCGCTATCCTCCGCTCATTATTGCTGCTGCTGGGGACGGCCGGCAAGCAGCACCGCGCCGCGTCCTCCCCTTAACATTATCTTACACTCTGAAGCACAAAGGACTACTTAGAAAACCCTCGCTGGTGTCATGCTGTTTCTCAATGACTTTTCTTATGGATCCTGGAGGATAAGCCATATCAAAGCGTTTCCACAGCTGCATACAAAGAGCCGGGGGTAACCTAAGCCTTTTATTTAAGCAACTGCCAGCCTCTAGCCCAGCACCGGTAGTTTTTAGGGGGAAGATGGAAGCAAGCAAGCACCTGTGGTGACATGGGATGCTTAGCACCAAACTTCAGAGGCGTCTTTGGACATTGGCACATTCTCCACCTAGTCCTGTCTGAAAACATATACCAACCACACCATGTTTATTAAGCACACCAACAATCAGTCTACAAGTAAGGATCAAGTCCCAGATCCAAAATACGCAGAGCCTAGGATTTATCCACACACCTGAAGGTGGGAAGGTTCCTCATCCCTCCCACACACCCTCAGTGAGAGCCCGCATGGAGTCACTGCAGCATCAACGCTACCCGGCCCTTCATTAACACCTTCCATCTAACCCAAGAGATTTTAGAGGAAATCAATCCATCAAAACACAGAGTCCGAGTGTCAGGCCCTTAGCTCATGAGGAAAGGACGAGACCCTAGCAGGCAAAGTGCGCACACACATCACAGCTCATTTTCCCAGGGCTGAATTGAGGGAGCTAGGGTCCGCATGGGAAGAGGTGCAGCCCCTGCTTTCCAAGGTGTATGACCTGGGAGAGAGAAAATGGGGCACCGCTTGTCCTTAAAGGACCAGTGCCATGACTTAGGTGCTTTTCCAGCAGCCTAAAATGGTGCAGAAAAGATCCTGTTGGCCCTACCTTGTAGCCTGAATGCTGCCGTGTGCAGAGGCTGTGTCACTCCAACAAAAAGTCTTGCCCACTTCAGGCACAATGTCACACTGGCTCTTTAAATAATTAGTCCTTAAACTGGTCTGCTGGACCAGATGGTTCTCAGCATCCTCACCAGGGACAGCATCGAGGGTGAGATCCCCTCTTAAAAATGTAAATGGTCAACCAGCCAAGAATGAGATGGGAAAACCCTCAAAGAAATGAAAAAAAGAAAACAAACCAACAGAACAGCCTCCTGGAATTTGTCCACGATGTTCTGCACCAGGCTATTCCAATTCCACTTCTCCCAATTTCCCCAGTTTAAAATGAAGCCTACAAAGAATTGCAAGCTTGAAATAGAAAAGCAGGTATGTTAGAACAGCACCAACCACACAGCGTGCTGCAAAATATCTCAGCCCCTTACAGCTTTTGCCCCCTGCAGTATAATCCCCAGCAATGCTATTCAGACCCTGTTTCTGGCCTCACTTTTCAATTCATCCCTTGTCCATCCTGAATTTCACCACCCAGTTCCTAGTCCAGGGACAGCTCTGTGTTACCCATTCGATAGTTCCTCACCATCTGATAACCACACCTCTCATCAGTTCATCCAGGGAGAAGTAAAGTAGCAATACTTGGTCCCTGAACTCGGCAAGAAGGAGCTTCTTATTTGGAAAAAACTTCTTTTACCACTCCCAAAATCAAGGTGAAAGTCTCAATTCAAACTCAGACCAAGAATCCAAAATAGAGGACCAACCAGACAATTAATCATTAATTCCATGCTGCTCAAAAATCCCAATCCAGAAGTTTAGCCCTGGTTCAGGGGAGCCTCTAATTCACGGGGCTCACCATCAAGCTACCTGCATCATGCTTGCGCAGCTCCATTAACTCCATTGGTAACGCGCAGCCAAGAGCACTAGGCAGAAGCCTGTAAAAGGTCTTCTGCTGCTGTTACTCCTTTGCTTTTACAAAAGATCCCATGAAACTCCAGTGCTATGCAAAGAAATGGCACAAATAGGTAAAATGCCACTCATCTAACGAGCTTCTACTCAGCATCCTGGAGTCACTCATTCGTTTATTTCCTTAAGTTTCTCTCAATCCAGGTGTTTCCTACCATGTGCTAGCACCTAACATCCCCTCAGAGAGTGGCTGCTGGTGGGTCTCCTGGTCTGCCATGGAAAGTAATGAGGATCCACCACAAAGGGAGAATTTCTCTAACTCCATAGCCCTGATCCCATACATCTGGAGTTCCTGAAACTCCCTTTATTTCACCAGTATCGTTGCATTAATAAGATGTCTGGGGACACATGCCATACCCAGTTAGGAAAAGGAACTAAGATCTCTCCTGCTCTATCAAGTGTGGCCTCTGCAGCCCAGAAAGCCCACTGCTACCCTTTTTGCCAAACCACACTGCAAGTAACACATCTAATTTGCTCTCCGCTGTGCTCCTTAGGTCTTTTGCAACATTACTGATTTCCAAGAGCTTTCCTCCCACTGAATCTTTCCGGTTTGGATCGCAAGGGTAGTATTTTGCAATTCCTTCCTCACACATTCATGAAGTGTTGCTGTTTGCCACTAAAAAGCCGCTTGCTGAGCTCTACCCCAAAGGCAGCTGTGTTTCAATGGTCGGGAAGCTAATAATATACATTACCATACCGGTAGGCAGGGAGAGACATGCACTGATGTTTATATCTTCCCCACACAACCGACGCACGACGCGGACAGGTTTTTTCAGAGGAGAATTTGGAGACGGAGGGAAGCGCACGAGACAATCGTGCCACAGGAGCGGCCAAGCACCCTGGCTCCCAATCGATAGGCCATCTGTAATAGAAGATCAATCGCTTCCATTTTGCAAGGTGTTAAGTGTGACGGGGATTGAATTAAAGCCGAGACCATAAGAGCAGCTATAAGTTATGCCTTTTTCCTCCCCCCACCTTTTTTTTTCCCTTTTAAGAAACAAACCCATAAAACAGTACTTTTTTTCTTTCCTCTTCCCTGCCCCCTCCCTTTCCCCTCTAAGATTTTCAATTAGGTGAGTGGAAGGACGAATGGTGCAAATACATTTTGCTCGAGTTCTAAGTGCTTTTGAAACCCCCTGTCAAAGCATTTAGTAACGCAAGATTTAAGATGCCCAATTAATTTTTCCCCAACAAGGAGCCAAAAGTAGATGCAGGAGGAGGTTAAAAGCTAAGTGTTTAATTAATATTAAATTTATATGATTCTTTATCACCGAAAGCGTTGTAAAATTGAAAAAGCAGTTAATTTTATGGTCACTGTGTATTCCTCTGCTTTGATCTTTGATCCGTGGAATGAAATCGTGGAGTGTAAAGATTCTCTTGCTTTATTATACCTGTCTCATGGCAGGGACGCTGGGTGAGGTGAGCTCATCTGAGCCCCAGCTCAAACTAGGCAGGATGGTACTCAGGCATGAAACCCACATGCTGCCCAGGGCTTGGGGGTGCACAGTTTGCAATTGCCCCCCGAGGGGAACTTTGTGCCATTTGACCAAGGACGGCACGAAACTCTTCTGTATGCCACCGCTGCCTCACCGCCGATTCCTGGCCTCCCCCGTGCCTATCTGCCCGCGAGACAAAGAGCTATTATGCAGAACGGATTGCACTGGAAAGAAAAAAAAAAAAGGGGGGGGGGGGGATAATTTCTGCCGGGGGGGGTTATGTGTTTATTTATATTTTT
>JAVJGI010000032.1:7945755-7975215 GCA_035590275.1 Ibycter americanus | reverse complement strand
GAGGTGGGTATGGTTAGAGAGAAGACAAAGAGAATCCAGGCTGCAAACTAGCCAAATTTAACTAAAGCAAACAGCCTCAACAGCAACAAATCCGTTCAAATCTTAGAGCTGTTTTCACTTTTGATCACCTGGAGAGCACTTGCCGCTGCAGAGTGCCTTCATCCAGCGCATCTACTGTGCACCCAGCCAGGAGGGGTTACATCAACATCTCTATTCGTGCAGCAGAAAAGCCTTGGTGGGTCTCCTTCCTTCTTGTGCTGCATGAGTCCATCAGATCTCACCAGGTTATTGAGTAAAACACTGCCTTCCACAGCCATGCCAACATGCCTCAGCTTTCCCCAGCCAGTCCAGCATGAGTTGGTCCATGCTCTGGCTTCACCAAGCCACACGTGGGCCAAACCAGACGGTCGCTGATACCATGTCATGTCCCCTCCCCATGCAGGTCCAGCACTCCCCTCTTCTCTGTTTTCCCACAGCTCACACAGCCACATTTCTTCATGGGAGCTGCTTCTTCCAAAATACCAACAATTTTAACAAACTGACACATTGCTGGAAGACCACAGTGGTGCTCCTGAGGAACAGGAGACCTCATCCCAACAGGACCCACAACTAACCATTCCATCCACTTGGGATGGTTTTTCCAAACATCCTCCTACCCAGACCGCAGCTGCCCGAGGCAACCCAGAGCTCCCCATGCCTTGGACCTTCTTGGCTAGAAAGAGCACAACAGAAAGCAGAGCAGATGCTAATGGCTAAGATACAAACCATGACTCAGGACAGTCACACCACCAACAAGCAAAAGAGCCCACACCGGTGGTATCACTTGCTCCCAGCCAGAGGAACAAGCAAAGCTCTTCTTTATAGGATACAAGCACCTTTTCCCATGCAATTTCCCACCAAATCCTACTTTTGCAGCTCCCCCAGCAGCAAGCCTACTGATTTTTTGCCCTCCTTGCTGGGCAAGTGTGGCAACCCCATCCTCACCCCGCAGCTGCACTGGAGTGGGATCATGTCAATAAAGCCTCACGGATGCAGGGAGACATGAGCCTCCCTGCTGCCTACAATCAACTTCATTTGTTTATTTTCATTTGAGCAAAACTTCAGCTAGGCTGGGCTGGGGGGAGGCTGGGAAGGGGACAAACCCCTGGAAAGCTGGGCTGTGTGCTGGTCTCCAAAGGGACTGAAACTGGGGATGGGAGGAGGGGCCAGCTCTCCTTTCCAAAGAATTTTCAATAGGAAACAGATGTTGAGGGCCTGAGCACTGAAAGCCCTGGGTCTGCAGCGGGCTTCCCTGGCTCCATGCTCCTGACAGAATCCGTTTTAATTAAAATATTTCTGTTCGAGCACGAGGCAAGGGGTAGGGGGAGCAGGGAAAGGTCTGGGGGTGATGTGCTTGTTACCTCTGCACAGGCAGTAGGGTTTGTGGCAGGGCTGGAGGGGGTACCAAGGTGCATAGGGTTGGGTTGGAGACCCCCAGCCCATACCCCCAGCCCAGGCTCCCTCCCTTCAGCAGGGCTCGACATAAATTTTACTGACCTTGAGTGAAAAATTGCCTCGTTTCAGTACCGAAAAAATAACATTACCTCATGTAAGCTGTGTCAGGTTCTATCAATGCCCCCTTCCCGCCCACCCCCAAAGCAAGGGGGATGTAACCCAACACTATGAAAACATCAGCCTGGAGAAGAAAAGGGGCCTTTGTCGTGGACCGTCAGCTCCCCACTCCTGCCTGAGGTGAAGAAAGATCTCTGAAAACGTTAGGCTGGGAGGTACAGACTCCAGACGCACACTCACCCCCCACAGCCCCTTTGCTTCCCCATCCCCACCTTGGAAATCCCTGCTTCTTTAAGGGAGACCTTAAAAACTTCTGCCGTTACTAGGATCCAGGGCTCCCTTCTCCCCCAGATCCCTTGGCAAAGGTCAGCCCCGTGGAAAAAACCAGCATGCCAGGAAGCCCAAAAGCCCTGCCATAGGATCACTAAAGCCTGACTTTTAAGCCTAGATGAGTCAATAGTGTCCTCCAGCTCAGGATCCATCCTGGCTTTCTTCCCAAGGGTACCCGACTCCCTCGCAGGAAGAAGCAGAGGAGGATGTGGAGCACAGGACGTATGGACACCCACACCCAGCTCCAGGAAGGAGAAATAGGGGAAGGCCAGGACCCGAACAGCAAGGCGGGGAGCCAGCAGGGGCTCTGCCAAGCTACGGCCACTCAAGCGAACCCACGCACCCTGCCAGAGCAGAGGCCCATCCTATGGGGACACGCATGAGCCAGTGAAGAGAGGGAAGGAGATCAGGGTCCACAGGGTCTGATAACCAGCAACACACTGCATTAGGGTCCTCGAGGCTATGAATTCCATGGGGCTGGGCACAGGCTGCAGGGCTCTCCTGTGGCTGCTCAGGGAGCATCATGCCAGGGATGGGAGGCAGGCTGTGCCACTCACCCCATTGCCAGGGAACAGACCCTAACCCACTTTATTTGCTGGGAGAGAGGAGCTGCACAAGCCTGAGGGTCCACAGGCTCCTAGGCTGAGTGTGCGAGTGGGAATTGGAGGGGATGCAAATGGAGCGAGCCCTCTGGACCATGCACGGAGCAGGGCAGGGTTGCTTTCTGCCTCCCTACTAGGATCATGCTTTCCTCAGCCCAAGATGGGGGAAAAGAGGCATGCACCCCAGCAAAGCGTGCCTGGCTTAAACCACGCTCATCGGCAGCACCCCGGCTTGCTGAGCAAACCCACAGCAGAGGGAAAAGCAGCCGCCACTGCCCGCGGGCAGCACCGCACCAGGCCACGCGCGGGTCGAGGGAGGAGAACACCCAGCTTGCCCCAGGCCCTCAGCTCTCAAATGTATTTTCTCATTAACGTGTAATACGGTTTTATTGTCTCAAACAATGTCTGTTTTCGATCAGTTCCTTCATCCCAGACACTGCCGCGCAGAGAGACCAAGGAGGCCAGATGGTTCGTGTTGCAGGAGTCTTCCCGCTCTTCCCGCCCGCCCCCTAATTCCTTACAAATTCCTGGAATGCCTGCACCCCCCAAAACCAGCCCCAGGGCAGAGGCAGGCATCGGCCTCCAGAGCAGGGGCTGGGGGCCCTCCTCGGCCTCCCCTCCTCACCACCCGCAGCTCAGGCAGGGCAGGGCCCCGGCGGTGAGCAGCACAGTGGCCGTCGTCTCCTCTGCCGGGTCATCGGCGAGAGGTTTGCACCTGAAACCAGAGATCCACAGCTCCCCTCCTCCTTCACCCGTGGCTGGGGGGTTTCCTCTGTTGTGGGAGGCAGGCACCCCAAAACCCCCCATCCCAGCCTCAAAGGCAGGGCCAGCACCGTGGCTGCAGGCACTGGGGGGGGGACGTCTGCCCGTAATCCCCACCACGTGCCCAAGGCCACCAGGCCCACACCACACCACTCTCAGCTCCAACTTTCACCCACACTTCCCGGCGTTAATCCCCATGCCGGCAGCTGGATGTGGAGGTTTACTGAGCCCTTCCCAAAATCCAGGGGATGATTTGAGCCTCGGTCGAATCAAAGGGAAGGCTCCCGATGACTTCAAGCAGCCTGCCTCACCGCCCCCCCCATGCCAGCTATCCACACAGGCAAGTTGGCTGCCAGCTCCAGCCCACCCCGAAATATCTCCTTGAGGTCCAGCAAGGCTCATGCTCCTCCTGCCATCTTCCCAGCACCCTTGCAAGTACCCTCCTTGGAGGAGGAGGGAGACCCCCAGCCCCAGGAAGAAGCCCTGCTGAGCATAACCCAGCAGCAGAGGGGAAAAATAAGGGATGCTGAAAGCAACCGTTCAGCCTGGAAGAAGGCCAAGAGACTAGTGTTCACACCCTTAAACTCAGGAAAAGCACCACAAGAGCACACATAATCCCATCTGGGAAAAGCCTGAGTCTGGGGGAAAAGATGGCATCTTCTCTGAGGCACTTAAGCACCGCAGAGCACAGATGGGCCATGGGTCATCCCAAACCAGGCACTGGCTGCAGGGTCCCACAGTCTCTCTGATCCTGCAGACCTTGTCCTGTCTCCCACGAGCTCCATATAAGACATGTTTTTCTCCCATTCCCACTCCACAGCAGCTGCTGCTCAGGAAAAGTCTCCGCTGAGGAAGGGCCAAAGGGGACGCCCAGCCTGCAGCACCACAGGGCCGGCAGCCACTCTCCAGGCTCTGGCTGCCAAGACGTCATGCAGGCTCCTCAGAGACCTGCTGAGCAGACGGGTATCTGCTCCCAAGTCGACTGAATCTTCATGAAGATGACACAAGACAGCCCCACTGCCAAGTTTCCACAGCTTCTCCAGAAAGGAGGGGTGCCAGAGCCTGAGAGGCACCTCCAAAATCTCACTCGCACTCAGCGAGGACACCTTTTTTCTCCATCGCTTCTTTTTTATTTTCCCCCTGAGCCACTCGGCTCATTCTAGCAAACCCTACGCCAAACTTGCCTCCACCTGGAGAAACACCAGGGCACACAGTTAAAGGCCTGCCAAGTTCTGAGCAATGAGGGGAGAAAAAAGAAAAAATAAGGGGATGGGAGGTTTATAGTGGGTAGATTTATACCTGTAGGATCATACTGTCTCTTCCAACACCTACACCTTGCCCACAAGCACTGCAATGGAAGAAGCTGTTCTTGCTATGTCACAGATGCACAAGAGGCAACATGGCAGAAGCTGAAGGGGTCTGAGATGTTTGGTTTCCATGCAAGAAGCCACCGTGTGTAAGAAAAGCTGCTACAGGCCAGAACTGAGGAGTCCAGCGAGTTCCCGAAACACCCGGGAAGGGGGACAAGTAGGGGACATGCCCTTGGTAGAGTAGAACAAGAGAGCTGTAAGTGAAGGGGGGGGGGCATGCAAGCATTTTGGTGATTTTGCACTCTGTAGCAGAGAAAAATCTCACCTGCCACCTTTTGGCATTCCCAGCGCTCAACTTTGGCTCCATCCAGCAAGAAAAAACTAAGCAGGAAAAAGCGAGCGAGCTGAAACCTGATCCGCTGCACGGCCGGACTCGTGTCTGGCTTTTCTTACCGGCTCGGCCGACCTGTACGTGCCAGCCTGGGAAGGCGTAATGGTTCCACCAACAGAACTTCATTAACTTTTTATACACTCGGCCACTAATTTATAATCATTAGCAGACAAACAGCCAACAATTACACAAGCAGCACGTTAAGAAGAGAGGGAGAGAGCTTGAAGGAGCAGCGATGGAAATGCGTTCGCGGTTGGGAGGGAGCAGGGATGGTGTGTCCCCTGTCCCAGGGCTGGCATGTGATGGGGGCAACCTCTCCCAAGATGTACTGGCACACCATTTCACCAGCTGTAATTAAGGCATCAGGCAGCAGAAAGGCAAAAGGAGCAGGTGACCAATCTCACAAGCCCTCTAGTTTTCAACACAAAAAATAAAGAGACACGGGAAGAGGAGGAGCATGCATATTCCATGTTTTCAACTCCTGGGGCAGGCAAGGCCCCTGCTTGCAGAAGAATGGAAAACAGCACAGACAGACAGCACAAAATTCATCCTGATTTAATGAAATCTTCTGCCATAGGTCACATAACCCCAGTGCCTTTCCCCACACCAGCTTTCCTTCTGCTGGAGGCAGCTCTTGGGCAGGAGGTGGGAGGTAGTGTTGCAATGCACAGCCCTGGCACCCTGGGTGAGCAACGCCTACAAATACCCAAATCCCGAGGATGCCTCTACCTTGAGGATGGAGATGTGAAAGTGGGGAAAGGTTTCAAACGCCTCTGAGATCAGCAGTCTGTGCTCCCCAGATGAAAACTCAAAACTAACTCCCCCAGTGCTCCTCTCCTGCCCAGTATCCCACCCAGCCCCTGCCAGTAAAGGTGTACGAGTCCCGTCACCCAGTCAGACTCCAGCTGCACAATGCAGGGGTGCAGGCAGAGGACAACGGGCAGGCTCCCTTCTCTGCAACAACCCAAGCTACTTGAATCGATTGGAGCCATAAAATCTGCAGATACAGATGTCCCTGCCACGCGGGCAGGCCAGCAAGGAAGCAGAGTGACCTGACCAGCATCACTCAACAATGTGTCGTGCCCAGAAACCAAACCTACACTTCTTTTGGCTCCCGCACAATGGCTGAGCCTGCTCTCCTGCCCCACACCAGGCAGACCAGCCAGCCCTTTTTCCAGATGTAAGCTTCCTGCTAAACAGGTCTAATGAACACTATGCACACCTTGCAAAGCCTCTGCTCGGGCATCTCCGAACAGCCAGCGCAGCTCAGCAAAGCACCCACTGCCTCTGATGACAGAAGAGGAAAACTCCTTTCCAAAACTCCATGCAGCAGGGGGAAGAGCAGCATCCAGCTTTACAAAGCTGAGCAGCACCCCTGAAAGAAAGGCAAAAAAAAGCACACAGCTCCCCTCCGAAGCAGGAGGGGGAGGATGCAGCAAGCACTGTGCGTGCAGGACCCGCCGCGCCTTGCAAGCCACGGCTTGCCAAGCATGCAGAGGACAGGTAGGCAGAGCTCCATGCTCCCAGTGTACAATCCCGGGCGTGCTTGCAGCTGGAAAAAGCTCTCACAGCCCACCAGCTCCACCCGCTCCCCCTCCTGCTCCCCATGGCAGAGGTGTGTGGAAAGGCTCACAAGCCACTTTTGCTCACAGTAGGGCCTTTCCCCTTCCACCCTTGCACCTGCAAAAAGTGCAGGCCTAACACATGCTGACTCTTATCACATCAAGAGACCAAACTGTTCAGGCCAGAAAGATGAATGCCTCTGAGATTACTGGGGACTAAACTCAACTTTCTCGTGTGACAAGCTCCCTTCCATCTACAGCAGCTTAATAACCATCCAGCATTGATGTTGGGGGAAAAAAAAAAAAAAGTAAAAAAAAAATCTCTCCACCAAGAAGTGCAGCTCAGGACAATTCAGGGGACCAAGGAATAAAGCTAATTTAGATGAAAATTCAGACCACTCATCCTGCCTGGGAGAGACCAGCAACTTCACCTACCTGGATACAGCTGCAAGATCATGGTGCTCACCTACACTGGGGCAAGCTTTTAAGAAAGCTTCTACCCAATCCACTAAAAATACAGCACGTTGTTCCGATTTTCCTGTGGCTGTTCAATATCCATAACACCACAAAACCCTCAGTCCATGCATCTAAGACGACCAGGGAGAGGGGGAACTACATATGATAAGCCATCACACAGTCCATACCAAGTAACAACCACAGATCAAATGGTGGGATATGCAGAGAGGAGAAGCAGAGGTTGTTCCCGCAAATTTTGCTTTGCCATTCCTGCCTTTAAGTAACTTTGAAACAGAATTGCCCAAATACCTGTTCTTTCAGGACTTTTTTTCCTCTTTAAACAGCATCACTTCAGCTGGATTTGTCATTAAAGTTTGGTAATATAGAACTGAAGTCAAATTTCAGAGAAACACTTTTAATAAAAAAGGCAAAGGCTTAATTTCAAAAATGTAAATATGAGATGTTTCCATCTTTTTTATGCTTCCCAAAAGCAAAGCAAGAGAGTCTTCTTTACTGAAAGATGTTGGGAAATTGAGCTGCACAAATTTGTACAATGTTTCTGTCAACCCAAATACACATTATTATTATTTCTTTTCCTCCTCAAGACCTTTTAATTTGGAGAGGGGGAAAATAAGACCTCATCTTGCCTGAAGACATGGAGAAGATGCCAATGCCTCTCAAGCCCATAAACAACTGGTCAGTACCCCATCCCACAGGGATGTGGCTTGGCATCCACAATGGGCAAGAGGGAGGAAGGAGCATCTCCTGCTGGCCCCAGGTCAGCACTTGGTCCAGGGGTTCTGCAGCAGCAGTACTGGCAGGATGCAGGCACCAAACCTTGTGCTGGAATTAAGCACTGCCCTAATGAACCCTCTGCCCCCACCCCCACCCCACCCCGCTGTCTTGCCCAGACCACCCAGGTCACAGAAAAGCAGACAGAGGGCAGGAAGACCTCATGATAGGGTGGCATTGAGCTGGGAGGAACTGCCAGCACCTGGAAACTCCTGCCACAGAGGGAATTAAAAGCAGTCAGGCTCCAAAAGGGAGGAGGGAAGAGTTGCTACAGCCATCTGTTACAGCAGGTAAGCTCACCAGCAACGGACCCCAATGTTTTTTTAGGAGAAATGCAAAGATATCCAGGCTCATCCAGCCCTAGGGGATGCCTGTGCAGGGATGACCAGTGCTCCTGGAGCAGGACGCTCACCACCTCAGGTGAGGAAGGGACAGCATTTTAAAGTAAGAATGTGGTGAGCTGGGCGAAGGGAGCCAAGCAGCACCCGCTGCATCACTAAAGCATCAGCAGCACCATGTTGTGCCGGGGGCGCCTCTTCTGGAGGGGCCGTCCCACAGAGCCAGGGCTGTTCCGCTCCATGCATATTTGGGAACACTCCTCTCTGGCTTTCGGCACTCCATTATCCAAAGACTCCGGCAAAGGAGGCAAGATCAGAAGCAGCACGACTTGACTCGATGCCTCCCCACGAAGGAGCCAGCCCGATCCACCTCTGGCTTCCCAGCGAGCTGCAGTAAGGGGAAAGGAGGGGGGGGCTGGTGGAGAGTACCCTCACACACCACAGCCACCCCCATGTAAACCTCATCCAAAGCCTTTGCTGGCGAGGGGGGGGCTGCACAGCCAGCACCTCTGTGTGCAACCCCCCTCCCCACCACCCCCTTCCCCTTTCCCTCCCCCTAAACTCGCTCTCGGGCCGTCTTCCCGAACAATCTCGCTGCAGGCTGCTTTTGTAAGCCTCCAGCCCCAAAAGAAAAATGATGGGTTTGAACTCTTAACCCCGCCCCAGAAAAAGGCTGGAATTAAAAGGGGTTTATGACTAAGTATGCAGATGGGAATACTGTAATAACAACAGGCGAAATGTTTGCCCAGCAGTTCTGGGCTGGTTTCAGAGGGAGGGAGGGAAAGCAGGGACGGGCGGCTTCTGGCCGGAGGATGACGGCACGGAGAAAGAATTTGGCGGCTGGGAGGGAAGGGAGGTTGCTGATAAATGCTGGGGCAGAGGCGGGGAGGGGGGCCAGGACCCAAACGCCGCATCGCTGGCACTTCAGGGAGGCTGGCTGCAGCGCTGCGGGTTTCTGGCCAGCTGACAAAGGCACCGCCGTGGAGGAGGCGAGCAAGAGTAGGGGGAGATGGCTCCGGGGCCGGCACTGTCGCACTCAACCAGGCTGGGATGCACAATAGGGAACATATCAAGGCAGACTGCAATGCTCCCACACACCCCAAATCCCTTCATGATGGGGGGAGACTCATGCACACAGACTCCTGCCATGGGGGGAACCCACAACTGCAAGCAAATGGCTAATTTTTTACCAGCCCTGGGACTCCAGCTCTGCTGAAAAGGTGCTAAAACATCAGTACCTAAGTCACCTGGGGGGGCATTTTCAGGACATCACCTTCCCATTTTAGAAACAGGCTGCACAGAGGCCCCACAAGTGGGAGGCTCAGGCTAGGGGAGACCCAAACCTCACTCACTGTCCCAGAGGAGTGCACACCACCGCTGGCTTAACCCTTCTGCAAGGGGGAAAAAGCACTCCTTCTCCAGCCCCCAGTCCCGCACAAGCCTGCTCCCACTCCTTGGGCACCCAGGACTCCTCTCTCTGTGGGGGAACCAGCCAAGCAAGGCACATGACAGCTCCCCATCACACAACAAGGAGCCACCCAGGTATCACTCAGCTGAGCCCAAAAACACCTCCCTGCCACTGTACCAAGCCAGGCTGTCCACAGGCACCCAGTCCACAGGAGAGGTTTGCACTGGGATGCAAGTCCCCAGTCGTACCAAACCAGCACCTTCCTATTCTCTTGAGCTCCCCACAAGGTACCTGCAAACTTAATACAAGATGCAAACCACTTGCATGCAGATCACCACTCACAGCTTGGCAGCCACAGACCAGAAAGCCAACACCCCAAATCTTACAAGTCATCACGACCCACAGGAGAGAAATTCATGTGTGGCATACAAAAACAAGCAACAAAACACAGACCTCCCCAAGCCCCCAGAGGAGCCACGCTATCAAACTATTTCTGAGCGATGTTCCTGCTGCAAGCACGAGGACCTTCCCCCTTGCACTCACCAGGCACAGCCCAGCCTGATGCAACAGCAGCCCTTTGCCAAACCAAGCACCTCGGAGGGGTACAAGGTGCAGATGGGAACATGCCCCAGCCGCTTCCATGCAGGGGTGAGGAGGTAAAGCGGTACACAAAAAAAAAGAAATCACAGCAGGACTGGCAACCCAGGCACTCCAGGAGACTTCCCAGCTTGCAACCCAGGGAATTTCCAAGCGTGTCTCACACCTGCCTTTGCTCAAAAGGGACCTCAAAGTTTGCAGCATCAGCGCATAGAGTTTTGACTCACCTCCTGCTGACCCACTGCATTTACCAGGACAGAGAGTGCTGGAAGGAGCCTGTGGATAGTAAAAGGTCTTTCTCGTTGCCACAATCCTCCTCCAGGTCAGACCTGTTGCATTTATGAACAGACACACAGCAGCCCTACAGCAACCAGGTGAGAGGCACGTGGACCCCCACCCAAACCACCTCCTACAGCACTCAGTACTGCTGCTACCAGCAACACAGCACAGGGGACAAGGAGAAAACAAAGCTGCCAAGCTTGCCCCTTTTAACAAGCAAGGAGATCTTTATTTTGCCTCTCAAACGGTGCAAATGCCTCCCAAGACATTGAGAAACCGTCTGCGGGATCAGGAAAGATGGTCATTAGCAACGGGGGCGTGCATTGCAAAGGGTGATGGCGAGACCCAGTCTCTGGTGTCCCTTCCAGCACCACACGCTGCAGCAGCCTGCAGCGGACACAAGCTGCACAAATGCACAGCTCCCTTCACGGCTGCTGCTCCACGATGGCACAGCAGTGAGAGCCGACACGCCAGGAAGCACTTGGATCAGGTAATGAAGGGTGTAGGAGACTCGTGAGAAGATTCCTGTGAGTCAGACAAGCTGGCCAGGGCCCAAATCAGCAAGCTCTGCAAAATCAGCTAACAAAAGAGGGCAAAACCTGGACCTCCCCAATGCCTTCCTGCTGCCTCCGAGATGACCCCATGCAAGGCAGCAGTGGGCTTGATGAGAGTGACCAGAGCTACATGGAATGCTGCAGCCAGGGCTGGGGACAGAGACTCAACCTGCCATGCCTTGGGGTGAGCTGGTCACCCCAGCTCCCTGCTCAGTCCTAGGACTCACTGAGCAATTTGGTTTCTCCTCTGCCAGCAGAGCAGACAACATTGCTCTTGCTTTGTCTAAGCCATGAGCAGACTCTCTCCCCATGCAAACAGAACCCAAGAGATCTGCCTCTCACCCACAGCTTCCAGGGCACTTCCCAGGATTTAAGGCCCAAATGTAAATGCTCCTTTGAAAGTCTTTTTCTGGCAGCAATGTTTCTCCTCCCTACCCAATTGCACACCTGTGCCTCAACAGCCAGGCACAGAGCTGGTCTACACAAGGCACATTTACATCTCCCTGCCAACAGGGTGGCTCGAAGCAGGCAAAGCCCCCAGCCCTGCCTTGCACCACATCCCTGGAGCTTGCTTCAGGGGCTTTAAACAGGTAACACATTATGGGAGGCTGCAGCCACTTGCCTGTACCAGCAGGATGCCCTTAGGAGACCACAGGAAAGGTCCTTGCTTTCCAGAGGCAGACATGAGGCACTCGGTCATGAGAAGCTCTAGGGCTGAAGCAAAGCTCTGGCCCAGCACATCTGTGCGGGATCACAGCACCTCTTGGGATGCAGCCCTGAGCCAAGGGTCACCATACATTTCATGGAGACCTCCTCTCTCTGGAGGCTTGAGAACCTTACCCTCCAGCCTCTGCCAAACTTGGTGCTACAGCCAACCCAGCTTCCATAAAAGCTCCCCTAAAATCTCTGCCATGAGGTGCTGCCATCCCTTCCTCATCTGGGACTACCAGACATTCCAGTTGTCATTATTTTTCATTTAAAAAAGGAAAGAAGGTGAACAGTGGGGAGGACATCTGGAGGAGGGATAAATACCCATCAGGAGTCATCCCAGTTCTGACAGCTGAAGGAGTTAGACAAGTGCTAACGAACAAACAAGCTAAATTGCTCCTCTCCCTTCCTGACAGGTTGAACCAAGTCTCCCGAGCAGCCCAAATGCCAGCTCAGGAAACAGTCCCTTCCCAGCTTTTGGTAGCAGTGAGAAGCCCAACCCGGGCAGCTGCCCAGCTACATCAGCCTGCACATGCTGCCCACTGGCACAGGGAGGCCTCCAACATTGAAGCCCACTCCCCTGCACCCTCAGTGGGGTACCCCCACCGCCCAGAGGGGAGCCCTGAAGCTGGGTGAGATAGAAGACCAAGACCAGACCAGGCCACCTCTCTTGGTGAGATGGAAGACCAAGCCAGGGCAATGCAGCCTTTAGAAATGGATGGGGACCTGGACCGTGCACCCCCTTTTCCCTACAGGGAAGCCTCCTGTTCCAGCAGAGAGGTGATGCAGGCAGACCAGCAGTCTCCACCCCACTGATCCATGAGGGCCTGTAGCCCTTCCTTCCCCTGCTCCCGACGGGAGGCACACCCAGTGCTAAACAGTGAGGCTAACTCCGTCCGGTCCTTCTTCCCTACGTCTATTGTCACTAAACATTTATCTGGTTTCTGCCAAAAAAAAAAAAGCCAACCCAACAATAATGTTGGACCTCCCCTCTGCTGTTCGAAGTAAAAGCAGCTACGCTCTTTACCCAGGGAGGGGGAGAAAAGTTTAAACTTGAGACCCCCATGTACCCAGCACCACTCCATTCCTCCACCTCCTCCTCCTCCAAGGACTTTCACACAGCCCTGTCCCGTCAGCCTGTCTGTGGCATTTGATTCCTGTCTGTCACTAAGTGATGAGGACAAAGGGTGAGGAGTCAGGAAAAGGTCTGAGCTACTTTGTTCATCGTCTGGATACGAACTTTGGATGAACTCCGTGGGGAAAGAGAAAAGCCGCATGGAGCGGGACACACCATGCATAGCACTCTCTCTCTTCCAAAAAAAAAAAAAAAAAAAAAAAAGGAGGCTTGAACAAGGGAAAGGGGTGGGAGGGAAAGGGAGAGAAGAGCATTCCCCATCCCCATGGCGGCAGGCAGTCCTGAGAGCTCCCTGCTCGGAGGAGACAGAAGGATATTCAAACCGCCTTCCCAGGAGGCATGTTCAATAAAGCAGGATGCCAACGCAGCCTTTTCTCAAACAAATCTGTTAGCTGCGGGCCAGGGGCCAGCCACAAGGGCTTGCTTTTTAAAGCAACCAAATGGGAATTTCCTAATAAAATAATTTTTTTTAAAAAAAGCCCCACCGTGGCACGGTTCAAGGGAAGCTTGCTGACAGCAACTTATGTACAGACCGGTCTGGAATCACGGGAAGATGAAATACAGTGCAGGACAGGGAGCTTTGGGATGCATCCACAGCCAGGGTGCCAAAGCACCCTTGTGCTCCCCCAGCACCCACCCACATGAGCTGGGGGAGATGACTGTCCACAGTATGGTTACATACCAGGGCAAAGGTTTACAGCCATGATTTCTGCTGTGCTGAACAAGGGAGGAGGCTCGCCCTGCACTGCAAGGGAAGCAATTTCCCTCGTGCCGACCTGGAAAAGCCACCGCAGGGAACGCTTAGCTCCTTTGCTTCACTCTGCTTTTCAGAGCAAAGCTAAACCAGTTTGCAACTGGAAAGCCCTGTGGTAGCCTTGCTCCTCCCGGGCACCAAAGTCATCACAAACTTTCTGCTCAATGGCTCTTGCCAAGCAGCTAAGATGCCCACACTGGGATCAGATACAGCCTCCATCAAGGATTATCAGCAAAGTCTACACACAAGATGTGCCAAGCCACACAGGAGATTGATTGCAATTGTATGTGCAATTCTGCAGCGTTCACAAGAGACCTGCTGAGCACTGGAGGTGAAGGATGCCCAGACAAATCACCCCACCACACTGCACCAGCATCACCCACTGAACACGGGAGGGGACCCACAGTCTCACAGGCTGGCTGGGAACACAGTTCTGGCTCTGTCACCTTGAAAGTCTCTGCCTGAGGCACGAGTAGTTGGACATCCATGGGGTCTGGAGGTGGAAATCCAAAGGTACTGAAGGCTGTTCACCACCAGCCTTCCCAGCACGCTCCAGCAGAGTGTGTGAACTTACTTTCCAGGATGGGGAATCCTACATAAAAGAGATTAAGTGGGTTACAAAACCCAGGAGGAGCACCTGAAAGCAATCCACCAGAACACACCAGAGGTTACCCCAGATCCCTTGTCTCTACTAGCCACCAGTAAATAGAAAATCAACTCTGCATGAGAAAGCTCTGGCTGGGACACCACCACAACAGCCCTGCAGGCTGCAGCAGCCCAGCTGCAGAAGGCACTGGTGAGACCTCCCTGACTGGCCACGCAGCAGCAGGCAGGGCACATGTTCCCCTTCAAGGTGGGAGAAACTTCATCCTTTGCGTGGTGCCCAGCGCAGGAGACAGAGCTGCAGAGATGCTCACAAGAACTGCTAATCCCAGCTCCAGCCTGGCCTCTCTGCCTGGGAAGATGCTTACTCACCATGAGGACTGCTGGAAGTGCTGAAGGGATCAAAGGCTCGGCTTCATTGACCCACAGCTACATACGGTCCCAGTCCTTCCAAGATCCACCTGCTGTGCACCAAGATGATGACCAGGATAAAAAAGGAGGAGGAAAGGGAAGGAAGGACATATCTGCAGGGAAACAACCTGTTCGTGGAGGTCAGGAATGCAGGGTCCTCCCTTGTAGTCACCAGCCACCACCACACCCTGGAGGTGCACGTGTTAGGAGGTAACCCAAGCATCTGGGAGGTGCTGCCCAAGACCTCCAATGGAGAAACTTTGATCTCCTCCAAGCATGGCCAGTCCCTGGGGACCACCTCTAAAACACACAACAGAGCATGCCAGGTCAAATTGACTCCACAGACAAAACCTCAGCCCATCTGGAGGCGTTTGTTACACCACTCGCTCCAGAAAGTCCAAAGAGCTCCTCTGGCAGGGGGAGGCACCCAGCCCCAGCAGCCCAGGCAAGGCAGCCTGGCCTGAGGTGACAAGCTCCCAACAGGGAGAATCAGACAGAAGGAGCAGGGGAAAAAACTGAACAAGTTGTTGGCTGGATTGGCCAATAATCCCATTTGCAGAAGGTAGGAGCTCAAGGAGGAGATGCTAGTGCTGCTGGATCCAGGGCTGTTTTAAGAACAGCAAATAAGAGGAACAGAGGGAAAGAGAGGGGGCTGGGGGAAGAAAAAGTAAAAGAAAACAAATCTGCTTTATTATTGCCTGAAACCCAAGGAGACTGATTAAAGCAAACAGCCCCCCTGCCCCTTCCAAAGGGTTGTCTCGTCTGCTTCCTAAATCTGATTCCCATTTGTCTCTATATGGTTCTCATTTGTTCTTCATTTAGGTCCTCCACGCTCCTCACCAAGCCTAAGAGAGCCCTCCGGAAAGCCACAGGGACAGGCTTCCCCCAGGAGCCTGCAAGGGCAGTCGCTGACCAGGGTCAGAC
This sequence comes from Ibycter americanus, assembly GCA_035590275.1. Taxonomy (NCBI): domain Eukaryota; kingdom Metazoa; phylum Chordata; class Aves; order Falconiformes; family Falconidae; genus Ibycter; species Ibycter americanus. Next base: position 7,959,748 of record JAVJGI010000032.1, on the reverse strand, counting down.
CCAGCACCAGTGCCTGCACAGAGGGAGGAGATGTGGCAAGAGGAAGGCAGCAGGCTGCTGACTATGTGCAATGGGTAAGGGGCTGAGAAAATCCTTGGAAAGAGCTGCCCAAGGGAGGAGACCATCACTACCCAAGGGTGCTGATGGGGGCCTGGCCACCTCTGGGGGTAGCAGACCCAGCACCCCTGAAGGGTGAAGCAAAAGCAATAAACAAAAAAGAAGCCAAAGGGACTGGGAAGAGGGGATGCAGCATGAACCGAGACCCACCGCACAAGCAGTTTTCCTCTTCATTAGCAGACAGCTCTCTGATTAAACAGGAGCTTAAAAATTATCCTAATGGAGCTCCTTTCAAACACAAACCGCAGGGACCTCTCCTAATTGTGCAGCTCCTTTCTCAGTCACAGCCTACATACAACGAAGCAGGTCCATCCACCGCCCCTGCCCGCAGCCATGTGTCTCGGCACACAGGACCAGCGTGCTCTACCAGCCGTGCCCACAGCTCCTGGCCGGGTGTTCGGGCTGGAAGCACCGTGCCATCACAGCCCTCCCAGCACTCTACTTCTGCCCCAGCCCCCTGGTTGTTAGGCCCCCGAGCACCCAGTCAGCCAGGCATGCTGCCTTTGACGAAGCATGTTTCCAAGGTCTAACCAAACACGGCAGAAAAAGGGAAATGAAAATCTGTCCTTTCACCCAGGTGGGCTTTGCCACTTACCTCGGGAGCATGGGAAGACCAGGGACTTTCCCTGCTACCACTCTTAGCTGTGTCTTATCTTCTTCCACATTGCTTGTGGGTTTTCCATGGTAAACAATCCCCGTTTGCCCTTGGGATAGTCTCCCTAAACCTCCAGTCATGCCATTGCACTGCTGCACATGTCATCTTACTCCCAAAAGCCCACAGGTCAGGGCCCCACAGCTTTCTAAACCTGGATGCAGAAGAGCCATTTCTAAGGAGAAATCCCACCCCAGGCTGCATGCCTCCCAGGCACACACTGCAAACCTATCCGAATGGAAATACAGCACCCTTTGCCACAACCAAAACCAACCAAGCACCTGCTGCCCAACTGATCCATCCACCACAAGAGGAAACTGAGCACAGTCTGAGCTCTCCACGGCGAGGGCCAGCCCTGCATCCACCTAATATCAGAGCAGGGTCCAGATGGTTGCAGAGGTACCATCACACTGTGTAACGTCATTCTCCCCCTCCTGCTTGCTGCCTAGGTAGAGGACACAGTACCCATCCGCTGCTGTCCCTGCTTCCTCCTGCCCATAAGAAAAGCAGAGACCCCTGACCTTCTCCACCACATCCTCCCAACTCCTACACAGCTTAAGCAGCCCAGGTGTGCAAATGTTACCCAATGCCCTCACCAGGCGGAAAGTAAATTCCACCGAACGGGGGAAATGCCAGCCGTAGTCAGACACCAGGATGTGCAAATAGCAGCCGGGGACCTTCGGGAGAGGAAGAGCCCAGGCCCAGGCGCTCCTACCGATAATCCTTCTCAGGACGCCCCCTCCAGAAGCTCCTATAGCAGAGGAAGGATGCTAATTTGACTATTTAAGGGAGCACAAAAAAAATTATAAATTAAACGTTTGCTATTGCGCTAAATGACCTTTTCAGCCACTTGGGGACAGAATTGTACCGGGGCTTTGGAGCGAGCTACCGCGGGCACTGCTCGCTCCCTGCTCCCATGCTCAATGCTTTCTGCATCCGGATGCATTTAAGGGGTCTGTGCCCCCCAGCTATCTCTGCCCACCCCACAACAGAGCTGAGAAAGAGCCCCTTCAGAAAAATCTGCATGAGCTAGGGATGAAGAAGCAGTCTGCTAAGAGGTTGCTGAGCAAAGCGCTTCGGACTGCTTCATTTCACATCGCCGAAAGCGTAAATCAGGGAATTGTTCCTCAGGTTTTTCTCCATTAGCAAAGTATATTGCAACTCCCTTTCCCACCACCGATACCGATCGACACTCGCATCTGCCGAGCAGATCTAACAGCCAGGACCTTCCAGGGTAATAATACATTCACCGAAAACACCATTCCTGCCACCTGCTCCCCCCAGACACAGGCTGCACCGGGAGCAGGGCTGCGGCAGGCACACTCGCTCTCAGCAGGCACACACACAGCACAACGCGGCAGCCAGAAGCTCCACAAATTCCTATCAGGAATAAATAGGTGACCCCTTGCAAAACAAGGGTCATAAACCCTTCAAAACACCACCTCCACCAGCTGTGGCAGAGCATGCCCCACCGCCTCCAACTTTCCTACACAAGACCAAGTGTCCTTCTGGAAAGCACCAGCTTCACAAAACATAGCAGGGAGGCCACGTCCTGCGCTGTGAAGTCAGGACTGGTGGCTGCAACTCCTTCCAACTCATTCCTTTTACCCTGTGAACATGCCTTTTGACTAGAGAATTGCAATAATCATATTACTGCAAATTATTGCAATAGTACTACTGCAAATTATTAAAATAGTACCACTGCAATAATAATTTTGCATATAAACATCCCCCTTCCATACAAAACAACTAAGTTAAAACACTTGCAACCTTTTAAAATTAAGAGACTTAAGAGCTAAATGCCAAATTCAAATCTTAAAGCAGGAGACAGATCCATCCAGAGGCTCCAGTTACTGTACCATCCTTAGTGCTTCACCAGAGAATCACTGCGGGGGGAGGGCGCGCAGGGGGAGAGAAAAAAAAAGATGTGTGGAAACAAGCAAAGGTACACCCACCAGCAGCTTGGGTTTTGAAACATTAATGTTGAAATTAGAAAGGCACATTTGGAGAGTTACAGGCAGATTCCCTTTCATTTTGGCTCCAGCCTTGTAAATATCAAATGTCAAAGGAAACAATTGCATTGAATTAAGAGAGAAAAATCCCTGTGCTGCAAAGATGTGTCCAGGATCAGGACCGCTGGAGTTGGGAAAGGAGCAGCGACCAGCAACAAATACTTTGCAACTGGAAGGGTATTTTTGCCAGTTAACCTGCCACTGCTAATTCTGCTAATCGACATCACTCTGGAATTTGAAAATGTTATCCAACCAGGAGAGAAACTCGATTTTCCTCTTCTGATAACAAGGACAGGCAGGCCAGCCAGGCCGGGCCAAACGCAGCGTTACAAAATGCTGCCTGTGAAACCGAAAATGGGACGTGGAAATGATGAACTGAGTTTCTGGGCTTGCACTCAGGCGAGAAACAAAAACCCAGCCACCAGCATTTAGACAGGCTGATCCCCCTTGCAAAGGCAGCTCCGCTCGTTTTTCACCAAGGCTGCAGTAAAATGGCAAAGTTATCATTTTAGATTAGAGTGGTTCCTCACAGCACTGGCTGTTCTGAGGGTTTTCAATTTATCAGTATATTTAAAAAAAAAAAAGAAAAAAAAAGGGGTGAGAAACAGCCCATCAGGTTAGGGCAAGCAAAAAAGCTATTTTGGGTAAGGCTTCTCCTATAAATAAAAAGCTGGGCAGGGAGAGGACTGTGACAACATGCTGCTTGCTCAAGGTGTCAGAGGGGATTTCTATTATCTGTGCTGGTGACCTCCCCAAAACACCGAGAAGCAGCGACAGCACACCACTCCTCAGCAGGCAAGGCAGCCCGGTGAGGCAGCTTCCCCCAGCAGCCATCCCCTCCATCAGGCTGCCGGTTCTCCTGCCACCTCGCCTCTGCCACCAGGAAAAGGTGCCAGTAAAGGTGGCTTTCTGTTCCAGCTTAAAAAAAGAAGAAAAAAAAAAATAAAATACAGGTGCAGGGCTCACAAGCCTAAGGCCAAGAGATTTAATTCTTCAGTGATTTTTTATTTTATATTTTTTTCTAATCAACATAGTTGCAAACCAATAATTCCAGCTCAACCAATCCCCCAACACAGGGAAACAGCATCACCCGAGTCACTCCCCAGCCCTGCTGCCGGCCTGACAACACCATGCTTTAATGTATTCAGCCCACAGCCTCCTCAGGCCACAGCTTTCTGTAATTTATCCCTATACCGCTCGCCACCTTGTATTATTTAAGTCGCCGGGGGATGCAACACCTCTGAGAGTTTTCAGCAGAAGCTGCCGACCACCCAGCCCGCAAAAACATCATTTTTGGTTTCAAACAGGGTTCCCAGCAGATGCTCCCCAACGGTGACATGGCAAGAGGAATTTCATGGCAAAAACACTGATGTTAATGCCTCTGAAGCATGCTGGGGAGGTGATGGTCTGCAAAGCACTAGCAGCACCTGCAAACATCCAGTGCACCCAAAGAGCTGGGGTGCTCTGTTGGAGGGTACAGCCTTGGCACCCGGTACCCACTGGCAGCACTGGGGTACCGCATGTGTCACCAGGCTGCCAGTCCAGGGGCCAGGCACTGTTCACAAACAGCTTCTCCCACAACAGGGAACACTTACCAGTCCAACTGGACCAGGAACGTCTCTGGATGGATGTTTGGGGAAAGCAAAGGATGCAGATTGAGGTTGGTTTATTAGATTATGGACAGCCCCATGCAAATAGGGCCATATTGATCCGGTCTGCAAACACCTGGCTGGGAATACAAGCAGCCCCTGAGTATACAGAAGCTGCTGGAGATTATTAACCAGATCCATTGCTGTAAATCACATTACCTCCTTCCAAACCCCAACCCAGCACCGAGTCCTGCCTGTGCTAGGCGCTGTACAGCACACATCCTTGCAGCACAAAGAAGCATCACTTCTCCCTGCCCAGCACCGAAAAGCCCAAAGCTTGAGCCCAAAAGCTTGGAGCCTGGCAGGGGCATCCTGCTCTGGGGTCCATGGAAGCCAGGGCTGTGCAGCCCACCTCCCCCACAGCAACTCCCAAAACAAAGCAAAGCACGGCACGTGTTAAGAGGAGGGTGAAACAGTACGTATAAGAAAACTGCCATGAGAATGCAAGGCATGAATAAATAAATTAAAAAAAAAAAAATAAAAAAAAATCTGAAAGATGGAAAAAAGAAAATACATTTTCAGACACAAACTCACCCCCTGCTCCCACTGGGTACCTGGCATTTTGCACCCGCTGCAAACCACCCCTCTAGTGCACAGAGCAAATAGGACAGGCTCTGCTGCCTCCCAAAGCACCCCAACTCCAAGCACAAGAAGCAAAAAAAAAACCAGTAGTAAAATGCTTCACCGCAGATTTCCAAGAGATCACAAAACCCTTTGCAGAGCTTCATTAGCAGAGAAGGCAGCAGCTCCCAGATTAAAGGAGGAACTGGAGAATGAGGTGCTGAACCAAAGGCAGAGGAGGAATTCCATATTCCTCCCTTCTCCCTGCCAAAATCCTCAGCTCTGATTCAGCAGAAGCACCAACAGCAGCATAGCCTGGTGTATCTTGCTGCAAACAAAACCATTTACTTTTAAACCACCACCCTACTACCCTAAAGAATTGCTGCATGCAGTAATTTCCTTGTGACCGGGGTGTGGGGGGAAAGCCATGATGAAATTGTCTCAGAGTTTCTCTGCGTTTTGTTTACAGCCACTGCCCTCAAACCCAGGGCCAGCGCGCAGTGCACGAGCCTGCTAAAAGGAATAAATCTAGCATTTGAGATCATTTAGAAAAGCCCTGCTTCCAGACAGTCAGCGCTCCGAGGGGGAAATCCCTTTGCAGGTCTCAAATAAGGGAACTTGAACCATTTTTCCCTGGAGATATTTAGACCTGAAAGATCTTCCGAGTTTCTCGTTTGGAGCTACAAGACCCAATAACAAGGTCTCTTTCCCTGAGCTCACCCACACCACTCTGACTGCTGCCGCGACCGTGTAGAGGCGAGGGGAGATGGACTGGACAGAAACCCGTGGCAGCAGGGAAGACACCTAACGTTCACATTAAGAGGATGCTCTGGTTAGCTGTTATTTATGTACCCATCTGGTTAAAACAGATATTTTTCCAGCGTGCATTAATGGAATACAAAGATTCCTTCTCCTCTGCGCCTTGTCAGCAGGCAGCATCTGAAGAGCAGGCTGCCAGCACGGCACCTTCCCGGCACCCTCCTTCCCCAGACACATGCACCCAACGGCCACCGCTACCCAAAACCTAGGGAGGCTGGTGCAAGCAAAGGCTGGGAGACTGGGGAGCACTGGATCAAGGACAGAGGGACAAGCTCATCCACCTCCCAGGAGCAAATAGATGGGGCAAGCAGCAATGGGACCTAGCAGACCCTCCAAGAGCATCTTCACAGTCTGCTGCAATCACAGCAAAGTTTGCTCAACATCAGGCACCCACAAAAAACAAGCCTGAAAACAAAACCAAACAGGTTTCTTCCTGTACTCCCAAATTGTAGCAAGTCCCTCAGGAGCGGTAAGGCTGTGCCGGAGCTGGGCCTGGTTTCTCTGCTTTGCCGGCAGGGCTGAGGGGGAGGAGATGGGAGGAAGAGCCCACTGGCAGCCCTGTGCTTCCCACCTCCTCCCCTGGAGGATTGCAAGAGGCCAATTTTGATTAAACTAATTAAGCCTGCTCCATTCAAAGAGCTCCAACCACATGCTACCAGGGGAGAGGAAGAAAATATAAAACTAAAAGGGAAAAAGAGAAATCTCCCTGCAAGCATGCTCCTCCAAAGCTATCCATCCCAAGTGTATCCCTGATGGACAACATCATGCTGGAAGAGGAAAGCCCAGAAAAAGGACTCGCTGCAGTGACACATGTCCAACCTTGAAGACTGTGCTCCTTCCAGCCACCACGACTCTACTGGGACACATCCCCCTTCCCATCAGGGTGACTGGTTTCCATGCCCTCCAAGCCAGTCTCCAGAGGTGGCCGCTCCTCCTGCAGTAATACAGCCCTCCACCAAGCCAAGGTCTCCCAGACGCTGCCTTCCCTCCCAAACCATCCCTACCTTCCAGACCCTCACATGTTCCCTTCCCTCCTTTCTCTTGAAGACGTCAGGTTTCTGGAAGCAATTTGTGAGCTGCCAAGAGGCTTCCTCGGGCAGTGCTGGCTGGCAGGAGGCCCTCCTCTCCCAAAATGTTCCGCTTCCCATCAGGGCAGCCACACCACAGACCCCACAGACTATGCCCCTATAGACAGCCTGCTCAGCTGGGAGAGAGAAGCATCACTTTTGCCTTCAAAGCCTTTCAACGGGAGGAGGGGGGGGGGAGGCGGCATCCTAGTAATAAATAGCAACGCACAGGTTTCCTCCCCTTTGATGGGCAGGAGGGAGAGCAGCCAGGCTAAGGCTGGACCTGCCGAGAGCAGAGCAGGGACCCAGATCCGCCGGGGCTGGAGCACCAGCACTTTCATTATGAGCTTTTGCAGAAGCAGAATGAAGCCTTATGTGCAAGAATTACACCGGGGGGGAAGGAAAGCAAGCTGCCCCATTCTGCCTTGAGAAAAACTTCATCCAAGGGGCCTTGGGCTTGACAGCATACCCCACTTCCAGCTCTGCCCCATATCCCAAAAACAGAAGCACTGCACGCACTGCAGCTGTCTCTCTTCTCCCCATGCTGCTCTTGGTGGGGCTTGAGTTGGGAGCAGGGGGAGAGAAGGGAGGGAGAAAGAAAGAAACCCCGTATCGTAATTGCTATATGAAAGAGAAATAGCAGGCAAGAATAATAAGGGAGGTGTCAGAAGTGAAATACAGTAACAGACATTAAAAAAAAAAGACTACAGTTCTGCAATGGGGGTGTTAATTGAACACAGAGCTGGAGAGAACAAAGGGGTGTTAAGGAAGAAAAGAAGGGGGGGGAAATCCCACCTCCTTCAAAGATCTGATTTGAGTTAAGTTTGGTGAAGATAATGCACAGGGAAAGGTAGCTAAGAGGCACCTTATATAGCTATTATGTTCTAAAATTAAAAAAAAAAAAACCACACAAACCCATTATTCAACAACAATTGCACAGCTAATCAGTGCTGTCTATAAATATTCCACTTCGTAAATCCCCCCCGTTGGTGGCATGTACATTTTTCTTTTAAACCTGAATTCTTTCAACACAGAAGGGTGAGGGGGTTAAGAAAATAAAAATCGGGGGATTTGAAATACAAAGTCAGGGTCTTTTTAAGAAGTAGAATTTGCCTAATGCCCTCACCTCCCCCAAAAGAGTAGAGAAAGTGAAACGATGGGAAAAGCTCTTAAGGAGGAGGAATCAGATTAAATGGTCATATATCCTGCGCTCAGCCTCTCCCCGCCGGTCCCTGCCGAACGAGATGGGAGTTGGGAAAGGCTCACAGCTGAAATAGATGCTGCTGCATTTTGACAGCAGATATTTTCCAGTTTGCCATCCAAGGACCCCACGTCTGCGTACGCCTTGCCTGATTCTTCTGCTTAGCTATTCAGCTCATGCAGAGAACAGCTTAAAAAAAAAAAAAAACCAACATACCAAAAGAGGAAAAAAAAAACCAAGAGAGGGGGGAGGCCGTAAAGACAGAGCCCCTACCCCTGCCTTCAAACTTTTTATAAATCAGCAATACGATTTCCGATTTCAATCCCTATTGACAGAGGAATCAATTGTATTTAGGACAACAATGCCTCCTATTTCCATAATTATTATTCCAAAAAGCCAGCCAGCCATTTGAAGGCAGTCCTGCCCCTTCCTTCGCAACAAAGCGACCAACAGCAAGTGAAAACACACCAAATGAACACCGACAACTTATACGCATATTTAAGCGGCAATTTCCCCCCCCCTCACGTGCTCCCACTCAGAGCAAACCTCTCAACTTTTGTTACTTTTAAACAGACATCACCCCAAAAGCTGCAATTTCCATGCTGCAGACAAAAGACAACCCATTGAGCTTTTTTTCAGGTTTTGTTCATTGATTTTTGTTGTGGTTTTTTTTTTAAAGTGTTTATAAATGCTTTAAAATAACTGAAGAGCCCAAACGCAAAAGGCAACTCTTTGGCCAATACAGACGACCTCTTTGTCTAAAAACTTTATGGACACTTTGGGTTTGCTCAAGACAACGTTAACACTATGAAATATTAGCCATAATGTTGCGAGAGACGGTGGTAAAGTCTCCGTAAGGCTCTGGAGTCACTTAAATCAGGCAGCAGGGTAACCGAATGCACATTTCTGCACATCATAACGCCGGGGGGAAGATGTACGCACGCACTTTCAAACACCCACCAGTGACCACAAACAATCACCAGGATTTCAAACACGACACATGCAAAAAACTGGGAAGCAAAATGGAAAGTGGGAAGAGAGAAGTTGGCCTAACTTTCATGCCGCTGCCCACAAGGAAGGAGCAAGCAAACAGACGCAGGCAGTACCCTCAGCCCCAGAAAAAAAACAAGGTTAACTTCCTCCTAGCATTGGGCTCACAAAGCAATAATTAAAAAAAAAAATAAAAATAAACCCAAACCATCTGGTCGCTTGCTTCCTTACAAACCCTGACTTTTGGGGACCCGGATGGGGGAGAAACGAGGAGGTTTTTGAATTTACAAAGTAACATAATTCATCATAAACATATTGACGGTAGATAAACAATGCTCCAAGAGCCATCTCTGTTCAACCTCTTCGGATACCTCTACACAGCAACCCCATGGCCAAGTAACCCAGGCACAACAGCAACAAATAAAATTAAAAAAAAAAGTGTAAGACAGCCCCAGTTCACACCTGAATATCCTTTATTTCCAGCAGCACACTTTGCCCTATACCATCTCTCTTTATTTTCCTCAGAAGACAGGAATTATCCCACCCAGCCACTGTGGGGTACGCACAGCTCCCCATCCCTCCCCAGCTCACCAGGACCCCACAGCATCCCCGAGGTCACCTGGATTTCCCACCTAGGTTTGGTCCTAGCAGATTCCCAGTCTGTCCCCTAACTTTGCGACTGCATCAATAGCAAAGCCGAGCTGGGATTCACCGGTTACCCTGCCAAAAAGTACCCCTGCACAGGCAGCGTACGGAGCATCAAATACACGTGGAGAAAAGGCAGACAAACATTTCCTTTGGCTCACACAAAACAAAAGGAGAAAGAGGGAAGAGGGAAAGGAACTTGGTGGCTCCTTGTTTTTTAGGGTGGCACACAGGGGAAACGCTATAAAACCTGTAAAATTTATCTCCAGGCAGACTCCCTCACGTTACATCATATGATCTGTACGGAGGTTCCCATACCGAAACTACTAGCTTGATATTATGGGAACTCCGTAAGAAAGGACTCCTTGGAAAGGTCAGACCCAGCCACGCAGCCGTGAGGACTTCAGAGAGCCGAATGCCATCGGTAGGAGCTTTGTCTGGGCTACACGCTGCACAAACAACGTTTAACAAAAGGGCCCCCTTAGTCATCTTATATATATTGCAAGAGTCAAGTAATTGTATTTTCAATCAGCTGCTCACGCTAGGAGGTTTTATATATATATTTAAGAAAGAAAAAAAAAAAATAAGACTCGCGATTCAGGTTCCTGAAAGCTGTTCCTCTTTTATGTGTAACTATCAATGTATATCAACTGGGTGTGCAATCATATTTATTGTCACTTTCATTCATGTCATGCCCTTGCTTATATGGCTCAGATATGAATTACTGACTGTTACAGTCCTTGTTGTAAAAGGGAGGGGGGGGGAAGAAGTCAAGTACTTCACAGCATGCTGAAACAAGGCAGCTAGATCGGCATGGAAAAACCCGCCGATCAACTCTGGTCGGCTCAGAAAGCCAACAGCAGAGATGAAGACACACACACCCCCGCCCCACCAAATTTCCATCATTCCTCCCATTTTTTTAATTAAAAATAAGAGATTCTGACAAATACATAAATAAGTGGTGCATGTTGTTAAATGTCCTTCCCTGAGCATCTGTTGTTTAAGATCACCCTTGATTGATGACTGCTATTTTTTAATTGTTGCTTTTAAAATTTAAATGCCCCCCTGGGATGTGTTATAAGTGTGTTAGTACATGGTAGGAGGTCTGGAAAGTGGGAAACGGCAGAACCAACGCTCTCATGCCATTAGCTTCTTTAGAAGCCTGAGAACACCCCATGCCATAAAACAACAGTACCCTAAAGTACCTAACAATCTAATATATTGCTTTCACTAAAGGACACTGACAACTCGCTCTTACATGAGCTAGCTGGGATGACTGGCAGACGAGAGCATTTTAACCCTTTCTTTAAAAATAAAAAACAACAAACTAAGAAACCTTTACGTTTACCTGAACAGTAATAGCAGTCAAACCGCACAATTTCATTTTGTTGGGTTTCCCCCCCCCCCTCTACTCTGTACTCAGATTTTATTTAATAAAAATAAAAAAAAGCAGTGACACGTCTTAAAGAAGAAACTAGAGCAAGAGAGAAATTGCGAATGTTTTGATCATTTCTTGTCCCCAGAAAAAGCAATAAATAAAAAGAGGCTATACAATAGAAATTAAACCACAATATTTTCCCTTCCAGACACAAACTGCATCATGCAAGTCCACTGCCAGAAGCATTAAATACCGGCGAGTTATTTCTCCCCACTTAAATACTGCTACATGGAGGGGGGAGCCACAAACTTGGTGGAATAAAACCCTCAAACAGCAAAATGAAAAATGACACAGAACCAACAGCATTGATTTCCTACCTGTTTTTTCTTTGATTTCACACAAGACATTAAAAAGGGCTGGCTTCATCCTGTGGCAGTTTAAAGCATGTTTCCTGGAAAGAAGAGAAGAGAGGGGGGTGAGTGAGGTTAGGATGTCACCATGAGGAACAACTTTCCAAATTCTCGCTGGCTGGCGTGTGCGTGCCGGAGGTGGGGGGGACACATTTGAGCCCCCTCAGCCCCACCGCTATCCCTGCCAGGACTTGAGTGCCGGTGCTGCAAACAGCCACCTACCTAATGCAGAGGAGATGAATTACACTAATTTAGGAATAGCTTGAAAAATCACCTTTGCCACTGAGCGGCTCCCACCGCCGGCGCGAGCCCGGCAATGCACCAAGCCGACGCCAGCAGCTTTTGGGAGCCAAGCTCGGTTCAACTGTCTTATTCAATACAGAGCAAGCACTGGGCTCTCACCGTCCCCCACCTCCACTATTAAAGCTAGCCATGTCCGTTATTAGGCTCACCCTGCAAGGTAGAAGGGAAATAAACCCCCCCTTGCCCCAGCGATGGAAACATCCTCTGCTTAAGAGCTGTCAATTCGGAGAATTTCATCGCCCAACTTGGAGCACGGAGACACACACGCATGTATGGCAAGAGAAACCCATTCCCCTGCCTCCACGCTACTTACATCCAGCTTATTCGCAGGTGTTACAATTTAATTCTTTACAATTGGGACGGTAAACACATTTAAAAACATAGCCAGCTGCTTCTGGGAAGGGGATGGCAAGCTATTCAATGCCTTTCTTTTTGGCTGCTGTTATTTCAGAGCTGACCGTTCTCCTGTGGGTTTTGAGGAGAGCATTTGGGGGCTGGGGGGTCGGTTTAATCGGCTGGTTTTAAAACCCACCGTGTCCGCGCTGAGGCAAAGAAACTGTATGATTTTATCTTTTCCTCTTAAGCCATATGATCATTTAGCCAAGGGTTTAGTTGTATAAAGGGCTGTTGCTATCAGGCGCCTGTTACAGGATTTCTGTTTACCAACCGAAATTACACACGAAAGACGATGTGAACATCTGGCAAACATTCACACTACTTACCCCACACCACCCACAACATGTTAAAAAGATTTATATATCTGATGAAGTCTCTCAAAGGTATATACCCTTGCAGAACCACAGCGTCCCCTTATCAGCACACCCAGATGGGTGCAGACATTTGGGTATACACAAATCACGTACATATGCTGTAGGAGCCCTCTTACTAGTAATATTGGCACTTTGCATCTTCCCAAAACTTCATTAAAAAAAAAAAAAAAGGCAGCAAAACAACAGCAGGATTCATGGAGGAAATGCAAAGCCAAATATCACTGATAAATACAGTGTGTTTGGTAGCTCAGCATTAAAAACAGTAATAAAAATTAAAAAAAAAAAAAAAAGCACTGTGAGGAAGCAGCTGAAATAGTCCAGCAAGGTAAACCCATAAAGCCTTCTCCCAGCTCTGTTCTGCTTTGGCTTTATTGATTTGATTTACTAAATTATGCAGGCAGGAACACACACAATTCCTGCAACTTTCCAAAGGAAGATCCCCTCACTGCCCCGGGTCTGGCCGGGGAGAAAGTGCCTGATTTCCTCCTCCTCCTCCTCACAGCTACTCTGCCCCTGCAAGAACATAAGAAAATTAATAAGATCAGCCCAGCAACAAGCCTTTTCAGTAAGCGGGAGCTTTATACAAGCTGGGGAGGTGGGGAGGATATAAGGTGAGGTTTGGGGGGTACTTTTCTCCTTCTGGAAGTTCTTCCTAAAAGAGCTGTGGGGCCGTGCGGTGCGTTTTTCCAGGAACAATGTATTCTAGCAATCTGCTCCAGCTCGGGGCACGAATGCCAGGGGGAAGGACACGGCATCTAGCAGCTCTGCAGCCCAGAAGAAATTTCAAGTGTACCCCAGGCAATTCAAGGCAACTTTTTTGTTTGTTTTATTCCTTCAACTATGCCTTCAATTTGGGGATTTATTATTTTTTTTTCCCCCTCCTCTTAACTTTCGCTAGCGCCTTGAAGGTACGTATTAGGTTTGCACTCCTTGAAGCCGGGGACAATTCGGTTACCGGCTTTTACAGCGGTGTTTTTTGTTTTTTAAATACTTCTGCAATTAAGAAGAAAAATAAAATTAAAGGAAAGCTTGTATGTGCATGCTCCAAGCGCAAAAACACGGCCTGAAAAATAACACCACTACAGGGCCCTAAAAAAGAACATTATTAACGCCCCTAACAAAAAAAAAAAAAAATAATAATATGGAGCAGCACTTTGTGCCTCTTTCGGAGGAGCCCAACGCAGAGCCCTGCTGCAGCACCCACCTCCCGCCGGAATCCACCCCCACCCCAAAAAGGCTGAGAAGCCCCGGGCGGCTGCGCGGCCGAGCCCCACTTCGGGACCCCCGGTGGGGAAGGAGCTGGGGGGGGGAGGGGCTGCGACCCCCAGGAACCACCACGTTGGGAAGGGGGGGGGGATAAGCTGTGCCCTTTTTTTCCCGCCCCGCCACGTCCCGGCAGCAGGGACCCCCCGTCCCCCC
>JAVJGI010000032.1:7834423-7944232 GCA_035590275.1 Ibycter americanus | reverse complement strand
ACGCTCCTCACCCCCCCCCCCCCAGCTCTCCTCAGGTTCTCGGCCTCCCTCCTCAGCTCCCACCCAGCTCTCCTCAACCCCCCTTCCCGCCTCCCGCCGGCCTTCCCTCAGCCCTGCTGTACCCCATCTCCCCTCAGCCTCCCCGTGGCCCCATGGCCAGCCCTCCCTGCTCCCCACGGCCCCCCTACGCCCCTCAGGCAGGCCCTGTGCCCCCCCCGGCCACCTGGCTCTGACTCCTCACCGGTCCCTGCATCAGCCCCACACCCCGGGTGGCAGCAGGGTCCCCCCACTGCTGTACCCCCCAGGGAGCTCCCTCCCGCTCACCTCAGCCATCAGTCTCCTTGAGGTGCCATTTCTGTCTTCCCCTGGCCCACGCGGGGCCTCCCCATGCTCATGGTGCAGGCCGGCTGTGCCACGTCCCACACCTAATGGCCCCACACCTGCCTGAGTGGGGCAGGGGAAGTGAGCAGAGGCCCCAAGGCCACCACGACTGCTGTTCTAGCCCATGTGTCAGGCCACCATGACTGCCATTCTAGCCCACGTGTCACGGCAATCTGTACATTCCCCAGGATCTGAGACTGTCCTGTGGCCCAAAAGGACCTTGTAGGCACGAAGCTGGTAAGCAGGGATGGCCCCAGGACCAGGCTTGCCTGCAAATTTATAATCAAAAAAGAATAAATGAAACATAGTTATGGTGATACAAGGATTTCTTGCATGGGAGGTTATTTCCTCGGATTGTTCCTTTCTTAGGTCTGAGGATTGCCGGCTCCAGGTCCCTTGTAACACAAAGGAAGACCAGTCCCGGTTCCTGACCTCAGCTGAGGCTGGGGAAAGAGCCATCAGGTTGATTGGAAAGAAAAGAAAATATATAAGGCAACTGTTTTGCTTCCACTCTTCCTTTTTAATGAAACACTTTCCAGTGTTTTAAGCAACACATGACTTTTCGTTTTGAAATTTCCTTTCGAACCATTAAAATGTTTTAAAGTGGTTGAAGGCGAAGTGAGATGTTTTGATTTTTGTCGCTATGAAATGTTTCACTCAACACATTCTTTGTGTTTCTTGATTTGCCAAAATTTTTCAAAGGTTTCTGCTTTCTCACCCAAGACGTATCTATATATTTTTTAGTGTTTTGAAAAGAAGGGGGGAAAAAAAGGGGAGAAAAAATATCCTTTATCTCCACAGCTCCACAGGAAGCAAAACTTTATCCAAGAAACAAAGAGCCAAGGGACTCCTCTCCAAAGGTCCAAACTTTTAGACACTTAGTCATCCCTTCACTTGCTTGCTCACACACCAAGTCTAGACATATGCTCTTTCAAACTCTGGCAGGGACTCTCACATCCCCAAAGGTCAGTCCAGGGTCTTTCAGGTTTGATTTTGAGCAGCTCCGAGGAGAGGCAGCACCACAGAGCTGAATGTACACAGAGGAAAAGGGAGCAGTGGCCACAGGGGGACAGACAGGGACATAGGGGACCATGGAACTGACCCCGCAGACTCCCGCATTGCAGATCCTTCCCCCAAGTCACAACACAGTGCCTCAGCACATCAGGTAGACACGATAGAGCTGGAGCCAGAAGATCCTTCAGGAAGCTGGCAAGTGTAGGGTACGAGGCACGTGTGGGGGTGAGACAGGTTGTCCGCGGGGCTGGTGAGCCCCAGGCAGCCCCATGGCATCTCGTGGGGAGAGGGACAGAGCGACCCAAGCCGCTCCGAGGGGCGCATCCCAGCACAGGGCCTTGGAGGAGCCATCAGGCCAATGCAAAGTGGACTCTGCCTCTGCCGTCTGCCAGAGTCAGTAAAATCCTTCCTGTCAAAGATAACTAATCCTGGGGCCTTTACAACACCTCTCCTGAAAAGCACATTTCATTCCTCCGTCTCCTCCTGCCTTCCAAGCGCATGAGATTGCAATAGGTATTACCGAAAATATTCCCCATGGGAGCCGACACTGGACTCCCTTAAAACCCAAACACCATCACCCCTCCTTCCCCAAGACACAAGCGAGCGCTATGCTCTATTATCTCTACACCCACTAAATCTTTCTGAAATAAAGAATAAACATTTCCACCACACATAGTGTAAGTGTATGTGCCAAGCTGCATCGCTTCCTCTCCTCTGTGGTTGTTATAAAGTGGTTTTGTTTCAATGGTGAAGCAGATGGACGGATTCCAAGTCTGGCGTCCCCACTCCCTCTGAGTACGTCTAACGCTATCTTCGGTTTATCGCAGATTCCTGAAGAAAATGTTTACAGGAGCCTCTTGTTTAAAATCTTGGCTCCATTGCAGCATAATTCCTATTATTTATTAAATGAAAATCAAACGGTTGTTAATGCACCATTACTGTGGCAAAGTGGAGCCCTTGAAAACAAAGGCCAAACACACTCTGTTTCTCCAACTGAGCGCGAGGGAAGCGTCTCCCCATTATCACTGCTCGATGCTCACGCCGCAACGGGCTGAAAAGCGGTCTCCTGGCCTGTGACTCCTTACACATTTTCTTTTTGGCGAGGAGAGCCACAGACGCTTTTGCTTTGCTGTCCAAACCTTGACATCTCGGAGTCAGATGGTGTACGGATTGTACATAATGCTGTCGGAGGGGCTTTACCTAAGACACCTCTGTGGCAATGCCCTTCTCTGTTCACCATAACCAAAGCAATTTTCCTCCCTCTTCTGCAATTTTCATCTAACATATTCCATGGAAACGCCAAAGCCTTTTCTATTTCCCGGCCAGCTGCAGCCCTCATAACCCAAAGAGCTCCGTACGGATGGTCTCTCTTGGGCTGAAGTGTGGCACTTTACATTCCTAACCAGTTTTCAGAGGACATTCTTAAATTTTCCCAGAAATGTTCTGTTGCTGCTTTGAACTGATTGTTTATTTGTCAATTTAGTCATTAACCTTCTTCCTTACTCCTCTGGCTTTTGATAAGACAGAAAATGTCAGAGGGAAGGGAAATAGGTTCAGAATGATTTCCCCTGGCGAAAGATCCCAGTCCCCAGAAGCAAAGGGAGTTTTCTCATCAATTTTAGCAGAGACACGGCTTCACTCACAGTGCCAGGTTAAATCAGTGGTCCAGTTTTTGAAGGGTTTGTGGGTTAGGCTTCAGCAAAGCACCTGGGTCTTCTAGAGTGATCTCAATCTGTAGATCTCAAAGCCCTTTCAAAATGAGCTAAATGCCACTGATCCCAGTTAAGGTGGGAGGTGGAAAGAGCTGGCCAGACAGTGGGAGAGCCAGAAATGGATTCCCACTCACCCCATTCCCAGCCTGATGTTCAATCCCCTGTGTCACACCAACTTTACCATGGCCGTGCTCTATTCTGTGAAGAAACGCATGTCTTAATGAACGCGTTGCTTATTAATATTTCCCATTCATGAAATTACTACAAACAACCTGGATGCGGGTAAAATCCTACTGCCACAGGAGAGGGGATCAACTTCTGTTCCCATAAAAATCTGCAGCATCTAAACTTGTTGTCTGTTGCTTATTCAAATGCAAGTAACAAAATTCTTACCATCAGAAGTTTACCAAAAAGGAAAACGGCTTTTCCCAATAGCTGACATAAACATGTAAGTGCTACCAAACATATTTACATGTTTGAAATAGATGGTATAATTACAATGAGTTATAGTCAATATTCAGTCTTTCCCTGGTTTAAATGCTACCTTCTGATACAGCACAACACATCCTTTAATTGTGATCACGTGCTCTTTCTTAGAGACTGCTGCGCTTTTTTTCCCCCACAAAAACGTCTGTAATTGGAAAGAAAATGGCATTGTTTAAAATAAATTCTCTACCCTCCTAGAAATAAACAGGTGACTTCCCTTACGGAATATCCTATTTCTGGGACTTCTACATCAAAGCAAGCCATCTGCAAAATCATTTTGGACATTTTTCAAGACCTCAAACCTGAATTTCAGCAAGGAAATGCATTTTAAAGAGAAAAAAAAAAACCCTAACACTCTAACAAGGATTTTGAAAGCAAGTCAGGTAAAAGCTATCAGAGGAATTATCAACAAAAGTAGTCAAGAGTCCTCCAATAAAAGCAGGTCCATTCCAGCCTCAACAAAAAAGGTCTTTTTCCCTCTTTCAGCCAGTACTGATGTTCCTCAAAGGATACAAAATAGCTGTTAAATTCACTTTTATCTAGTGTGTCTCACATTCCGAACAGCACTTTTAAAATGAGAAGCCACATCAGAGGGACAAATACATGCCTGTATTCCACAGCTCCTCCATGACATCTCGCAAGCCAGGCCTCCGAATGAGACCTCCTCTAAACCCATTTTCAGATGATTTACCAGGAAGGTATACCCCTAGCCTTCTTTTACAGATGGCAAAATGGAGGGACCAGAAGAAGGGCCTTACCCCTGTGATCCACTAGCAAGAGCCAAGGCTATCACCCGCAGGTGATCATGTAATACCTACCTCGATCACGGTGTCTGTGAAAGAAATCTCTGCTGCCTCACGTGAGCTATAGGTATCTAGAATTGCTTCCTTTGTGTCTCAGATGCAGACTCATGGGTTTGGGATGTTTTTCACCATGTCATCTACCTTCAAGTGGTCTTTATGGAGTTTATCTGCAGGCAGAAGTCAGTTATCCTCTCCTGAGCTTTCCACAGATTTCCAAGGCTGAGAAAAGCTGCAGAGGAAGAAGCTCAGCTACAGGTTTCTGATTTCACCTTCATAAAAGAGGGCTTTAAGGCTATCCCCAAAAGCAGTTCTCATCAGCCCTGAATCAAGAGATAGAGCAAATGCCCTCCGTCGCTCTGCAGCGAAGTTGGTGGGAAGTGTCCCCCCATGCAAAGGTCTGTCAGGAAGACCCTTGCTGCTCTCTTGAGAGAGAGTCCTGCCATCCCATGCACCTCTCAACTTGGCCATCGCTACGGAGCAGTAAGTGAAGAGGTCACAGTGTGAGACTTAGGTCTCTGTGGTGGTAAGCAAGCCAGCAGCTCCAATTTGCTGACTCGCTTTTCGATAAAATCCCTCCCGGCCCCCCCTCCCTTGGCTGGTGCACAGATTCCTTCAGTCTCTCTCACAGGGGTTTTGACCCAGTGTTCCTGCAGGCTTTCCTATTATCGGCTGTCCCATCTTTTCTACACAACTGCTGAAGTTGGACCTTAGCCTTTCATTTAATTTTCATTTGGCTTCTTCCCCAACTTCCCATATTTCAGCACTTTGCTTATTATCAGTCTGGTCCCTCCTGTACTTTGCTCAGCTCCATTCTGCTAATTGGTTCGAGCGTGAGCCCAGCATTCCCTAAAGGAGAGTCGCTTCCCCCCACATGCGGTCACTGCTGTGCATTCAGCACCCTCCCCAGACTCCCGGAGCAGGAGCGACCCTTCCTCTCCAAAAGGTGCTGGCGTCCTTGACTGAATGGGTCTGAGACAGTGATCAATATAATCACTGATATATGATTGTGTCCCATATTGGCTCTTCACAGCCCAGGAAACACGTCCCCTGGCAGGCCCTGAAGGTTGTAGGACAGACAGGCTTTACAACCGGCCCTGAAGGTTGTAGGACAGATAGGCTTTACAACCAAACATCCATTTTCACTCTTGCTCTTATCAACCGCTTTCCCAGTAATATCCCTATATTGCACACCACCTTGGGAAGCACCACATTTCAAATAGCCAGCAACCTAAAACTAGGATGTTCACTTTAATTCCTATGAATTGAAAATATTTGGATTCTCATACGGTCAGAGGAACCAAAGATACTTGCACCACCCTTGTCAATGACCTTGTCTTTCCAGAACACAAGTCACCACCACTTCCCTGTGGCTCCCAGGTCATAAAGAGGTGTCAAAACCACTTGCCTCTCACTTGTGAGTGAGGAGGCAGTGCTGCAGAGAGAATAACCACAAATCACAGCAGCAACTCTCCTGCCCCCAGACCCAACTCAAGTTCACCAAGGATTTTACTTTCCCTGGTCGACTGGGCAGAAAACCTGCAAAGCTTAATTTCTTACCACGCTTTCCCAGGAGGAAAAAATCTCACCTAGAATTGCTGTCAAGTCACATATCGTATCTCACCCCAAAAAGACTTAGGCAGGTTAAGCCTGGAAGAAAAAGAAACTATCAAAGGCTGCTTGTTTGATAAGGGCACTTCTATACTGCAGCAGCACCTGGTTACTCTGGGACATGCGGAGCTGGAAGCTGGGCTGGGGGAGCAGGTTGCCCTCCCTAGGCACTGTTCTCCAGCAGGGAAGGCAGAAAGAACAGGTTCTCACTAGCTCTGAACGAGAGCAAAGCCTGCAAAGCAAAAACTGTTCACATCTTGTGGTGAGATCAGAGCCACCTAGAACTCACACTCAATGGGTGGACCACCAGCCGCATCAGCTCGGCACCCTCTAGGGAGGGAAAGCCACAGAACAGAAAGTCAAGTTCACTGGGATTGTGGCTTTGGAAGGAGGTCCTGTTGAGCCAAAGGAGGTGGAGGTCTCAGACGCTGCTCTGGAACGAGCCTGCAGCCTCCCACACTGGTCTATTTAGCGGCAGCTTCAACCTGCCCAGCCTCCATTTAATTAGCGCAAAAGTCAGGGTGTCCAAGGGATGGGGGTCTTCGGGAGAGGGCCAGAAGATATTTGCCAGAGGACTGGAAAAAGGATGAGAGCACCGTGGTCGTGGCAATGGGGAAGGCAAAAGGACACATAAAACTCAAAAAGCTACCAATGACTCTAACATTCTGCTTTTTCCCCAGTCTCATACTGGGGAAGGTCCTCCAAGGATGTAAATTAATAAACCCCACTTGAAGCAGTACCCATTTACTCACAATAAAGACCTGGATTTCAAATTTTAGAGCCCCCAAGCAGGTGTCACACGGGAGCCTGAATTTCAAAGCCCGGGCTGGGAAGATCCCACTCAGCTCCCATTGCCCTGACCTCAAATAGAAGAGCCGAAACTCATCCTGTGTTCCGGGCTGCTCAGCCCCTTCCTCCAGCTAACTGCTCTTTCCCCAGTTCGATAATCTAGTTCTGGAGCAATACAAGAATTAGGACAGAGAGAAAGACCCTGGCAGAGCCCAGCGAGGAGCAGGGAGGAAAGGAGTCATCCCAGGCCCACGCTGTGCTCATGGAACACTGGTGTCAGGCTCCCAGCACCCAGGTGGGGATGGGATGGGATGAGAGAAATGGGAGCGGTGTCCTGGGAGATGCAGGCTGCCATGAGCAGAGAGGAAAGGGAGGAGAAGCAAAGGAAGCCGTAGCCTTTTGGTTTTGCAGGGAAGGGAATGTGGGTGTTTTATAGTCATCAACACCCCATCCCCAACTGAAATGCATGACTTGTGACCAGCCCAGGAGTGGGCAGCAGATGCAAAAGCAGCAAAGGGACATGTGCTCACCCAAAGGTGCCCTGTACCTCCTCCTCAGAGGATGCAGGGCACTGTTTGGCATGTTAAACCACCCCTAGGCCAGGCCTCATACTGCTCCTACTGCAAAGCCCTCAGCTCTGCCATGGCACCCACCAGGTCTGCCGACTCCCAGTTAACCCCATCTCCCAGCCCTGCTCCATCTCCCTTCCCAGCCTGCTCAATGCTGGGAGCTGGGAGCTGGGAATGCAGACCATCCCACCCAGACACGCTCTCAACACCCAGCCCTTTCTATTCCCACTTCTTCCTCCCATTCAGCTGAGAGAGAGCCAGGCTGAGATGGGTCAGACTCACCGCATGGATCCAAAGGGTCAGTGTAAATCAGGAAGAGCAGTTCTCAGGGCTTGGGCCGGAAAGTGGGGAAACAACAGGCATGTCTCCTGAAACCTCAGCAGCTTGCCAGTCTTGTGACCCGAAATCAAAGCTGTCAGGGACTGCTCAGAGCTAGTAGCAGTGATTATTTGCATTTGAGCTAAGGGGCTGACTCGGAAGCTTTAGGCAGTCGCTGTTCCAGATAATAAGAGAGGGTACACCTTGCACGCACACTCTGGACACATCTGGCCAGCTGCTGCTCCTGGGCACTGCCATGTGGTTGAAGTCAGAGGCATGAGTCTGGAGGAGAAGCAAAGGCGGAGCTCTATGAGAAATAGCAACATCCGTTCCTTTCATAGGAACACCTCCAACTCTGCTGGTGAAAGAGAGATGGAAGCTTAACCAGGTCTGGAGCACAGGGCAGACTGTTGCAGGTAGCACCCTGCTTTATTCCTTGACCAGAGAATTGTTACTTACCAAAGCAAGTTCAGCCTGTTTTCATAGCCTATATAATGTAGCATTCTCCAAGCCAGTGCTTGTCAGATGGACTACCCGTGGATTGGAGGCTGCAGTGCTGCCATCAGCCCTAAGTAACATCCCAGAAGAAGACTGGTCCTGGGAGACCCCACCATCACAGCCTCCTCTGGAAGAAGACAGCCTCTGCCGGAGCTTCACCACAGGCAGGACACGGAGCTTCACTGCACAGTGCACTGTTCGTCCATGGATGAACGGACCCAAGCAACAGCAGGAGACACCTTCACCAGGATCAAAGTTTGGTTCACAGTGGTGAAGACATACCTGCATTTTGATGCCAAGTTGTCAAAGTGAGTCATTTCAACCACACAGCAAGCTAGAGCAACCCCTGCTGTGTAGACATGGTTAGGCTGACTCCAGTCACAGGTCTTTCTCTACACCAGAAACCCAAGCAATGCCAGTGACATGAGAATGGCATTGCACTAGATTTATTCTGTGGAGCCAGGATCAGACTCTAACCCTAGCTTTTACACAGCTTTTTTATCATCTCCCCTCACCACCACTTAACTCTAACCCCAAGTGCTGGAATAACCAAATACCATCAATTAAATTGCCTCAGAGGAAACAAAACGTGCATTTTTACAGTCCTGAGCCAGAGCCCTGTTCTCATGCTTCGTGATGAAAGGAGTTCTTTAGGTTGCAGAAAACACTTGCATTAAAAGGGAAATATTGTTATTTCCTGCTTTTTTCTTTGGGCCCCAGAGCAGATGAGAGAGAATTCGTAATGTGGAATCAGAGGTGCCCCTTAAAACGAGGAATCAATGTATCTAATCCTCAGCCAACGTAGGACTAGATGGATCCTCCGTAAGGGTAGAAGAGTGGTCTTGGCTTGGTGCTGGAACTGCAGTAGGAAAAATCTGTGGTGGGACACAAAAATCCCTTCATGATGGACTAAATAAAAATAAATAAATCTGAACCTCCCCATTAGGCAAGCGTTTCTACAGTAAGCATCTCTTCCCACCTGCTCGAATGCCCTTCCCCTGGCTAAAGAGGACTGGTGATGTTTGTTGCACACCCGTGCACACACAAATCCCACACATGCTCTTTCCATCCCATTTGAGGCACGGCTTCCCAGGCTGTATCAAGTGCAAAGTGAAATCACCTGAAGAGTGTCGCTTTAAAAGCCACGGAAGTGCAGAGAGCAGCACCAGCAGCAGTCAATAGCAATTTCCACCACTGGGTCGATACCATCTGATGGCTGTGTAGCTGTAAAGATTGTTTCACACACATATCAGGAGGTGGGCAGGGGCAGGAAAAGTGGAATTGGTTTTAATGATTGCAGGATTCAAAGTACTCCTGGCTCCCTCTCCCTCTTCTTCTTTCACAAGAAATACACACACAAAGAGTCAGAAATCAAATTTCCAGCCCTGTCAGTTCCTATCACACCAGCTCCCCAGCTTGGACTCCTTCCCAGTTTGCCAGGGAAGCTTCTCCTAATCCACTGAGAAGTGCATTACCGGGAGATGGAGTTGCAGCCTGTGTCCAAACTTCCCCACAGCTTCAGGTCATTAGCTCCATCGGTTTGGATGTGGAGCTACAGCAGACGCGCAGGGCTCGGGTTCAAACCCAAAGGGCTTCCAGAGGAGGGTAATTAGCACTGTTTTACCTCCCCAGACAAGATCATCATCTCATTCGCTAGATGCTGGATGGGCAGGCAGTAGTAGGTAAACACACACAGCTAAACACAAAAAAGAGGGAAGGTACCCGTTCTGCAGAGAAATCACGTGAATGGCTGTAGCCTAAAAAATAATAGCACATTGTGTTTCTGTTGCCTCATAAAGTGTGTTTCAGCCAGTGACTCCAGTGGCAACACATGAACAAACATGTCTCGGTCAATGTTAAAAGCATTGCTGTGGGATGAAGGAGGCCAGTCCAGCCTGGGGTTCTCAGGGCTGTGCCTGCGGTTCCAGCTTTGCTCTTCAGCTCTTGTAAACGTGCTGAAATACCAGTCACTGCTTCTGTTTCCCTTGCAGTGTCTGTCTGTCTGCCTTCTGCCTGAGGGAGGCATGAACTCATTCTTACAGGGTTTCACTAGCTGGAGCTCTGATCTCTGCTAGGAAACCCTCTCAATTGTTCCTGCAGTGAATGAAAGCCAAGGCCATGTCTGCTTTTCAGAAAATAAAGAACATTAGTTTGATTCTTTGTCTTCTACTTCATTAATTCACTGACATCCAAACACAAACTTCTCCTTGCCATCACATAAATAAGCAAGGTAATTTTCCAAGGAGCTGAGCCCCCACCAGTGTGCTCTCCTGAACCTTACCAGGGGACCAGGGTGGAAGCAGAGCTGGGCATCTTCAAGCATCTCTCTCTGAAAACTGGGGCAAAGCAGCCTCTCCATGGTTCATCAGATTGTGCCAGATGGACACCACCTACCTCCTCTGCTCCTCAGATCATGTCATAAAACACAAGTCACTGCTGTTGTAAATGCCCATCATAGAATATTTTATTGACACCCTCATTTAGGCCTCATATGATGACTGAGAAGCAAACGCAATAACTATATGCATATGCTACCAACAGGTCTTTCTTTCACCTTGTAGGATGCCACATGAATCTCTGTATGTGTAATGTGTACATGCACATCCTTTCCCCTTTTTCTGCCAGCCTCTAAGGCATCAACCCCTGTTTGCTGCAGGTAGTTTGGTTTTTTTTTAATAAATATGCAAGCATTTCAGGGCCTGACCATCAGCTTGATTATTTTATGGAAGGGATAACACATACGCACAATATTCACAGTGGTTAGAAGCATGCTGCCAAACTTCCAGCCTCCAGAATCCTTTTAGTAGCAGCAATGGCAGGTAAGGGTACCCAAATCCTGGTGAACGAGTTAGAGCTTCACTGCAAGGGCTGGAGAAACTTAAGAGGGGCAGGCTGCAATTAGTAGGGCTTGCTGAAGTTTTAAATCAACGGAAAACCAGCTGTGGAAAACCAAAGTTACTATTGGTCTAGATCCAACTTGACAAATAGGTTTTTTCCTGGGAAGAAATACAGAGAGGAATGAAGAGAGGGAAAACACATAATTTCAATATTTTTAAACAAGGCATCTCGCTGTTTCAGTTTGAAATGTTCCTGGTTTATACTTGCCCCTTTCAGAGGACCTGCCAGCTTTCCCTGAGTGAGCTGCCATCACCAACCCAAACCCCTACAGCTGCACAGAGGTGGCCACCACAGTGCTCCATCCAGCAGTGCTGCCAGGAGACATGGGGAGGGTGACAAATACGATAGAAGACAAACAAAGCCCAAGCCGTGGGATTACTGAAGCACGTTAGCTCAACGGGGGGAGGTCGACACAACGCAGCAGACCTCTGACCCTCGAAGGAAACCAGAAAACAAAATCTGTCTCTCTCCATGTGCGTGACACTGATGGTGAGGCCACTTGTGCCCTTCAGCCTGGCCAGCAAAGCAGAAGAACCTGCGGATGAAGAAGACTTCAGAGCTGTAGAGGCCAGACGGGCCACCCGCATCAGCTAACCCTGCCCTGGTACAGTGCAGGTGGAAGAGCTGTGGGAATTTCAGGTCAGTGTCTGCCTTGCCTGCAGGAACCACACATGCATGCAAGGAGACACCCCCTGAGCTCCACGGTGTCTCCTTGGTGAGTTCCCAGCTTTGCTAATTAATCAGCAAGCCAGAAGCCACAAACACACCCCTTGTGCTCACAATAAACCAAAACATCACAAAACTCTTGATGCATTAAAAAAAAAATATCCCAAAATTATTATTTTTGTCTGTCTTTTGGATCACATTTTCAGGTTTCTGCAAAAATGAAGTGGAAGGTCCTTGTAATGGTGCGAGTCCAGAGGCTGGGACTTTAAATAAAATCCCACGCACCGAGAGATGCTCAAGGCAGTGGTGAGCACAGCTTCTGCTTTGCCTGTGCTCAACCCTGCAAAAGACTGAAAGGGCTCTGCTCAGCAGTCAAAGAAAATCTTCGTCGTGACTTGATCCCAGATACCCACAGAGTGAAAATAGCTGAGATTGGCATGTTCGTTAGGCTCACAGGTAAAAGGCACAGTAAGCAGCATAACCCAAAATAAACAGTGAGAGTTGGCAACACTGAGTGAGGGAACCTTGTATAGGAAATAAAAGACAATTTTGAACAGTGAGGGTAGTTAATCACCAGGTCCAGTTACCAAGGGAAATGGCAAATTCATCATCAGTCAGAGGTCGTGCATGGAGAATGGATGTCTTCCAAAAAGCGATACTCTGGTTCAGGATCAAGTTTTTGCATTCAAAAGCCTCTCTCAGAGGAGGATAACGCCCTGTGTCACAGCCTCCGCAGGTGATGCTGGCTTGAGCTGCCAGGCAAGCGGGTGAGGGTCACAGCGCAGCAGAGCCTTGCAGCCCAGCCTCTCCCCCCAGTCACACCAAGGCTGGCTCTGGGGCCAGCCAAGCACCAAAACCCTGTGCTGACCATGCCCTTCTCCAGCCACCCCCCGGAGCCAGGCTCCGAGTCCCAGCCTCCGTCACGCTCAGCCCCAGCGTGGTGCTCCTGGCCACCGTGGCAAGCTGTGCCGCCCACCTCCCTGCACCGGAGCACTGACTGCCCGGTGCAGCCAAGGATGCAGAATAATGAGCTCTTTTCTCCTTTTAGTCTTTGCATCTCCTTCCTTCCTTTAGCTGCCACACAAAACCAAGCCCAAAATACATGCTCCGGCTTCCTTTTACCCTTTCAGGCAGTTTCCTTGATGCCCAAGACACTGATTTGAACTGACCTCTCTCTCAGTGCCCCCTTACCACCAACTCAGCTCCCAATCCCTCCTTGGAAGCAGAAACAAACATCCATAGGGCAAAGCAAAGGGGCCTTGGCATTCCTGATGTGCTCCAGCACCTCGATCTCCCAACCATCATGTGGGAGAAAAGCAAAATGGATCACGGTCTGACTTCCAGCTTCAATTGCAGACACGGAAAGCAAAATGCCAGCTAGTACGTCACACCACCACAGCCCCTGCATGGAAGTGACTCCCCAGATCCCAAAGGGCAGAGCTGTGCTCTCTCCCCTCCTTCTGCACCAGTCAGTATGACCAATTTAAACAGGTTTCAGAAGAAAGCAAGTGCCTGCAGCTCATGCTGCTTCTCTGACTCTTGTAAATCCAGTCTCTTGAGTGAATGGCTTGTTTGGAGAGAGCCCTCCGTTTGTTTGTCTGGGCTCTAGTGATAATAGCTCTAATTTATCTCTGAGCTGGGCAGGCATGTCTAATGTGTTTGAGTATTTAGAAGCATTACGGAGGTTTCATTTGGTCAATTGTTTCTTGAAATCCTTTCCCACACACAGAACAGCCACGCAAAGGTGGAACCGCTCCACTGCGGGCAGCCCCAGGAGCCGCAGCCTGCGTTGCCAGCCTGGGAAGGGCACACACATCGGGGCTGCTAGATTCATCAAAGAGGAGGCACAGCGATCCCGAAGCCCTTAACACTCGGTCTCAGAAATTAAAGACCAAGCAGCTGACCTTTGAAAGGGACAATGACAAGATGGTCTGGAACGTGCCACCACACCTCCTCCTGCTTAGACCTTCCAATCCTCTTTGCTTTATCATCTATCCCCTCCGTTTAGGCGCACTCGATCTCAGCTCAGACTTGATTAGGCAGGGTTAGCTTGGCATCGGCACTGGGAAATACAGCACGGTTGGCCAACACGTTGTACCTAATCTTAAATTAACCCTTCCTGCAACTACCGAGTTACTTACAACTCAAGCCTACACGGCTCAACATGCAACTGCACATCACCTGCGCTATGCTAGCAGGCCCGCGTGTGCTTTGGCCTGTGACAAATGCAAGGTCACGTGCTTCAGCTTAAATCACTTTCGTGGAGGTTTCAGCAATTCTCTTCATGCCATTTCAGCTAATTTTAGCTGCGTGCTGAGAGGCCGTTACTGAAGTTCAGCTGACTGGTGGCAATTCATCAGGTCACCCTTGTTGGGGTAGGGAGCCTGATCCCATCCAACCCAGCTCTGCCCTCACCACTCCCCCTTTTCCAAATGTGGGAGCAGGCACGTGGAGAACCACACTTGTTGTACAGCACCCAAAGCCCCAGAGCAATTTAACGGAGCGTTAGCATGAGCAAGTCCACATTGCTCCCAGTGCCCATCCTCCATGTCACCCCGTGCACCACGATGCAACGGGTGCCCGGATGGAGCATGTTGGGCATCGCACACCACCGCACAGCAGGGAGGAAATGACGCTGCAGCTCCCCGGCTGCGATCACGGGGCTAATTTATAGAGGCCGAATGTAATTACTTACCCTGGCACACGGCCAGGACACCAAGGTTAACACCCTTGCTCTGCGAAGAGTGCCAGGGGAACGTTAGAGGGATGCTGCCAAGTCATTTTATGTGCCTTGACTTCAGGTGTTGCAAACAGCAAGCTTTAGCAAGGGCTGGTCAGGAGGAAAAGGGTCGTCATGGAATTTTTTAAAAAGCAAAATAAAAGGAGGGATTTGCTTTCTGCTTGGCTGCTTGGGTTTATTAACTTAAACTTCACTGTGCTGCACCAGGGACCCAAGTACAGCAGCCCTGCAGAAAAGCGAGAGCTTGCAGATGCATCCTTCAGTTGATTTGGAAAGTTTTGAGCCTCTCTTGGCTTTGCTAGAGAAATCTTGCGAGGCCTTGAAAAACATTGCTTCATCTCTGTCCCTGAGCTCCCCGTCCCTACAATGGCCTTGGCAGTGTCTGAGCCATCATCTCTCGGAGCAGGGGCTGGCGCAGACACCGCGTCTGTGCCGTGTCAGCCGGAGCGAGTGCTCAGTTCAACAGACTCCTACAGCGCTGGCAAAAGTTTCTCATGGCTCTAAAGTTTTTTTTACATGGGTTTAAAACAGATTGAAATAGCCCTTGTTAAAAATAAAAGCCACCAAATTTAGCCTTCCTTCCCTCTTCCCTCCCTGCGCCTCCCGTTTCCTGGAGTATTTGCAACAGGCGGCTGGTTGGGAGGTTTCCCCCAGGGGTTTTGTCTGTTATTTATAAAGCTTTGATGAAAAATGCAAAAGAAAGGGAAAGAAAAAAAAAAATTAACTTCCAGGTGACCTCTTTCCTTCTGCAGCAGCTCTGCTCCCTGCAGCGACGAGGCATTGTGGCAGCCACAGCTTCAGGGACCACATCCAACATCCTTTGGGTTCAATGCAAACCTGCCCTCTGCCTTCCCTGGATGTTCTCTCCAACCCCTTCTCTGTCCTTGAGGGATGTAGCAATGAGGGATACAATTCCCTTCATTTAGAGTTTACTAGTTCAGCATAAAATGTCACACACACCCACCTCTTAGCAGCGCCGTGTTACTGGCAGGTGTCCCTGGAGCTTACTGGTCTGGAGGACTTCCCAAAACCTGTTAGTGCAGGACCTTGGAGGAGCTGAGCTGCTGTCCCCTCCTGTTTTTTTGGGTAAAGCAAAGAACAAAGTGTCACAAATACATCCCTCCTGACTGCCCCACTGCTAGGATGAGAGCAAGGCTGGTCCCACAGCACCCAGAGCTGATGCGGGCATCTCGTGTCTGCTGATGAACCAAAAAACCCAAATAAGTGAAAACCTCTCTGGCCTTCGCCTTAGTCCATAAACCCACACAGGAAAGGGCAGGGCAGAATGCCAGTCCCTTTACCCTCTGCGGGTCACTTTTCCAGCAGGGGAGTAAGGACGAGCACAGCAAGAGCAGGAGCTGCGTTGCAGCAATCCCCTCGGCAGGGCTGTGACGGCTGCACCCTCTGCTCAGCCCGACGTGGGGCCCGGGGTGGTGCCCGACGCGGGAGCGTTACCCCGTGCTCCTTACTCCTGCGGCTGGTGGGGGGAACGCTGCAGCGATGTGTATGCATGTATTTATCTATATATACATGTGTGTATGTACTATGGCGTGCATATGATGCACATTGAGATAAATAATATTTTGAGAACAAACATTTCATTTTAAAAGTCACTGTGTGACAACAAGTTAATTATCTATCATATCATCTCTCAAACCCAAACATTTTGAAAGCTAGGAAATAACTAATTAAGATCATCATAAATCTTACTCTGTCTCACAAGCCCATTTTCCTAAGAAATAGGAAGAAATACATATTTCATCACAATGCAACATCCGTAACTCTGACCTATAAGATATTAATGACTAGTTCACGCGGTTTCTCTATCTAAACACTTTCTTGCAAAGGTTATCGTGAGGTAGCACAGGATAATTATTTGGTAACGCTCTCCTGGCAACCTGACTTCCAATAAATCTGTAGACAGAGATAGTTAGGAGCGGGGGGGAGAAAAAAAAAAAAGACAACACTGGGATCCTCTCACCTAATACAAGCCACGCGACTTCCTCAGATCCATTTCGCTTTGAACCAGGACAAATCTTATAGAGGAACATAATTAACTGCTCCCAGTTAAAGCTCTGCTCCCTATTCCTCCTCCATACAACAGCTCCCAACAGGCTTCTTACACCCTGGCCCCTACACACTCCTGGGGCTTTTCCCTGGCACCGGTTTAGCCCCAGCTTTGACAAACAGCTGGCCGTTTCTGGAAGACAACTTCAGATTGATCCTGGGTGGATAAATCAAGTCCACTAGAGAAGATGCACAAAGCAAGGCCAGAACTACAATGCTATTAACATGCTGAACACGACCGAGCGCTTAAGGACTTGAACATGGAGGAAAATTTCAAATTTTTTTTTAATTAGAGTGTGAAATGCAGGTGGGACAACCATTCAAGCACGGCTTTGAGCCTGGAACCATGTTTGATAGAAAAAGGGTGTTCATGCTTAGCATCAGGACTACAAAGGAAAAAAGATGAGGTGGGGGAGAGATCAGCAAAGGAAGACACATCTGGAAATCAAGAAATACAGGAACAGAATGAGACTTGGCAGGACTCAGGCAGAGTTAGACCTCAAAGGGGAGACAGGAACACAGCAAAAAGGGCTTTCATCATAAAAGGAGAGCAAGTGACAAAGTACAGCTGCTCCACACTCATGGTGGAGATCTGTGTGAGGGTAGTTTGGACATGGCCCCAAGACTAAATCAATGCTCGGTGTCTGGTGAGGGCAAAGGCAAGGAAAGCCCATGTAGAAATAGCAATGATCCTCACCTGTGCAATGGTCCAGAGCAGATGGAGGCAGATAACTCCTCACAGGCCATCACTCAGAGAGCCAGCATCCAGGAGCCACCCTCCGTGACTGCAGGGTAGGAGACGTAGCACCTCTTCTCAGCTCTGCAGCACCAGTGGGCTCATCTCCAGAGTCTGAAAAGGTTCAAAACAAGTTTCAAAGCTGGGATCGTTTGGGTCTCAGATCTCACTACATGGAAAAGGAGCCAAAACACAACATAGCTCTTGTACATATGGGTCTTCAGCAGGGTTAAGCTGAAGGGCTGTGAAAGTGCCCTGCAAGACCGTGTGCCTCCTCTGGGCACAAAGAGCTGCCTCCAGCTCAGCGGCTGCCAAATATTGATCCACCTCCATGTCCATGAGCCAGGGCCAGGGCAGGAGCAGAAACCCCTGGCCTCAGGGCAGAGTGGGCTTTGATGCTGTCTAGGGTGGAAATTCAAACAGACCTAAACATAATGCTGCATACAAGGAGGCTCTTACACTGATGAAGCAGGCCCTGATTTTGTGAAGGACATTTGCAAGGAAATTTAAGCTAAAGGGAAAAAAGGCTCTTTTTATACTGGAATTAAAATGTCTAGACAGTGCCTTCCTGGTGTAACTGGACCTGTGTATACTGATCGTGATACACCTGATAAAACTTCCCATGTAAACAGGGACTAAGAAATACTTTGGCAGAAATTCCAGCAGGATCCATTTTAGAAGTCTTTAATCTCGAGAATTACTTATGCTATGTAATGAAGCCTGCGTTATGGCTGTTCATTACATGGACCCTAAACACTAGAAGGCAAGAAGATTTTCTTTGGTATTACAACAGGAATCCACGGCACAGACAAGGCTGGCCCTCAGCGTGAGGTCATATCTCCCTCTAGCTGCTGGTCCTGGGGACTCAGCAGCCTTTGACCACCCAACACAAGCACAAGCTTCCCTCTGACCTTACCTACACGCCACCGCTTTCAGTGCTGCAGGTCTTGGGGCCACTTCTTGCTGGCTGCAGTGCTCCTCCAAGGAGCACAAAGTAGCTCAACTTTTGGAGAGGGCATACTCCAAAAGGGAGGTAAAGAGGCCAAGAGTAAAAGCCACAAGGTCTATGGCTTCTGTAAAATAAACCAGCATAGATTAGTCAATGTGGTGTGCAGAGAGCCTGGGACCCTCTACAGAGGAGACATCCTACAGCCAAGCTACTCGTGGCTTATGCCCCCTCTTAGGCCAGCCAAGTCCACAAAAGACCTTCAAGTCAATTTTCTCCCTCCAGCACACAGCAGGATCCAAGCAGTGCTCAGCATCACACTGGTCTTCCCAGAGATGTGTTCCCCAGACCAGCAGCCCCAGGTCTCCAACTTGCCATTACGACGTTGCTGTATCACTCACACCTTCAAGGCTAGCACCAGAGCTTGCTATCAAAATGTCACCATCATCACCAAAATGTCCCAGCAAGAGCAATCCCCAAGGAGGACCTCATCCTTGGGTCCTTGGAGGTGGGTCACTTGAAGATCACTGGGTCTTCCTAGGAGGCGATCGTAGGAGGGTGGAAAGGAAAAGGGAGCTGGCTCCTCCACAGTGTCTATCTGCAGTTCCTGGGGGGATGACTGTAGGAGAGGGCCCCTTCCAGAGCCAGCCACAGAAGGGAGACAGAGAGTTTCAGCCACACTGTAACGCCTCACAGGATGGCGAAGAAAGATGCTTTGTTGGGAAGGTGCAAAGCCTTTTTATTTTTTGAAGAGCTGGATGGGAGCCTTGGTTTAGGGGGCTGGAATCTGGTGGCTGAAAGATGGCTTTTGTCACATGGGTCAGATCTGGCCTGGCTGGTCCCACTGACATTTACAAGTGAGCTTCTTCCTTATATGTTCAGATCTGAAGGGGAAAAACTTGTGCAAATCCTGCCCTGATGGTCCCTTCAGCCAGCCACTGCGTAGCAACATTGGAGAGGTGTGTGCATGCGTGTGAAGGAGAGATTTCTCCTCCTGCCACAAAGCTGGTGGTAGTGATTCCTCCTGGCAGGTGCCAACCAGGAATCCAAACGGTCCTCAAAACCAAAACCAAGACAAAACAAACAAATAAAAACAAACAAGCAAAAAATAGCTTTCCTTAACTGTGACTTATTTTCTTCAGAATCATCTGGACATGTAAGTTCTCTACAACTGTGAACAGGCTTTGAGGAGCAAGAAACAAAGAGCAACAGGAAAAAGTCAACATTTCAATGATGAGAAAGCTAGACACAATTCACGAACCTCTGAAAAAAACACTTCTTGGGAACAGCAGGAACCTTATCAGCTCTCCACAGCACGAACACAATTTCCAACTCCAGTCACTTTTCCAAGCCAAACCCACAAGAGAACTAAAATGGGACTTTATCATGTAGCCAAACACAAACCTGGGGCTCCTTCACATCCCTCCGGTCAGGCGGGTTAGATGTGCAGGAGCTGGCATTCATGCTGTCCCAGTGCTGGTTGTAGCAGAGAGGCACCACGGGGCAAACATGACTTCAAGCCACCTTCCAGCCTAGGGCTGGGGAAAGTCTCAGACCTCTGTTAAATTCACCCAGCATCTGAAAGCCAAGAGTGTCCATGTGGCAAGGCAATGGCCACAGCTCCACTCTTCCCCGTAAGCAAATTGTGGCTCTCCAGAACCCCCCTGCAAGATCTGTGGAGATCTAAGAGAGCCTTCTCATGTCACCTGAAGGTCCCTTTACATTGCTAGTGTAATATAGAGGGGCTCCAGGCTGAAGTCAAGCACGGAGCACATCTGCCAGAGACCCCAGCAGGACCAGTGTGTCTGAATCGCCACATGCACAAACACACACACACACACACAGCGTCCACCTTGCAAAGTTTCCCCTGGATTTTTGTTACCATGTCATCTATTAATTACCTAATTACATCTTCTAATTATGGGATTCCTCCAGTATTTATACTCATTACATAAATGGCGGCAATTACACTAATTAGGTTAATGATACAGGATAACAGTCTACAAATTGCTTTAAAGGGACACTCTCAAGGCACATAGGCCAAGGATGCTCCCTGGCAGGTCAGCTGGTGGGTGGCATGCAGGAATGCTCCCTCACCCCACGTAACTGCTGCTGCTGCTGCTGCTGCTGCTGCTGCTGCTGCCGCCTCCTCGTGTAGTCTCTACCTGAGCATTGGGGCAGCCTCGACTGGGCCTCCCTTGGCCTCAACAGAGAGTGGCTACAAAGGCAGCTACCGGGAAGGTAAGGAAGCAATGCTCTATTGCTTTGCTGCTGAATTGCTTCGGCTGAAAACTGTGGCCCGATATTTAAGTGTGACCCTCTCTAAGCTAGAAAGCTGAAGGAAGCGTTGTTAATATTTCTTCTCTGGCTGTATGGAGACCTGGGAGGAGGAAAGCAGAGCACCTGCATCCTTGCAGGCTCCCCAGCATCACTTCTGAATGCACCCCAAGTCCTAGAGTCCCGCTCAGCTGGATGCGTCCCGGTCTCTTGTCTATAGGCATTTCCAAAATGGCAGGTTTGTGGAGAGGAAATCCGGGTCCTCTGCTCCAGCCAGATCCCCCGCAGCTCCGGTGGCACTCTGCAAAGCCAGCCGTGTCCTCAGGGTGAAAGGCGAGCCACAGGAGGCTGGAAAGATTCTATTTTGCTGAGCGCCCTACTTACCCAGATTTGCCGGAGACTGAGCGGCGCATGACAAGGTGCTTGCCCCTATATCTCACCCAAAAGGATCCTAAAGCAGCGCCAAGCTCCATTACTCTCTGGAGTGGCCTCGAGCACGGGGAGAAAACTTTCTCGCTTGGATTCGAACGCAGGCACTTCTCCGGTGGAACACGGGAGCCCTTTGCAGCACTTTGGAGCGTGATGAATGGCCCTTTGTCCTGCAGCCACTACAGAAAGAGAATGTAATTACCCAAACTGGAATTCGGCCAGGGCGCAATTTTATGCTGAATGAATTTTTTCCCCCCCTTAAAGTGTTTGCAAATCCCCCTTTAAAGATAAAATCCCAGAATAAAATCCAGTGCTTGCTTCAAAATTGGCCCAATTCCATTATAAGTCAACTGAACAACTCCATTTTGCACCTTTAAGGCCGTGGAGCTCTCTATGTTGCGCAAGAGATTTCATTATTGGCAAGGCTGAGGAATGCTGATTTCTGCTACTGAACTGCTGTCTTAGCCCTAAACTATATCCCTGTGTCAGCTGCCCAAAGACATGTGTAACCAGGTCCATTTTCTGAAAGATATACAGCTGCGTCCAGCTTTATAGCCTGTTCCAGCAGGACATGGCTGGCACTTCCAGTGGAGCAGGCTGACCAGTCTCCACTCTAACAGGCAGGGTCTATGGCTCCAGCGGGAGCCTTGCAGGAGCGTATATCGATTGTAAATAATGTCTCAATATCCTATAGTAGGTCATAAATCAAAAAGGGGTTGAAATATCTTTTCTCCAAGGGACTTTTTTTTAAAGGAGTCTATTTCTCGTTTAGTAGTTTTCTTTTTAGAGTTACTGCGTCGACCTTTTACCCCAAGTGCCAGGTTGGAATCGTGGCTGGTGATCCCTGCTTGACCCTCCCCAGGGACATGCAGCAACTCTGCGATGAGTCCAGACTTCAGGTGTCCCGTGGGAGAATAGTCACATCTCCCACCCAGGCCAAACCCCTCACCCCAGGTGGTGCCCCTTGCCTTGCTGAGCAAGCCAAGCCCCACAGCAGCCACGTCTCCTTTGGTTGCAGACTATGGCTTGGAGAAGAGTCTCACACCTAGTAGCACTGGAGACACCGTGGAGATGAGCCTCTCGTAGAAGGTGCAGGAAGCAGAGATCCTGCCCGATGGGTGTGGAGCAACACCATCTTCAACTTCTCGGCAGCTTATTTCACTGATACCAATCCAAAAAATCAAAACAAGCTTTGAGCCAGTGAAGGCATCCACCTTTCTCCTGTTCCACAGGCCACAAGAGATCCCTCCAAGAGCCTGACCATCAACCCAGACCTCTCCTTTCTCTCTTTGGATAAAAACCAAATCACGTGCCTCCAAGCCACGTGTGCCGGCATAGCAATGGAGCAAAAGGAATGACCTCAAGTCTTTGTCCTGCTGGACATGCTGCTGACACTGCCATCGGCCAGGCCACATGTTGTTACCGACATGGGACAGATGAAGCCTCCAACCCACCGTGCACAGCCCTGCCCCAGTCACCTCCTCAGTGGTCGTGACCTGCAGACCCATTTGACTGGTTCAGGACAGAGATTCCTTTTTTGTCACATCTCCGTAGGGCCCTATCCCAGGGGCCTTTTGTCTTGCAAAGTACCTGTTTCCCAAACTACTGCGGGGTGGGGGGAAGCCTACTTTGGGCCATTTTTAGGGGTACTGAGCAGACGGAACTGAATACCTGGCAGAAGGGTGGAAAAAACCCAATAGTTTGCTGTTTAGAAATTCCTCTGGAATGATCCAGGCTGAGCTTCCCTGTTGCATGATGCTATGTGGCACTTGGGGACACCTCCAGTCCCTCTCCCAGCATCCCTTGTGTGCCACCAGCATCCTGCACGGCAGTGAGGACAGGCCACCTTGATGGCCACAAGCAGTAGGACACAGTCCTACTGCTCCCCCTCCAGCATTGCCTTGGTAGGACCAGGGCAATATTGATTTCTCCAAGTCCATGAAGTATTTGAGCTTGACTGGCAATAAAATCAAGCCCAGAGAAAGGTGTGATGGGATCTCCTGGGACTGAAATGAGAGCTATGATCTTTAAAGAAGCCAAGAGGGAATAAAAGGGAAGGAAGGGTGGGAGGGGAACAGCATTTACCTGCACAAAATCAAGAACATTGACAAAAATCCAGCTCAGCTCCGCCTTGCACAGAAGGCTTTGGAGAAGGGGGTGGGAGGCAAGGTGGGAAATTACCAGGAGCTTAAGAAAATATATATGTAAAAATTAAAAAAATAAAATAAAACTGTATCAGCATTGACTAATAATTTCCGGGCTCTGCGCAGATGTCATTAATGACCCTTTTTATTCATGCAGGAGTTCCCAAAGAGGAGCATAATGTTCCATTAGTAATAATTGAGAAAGTCTCCTGTCGGGATTATGTCAAAACCTAGAGATGCTGCTGCTGCCAAAACATTTTGGTGACAAACGTGTGAAGCGTTTGACAGAAGGTGCCACAGCAGGTTGAGGCGGCTTCAGGAGGGGAATCCTAGGAGGAGAGAAGAGGTGGGAGACAGCAGCAGGGCGAGAGCTGTGCACCAATTTACTCACGGAACACGGTGCAAGGAACAAGCCCACCTACTGCAACACCTCTGGGGTCATGATGGCACCTCAGAGATGCTGCTGGGGACTGCTCAGGATTTCAACTGATTCATCTCCTCCCCAACTCCCAAGATTTTGCAACACATCTGCAATATAGACTCTGCCATGGCTCAGTGCCCCAGGATCCTTTTGTCCAGGGATGACTGTGTCCTCAGCCACCACGGAAAGGCAGGGCTGTTGCAACACCCCAAACATTTTGTGCTGCTTATCATGGCCCATGGGCCAGGGAGGGCTGGAGACTGCTACAGTCACCAGCACAAAGGGCAAACTTGGGACAAAGCCGCTGTAAGCAATTAACCCAGCGTTTCCCATTTGAAGATGATGGAAAAAATTTCAGGTGACACAAGTGTAGTTTCCTCCCTTGCTTTTCAACCTACAGCAAGGCTGGGCAATGCCTTTTGAACCACAAGACACTGGTGAAATTTAGACAAATGGGAAAATAAATTCTTTCTACCCAATATTTCCTATTTACAGTTGGGACATCTTTTTTTTGACCCAGCAGACGCAGAGCACTGCTTGACCACAGCTAGTGTCTGAGTACCAGCATTACACTGCTGCTGTACAGATGCCACTAGAAAACACAGGAAAAGCAAGAGGTTTTCCAGGCTCAGTCCTTTTCTGAGAAAGGGTTAGTTGATGTCTTACAAGAGCCAAAATAACAAGATCGCTCCTCTGTCCTCATGCCCTTTCACCAAGCCCCTCCTGGGACTGGAGCCCTCACATTACCTACCTTACACGCTGCTCTTCCAAACCAGAAACCATGTACCACAGCCCATGGCGTGGGGAGCTGTGCTGCCAACTGGCACTGCCATGAGCTGCCTGGACTGGGGCACTGTGGTACGCAGAGATCTGTGTCGCACTGCTGGGGCTGGCACAGCACAGCTCCATGACATCCTTAGGCTCCACAGACATGAGTTATGGGAATTGGGTAGTGGGTTAAGCTCAGAAGAGCATCGGTGAGATACAGGAAGGGATTCCCAGGCATCAGTGGGAATGGGGGATAAGCAGGGCAATGCAGGGAGAGCTCGGGAAGCTGCCCTGGCTCCCCATCCCCAGCAAGGGAGGCTTCATTCCCCCTGAGCACAGCTCCTCCTGGAACATAGCTTGGCATGGGGAAGCACCCATGGGTCAAGTGCCATCAGCCACACATGCCCAACTTGCTGCACAAAACCACGCAGGTCACTTCACCAAGTCAGCATCCACTGCCAGAGGGGTGAAAAAAGGGATTTAAATGCAAGCACCATCCTGGCTGCACTGCTGCAGCTAGGGAAGCCCAAGCCAGAGCACCTCAGAGTCAGCGTTACACAGAGCTAGGAGCAGAAGAAAAGTTTGTCACTACCATATTATTTGCCCCTTGTAGAGCAGGGAGGTATTTGGAGCCAAGACATTGGTTCAGGCAGCATGCAAAGCCATTACATTTGGATTTGGATCCAGAGCTGGAGTCTAAAAGCCATCCCAGTTTGCAGGGGTTGGTTCAGGCTCATTTCTAGTCCCCAGACCACAGCAGAAGGGCCTCTCTTCCCCGAGGCAGGAGCAGAGCAGCTGGTACTCTTCAGCCCAGTTAACAGACGAGGTCTGGCCACCGCAGCCGAGGGCTGCTCCAGATTTGTTTTCTAGTGGTTTATTCATTGAGAGGCTGCCAACGTGTTAGCAAAGAGAAATGCACACTGGCCTGATTCTCCCCACCCCAGCCCTGCCTTGCACCAGAGCAAATCTGCTGCGAGCTGGAGCGAAGGCTCTGCCGAAGGAGAGCATGTGCCGGGCGCTCTGCTGTAACCACGCCGTCAGAGGACGGAGCCAGGGTACATCCCAAACAGCTCTGATTAAGGCAACCCCCTCAGAGTCAAGCCCGTGGGCCCCATACGCCGCTTTGCATGCCCACCCCGTGGAGTCCTGCCTGCAGGTCTGGCGTAGCCAAACTAGCGGTGTCATCCCACCCAACGCCTGTGGGAAAGCTGCTGCTTCTGGCCCCGCCACGGCGGCCGTATGGAGTCGGAGGCAGAAGTGCCATTGAGAAGAGCGTGAAGGCTGATTGCTGTAATTGAGCCTACCAGGGGAATTTCGGTCTGTGGGAACGCGCAGTACCTCCCAGCCTTCAGGAACGGGGGTGGAGAATATCCGAGCTGTTCTTTTCGAGGACTAATGATGATGGGTTTTTGCTAGGACTCAGGCTGGCATGGATGAGAGCTCCCGCAGAGCGCAGAGTCAGCCAAATTAAGTGCTGGTCCTCCCTTGGAGAAATCCAGTCTAGAAGAGTTAGTCACAGGATGCAGCCAGCCTGGGCGCAGGCTATGCAGAAGAGGCGGCGGCAGGCGAGGAGCCCGGTGTCCTTGCTGGATTCCTGCCGAGGATTCTGCTAACCCTAGTCTTACAGCCCTTCTACTTAGGTGGCA
Source organism: Ibycter americanus (assembly GCA_035590275.1). Classification (NCBI taxonomy): domain Eukaryota; kingdom Metazoa; phylum Chordata; class Aves; order Falconiformes; family Falconidae; genus Ibycter; species Ibycter americanus. Next base: position 7,918,316 of record JAVJGI010000032.1, on the reverse strand, counting down.
AGAGCCCGACCAGCGATGGCAAGGTGATTCAGGAGACGTGGGCAAGATGATGCTCAGGTATCCCTGATCTTATTTGGAGCCGCAGGGCAGGTCTTGCATGGAATTAACAGTGGGAGAGGGAAAATACACAGCCCTGCATGTGCAATGCCCACCTTTGTGTGTGCAAGCACGTGTATGTATGTTCACAGGTACAGAGAACCTGCACCACAGTCAATGCCCTTTTTACCATTTGGCCCCTTTTATGTTCCCTGTGTATGTGCACAAGCTTACTCCAACATACGGCCAGATATGTGCTAGTCCTTTACTAGCCATTTCTAACTGGCTGAATGTAAAGGATTTAAATCCTGACCAAACGTGAGATGCAGGTCTCATCTCAGAGGTCTGTGGTCTGAAAGGTGAACGTGGCAGCTGCATTGCTTTCTTGTCTAGCTTGGAAAATTATTTCTCAAAGATTTAACATGACTGTAAATAAGTTTGCGCCAAACTGGTGCTTCATAGCTGAATCCAGAGAGAAGACACACAAGGAACACATTGCTTGTACTTGTGGTTAATTGCTGCCTTTTCTTTTGGGTCTACTTGCTTTGAAATATTAAATGCAGAAGAAACCATCTATTTTTCCTCCATAGCCTGTCAGTAGAGGAAGTGAAATATGTTTCCCCCCCCTCCTTTTTTTTTATAAACAAGGAGTATAAACTGTTTTATAGTAACTAGATAAAATTACACAGTATTTTACTCAGTGGGGAAAAATATGGATCTCTGCCTGGCGGTATTTCTCCTGTCTTTCTCGCTGACTGTACGTTAACGTGACAACTCCACATAACTCAGCTTTGCAGAGTTGTCATGGACATCTTTGAGCTCAGACACTGTCTGGTCTGTCCCGTCATTGCCACCTTCAGGGCCACGTGTCACCCAGAGCGGGTGGCATGCTTTTTAAAGAGTTCTGGGGTCTGATAACCCAATAACTTCAAGAAAATTTGGACTGGCAGTCAAATATTTAAGCCTGTATTTCACATCCAACCTGCTGTGACCCACAAACAGCCTTTACCCTGCAAAAGGAGCTCTGGTCCAGTGAGCACAGATTCAGCCCACGTCACATTGTCACTTAAAGGAAACATTTCTCGGAGAAAGAGAATGACGAGAGATCAGGAAAACGCACCAACTTCTCTCTGTAGTACCAACAAACCTATAAATTGATACCTTCTTTGCTCTAAAGGACCAAACCTTTTGCCACCAATGCCAGCTGTTTTGCTTTAGCTTGCCTAGCCTCAGCTCTGCACTGCAAAGCACTCCGACAGACCTCCTGCCCTCTGCAACTCCAAACCACCCACAAAAGCAGCGAATTTTGAAGGCAAGATTTCACAGCCCTGATGTTTCTCCCTTTGACCCTGAGCTTGCTCTAAGGATGTGCCAATATTTCAGAATTAAAATATCTTTATAGTTTTTTATGCCCATTCTGATGGCGACTCTGAAATTTTGGCTTTTCGTTGCAATGCTAAGCAGAAGCATTTTCCAGACCTTTATATGGGATTAAAATTCGACGTTGTCCATCACCAGCTAGCAAACAGCTGCCCTAACAGAGTTTACGCTAGCAACTGGGATGGAAAATTCAGTGTGTTCTGTATGAGTCTGCTAAATTTTGACTGAACAGTCAAAACTGGTGCGTCTGTAGGATGGCACACAGCTGGGAGCTGGGTTGCTGCCACCCCACATTGCTCTGAGCAATGCTAGCAGCATATGGCTGCCACTGCCCAGTCCTGCCTTTCCCTGGGAGATCAGCATCTGGTTTGGTTGAACCAAACTCAACATCTGGAGCCACCACAGATTTTTCCAGAGCTACTTGCAGTCAGTGAGGGAGAAGACCCACTGGTGTCCTTACCTCCGGGCTCCATCCTGCCACCTCTGTGGCTTGGTGGAGCTCTGGTGAAGGCAGAGGCGCCGGTTCTCCACCACGGCTGTGGTGGAAAGGCAGGCTGAGGTCACTGTCAGTGCCTTCAGCACATGCATGGCTGCAAACCCACCAGGCAGAGCCCAAAGAGAAGAGGAGGAAAGTGTACAAAGAGCTTTAGCTTTCCCCAGCCGGCACCAAAACCCCATCTCCTTTATGACCAGAAATTCAGAAGCACTTTCCTAATGAAATAAGCTGGTTTGCAGCTTAGAGCTGTAAAAACACACGAGGAAAGTTTTCATTCGGAGCTGAACACATCTACCCCTTCGCACCGTGTTAGCACAGCCCGTTGCACCCCACGCCGATACCATCTCCAGTGCTACCAGAGCATCCTACTGCTTCAGATAAGAATGAAAGACTTTTGTGATTATTTTTTAATCCCTGTTTTTCCGAGGTGGCGGGGCGGGGGGTGGGGAGGAGAGGATTTAATCTAAAAGTTTTATGGTCTGCAAGTCTCAGCTGCTCCTGCAGTGTTAGTGCCCACTGTGTGGGGCCAGCCCATGGGATTCTGGTGTAGGACGTGGCCGTGGCATGGAGCTAGAGCAACGCTATCGCAGCATTGCCCGTAGAGGGAGCTTCCTCGGGGAGCCAGGCGTGGCTGACATCTTTTCATCAAAAGTGTTGAGCTTTTTTTTAAAAAAAAAAAAAATAAATCTCAGACAATATGAAGTATTGATTTTAAAGTTCTTGTGGGTTGTTTTTTTTTTGCCCCCGCCTCCCCAGTCCTCACAGTAAAACAGGCATCTCCAGGTTAAACCTGTTGGAAATGGACATTTTGCAAGGGGTGGGGGGAAAGGAACAGGGAGAGAAATGCTTTGCCCAGCACTGGGCATTTGCAGTCAGTTTTTTGTTGGAGTGAATCAAGAAAATTGCAAATGGTCACTTTTCCATTTCATTTTGTTGTAATGAAGGGGGGGGGAGAAGCTAATATTTTAACAAAAATAAGACTGCAGTCTGCCAGTGCTCAAGTGCTAAACAGCTTTTCAGACCTACTGGATACCACTCTGGGTTTGAAATGTGCAGCCCGATGGCTGTTTTTCTACACTTTTTTAATTTAATTTCCCTGCAAACAGGCTTCCAGGCTCCAGTTACTTCTCTGTGAGATCCCCCCTACCCTTTGGGCACGGCCACAGGATTCCCACAGCTCCCCAGCCGGTGGAGGAACGTCCTTTTTAATTCACTCTGTGGACGGCCCAATTAGCATCCCAGTAAATTATTACCTTGGGGAAAACTCCGGTCTCAGGACTCAGCAGCCAGCTGCGAAGGCAGCCGGTGCGCTCCCCGCTTCCCCGAGCGGCACGGGGAGAGCCGAGAAGATGGAGGGCATTTTCTCCGTGAGGCGATGACGTTCAGGTGGCCGGGCAGCACAACTAGACAGGGAGAATTGTAGATTATCTCTGGTTTATAGTTCCCTGATAGAAGGGAGGGGGAGAAGCACAATAAAAACATGATCAAATCGTTTGTTCTGCTGTTCAAACTTCTGGACAAGGCGAGAGATAAGACACAGCTCCACCCCCCAGCTGCATTTGATCTGTCAGGCTTTGAAATTAAATATTCTCCCTCCAACAGGCTTAATTGTGTCCTGGTGAAAACTGCTTCTCCAGGCACTCCTGTAACGCTGGTTTTAGGGCTCCCTGTGCTCAGCACGCTAAGAATGAAAAGCCCCAGAAGCATCTGAGATCCCTCTGGCTCAGGTGCACCACAAGTAATGGATGCTCTTCACACCAGGTATTTTCCTACCTGCAAGGCAGAGGCCAGAGCTTGTGCAAGGGGACCAAAAAACACCAGGGGACCAGGTCAAGGCTGCGCTGTAAATATGTGTCCCAGCAGGGACACAGCCCAGATGCCAATGTCGTCCACCATGAAGTTGTTCTTGCACCTCAGCAACCTGTTGCCACCTCCTTCTTGTGAAGGTCCCTCTCTCTGTTCTCTCCTTCCAAAATGACTTTGCAATTCATGTGAATAAGGTGCAGGCAAATAAAACCCCATTGAGCCCACACTGGAAACAAGAACTGTGACCCTGTTGCATCCACAGTGAAAAAGAAGAGGGGTGGGGGCCGGCAAACAGGCCACTTACCAGTTGAATCTGAAAAACCCCTCCATTTGCATGAATAAATTTGGCACAGGTACCCTCACTCATCTTAGTGCACTTTGGGTACAGAAGGGCCAGGTGGACTTTCCTATTTCAGCATCCCAAAGTTACACCTCCAGAGGTTTGCCAGCCTTGATATTGCAACAGCTATTTTTAGGAAATTATTTTCCAGTCTGTTTTCAGCTGAGACAGTATCAGCACACAGACACCAGCACCTGGTCAGGGATGTTTTGGCTACATGGAATCTCCACAAGCTTCAAAGGACAGTGTAGCATTCATGAAGTGCAGATCTTTTTAATAGTGTGGGACATATCTAGGCTTCCAGTGTTTCTCGATGGTGGTTATCAATATTTCTGCAATGGGACATTCACTCCTTTTACCAGCTCTGGATTTATGCTACAGTATCTCCATCAATTTTGATGGACGTACTCTTGACAAGATCACACTGGGAAATGGGAGAACTCCATCCCTTAGCCACGTACCGTATTTGCTTGTGTAACCATCAGAGCTCCAAGCTTTTGCAGCTTTAAGATAAGGCACAACTTGCTGTACTTCTGTCTGACCTTGCAGTGCGTTTTCACATCTCAAGAGTACAAAACATTAAGAACATTTCCCTGTACGAGCTGCAACTGTTTCACATTTTCCCCCCATCCTTCCCGAAGGAGGAGAGAGTGGGTGGGATACCTGAGCCCCCTTCCTTGGCCTGTTTGCTAACTGACCATGTCCATTCTCGCTTGCTCTTTTCTCCATACAGCATCCTTTTTCTCTCTCCGCCAGCCTTTATTTCACAAGCTTTATTTATTTTAGTCTATTGTCTCATTCTGCTCACCTAGATGGAAGCAGCACCTGTTCATCTGCACTTGCCAGGCCAAACCACCCCCCAAGCTTATTTTTAAAAGCCCCAAAAACACTTGCTCCAGTCACGCCTTTTTTCCCCAGACCCTGTCTCCAATTTATTTGAGTTATTTCGCATGCTGGTCTTGTTTTCCAACATACTGGCCCTCTCAGTTAGGCTTGTATCATCTAGAAATTACCATAGCCCCATTCCACCATCCCGGGGCACTAAGGAAAACACGGAGCATCACCAGATGCCAGGGTCGCTCTGTGCACACTCACTCAACAAACCCTTTCGGTGCAACAGTGAACCTTTGGTAGGAGCTCTCTGGCTTCAAATTTCTGGCTGCTTTTGCAGCCTCTAGCATTTCATCTAGGCATTTCTCCCCCACTTATGAGACCCCCCTGTCAACCACACCTGGCAAACCCAGGATACTCAGCTTCTGCTGTCTGCCTTCTCTCCACAAGTCCTGCTGCTCATTAACACAAGGAGGTCCTACCAGGCTGAACCAATTTCCTTTGAAGCCACCTGTGGTACCTGTTCCCATACCCTTGTTTTCTCCTAGGTTTTCACAAGCTTGACTACAGATCCCACTGCTTTTCTGGGAACTGCAGTTAGACTGAAAGAAAGCTGCATAATTATCCCATTCCTCCTTCTTTCCCTTTTTAAAGATAGGTGTATTTTTCCCTAGTATTTAACTAGGATCACAGCCGACCTTCTTAGGAGGAAACAAATGTGATGCCACTTCTTTGGCATCATCTGCTGAGTGCTTTCCCTGTCCCTGAGTACCAAGCCAACACCTCTGTGGTCTTCCTGCAACTGCTGATGTACTGCTAGAGCGATCTCTCGTTACACTTCATGTCCCCTGCTAATTGCATCTCACCATGTGCCTTGGCTTATCTGATCTTGTCTCTGCATGTGCATGCTGCACTTCTGTACTTGATCTTCATGGCCTGACCTACTTTTCATTTCCCCAAGTTTCTTTCTCCAGTCCAAGCTCTTTCCCTGTGCTTCCCTTCTCCTGCAACACCGTAGCCTGAACTGTGCCCACAAAAGGTTGTGGCTGGCTGGCATTAACAACTTCTTCCCCTTCGAGACCACCTTCCCAGGGGGTCTTACCTGTGTATGATCGGCTGGTTCTGGATTGCTTGGATCTGTGCATAGATCCAGAACTCTCCTTCTGCCCTCCTGCTCCTCAGCACCAGTTCAGTGATTTCCCAGCAGCTCAGACAGGTCACTTTCCCCATCCCTAGCCACCTTCTCCTGTAGGATCTACCGTCGGAAACAGGCTCTTCCCTGTTGTCCCACCTTGGTGGGTGATGGAGATGGTCACCCACACACCTCCAAGACTCACTGGGCCCTCTGCGTCTTCTTTCCCCAGGAACAGATATCCCACATGAAGTAAATGATGCTGCCAGCTGCTCACTAAAGCCTCCTTTACCTGGTGGGCTGGAGACCCTCCCCTGCAGTAACTGTCCTGGTGTTTTCCCTTTTAACCACCAGCTGGAAAACTCCATTAGTGGAAACCCCCTCCACACGCAGAGCATACCTTCTCCCCGATGCCCCTGCCCGCCTTCCCTGCTCTAGCCATATCCCTTTAAGGTTGCAATTCCAGAATAGGACTTCTCCTGCTAATTGAATCTTGTTGCTTTGTTGCAAGCCAAAGCCCCCAGCTCCCCCACTCCTCTCCCATTCATCTTGCATTCAGCTATCGGGCGCAACAGCCTCCTCTGCTCTTTCTTGGCCCTCCTTTGATCTTGCTTTGAATAGAAGAGGTCAAGCTACACAACCACAATTTCTTTCTTCCGTCCTTAAAGCCCGTGACGCCGGCGGTGACGGCCGGCACGCTGAGCGCCAGCGGACGGCGCTTCCAGCAGTGGGTCAGGGCTCGTGGACCCCAGCGGGCTGCCGGGCTGCCTCGGCAGGGGGGCACCCATCCCTGGCCATCGCCTCCTTAATAAGGCCCTGACACGGCACTTTCCCTCCGCCTCGGCAGCACAATTCAAAGTCCATTGAAGGCCAGAGAAAGGCTCCCATTAGCTTCAGCAGGCTTCGGATAGGGGTCATGAACTGCGAAGGACGGTATTTTTTACACTGAGGCTGCCAGATCAAGTTAGTAAATTGTCCTCAGCAGTCAGGTGCCTGCTGGGTCCTGCGATAACACAGCTCTGGGCTCTGCGTCCTGGTGCAGAAAGCAACAGACCTGGGAGTTTTACTCTGCCCTGGGTTTAGCTCTGCAAGAAAAAACCTTGCTAACCCCACCGGCACCTGCCAGCGTGATGTCTAAGCCAAGAGGCAGGGAAAGGAGAATCACCCCGATTTAAATCCACACAGCTGCTCATACCAAACAGGTTTACCTTTCAAGACAGGATCCTGATAGCACTCAGAATCCTCACTGAATCCCCAGCCTGAAGTGCATGAGGTTTAATTACTGCAGCTTTGTTAAATCAGCTTCGTTAAGCCCCTGTGTAATTGCTTTCTTCTGGGCCCAGCAGCGGTTTATTTGAGGACAGCTCAGGCTGATTTCCAGATGACTCGAAGCTGCACCTGTGCTGTTTACATCCCCTTGTTTAAACCAGTTTAAACACACACCTCTTGAGAAAGTGCCCTCAAAGAGGTGAGGCCTCAGCCTTTGCCCTGGTTTGTGCTGGAAGAAAACAAAATGCATGTTTTTTGCTTTAAATACATGAAGCCTAGTTGCACTCTGTGCTACTGGTGTGCCCTAGACAGCGTGTGGTACCATCAGTCTCAGGGAGGATGCATAAGGCACCCCAAAAAAACCCCAAACCACCTGGCAATGGGGCCAGGGCTCCTGCCCGGAGGAAGCTGTGCACCATGAAGCCCACAGGAGCCATATCCCAAATCCCATTGTGCTCCCCACCTCCCTTGCCCAGCTGGGGAGAAGCCCAGGACACGTGGCACCCGGGCGATCCTCCGCTCCATCCCTGCATCATGCATCTGTGCTGGTTGCTACGGTTACGGGCAAATTGGTGCATTTTGCAGGGTGGGAGGGGGTGGCAGACAGGACCGGGGTGATGGGGGCTGTAAATGAAGTGGCTTTTGCGGGAGGGAGGACCCTCGCCCAGTCCTCGGCAGCCCCGCGCCGCAGAGCCGACCCACGCCGGCTGCAGGCGCCTTGCAAATTTGCATGGAGCTGACAAGATGACAAGGTGCAAATATGCCAGGCTGCTCGGGAGTAATTTTTACGGCAGCTCTGCCTTGTGCACGTTTTTATTGCAAAGAGGGTAATCGGGCCTCTTCATTATTGAAAACATATTTACTACCCCTCGGCCGCTCTCTCCCATTTTTGCCAGCCCCTTCCTTCCCCCCTTAAGTACCCTGTCCTCCACAAGATATGATCTCATAAATTTACAGTGTACTGGCTGTCTGCAAAGTGGATGTTCAGTTTCATTTTTATTGGACTTTATGATACAGGCGGATTGCATTTTATTTGTTGCACCGCTACCAGAAGGCCTGAAACTGTGGGTAAGTGCTGGCTGCAACAGGGATTTGGCCTGAGAAGGGGCTGCGGGATGGGGCTCACGGTCCCTGGGATTGCTGCCGGCATGGGACGTGTTGGCTGCAAGCAGGATGGCTGCAGGGAAAGGTCGTGCTTTGGAGCAAGGCTGCCTTCCTCCTCTGCTGGAGGAGATGCTTCTCCGCCTGCCCCGTGGTCCTCCCGTCTCCTCCCGAGAGGGACGGATCGATGCGGGAGCCGTGCCTCTCTCCCCGGCAGCCGGCGTGATTGACAAGGGATGCACAGCAGGAACACGGCAGCAGTTTCTCATTGCTCACCACTCTTTTTGCGGTTGGTACCCTTCCCAAAAACGCCTTTTCCAAAGCTTGCTCTCAGGCTAGACAGGCTTGTCCAAACCCCCCTGTCCAGCCTTGCCCTTAGCGCGACACTAATGTACCTTAGCAAAATTACCAGAAACCACAGGGAACAGTAGCAATGTGCACGACACCGAGGAGGTCAGCAGCTATGAAACCACTTATTGCAGTCAGTGCACTGCTCCAGATTTACCCTACTGCAACGGCGAGCAGAGCATAACCTCATCCCCTTAACTCCAAACCCCTCAGATAGCTCCTACTTACTGCTCGGGATGCAGGCAAAAAATCCCCGCGGTGCCAAGGGAGCGCTGCCCGACAGGCAGGGGCAGCGGGAAGCCCACGCCTCTGCTCCCACAGACATCAGCTCCGGACTGACCGCCGAGCCAGCGACTGCTGTCAGGGCTGCTGTAATCAATTGCTAGTTCATTATTAAAAAGCTGTCTCGCTAGTGCACAAGGAATTTGTTAGCACGCAGCGAGGCGTGTGCCCTCTCAGCATCGGGTGGGTGGGGTGGCACCACATCTCGCTGCACAGCCGCTTTCTTCTCCAGGGGAAAGGGCTTTGCAGCCCTTTCAGCAGCTGCCCGGCAGCGTTAGGAGCCCAACACACTTTGTATCCACCTCATCTCGGTGCAGCACAGTGGAAATAATCAACTTGTGGCATTTCAATCTGAAAAAAGGAAAGAATTTTTTTTTTTTTTCTTTTCCAAGGTAACGGGGAGAGGCCAAGCAAAGCACCGCAAAGCAACATAAATGATTTAGCACCCAACGGTTTTGCCAGGGAAACGCTAAAGACAGAGTCTAATCCTTTCATCTAACCCTGGTCCTTCTAAAAGCTTTAAGCTAGGAGTTGACTCAGCATGTCAGTGCCAAAAAGATCCATTGACCTCGAGTTCAGTGCTGAGAAATTGAGAAATGTTCTTTTTAATGTCTATTCAATAAATACAGCATCACCCTCTCCGTGGGCTGAGCAATCCACTTCAAATCCATTACGGCACGTTCTCACAGACTGACAAGTTGTCCTGAGACAATAGTGGCTGCCAGATGAGGTTAACCCTTACCGAGGGGGTGTAAATCTTTGTAGCCACAAGCCTTTTGCTCTCAGAAGTCCTTGAGAAGAGGGGAGGGGGATATCTGAATTGATGACGAGCGGCTGCTGCATGCGCTCCTTGCTGGACCAAGGTGATCAGCATTGGTAAAAAATATGCCCAGTCAACATGGCCAGGCTTCTGAACATCTTGATGGGAAAGAGGGGAGTGCTGCCACCCTTTGCTCCCCGGTGGGCTGGTGATGCTCGCAGGCACTCGTGCTTCCAGCTTCTGCCGCCCGTTGGATTGGCAGCGGGACGTATGCTGCTGAACCAAGGTTTTGTTGGGAAGCACCATGCTGTGGCATTACCATCCCTTGGGCAGCTCTGCCAACAGCCAAGAGTGACCTCTGGAGCTCACATTGCCTGGGGAAACCTGGAGCTGTTTTGGAGACCTTTGGTGTGGGCATGCTGAGCGTGAGCTCCATGCTTGGTCCCCTGGGGATACCTCCTGGGCTGCGTGGCCATGCTCTGGGCAGCACCAAGCTGGCCGGATTACATACACGGCCAAGGATGTTGACAGCACAACTCAGAAGGCAACTCAACCCACCTAATTCCAACCACTCCTGGCAGCAGGCTGTGGCCTCTACTCCCCAGAAAAATCCATCTTAACAGAGTGGCTTCACCGGGGACAGCGTGGGGCTGGCAGTGGCACAGACCTCCTACACAAGACGTTGTACCTGCAGGCTAAGATTTCTGCCCAAGAGCACATCCATGCAAAGAGCGACAGCAGTATGACTCCACTTTTACCCACCACCACATATCTAGAACTCTAGCCAAGCCTAGCAAACACAGGGACATACTTTTCACTAGCTCCTGGTTTCCAGCTGCCCCAGCTGGTGGGTGCCACATGGCCGCCTACAGATATTTCAGCATTGGTTTCCCTGGTCATCTCTGATCCGTACGTGGCTGGTGGAGTCTGACCCAACCAGAAGGTTGTCATCCTGTCTTAAGGTCAGAGTCCCAGATCACTGGGCTAAGCAGACTTAAAGGGGTGCTGGGGTAGAAGGCACCTGCTTGGCCGGTTTAGTCCATCAGAGCTCAAACACAAGGAGGGAGGTGTCCCTGCATGGCCCCGGGGGACCCTGCAGCCAGCTAGGCATTCTTTCTGATGGCAAGTCCTGGACTGCTGCAGCTTCCAGCAGTAAGTCGTTAATGAAAATTATCACCTTAGTAATGGTAATAATACAATAATTCCAAAAGGTAAAGCTACGGGTGCACAGTCAATCTGCAAGAAATTGGTGCAGAGGCAACAGGGGAGCTCTACGTCTTCGGTTTTATATTCAGCTACAGGTATTTTACGGTGCCCCCTTCCTCCTCCTCCTCCCTGGTTTCAAGCTGCTGAGCTTTGGCTCAGTGACACACAGCCACGCTGGAGACTGTGGCGGTTTTTGGGGGATGATGGGGTGCTGCAGCAGCCACCCAGCCTTTGCAGGCTCCTCTGACACGCTGGGGTGGAGGAGGTCACATGAGCCCGTATTTGAGGCTCTCTGCTGACTCAAGGAAGCCATCCTGCGTTGTGTTTATCTGGGTCACATTTACAAATTCTCTTTTTTGGTTTTGGAGGCTGGAAGTTTTGGTTTTTCCCCCTCTCTCCCCTTGTTTGTATGTGATGGCTTGAGGGCAGTTTTGCTAATATCTGCAGCATACAGAGGGCTTGGCCATGGGGTTGTACTGGTAATTACTGTTTGCTGGTTAACTAGATCATGAACACTAGCAAATCTTTATCTTTCATTAGACTGCAAAGTCTTCGAGGCAGCGTTTCTTGCTCATGGAGTCTTTAAAGGTACAGAATTCTGCTGGAAATCAGCAAAAAGCTTTGGTTCATAGAAATCAAGCTTATATATAAACTCATATAGCTGCTGAGAAAAACATGGGAAGGCCAAATGCCTGCACCCAAAGGTTAAAGTCTGCAAAGGCACAAAGCGATCCCTGGATTTTTCTCCCATGTCCCTGGATTAGGTTAAAAATTTCATGATTTCTTAGGGGAGAGCAGGTGCACTGGAGGGTTTTGCAGAGGTGGGGCTGCTAACACTGGGAGCATCATCCCAACACACCAGTCCTCACTGAGGGACTTTTGGGCAGTTGGGTGCTTAGACTACACTAGTATGTATTTCTATACTAGTAAATACAGTGTGCTCAGCACTTTTCTCCAGCACTGCTTAATTTACTTCCATAGGCATAGCCTTAAATACTTCCAAAGACCCAGACCAAAGACCCTCGTGTAGGAGGGCAGAGCACAGTGCTTGAATGATGCCCCAGCTGTCCACATCACCACCAAGACCTGCTCCAGAAAGTAGGCCTATGTCACATCCTCAACACTGTATGGTGGTTGGATGCTCTGACCCTGACTTTTTTTGTTCTCCCAGGCACTCTGTGGGGAGTCCTACCCAAAAAAAAAGCACAGCCGCCACGTAGGGGAGATGCAGCTGCTTTGAGATAGGCAGGGGGACTCCCAAATGTCTCTGAAAGACACCTAAAGGTCCTCAGAGTGAGGACCACCATCATTAGAGATACTGCTGGCTGAAAGACAATGTCCCTTCCCTTCTGCGCTCTGGCCACACCAGCCAAATAGGTCATATGGGAGAGATGCTAACACAAGAATTTCCCTCCTAATATTTTAAATTCCCCATGTGCATAACAATATACCATATGTGTAACCAACAATGCAAGTCCTCTAGACTTCAAGAGAGCTGGGGTCTTGCCTCCAAACCCCATGCCAGCACAGCCCTGCAGCCCAGCACCCACCTGCCCTGCCCATGAAAAGCCACGTGCAAGGCCAGCACCAATCCAGACCCAGGTCCTCTGCTTAGGGCTGAAATGCCCCACATGGCCCCACACAGGGTGCTGACATGTACAGGGCAGGTACCGACCTAGAACATCTGCATAGGCTGGAAGATTTGCCTCGACCATACTCGCAACCTTGCACCGGGATGGAGGATGTGCTCATTAAGATGCTACGCCCAGAGCTGTGTTTGAGCAGCCTCGCCAGAGAAGGAGATCTTGTGGAGAAAGCCCTAGCAAGGTGGGAGGTCTTCAGCTCACTCTTGGCTGAATTTCACCGGGAGAGGCAGAACTGACAAATCAGGTATTTGGGCAACAAATTTCCAAGCGTGAGGTCTGCAGGAGTGTTCCCAGAGGTCGGCCAAGGCGCATCGTGGACATCACCACCAAAACAAAACCGTGCAGGAGGAGACAAGACGAGGGTAGGGGGACACTACTCGTCCGCTGTACTAGACACAGCCAATTCATTTGGAGACAGGTCGCAGCACCAGGTTGTCACCCTGTCGTCAATAATCCCTGCTTGGGTCACCAGCACCAGCCATGATTTTGGGGCTCCATAAACCTGTGGCCCATTGGACCACCTCCTGTTGAGGAGAGACAGGCTGTCTCTCTTTCACGCAAGGACAGGAGACAATACCAAGCTGGCGGAAGAGCTGGTGGTGGACCACCTCCGTGATGCTACCGAGATGTAGAAATGGGCCAAGAGGACGGCAGTGCCCAGCACACTGATCTCTGCTGGCACCCTGACCCACACACACCACAGCAGCTGCCTGGCCACGGGGCTTCTTTTTTGGGACCCAGGCTTTAGGAGTCTCCTCCAAGACATCTGCTGACACCGCTAATTATGGCCCAGGCTGACAGTGGCTTGGTGCACTGCAAGAATTTCCTGATTGCTTTTTTGGGGAGGGACAGGAGCTTTCCTTCTCCCTTTGTCTCCCCGGTGAAGGATGTGCTCTCGGGCTGAAGTCCTGACAATCCAAGCTGCTGAAATGAATCCTCTTCAGTCTATTTACTTGATATTTACCAAAGTCTGCGATCAACAAGAAAACACATCTCAGCAGCTCACTTGGCAAGAGAACGAATTGAGGCAGCACTGCAGCTGTCATATTTATTTCAGTGGCAAAGCAGGTCAGGAAAATTGATAAAATTAATCATACAAACTAGCAAACACCGGGAGTGAAGGAGAGGGAGAACGAAGGGGAGAGAACGAGAGTGAAGGAGTGTTTGCAGCACCAGGCTGCACCTGCTTTTATTTCTTTTAATGGATTTTTTTTTTTTTTATGCAATGTCACAGATAAAATTGGTGCAAGGTACAGTATTTTATAAGTAGGTTTGGGGAGGGGTGTTGAGATTACTACAAGCAGATGCCTATTACACCAGGGCTGAGCCCTAGGCACGGGGTTTGCAAGGAAATAGGAATTCAAGGACAGAAGTGATTTTTCAGTCATTCCCCATAGACCAGGTGGGAAGGTCCTTGAAAGCAGCATCTAGAGGTGCTCTGACCGGGCTTGGGTTTGGGCCAGGGCTCCAGGTGGCTCCTCAAGGTGCTCCCAAGGTTGTCCTCGGGGCCATATCCCTATCACCTCTGCCAGCCAGGTGCAGATGTGCCCAGGGCTCATGGCAGCAGCACCTGCCAAAGTGCAGAAGCATCTCCCCAGCCACGGCTTCCCTCACCCTTGCAAGTGAACAGCTCTGGGGACTTCTCACTTGGGGACATCTCACCAAATGCATCACCACCACCACCCTAGTTTCTGGACCTGGGTCTCGGGAAGCGTGGCTGAGGCACCGCTCCAGAGAGCCCCTGTGCTCCCCAGGCAGCGAGGGCTCTGTTCCTGCGGCCAGCCGTGCTGGGTTAACGCACCTGCATGAGGATTAACACTGAGTTTGCTCTCAGAGCAGCTTGTGGGTCCATCTGGAGAAGGAAGCCTGCAGAAGCGAAGGTCTTTTTGCTATGGGCTCCTATTTGAGTGGGGACCTGCCCAATTTCAAGCTAGGGGGTAAGGCAGGCTGAAAAGAACCAACTGACTCCAGGAAAACCTTCACGGAAGGTTTCAAGCATCGAGGTTCAAGCTTAATGCCCCTACCCCTCTTTTTTTTTTTTTTTTTTTTTTTAAAGAGTTTTCAGACTAAGATTTAAATTTTAAAACTTGCCATTTCAGAATGAAAAGTGGAAGAGTGCATTTCAAGGATGTTACCAAATGGCATTTTGGCATTTCTACTCTTTAGTTTTCTGTCACAAAAATAGCATTCACAAAACTCAACCCAAATTCAGAAATATCATCGGTCCCTCTGAAACGTTTACTTCTCTCCTCTCCCCTTTTCTCTCCTTTTTCCTTCTCTCTTTTCTCATTGTCCCTCTCACAGACTAAAGATTCACTGAAAAATATCTCTGCTCTAATTTTGAGTCTTTTTTCCTCCGGCTTTCCACCCTCCTCTCCCACACCTCTCCAGGCCCTTGCTGCACGTCCCTGTTCCTGCCGTGAATTACTGTTCTCATTGCTCCAAGCACATTAAAAGTGAAGCTAATTAACCAGCAGAACAATTTGCCTAACGACGTGGTAGATTCTCCATCACTTGCAGCCTTCAAGTCAAGCCTGAACGTCTCTCTGACAGAGCTTTAGCAGGGTGGGGAAATTTGGGGGTGAGGGTCTCGGACCCAGGCAGGGCTGCAGGACACGTGAGGTCACCTTAGAGACTTTAGGACCCTAAAACAGGGGGTGCCCCCTGCCCCTGGGGAGGAGGGCATCCATCAGCTCCAGCTTGCTCATCTGCAGCCTCACTCCTCTGTCTTGGCCAGGGATGGGGCTGCCGAGGGTGACGGTGGCCTTAGCCAAGCTGTGGCTGAGAAGGGATGGTAGAAGGGACCCCAACGAGGTAAACCCAGGGGGACGGTGGCAAACCAGCAAGAGGTCACCAGAAACACCGAGGCTGCCATGGAAATCACAAGAGTTAATGAGCATTTTAGCAAAGAAATCCCTCTATAAGATCTTGCTGACAAGCGCTATTAAATATTCATTCTATAGACTGTGGAGACATCATTAGACACATACGTTCAGGCTCTTCATACTCCCGGCTCTGGCATTTGTTTTACGCTGCACTGATAAGCTGAGGGCATCTTGAGGGGGGCTGGTGCCAGCCCCCGTTGGCAGAGCCGGGCTCTGCAGAGACCAGTATAGCTAGCAAGGGAAAACCCATCCTGGGAGCCCTGTTGCTGCCTGTACAAGGGAGGCAGGAATAGGTGGGTTTGAGAGATGCCCATGTTGAAGATGTGTTATCTTCCCCATGGAAGAGCAGCAGCAGAGGTTGGAGGGCATGCCGTGCCCTGGGAAGTCACACTGACCCCCAGGAGCCATGGTCCCACCACCACCAGCACCATCCCTCCAGACATCCCAGACAGACACGAGGGTGCAGGAAGGAGGACCGCCTCGCCTTCACCCCCTGCCCTGCACGCACACCCAGCACAGGCAGCAAACCCCGAGCAAGCCCCCTCCAGCCAGTCACCCCTACCAGGGACTGAGGAGGGGGTCCTACGGGCACCCCAGGAGATGCCACAGCCCTGCCATCCACCACCTCAGCAGCCTCACCAGACTGATGCTGCCTGCCACATGTCTCCTTCCCAGCTCAGATCCGCCTCTCCTGCGCCACGGGAAAACCCACACGCTCGCCCTGGCCGAAGCCGGCTCTGCCCATGGGAGTCGGGGCTTGCACGCATGCATATAAACATATATATGTCGTTTTGCATACATATGTGGCGACGGTACCATTTTTTATATTTTTTTTTTAAACAATCCGTCCATAAATGTCACCAAGAATCCCAGTTTCCTTTTATTAAACCTGAAAAATGCGTATAAATGTAAATAACAAATGACTGATACAGGGAAAGGAACCAGAGCGTCTGCTGGCGTCACCCTCCCTCCCTCACTCCCTCCCTCTCGCTCTTTCCTCCTCGTGTAATTTGCATTAATAAAGAGGCTGTTCCTTGTCGGAATGTGTTTCATCCGGTTTAAAATCCCAGGGCGATCCACCAGGAACAGCTCTGGGAGAATCCGACTGTCAGAGCCGACAAGACAAATGAATCCTGGTGTCAGGAGCGTGTGGTTCAACGATGACAGATTGAGAAGAACTGTCCCCCTCTCGACAGGCGGGCTTCATTTTCAAATTAATAAATCTGAATAAAATATTTTCCCTTTCATTACGAGCCGAGCCCGGATGACAGTTCCCGTGACAGGAGGGAGTCGCAGTGTTGATGAGGAGACTTTGCATGAATTCCACCTGGGCTTCTTCAGCTTTATTTTTACCTGCAATTTCATCCCTGTTTACTTCTCTTGCCTTCCCTCCTCCCCTTGCCCTCTCTCTCACGCTCCCCCTCCCTCGCTCCTTCCTTCACCCGCTCCCAGCCCCTCTCCCGTTCCTCCTCTGCTCCTCCCTTCCCCACCGTCCCCCGGTGATTTGGGAGGCGAGCCCTGGACGTCACTCCTGCAACACACGCACCAGCTGTCTCGCACCTCAAAGGTGTACATGTGCAAGATGCACCAAGGTCTCACGTCCTCGCTGCATGCACGCTGGTTTATTTCCACAGGTGCCTCGACCCCACTCGAAAACCACAGCCCATGTGCCTAAAGAGAACCCCCCTCCTTTGGATCTGCTTTATGCGGAGGTGGGGCTTGGCTTGGGGACCAGCCACCGCCGGCTGCTCTCAGGGGGCTGGAGGCAGAGCCACGCCGCAGCCCAGTCCCAGGGCACAGGCAGCTGGGCCACCGAGGGCTGGGCTCATCCAGCAGCGTGGTCAGCCCCAGCTAAAACACGCAGCTCCTGCTCTGTCACACCAATGGTCCCACCACCCAGCTCCCAAGGCGGAAGACGTCCGCAGATGTGGGTTAATTATAACCTTTTCCTGGCCTGCTGCCTCAGGTACATCTGTAAGTCTCCGAGCATCTTCCTTTGAGGCAGCAGCATGCCAGCCGCAGTTGCATGTTGCGTTTGCACAACAGCACTACCCAAATCAGCACCGAGCTTGGCCTCGGTGCAGGAGCACATTTTCCCTCCGACGCCATCAGCCATCCTCGGGGACATGCAGTCTGCAGCAGCACCCTGAGGTCCTTCTGATATGCCCCTTGTTAGCAGCCTCCCCGTTTTCTGTGACTGCCACAATACCCAAATTAATCCCTGCTCCGGGGCATGCCTTTGGATGCTGAGGGCAGGCAAACAGCAAACAGTCATGCCACAGCCGAGCGCTCATGACGCTAAAGTCTCCATTCCACCTCCAGATCCTGCTGTGACCCATAAACATGGCTGGAGAGCCCATAAACATCTTTACTGCTGCGTAGCCTCCAAGACAGCGGTGTCCCACTTCCCAAGGATGCCGCAGAGATTATTTAGTGTTGCTCCCCATGCAACCTCAGCACAGCAAGTGGTAGCCCTGGGATGAGGGCTGGAGAGCCTCTTCCCATCCATGAAGAATGTCCTGGGTTAGGTAAACCTGCCAGCCTTCCTGCACAAGAGTTGGTCTTCAGTTTGGATGGTCCTCTAGATCACCCCAACCAGGATGTGGCACCCATGGAAGATCACATAAACCCAATCCAAAATTTGGACTGAGCTGGCAGTGGCGTGGGGAGAGCAGAAACAGAAGAGATCACGGTGGGAAATGGAGCCTCTGAACTGGCTCGGGAGTTGCAATGACTCCAGGGCGCGTTACGGAGAAAGCCAGCAGAAATGGAGACACCAACTGATTCTTTGCAAGCCCAATATCCCCCTCCGAAGAAATTAGAAACATTCCAACAGCTATAGCTGTGCCTGACAGTAAATTTGATTAACTTGCCCGTGGAGTTAATGATATAGAGGGCCGTGTGGATTTTGTTGTAAAGAACACAGAAAAGACAGATGAGAAAATGAGAAAACAAGAAAGTAAATTTAAGCAGCTGGAAGCTTTAACAACTGGCATGATAAATCCAATAAAGAACTGCTCGATAAAACCCAACCACTGGAAAGGCAAACATGGGTTGGGGAGGGAGTGGATGTGGATATGGTTTGGATTCACAACCAAAGCAGGAGTGTGATTCACTCACAGTGGGAACACACTCCCAGGTCACCGTCACTGGCAGGGCTGCAGCCCTCCTCGGCTGCTTGCTCCCAGAGCATGTGGCAGCGACGCTCCTGCTACGGCCATCCCACACCAGCAGGGCAAAGCAAATCCAGGGACCTGCTGCCCAGGCTCACTCCCCATCCCTTTTCCACTCATGTTCCAGTTTCCTTTGCAGTTCTCTCAGGACCAGAATGAATCTGCCGAGGCTGACGAGAGCCTGGGGGGGATTCACACCTACCAAGCCAAACCACACGAACTCTGGAAGGCAGCACAGCATCACAGACATGCTTGCCAACCAAACGCGGACCAGGTATTGCCAAGAAGCCTGAAGTAAAACCCAACATTTGGACATCCATATTCTTAAATTCTGTCTTCTCTAGAATTTAATTCTGCTGAACCCTGCTGGAAGTCGCAGCCAAGAGGAAAACCTTTAAAAAAATGACTGATGAGGACACATCTCTTCTTACCCCACTAGCAAGACCTGTGGAGCAGCCTCCCATAGCACCCAATTATCCAATACAGAGGCAGACTGGGAGCACAGCTGTGTCACAGAAGACTCTGCAGGATCCTTGTTCTCTGCACACAGAAGCAATTTTGGCGTTCCCACACCGAGCTCATCGGTGCTCCCCATTCAGTTGGCTGTGCCACATAACTCCAGAGGCAAGCCACCACTGCCAGCCTGCTCCAGCCGCACCACTGCACTCATGCAGGGAGAAGGCAGAGACACCCTGCACATGAATCCAAGAATCAGGAGTGCAGGGAAAGAGGGACCAGGACCACCCATGCAGTACCAGATGCAGCTGGCAACAGTCCAGCCACTGTGTTAGCTCTGGCACAGCTTCCCCAGGGCTCTGCGTTGTGGGAAGGGGTGTTAGCTGGGCACAGAATGACTGCACAGAACTGGCCTTGAGCCCAAAACCATCAGCCCTGCTGGGACCAGCCCAGCAGCATTTAGGCTGGGTCCATGCAGGACCACCCAAGTATCCTGGCATGGCACTCCCCACCATCCATGTCCTCTGCACCTTCGTTTTTCCAGCCCTCTGTGGCCCTGGGCAGCAGAGAACCTCTCTGTTCCCAGCTAGGACGTTCAAGCTGGCCTGCTGACCCAGATCTGAATTTGGTACTTGGACTTTGCAGACCAGTATTTACATTGCTGCATGGCCTACACCCAATTTTGATGGGTCACGGTCAGTCAGAATAGATTTGCTACCAGCACCAATGGAGAACAACAGCTCCAGATGCTCTCCGTGCATTCCCTAATGGGGCAAAGATACAGATGGAGCCCAGTTCCCCAGAGTCTTAGTTTACTGCCATAACCCTAATTCCCAAGAATATCTCCCCGGTCTCACTTCAAATTTGGAATTGGACTTCCAATGGGGGAAAGGCATCATCATGAACGGGAGACCTGCTGTAGCCGCAGGCTTTCAGGGCTCTCTCAAGGAACCTTTGGTGACCAAAGAGAGCAAAGCGACCCCTCGGAGCCACCTTCCCCATCTCTTGCCACTTCCCCGTAGCTCCCCTGCAGGACCAAGTGGCTGGAAATGTGCAGAGTGCTCTGAATTGAGCTGTAAAGAATGAAGGTGAAGTTTTAAGCTGCTAGATTCATGGCTGGGATTTTTATACACACATAAAATATGAATCTCAGTTGTATACAAAGCTGAGCCCATCGTGCCAAAAGGATCCCAGTCAAGCAGGCCTGTAAAATGAAATCCTCTCGGACTAATTTAAGGAGACCTGAGCAATATAAATTCTGGCCTGCTCAAATGCAGGAAATAAAAAAAAAATCTGACTTGAATACAGGCTTCTCTCTCAACGCACTTGGCAGCCTCAGCGTGCAAACAACAGGAACAAAAAAAAAAAAACCAAAACAAAACACAGAGCAAGAAATTAGCTTTGGAGTTGCGAAAAACACTGTTCCAGCTCCCTGTTTGTGCAAGTCTTGTGGGCCTAATGAAACCCTCTTCAGCAAGAATTTAATGCAGAGATAAACTTTCTGATAAATAAGGGGTGCTCGTATTTGCTGACTCCTGATGACTTTCCTGACCTGCACAGTCACTTCCACTGAGCTGTTATGCATGGAGAAAATGCTCATAAAGATGCTTCTTATAAAAGAAAATATAAACTGATCTGCCAGCTAGCAAATCTCGACTTGCACACCTTTATCTCCTCAGAGCTCCTCTGGTTTTAGTGGAGTAGGAGTCTCCTTCAACAAGCTGCCTCCTGGGAGGCTGGAGAAGGACTTGCTTGCCCTGCTCCTGCTGATGAGCGTGGCTGGAGGAAGGCCACAGGGCTGGAGGAGCTTGCTCTGAGCCATGGCCACCCCAGCTCTGGTGCCTCTGACAGTTTAAGGCCAGCTCTGGGGAGCCCATGGGTTGGCCAGGTGGGACGAAGAGCACGTGAAATCAAGCATCCATGTCCCCTTTTCTTTTCTCAGTCAGGGCACTGGGGTGAGAGGAGCTGAAGTGACTTTGCTCAAGGTCAGAGAAGAAGCCTGAGGGTCTGAGAAACACACCCAGATCTCCCTGCAAGGGCCTGAGATAACATCAACCTTCCCAGCAAAATAAAGAGCCAGATAAAAACATCTAATTACAGGATTAGAAATGCCTTAGCTGAAAACACTGTCGTCTTTTTCTAGAAAATGTATGTGGCTGTTTTTTGGAGGGCTCGGAGGAGGAGCATCACTCAGACTTGCCATGAATTATCCGCCAGCTCACGGTCACTTGGGCATGTGCCACCAGTCCCATGGCACGATGCACAGCAGTTCTCTCTCAAGCAAAATAGCCTGGGGACAGCTGGAGTGAGGCTGGTGTGGCTGTGCTGCAGTTGCTGATGGACCCTCAGCACCTCTGGAGTTTACATGTCCTGTGGTCTCCTCACCCCAGGACCATCACCACCTCCACTGCTAAAGGAGCCCTTACCTCCCTCCCGTGTCCAGGGTCCTCCTCCCTGTACCAACCCCACCTCCCCATGCCACGGAGGCCTGAAGCGACTGGGAACATCGGGGAGCCTTTCTGTAGCTGTTCAAAGGCGTGAGACAGCCAGCAAAGCTATACAATAATGCAGGGGACATCCTCCAGTGGCAGGATGATATGGTGGCATGTTTTCTGGGGCTATTTTTCCAAGCTTTCTCCATTTTAAAAAAAAAAAAAACAAAACCCAACACACCAAAACAAAGCAAAAAACCAAACCCAAGCGCTAGCCAGGAAAAGCCTCCCTAATGAACGCATCAGCTGCAGCTCCAAAGCTGCAGGCGACTTCCAGCCCAGCCCATCTTTTCTCCTCGGGGCCTTGGAGAAAGATCTCCTCTTGGGCAGCCAAGTAGCAATTGGGTCACAGTGCAGGATTATCTGCTAGTAACAAGCCGCAAATGTGCTCTGGGACCAGTGATTCATTAATGCAGTTCATGGTGACATATGAACCAGAACCCGAGGGAGCCTTTATTTCTGCCCTCTCTATCCATTCAGTTGAAAGACAGGGAAAAAGGTTCCAGCACTGCACTGATTTCTAACGCTGATCAAATTAGCACTACCCTACAACCACGGCAACTAATCAAGGACATCGGGGAGAAGGTGTGGTTTAAGTGCAGCAAAACCCTGGGTCTCTGAGTAACGTTGCAAGACAAATGCTTGCTGTTAATAGCGACTAGGAGGAGAGAGGACTGAAGAGGTGGGGAGGGGGGCTTTGCAAGAAGACAGTGCTGCAAGGGAACCTGTTATGGACCCTCATGGCCATGGCTACAGGGTGCCAGCACCTCCCTCCATCACTGGGCAGGTCTCCTCCATCCTCCCCCGAAATCCTCCCCGCGGGCCCCGAGGTTGCCAGCAGTCCTTGGGAACTGGGAGCACAGATGCTCTTCTGGAGAAGCGCAGTCCCTCCAGAGACACATCGCCCACCCGCACCACCTACTGCCACCCTGCTGATTTATTCTAAAAATTGGGACTAAGCAGCAAAAACTATGCTGACAGCAGGAAAACTAATACCCACTGCCCACCTTTGGCCGTGCAGGCTGAATGCATTGAATGCACACTGACCACGCAAAAATGTTTTTTCTTTTAATGGAAGCTGCCAAAATATTTCCAAGCTGGCACACGTGCACCCTTTCAGACAGATCTTGGGGGATTTTCAGGAAAAGGCCCTTCCCTGAGGCCAGGACCTCTCTGAATTGCACTGGGAACATGCATCCGAGGCTCAGCAAGTAACCCAGAAGCAAGTGTCTCCGCAGCAAGGCTGGAGGACAGCCCCGGCTCCTGGCTCCGCAGAGAAAACCCAGAGCTGCTCCAGCCTCACGCCAGCATGGGAAGCAGTGCCCATCACGCAGACAGAAGGAGCAGCACCGACATCCAGGGAAAACAGGGCTGATGCTGCGTAAGTACAGTCTTCACCGATTTAATGTACCTGTAGGAGCTTTAAATGTTTTATTTGGTGACTTTTAGGCAATTTTATTCTTAACCATAATGCTTGATTGCCTTTTTTCTTTTCTTTTTTTTTTTTTTTTTTTTTTCCCCTCTCCACACTGCCTGTATCTCCAGGTTATTAAAGCACTGCACCGGGGTGGATTTGCAGCTGGTGAGTCCCAGCAGCACCTCGCCAAGATCCATGGGGACTGCTGACCTGGACCGTGGTTCAGAGCTATCCCAGAGGTTTTGGCACCAGTGGGGCTCCCCCTCCCCACCCTGGCAACTGGCTCATGTACCCTTTCCAACACGGGACCTGCAGGAGATAAAAGCACCCAGCACCTTTCCATCCCCTCCTGGTCTGGCAGACGCTGCTCTCCCATTACACGGTGTCACACTGAGTCAGGCTGCAGTGGGAGATGGGGCAACCACCCCACGGACACAATCCTGAGCCCTGGCTGAACCTCGCAGGTGACTGCAAGCCCGAGGAGGAGGATGGCAGCAGGTCCACAGGGCTGAACTACGCTGCTCCTCCACCCTGACTGACCACAGCGGGACGCACACCCTATCAATACAATGGAAAGGTTAATGGGATCGCCTCCTTCCAACTCCATCACAGTAAATGCGGGATTTATAGCGATGCTAAAATACTGACCTCTATCTGTTTTATGCTGATCATTAACTAAGATTATCTCACACCAGAGATTTGCTATACCAAAGAGCACTGACATCACTAACTGCTATTAAGTGTATTATACTTAAACTCCATAAAGGGGAGCAAAAAAACCATTGTCAGCAGCATAGGGAAAAGGCACATTACCAGGCACGCTCATATTATATATATATATAAAAAAAAAAAAAAAGAGCAGTTGCCTGCAGCTTTCTGTGTGTGTCTGGCATTTTGCGATTGCAATATTGAGAAAAATCCTTGAAAACATTTTCAGACTCAGAAACCCCCTGCGCACAGACACCCAGATGAACGCCCTGTAGCTACCAGACAACGGTGGGGATGGTTCGCATTGCGTGAGGTCCCCAGAGCCTCATCGCAATAGGTGCCACGCGTATGGGGCACACAAACCGGTGCCTGCTCTGGGAGCGGTGGGTGAAGGCATCTCGTGTCCCCAGATGGCTCTGGCTGTCTCCTCCATGGCCCACCACCCACACCAGCTCTGCTCACTGCCCTCCTCAGCTCTCCCAGCTGCATGGCTGTTTCTGGGCAGTGGCATATTTGTTGACTTGCTCTTTTGGTGACATCTTCTTTTAATAAGGAAATCTGTCTCTTAACAGCTTCTTGCCTAAGGCTGTGCTTAGTTAAAGTGTAAAATGTCAAACTTTAGCAAGGATGACAATAACCCTGCTGGGCGAAGAAGAGGCAACCACTATATTATTAGCTACTTGAGGAAATGGGGAGGAATATTGACCCGTTCCACGGAGGAAAAACACTAAAATCCCCCAGTCTATCCACCCACCCCCTCCCACACGGAGACCAGCCTCGAATCTGCTTCCACATGATCTTTGCAGCAGCAGCCAAAGCTCATAACTAAAGCTGAACAGCAAACAGCACGCCCTTCCTATTTGATCAGATACATATACATATGCAACTGTAATAGGTCAAAGTGTCCTGACCGTGCCCTTTCATCTCCCAAAATTCCCCAAAGGCAGATCAGGATGCAGGCATGATGCTGGGATAACACATGACGGAGCAAAGTCGCGCTGTTGCTGCAAAGCCTAAGGCAGAGAATCGAGCAAAGCCCACTGGATCCTCCAACAACCAGTGGCTTCGGCAGAGGAAGGAAAAGCCAGTGGGCACCGTTGCAGGCAATAAACAAGGGCAGCTGCACGAAGAGGGAGGTCTGCCAAGGGCTTGCAGCAGCCATTTGCAGAGCAGAGGAACGTTTTATCAGGCTTATGGGTCTTTGGGCAACACTTCTGTGCTGCTGAAGGACTCCTCCGTACTGCATTTACCTCCACATGCAGTAATATATGTAGGCACAACCTTTTCATCTAGAGCACGTGATGGGTGCTAACATAATTTTCTGACTAGTTCTTCCCCGAGCTGCAGCAGAGCAGAGTCATAAATTCACATCCCCAAACTTAGCAAGAAGATTTCTGAGATCTGAGACTGGACAATGTTCACCATCAGACCCTAGTCCTCCTCCAGTGGGCTGCACCAAGACCCTGACACAAAATGACAGGCTTTGAGAAACAGGGTCCACTTTTGGATCAAAACCTGGATCCCAGCTATGGAAGAGCAGATCTGCTACTGGCTTTGTGCAGGAAAGGCGACTTTCAGATGCGCAGAGGTACTAGAAGGAAATGGGTGAAGTTTTTGCTACCCAGTTATGTCCCAGCAGGTGTCAGCCCTTGCACCCCTTCCTGCCAGCACAGGACCTCACAATATTCTCTGTGTTCGGTGCCACCAGAATCAAGTCAGGTCAGAAACACCACCCTGGCCAGCCACAGCATCATCCTTGCTCCTTCAAGCCTCCAATCCCTGCCACCATTGGGATGCCCCTCCACCCCTTGGATCTTTAGGAAGGTCCCATCGGTGCTGGGGCTGGCAGGGACCCCCAGCACAGCCCTGCCCTTTTTACTTGTATTCTTTCGCAAAACATTATTTTAGGGAAACAAAAAGAAACCAAACCATGCAGCGCACAGCATCACCACCTACCCAGGCAAACGTGGCACCACAAGGTTGTATTTCTGGCTTGGATTGGAGACTGACCACAAGTCAGTGGGAGCCCGAGATTCACATTCCAAGTATTGCCAGAAATTCAAGTGCCCCCTGCTCCAACCTGCAGAAGGGCTACAGGGCCCTCCAGAGCCGATGGCGCAGGCTGGATGACACAGGGCATTTCCAGCAAGCCCCGTTCTTTAGAGACACCTCATCAGTCTCCGGGAGAGGAAGCAATCTATTCACTCCTCCTCTCCGTCTCAGGACGGAGGTGACCCAGGGGACTGCCTACGTGGTTCTTTGGCAGAGCCACCGCCTGCAGCCCTCACCTCTGCTTCCTAAAAGCAACCCTCACAACCCCTCTCCCCCTACATTGCGTAACAGTCCTGACAAGAAATATATATATATATATACGTGTGTGTGTGGTGCACACATGGGTGTGTTGTGTTTTCCCAGCTAACGCATGTCAGGATCTGTTTAAGCCTTGCTTTATGCTCAAATGTCACCCTGCCAGAATTCATTACATCCCATTTATTAATTAATTAAAATATATTTATACAGAACAGGCTTTATGAGACAGAGATAAAAATAACGTTTTGAGAGCTGTCCCCTGGACGGAGCGGGTGCTCTCTGATGGCAGCAGCAAGGACAGTAGCCACAGCCTTCCCTGTCAAGTGCTGACTTGCAGGGAATTGATGATATGGAAATGCGGTAATTAAGGCTGGATTAAAAAAAAAAAAAAAGAAAAAAATATCAGAGGCAGGCTCCAGAGCTGGTGCTGGCCATGTGGCAGCTCCATCCTCTTCTTGCCGTTGGGTGGTGGGATGATGCCACCTCTTCCTCACACAGAGGACCCCAGCGTGTAGAGCAAAGAGGCAGGCAACTGCTTGCTCTGGCACCTGTGCCACCCATCCCCACTCCCCAGGGCCTTGCAAAGGTGAGGGGATACAGAAGTTCCAGTAGCGCCCTTCCTCCCAGTCCACCTCTGTGCTGGAGCCTGCAGCTCCGCTCTCCCTCCCTGCCCACCACAGCAGGGTCCCAGGGCTGGAGAGAAGCATTTGCTGCCAGGGGAGGTGGCAGGCTGGCCAACAAGGGACATGAGCACGGTGACAGCATGGGAGTGAGGGGTGATGGCTCACTTGGCCATGCTTTGTATGGGGGAAAAGCTGGTCTTCCCTAGCAAGGCAAGGTCCCACTGATGCTGGAAAATGTGGGATTTCCCCTTTGCTCTCCCATCTCCCCAGGAGGTGCCACAGTCTCCTTGGGACTCTGATCCAATGGCACCAGAATGGACTGTGCTGGGAAGAGAGCGCAGAGGAGCACTGGGAAAGGAGGGAAGGAGAGGGAGGAAAAGAGACAGCAAGGCTGGGGAGGCGATGGCTGGAGGGCACCAACACTGACCAAGCTCCTTCCCCAGGGCTGGGCAAAGGGGGGCCAGTGAGCCACAGCTCGGTGAGCTTGTCCTCCCTGCTAAAGCCACTTCACCGCATGCGTGTTGGCTCCATTATCCTTTTGACAGAACAACAGTGACATTTCTACTTAAAACTCTCCCTGACCTTTCCCTGTGAGCCAATTTGTGCTTCACTTGTTCTGGCATCTCCTGCCTGCCACCCCCTGAGAGCACCTTGCTCTCACCCTGGGGAGAAGGGGAGGCATGGGCTCCACCTGCCAAGGCCAGCCCCAGCTCTTCAGTGTCCACCTTCACCTGTCGGTTGCCAGCAGCGCAGGGAGGACGAGCCAACCTCCCCAATGGGCTACGCTGCATTGTGGTACCTGCCTCCCCCAGTGCAGGGCTGCGGTGCGGTTGCAGGCACGGGGCCAAGCAGCAGACCACCTCACTGTCCTGCTTCCCCACTGAGCCCAACCTCAGCCAGTGTCACCCGGCCATTCCTGGCCAACAACCAGCCCACCCCAGCACACTGGTTTGCATGCAGAGGGGCCAAGGCCAGCGGCAGGTCCACCTGCCTGTCCCCAGGTGCCAGCACTGTTAGCTACATAACGATGCCCTGCAGCTCACCCAGCTGAGGGATCTCTCCACCTGTCAGTGCACATTAGCAGATGTGCTCACCTGGGGCCCCGACAGCCACGCACACAGCTTCGGTGGGCACCCCAGGACAGCAAACCTGCAGCAGCTCCTGCACACCAGCCCCATCACTGGGAAACGTGGGACTGGACAAGGTAGAGGTTTGGGTCTCAGAAGGTCAGTCAGCTCCTCCATCATTACAGCAGTGTGGGGACAGCACAGGTTTCCCCAAGCTCTGCATGCTGCTGACAGGGGGAATATCAGCTCGGAGCCACGCGGCAGGGACAGCACTGCAGCTGGGGCAGCCCTCCCGCGCCACGGCTGGGCATGGGTGTGCCGAGGGAGAACAAGAGCTTTGGAGCTGTTGTGCCCTGGGAACCTGCAGCCAGATCTGCCCATCCACCAGGCTCAGTTTGCTCCTCTCTCACCTGGTTTGTTCAGCAAGGAATGAGAATAATGACCTCCCTCCAAAAGCCTGAGATGGTAACAGAAAACTTCATGTCCTGCAGATCAAGCTGCACTCCTCTGGCAGTGCTCAGCCCTGCTCCTCCACTGGGCATCGTCCTCAGTGGAGCTGTTGGCTTGGTGAAAGAATGGGAGCAAAGATCTTCAGGTACCTATCGCCTTGGGGAGGAGGTGGGCGCTGGATGCAGGGGTTGAAGGGAATAGATGGGAGCAGGAGAGAGCTTGTCCTCAGCATCCCCACCCTATGCTCCCCAAAGACCACCTTGATTTAGTCAGAGAGCAAAACAGAGTATCAAAAGACCCATTGGTGCTGCCAGCAGCTGACTCATCTCCCACAGCACCCAGGACAGGCAGAGCAGCCCTCAGGATGTGCCAGTCTCTCCCTATTGACCGAGAAGTGGTGGTCCTCCATCGGCAGGTGCAGGCCCTGCCTGTGGCTGCGGTAACTTGCCCCATGCCTCCCAGGACAGAGACAGGAGCTGCAATCCAGACCTCCCAAACCCTCTGTGAACAGGGCCACCTTCCTTTCCGTCCTCACCCTATGGCAATACCTTCTTGGAAGGACCAGGTCCTCTCCTCTGGAGGTCAGCCAGCGCAGATCTGCTGACCTTGGAGGAACTCTGCCAGCTTAACCTGGCTGGGGACATAACCATCTATTATTTAGATAAGGAAATACACCTGCAGGTATAAATGAAAGTAAATCCACCCTAGTTTTTTTATGTAGGCAAATATATCTCAGCAGATCCTTACTGGATACTGGCCAGAAATGGCAGCAGCAAGGAAGGAGAGTCCCGAGCCTACAGCTCCATTGTCTTCCCTTACAGAAACAGGGAGGCAGAGTGGGGAAAGCAATGACGGGACAAAAAACTCTTGCCCACGACAGCAGTCCAGGCTCACAACTGCATGGACATCGGCCAAGGACTGTGCCTCTGGCCTCAGCTGCCATCCCTCTGTCCCACCCTGTGGCCTCAGCAGCTCTGCTGGGGGATTTTGGCAAGCAGTGCAGCCCTGAGCCTGGCAGTGCCAACACCTCGGGGTGTGCAGGAACCAACCTGTGAGGCTCCCGTTTGCCCCTGAGCATCCTGCATCACTCAATGGAGTAGTGCACCCCTGGCGAGCACGCACCATCCCCTTCACACGGCCCAAGTTCAACACAGCCCAACGGCGTGCAGCTCCACTCCCAGCCTGTATGCAACCCTCACTCGTACCCAGCGCAACCTGCCAAATCTCAGCCAAGCGGCCCTTTTTTGCTGCACAGGGATGGCAGTGAACCATTCGTCATCCCTTGGGCTGGCAAGGAAACCACACGCACGAGGGAAGAGCTTCCCTGACTCAAATGATTCTCATTTTTTGAAGGGCAAATTTCCTTAGTCTGCCCACTCAGTCTTGACAAGGACAGCAGGAGACCCACCACATGAATACTAATGGCACCAGCAGCAGGGACACGTGGGGATGGGAGCGCCGGGGCTGGGCACCGTTGGCGGAGCAGCAGGCAGATGAGGAGCGAGAGGCATCTGAGACGCCACGGTGGGGAGTGTCAGGACACCCGGACCCCCAGAACAACACAGAGGGGATGCACAGACCCAGAGGGCAAGGGATGAAGGCAGACCTCCACCAGCAGCTGGGAGGTCATCGAGATGCATTAGGTGTGCTGGATCAGGCCACCGTGGGGGCATCACCAGAGCAGAGGGTGCAAAAGGGTTACACTTTCGCCAACAGTCTTTGGCCTTGACCCCTTCTACCCCCCACCCCCTCCCCCACCCAAGCAGTTGTGATATCCCTTGTGCTGAATTCTTATTCAACTTCAAACTGACAAACTGTTTTTAATCTTTTCCTTCCATCCAGCTTGGAGATTGGGAAGCAAAAATCAATACGGGCTGGCAGGTGATCAAGTTGCTTGACAGTGGCGCTGAGGAGAGAAACAGAGAAAGAGAGAGGGAGCAGAGGGGGGGTGAGGACAGGCAGGAGGACGGGGACGAGCAAGCACTCTGTGTTACAGGACCCAGCTGGGAGGGTCCTGCTTGTCCCCATCACCAGTGGAGCTGCTTGGTAAGATAGCTGGCATGAGGGTGTTGGGTGCCCCACGTGCAGCTGGTGGGCTGGAAGGAGAGGGCACTGCAGTCACACCTCACTCCCGCTCCTCCGTGCTCCCCAGCATTGGCTACCCAGTGCCTCATGTACCAGCAGGGCTTGATGCAGTGCCTGGCCATCCCAGCTGGCCCCTGGCCATCCAGGACCCCTGCCCCGTACCACCTCCCCCCAATCTGATCTGCTGCAGCCTGGTGGCAGTGGCAGCTTGGGGAGCCTCTGGGCACCTTTAAATGTGGAGCTTGAAGTCCTGCTCCAAGATGCCTTGGGCATCAGGAAAGCAGCGCTTCTTCCCCAAGCCTGCTTTTAGCAGGGGATTGTTTAGGCTGAGAGTGGAGTGATCACAATAAAATGCAAATTTCTCAAAAAAATTCAGACACTGTTGCTCCCGTAGCCTCTGCTCCTGCCATGTCCCAACCCCATCCCCACCACCCTTCTCCCTCCAGCACCCATGGGACACCCCAGAGCCAAGAAGGGCGAGGGAGGCCAGAGGTCCCAAGCAAGGGGATGCTCAAAGGATACAGAGGGATGCAGCACCCGAAGAAGAGAGGCAGCACCCCCAGAGGCACCCAGCAGCCCCCCAAGGAGTCGAGCGGCAGCACCAGAACTGAGTCAAAGACAAAACCCCACGGAGCCACCCAGAAGGAGCAAAGACTCTCCAGCCCCAGGGGCAAGCAGGACCGAGCTGGCCTCTTCCATCCATACGCCTATGCCTCCGCTGCCTCCTGGCATTTCCGTAAGACACGGGCTCACTCCCAGAGCCGCCAGAGCCCCCGAGAGCAGAGCTGACATTTGAAAATGATCAGTTTAGGAACTTCCCCCCGTTGCTTTCCTTCGTGTCCCCCTTCCTATTGTTACTGTTCCTCTGAGCTTTCATCGTCTAACTCGGTAAATCTCCGGGAAATACGGCTGTGTTTCTGTTGTCACTTCTGATCAGAGGGATGCCAGCGGGGTGGGGGGAGTGAAAGGGAAGAGGAGGGGGAAGGGAGAGGGGAAAGAAGAAAAAAAAAGATTGCCTGGGGCCCCACACAGAGCCGGCATGCAAATGAGTGCCAGCTCCATAAAAATAGCCCCAGCAGTCACATTTTATTACAACCGAATTATTGGACCAGGGTTACTGGGAACTGGCACTGGGGAAGGCGAGAGAGGGAAGGGAAGAGAAGAGGGAAGGGTCAGGCATCATTTATGTTAAATATTTGAACTTTGAGAGTGCCAAGGGGTACGTCCACCCTCCATGCACGCCTGCGCCTGAAACTGCCAGGGTGCTGGATGTGCCACAGCCTCCCCCAGCTCTGGCATGCTCTCCCACCCTGCACAGCACAACACGTCCAGGGGCTTTCAGGGAGGATTTTCCACCCTCCCTTCCAGACTGGTGCTGACTTGCAGCAGGGACACCCACTGCAGGTGCTGGAACCATCCCTGGAGGTCCCTGTGCTGGGGACCCTGCTGCCCACCTCCCACCGTGGGCTGGGAAACAAGGGGGCTGCAAGACACTGACTCTGCCCCCCTAGGTTCTGCGGCAACTCTCAGCCGTGGCCAGGGTTCACAAGGAGGATGCACAAGACAGAGGGGGTTAGAGGTGGTGGCCAAGTGAGTTTGGAGGTGGCTCCTGCCCTGGTGATGAGGGGATGGCCAGGGGACATTGCAGACCCTGGCACAGGGAGGTGCTGGAGCAGGTGCTGCTCCCACCCACACCCCAAGGGCAGCAGCAGTGGGAAGCCCCCGTTACTGCCCTCCCCAGGAGCCTGGTCACATCCTTCGAGCACCCCTGCCCTGCAAGCACCTGCTTAGTCAGCATTTCCCAAGCAGGGACACAGCACACGGACTCGCTTTGTCACCATCACGGCCACCCTCCCCGGCATTTGAACAGCAGCAGTGAGATGTGATGAGCCAGGCCCAGTTTTCCCTCTGAGGGAGCTCGCAGGAGGGCTGAACAGAAAAAAAAAGATGCTGGGGACAAACTATGGACTTCGGAAAGAGCCCCCTGCACCTGCACGCACTCAAGTCCCAGCTGCTTTCAGACCAAAGCACTCATCACTGCTTTTCCACCCCGCATCAGACCTGCCTAACGCTCGTATTTTTGATCGCATTTCTTGCAAGAACAGTCCGGACCTCGCAGAGCGGAGGCCAGGCTGGGAGAGGCAATGCCCTCCCCTGGACAGACAAATTCTTGCAGCGTTTTCTGGAGCCAGGCGACTGCTCAGACTGGCAGAGCGGCACAGCGAAGCTTGGCGGGGACAAAGCGCTTGTTAAACGCGTTGCCTCCGAGTGGCTCTGGAGAAAACTGGGTCAAGATTTTTCTAAAGACAGGGGCGTGATGCTCACCTCCCAGTCACAGCAAGCAGCATCCCAGCAGAGCAGGTGGTGAGCAGGAGACAGTGGCACTCTACCCTCGAAAAAGGCAGATGCAATGGAACAGTCAGCCAAGGGATGGGATATCCTCCTCCGCTCTGCAGCCAGAGGTGCTCCAAGGATGGCTGGTGCTTCCCGGAAAGCCACTACCTACCCAGCAATTCCCACCAACACGCATGCTTCTGAAAAAAGCCAGCTGAGTCACTATTCAGCATCACATGGAGGATTTACCCTGTTCCTTGTTCCATCCCAAGCACCTTATGGGACCCAGCAGAGTCCTGGAGCACTGCGCACCATCCCGGGCAGACGACGATAGTGTAAACATGTGCTGAGGTGCTTGTCATGACAAGCCACAGAGAGAGATCCTCAGAGGTCTAGTTTCAATGTGCTGAATTATGGGACCCCATAAAAGGCATCTCACACCACCCCTAAACCACCCCCTGCCCCACAGCCGCAGGGCAATGTGGGCAGCTCCTGCCGCCTTCGCAGTGCCCCCGAGTGCCCCCTTGGCTGCGCAAGTGGGAGCAGTGTGAGTTTGACACAGGCTGTCAGACAGCAACTCATTACACCTCCCTGCATGGACCACAAGCTGTTCCCTGCATCACTCCTCCCACGGCAGGATCTGGCCCCCCCAGGCAGGCTGCAGGAGCAGGAGGGATATACACGCTCCCTCCTGCACAGCTCTGCAGTCCAACACACCCTTTTGCCATTTTTATTTTTTTTTTAATAAAACTCATACCCTAGTTTTGCAGCAGTCCGAAGACATCTTTAGATTTTCATAAGAAAAACTGCCACCAGCAAATCTCTGTCCGGGATGGCAAGATCTTAGTTCCTGAGCACGTGTGTTGGGGGGGTGGGGGGGTGGTGTGTGCAGAAACTTGATTTTAGAAGAGTTCCTTTCTGCAAAGCTCAAAGACCTTCAGAAGAATTTAAAAAAGGTGAGCAGAGCTCCACCCCAGGCCTTACTGTTGAAAAGCTGATTTTGGAGCTAATTTGGGGAAGGCTTGACTCACTCTTCTGAAATGCCCAGGACTCATCTTCTTGCTGATGCTGCAGGAGCAGAAGAGATGCCAGCCAGCTCCTGTTATCACCTCTGTGGGACTGGCTTGTGATTAAAGGCATCTGAGTTGCAAAGCACGGAGGGAACAACATATGGACAGGAGCAAGGGACTGCTTTTCCATCCTCTCTTTGTTAGACCATAACTGCATTTGCAAGAGGATCCCAGAGCTGCAGTGCAGTTCTTATTCAGTGCTATTAAACTTCATTAACTGATATATCGTTTCGTGTTGACTCAACAACTCTTAAAACCTCTTCTGAGGGACTTCCTCGAACACGCTATAAATTGCCAGTAACTGCCATCCACCGGGAGCAAACTGCTCCAGCCCCAGCATGGTCCTCCCTGGGATGGAGCAGCGCTGCAGGCAATGATGCTCCCCATACTCAGAAGCCCGAGAGCTCTTGTGTTTATCCTCATGCAAACCAGGGAAGGCAACTGGAGGGGTAGGGACTGCAAGAAAGCTGCTCTCCTGACTTTGCTCCAAACACAGAAGAAACCTCCCCAGCAAGTTCTAGATCCTCAGCAGAAGAAAAACTCAAAAAAATTCCTCTCCCAGTGATCAAAGCGCTTCGTTGTCACAGAATTGACAGCTCTGCTTCCAGCTGAACGCTTTCAAGGTTCGCAGTCTTACGTAAACTATAATCCAAAATGATCTCAAATAAAAAAAACCCACCCTCAAGATTCAAACTTCTGGACCTAAACCCAAATGGGTCATTTCAGCAGTGTACAAGTCTGATTTTTAATGTTTCTTCCACCCTCCACCCCACCCCAAATTCAAATATCAGTGAGACCGACCTCCTTTCAGAGAGCTCTTTGACTTTGATGCTGTGGTATACACAGATGGAATATATTTCTGCATATTCCAAGACACTCTGGGATAGCTTCGCTCATGTAATTATTCAGATAAGCTAACCTGAAAGCGAGAGCGTGTGCTGCTCGTTTGCCAAATCTGAGCGACTTTGCTTTCAAAGCCTCGGTAGGCGCTTCCCCCGCCGCAGGTGACAGCTGCCAGGCTGTGGTCCCCAAGCTGTCCTAGTGGGAGCACCAGGAGAGGTGGGGAAGCAGCTCATAACCCAGGGCTTGGCCCCCCCCTTCCCCAACTCCAGCCCTTTCAGTTTGGGGAGGAGCTGCACACGCATGGGGGGAAGTGGGGGCTGAGGTGCAGCTGGATGCCTTCATGGTGGCAAGTGATGGCAAGTCAGAGCTATGGCTTTGACGCAGGTGGGTGAAGCAGATGAGGGGAACATCTCTGCTAGAGGGTCTCCTCCATGATTGCCAACCCGGTCATTGACACATCCCAGAGGGCAGCGACTGCCCATGGGGGACCTTGCAACGCCTGTGCAAACCAGAGCGCTCATTCCCCTCTCCAGCCTTTAAAACCAAGCGTGCTTTAGGAGCAATTTCTAAACGGCTCTGAGGTCACGAGAGGATGGCTTTACTTTTAATGGTGAGGCAGGACTGGAGCAGCGTCAGGCAGGATAATAGCAGGACTGAGTGAGTGGCAGGTGGGCCACCGTGCCGTCCATTTACCACTCGCCTCAGCCAAGTGCCGGGTGTAATTATCTCAGGCCACCGTATCATCATAAAGCGCCTTTCTGCTGAAATTATAACGTGTCGCCTTTAATTACGCTAATTGTTAATAGGGATTCTAATTTTGGGTTCATTTTTCACCGTTAAAAAAATAAAAGGCGAGGCAGCCCAGGCTTTTCTGCCTTCCCTGGGATTTCTCCCGCCAGCGCTAATTGAAACGTCCCCCCGATCCGCGCTGCTCCACGCTGACAGTGGTTTTGCCCCTTGTCATAAAATCAATGGTCTTCCTCTGCCCGCCCTGTGCTGGCTTCTCTCTGGCTGCTGGGGCTCCTTTTCCCACTCGCCAGCTCCCTCAGATCATCAGGGTTAAATGATCTTTTCATACCGCCCGGCCGGACTGTCAGGAGGCATTGAGTGACTTTTGAAAATGAACCATGTTAAGTGGACTTGATGGGGGTTACAACCGCCATTATTGCTATCACCACCACGATAAAATGGAGCCGTAATGACGGGGGAAGGTACTTATCACTGTCTTTTGTAGATCACTTAAGATGGTTTAGGTCTGAAGCTTCTCACCAGAGTTAAATGGAACATACCAGAGACAAATGGCACTGGGACAGAGCCTCCCACCACACGCGGGACATGAGACAGGAGTGACCCAGCTACAGTGGCCACGTAAAATGATTAATCACCCAAAAAACACATCGCCTTTCCCTGCAGGAGCCATCACAGGAGATGCCTGAAGCCACCCAAGCAACAGGGTTTGCCCAGGCTGTTGCTGACAGCTGGGTGGTGAGAACCAGGATGGGAAAGAAACGGGACATTGGCTCTTTGCCTTGCAGCCTGCCCATGGGAGTCAACAGCAAGAGAGCTGACCCGGCAAACCAGGAGGTCCTTTCTGCCTTGCTGCTTCCCCAGGCTGTGGTGGAACACCAAGGAGCCCCTTCCCTCCATTGGGTTCCTCCCCACCCACCCTGTCCCAGGAGCAACACTACACCTGGGGTGTCAGCATCCATCCCTGGTGGCATCCTCTGTCCTTTCTCTTGCCCCCATCCCCAAACATGGGGCAATTTCTACTTCGGCAGAAGGAACGCAGCAAAGCACGTGCCCGTCTGCTTCAGCGCTCAGCTGGATCTGCAGCACAGGAGTCCCAGAAAAGGCGCTTGTGCAACACAAAGTGAGACATG
Source organism: Ibycter americanus (assembly GCA_035590275.1). NCBI lineage: Eukaryota > Metazoa > Chordata > Aves > Falconiformes > Falconidae > Ibycter > Ibycter americanus. Next base: position 7,881,890 of record JAVJGI010000032.1, on the reverse strand, counting down.
AGCTCACATTAAAGGATTTCTCATGTGGTATTGCAGGAGACAGATGCAATAGGAGAAAACCCTTTGTGTGTTTATTGCTGTTGATCCTATTACACATCCAACAAAGCCAGACCTGACCTGCCCCAAGTCCCTCACACAAGCTGCAGCCTGTCTAGTGCAGGCAGAGCAACAAGCTTCTGCCAGCACTGGGTGCAGGAGAAAGGCTGGCAGGAGCCAAACATGCGGCAGGACACCAGAGAGCTCAAAGAGGGTCTCAAAGCACCAGCAAAAGCAGCACAAAGCAGACCCTGTCAGCCCAGCCCAGCCCAGGCAGGGCAGTGCCAGCAAGGAGGGCTGGCACCCCACTCGCAGCCAGAGAAACCCAGACGATGACAAACTTTCTTCCACATTTGAGCAGGGAATCCAACAGTTTAAAACAGGCAAGGAAAACGTCACATGCTTGGAAAACACTAGGTGAGTAACAAGTAGTACCACCACACACCGGAGCAACAGGGACCTGGGCAACAACCCCAGAACACCTCCCCCCCCCAAACTGAGCAGTACCCCACAGCAAAGCCCCCGTCCCCTGAATGCCCCACTCACAGTTTATGATCCACAAGCAGGAGAGTCATTCCTGTGGTGCCTAACAGCTCTGCTCCCCCAGGTCTCAACAGAGAAGGTCTCTGCACGGAGAAGGACCCCAGGACACTGAGCACCCTCATGGCACCCCTCAGAACCCCAGGGAAAAGGAAAGGGAAAGCAAAGAAAAACAGGGAGCTACCAAGAGCACTTTATATCACCTCCTCATCTCCTTCCCTCTAGCCACACCAAGCTGAGCTGCATTATATCACTTTATTACTACTTAATTGAGATACAGCTGATTCCCTTTCCTCCCTGGCCACCTGGCAGCCCAGGTTGCTTTCTCCCTGCCCTGAAGCCATGGGAGAAGACACCATCAAGGCCAGGCCACCCCAAAAGCACCACCTCCAGTGACAGCCCTGGCTGCTATTGCAAGGGAGAGGGTGGTGGGAGAGGCAGGGATGCAGAGCAAGATGGCAGCTGCACGAGTGGGCAGAGCATGTCCCCTGCCCTGCCACCCTGCTCCCCACTGCCGTCAGCATGTTGTGAATGAGGAGGTTTCCTCTGCAAAGAGGTGAGACATAAAAAGGAGCCCCTCTGCAAAATGGCTGAGCCCCTTCAGGCAGGGAGAGGAGAGAGAAGGGCTGGGAAAGGATAAATAGAAGGAAGAACCTGTCTGGGAAAGTTGGGAAGGGGAAAGAGCTGAAGCAAAAGACGGTTTCTGGGAGTTGCAAGAACACCGTCGACTCAAGTCTTGTCACGCCGGACGTGTCAGCTCCAGTTGGGCATGAGGCTGAGACGCCGGTCCCGGGGTGCCTGGTTTCTCCAGCCCCCCGCCGACCCCCCTTCCCTTGTCATGGGGATGGTAGCACCGCTGGCGATATTGACAGCCAGAAGGATTGCTCATTTCCCACAGCCCCACAAGGTAAATTAAAAAAAGGAAAAGTCAAAGCTATCTCTGGCTGCTCATACTCGGGGAGTCCCAACTCAATACATCTTGGTTACTCAGAAAAGATGCTTATTAATAAGCTAGAAAGGCAAAGTTAGTTCTGCCGGCTGTGGGGTCGCTGGTTAGAGGATGGCTTACTTTGCAAAGACTTTGTGGAGTCGGACACCTGGACAAAACCAGGGGCTCCAGCTATGGCTGCTTCTGCGGACGCCTGCCCAAATGGGTATTTTGCCTTGCCACATGTAAAAGTGTGGAGATAAACCAGTATTCGCTTCGCCCAGCTCCGTGATACCAACTGCACGAACACCGCCTTCCAAGCTTGCGCAAATATGGCAAAAATTTAGCTTTAGCTGCAAACCAGGCACAAGAAAAGCTGCAGTCAGAAACTATGGAAAGTCTGTGAAATTTTATCCACCGCAAAACTGTTTCCAGACTGACTTCAAGGCAGCAAAGCCTGCACAAGTCATGCTGGTGGCCATGTGCCTTTTCTTCAAGCAAGGATTTCCTGCTGTTTTCTAACCTCAAGGCAAAAGAGAAAACATCCGTCCTTTCACCAGCTTTATTCCCATTCCAGATGAAGAGTTGATCCTCTTCTTTTTTTTTTTCCTTTTTTTTTTTTTTTTTTTGGTGTCTCAGTGTCACAAGACAGTCTCCGAAGCGCTGCCTTCCACCGGCACTGATGGGAAGCAGCTTGCCTGGGGACAGCCAGATGCCACCTTGCCAGGGCTCTGCCGGAAAAGCCCAGCTGGAAACTGTGGCTGCAAACACTGGATCATTCAGTGTGAGGGCTGTGGAGTGGGAGCTGCCCAGCGTGCCAGCCCTGGTGAGTTTTGCTTTGAAGCATGGACCAAATACGTGGTTTGGCAAACAAAAAAACACTGTGAAGACAGAGGAGGGCTTTTTGCCTTTGAGCGCGCATTTGGGTGTCCCACGCTGGTTGTCAAATCATCTTGGTGTGATGAGCCTGGCGAAAATTTTTGCTGCAAAAATCGTTGTTTGCATTAAAACTCACAAAACAGGGTTTCCCAAATACTGATGTGGGTTCCCTGTTCCATCAGACCCCAGCTAGAAAAGGTCCCCAAGCCCAGTCATCCAAACGCAGGCCGTTTAGCTGCAGAAATACTCTGCCTTCCCCTTGCACACTCCACTTAAACACAGAGCAGGAAAAGCCCTCACAAAGCCAAACTGGATTTCAAGGTTTGCCTCCCACTAGTGAATTGGTTGGAGGTGGGTAGAAAACAGGGTAAAGAAAACTATAGGGTTGTGCACAAGAAAGGAGGAGCCACCGCAGCCACCACGAGCTGCAAACAGGCCCCTGGAGAGCTGGCTAGGACCTGCACAGCCCCCTTGCAGACCTGGTAGGGCAGGTATCACCAGGCAGAAGTTGAACCATAAGCATGCAGCCCAATGCACGGACCCTTCTGTGCCTCCAGAGATGCTTTTCATGATAGAAATGCTTGTCCCAAAAGGTTTAAATCTCATGCTAGTGAGCAGCAGCCCCTGAAGACCTGGAAGAGCTGGTGCTGTCATCCCACGGGGGCTGTACCACGATGCTATGGTCTCACTGGACCGCTGCTGGGTGGTGTTTCACTAAACCCATAACCTTTGTGTGGCACAGAATATCCAGCAGCAACAGCATCTCCACCTCTCCAGGACCACCAGGAGCCAACTTCTGCAAAGATCTCCCGCAAAGGACTTCTATAGCTCTCACAAGAGTCATGTCCCTGGCCCACCAGCCATCTTCCTCCCAGCATTTTGCTTATTTCCCCCCCTCCACCCAAAACCCTGCTGCAGAGCGAAACACATTCAGACCGCTGAGGCTGTGATTTTCATGACACTGCTGCCTAGCTCATTTCTCTGCTGTCCTCTCAGTTTTGTGAAGGTTAAAGTCATCCTTCCTTGGCGACTGTCAGACTGTTATCTGGGCTGGGACCGGCTACCTGAGTTCCACGAGGAATATTTTATGCAGATTCTCTGCTGCACCTCGGATGGCTCATCAGTAACAAAGCTGCTGCTGGTGCTGTGTGGCTTTACTTCCTCTGAGCCCACCTTTTGCAGCCTTTCCCCTTTTACAGGTGTGAAAAAGTAGATTTCCACAGCTAAAATGTAAGGTCCTTTCCTTGGGCTGATGCAAGGAGGGGAACAAAGGTTGCTCTGTGCTGCTCTCAGGAGGGGTTTTGGGAGGGATTGGGGAGAGCTGGAATGGAGATGAGTTGGGTTTTTTCCTCTGGAAGATAAGAAGATCAGGAAACCCCCATTACTCTGCATCAGACTTTTACTCCCAGCCCTCTCCTCCCCAAAACCATGCCAGGTCAGAGAAATCCCTGGCTCCCTCTGCCTTCCCCTTGGGAACTTCCAGGCAGGCACGAAGCGAGCAGACAGGCAGCGCTGGGGACCCAAGCCAGTCTCCCTGACTCCTTCCCCCATCAGAGGGGCACACGAGGAAAGGGAGGAGAGCCCAGCTTCCTCAGGTGGCTGCAAATCTGAGGATGGTTTCCATGCCCACGCCCTGGCAAGCCGAAGGACAGCCCATTGCCATCCCGGCCGGCTGGATGTTTTTTGGGTAGACACCTGCCCAGGGTGGGAAGCTCATCCCCAGCAATGCAGCTTGAGCACCAGCCCTGTCCGAGTACCCAGGCAGAGCATACCACTCAGGCATCTTTCCACTAAACGCTGATTATAAATGTCATGATTTCAGAGGGGGAAAGAAAACAGCTGGATTTGTCAGACAGCAGCACTGGCAGCTAAAAAAATACCATCTTTTAATGTGTGAGCCGAGTACAGAGAGCGTGAGAATAAACAGGAGACCCTGTGGTAACATTTTTACAAGTCCCCTGGCTGACTGTTAGAGCCCTTTAACTAGAACATGACTGAGCTTCCCTGTTTCTGGATCTCAGCGGCACGCCCGGCTCCTCCAGGGATCACCAGGCTTCAACAACAGATGGATCCAGGCAACATATCTCACGTGTGGATGGAAAGTCATGAGGACTTGCTTTCGGACCCATCCCCATGTCTAGTTTTAAACTGCGCTGGCATGAGAGGCTGTGCTCTTTTGGCCATGCTTCCCCACGACCGTAAATCCAATTTTATGGCACCCAGTCCAAGCCTGAAAACAATGCAAAGCCCTGAACAGATATAAACTCTTTCTGCTGCTTCACAAGATCTCCAAAGGGGCCAGGAAGACTTTCTGCTGAATCAGGTATTGTTTTGTACTCCCGCCGCTGGCGGGAAGCCAGATGCACACCATATTGTACGAGCTGGGTAATTTGGCAAAAATGCGATCATGTGCTCACCCCTGATTCAGACCCAATTCCTCCCATGGGGTGACCGGGTAATGTGCAGATCTGGTATTAATTAACGGGAAACCACAGCCCTAGGCAGTGATCTGTCATCCTCTTTTGGATGCAGCTTGTGCCTGCTAACAGCTTCCCCACCCTGGGCTCCCCCAGCCTGCCCCCGTCTCTGCTGGCAGGTACCACCCCAGGCCTGGGTAACCCCCCAACTCTCCTGAGTTGGACAGAAGATCCAGCTAACCCAGCACCTTGTCTCTGAGAGCCACTAAATCTGCTCTCCTGCTCCCAGGCATGCCTGCACTCCACGGTGCTGGGTAGAGGGATTTGCTCTTCTGGCCAGGAGCATGTTCAGGAGCAGCCGCAGCACCAGGCTCTTGCCCAGGTCCCCATCCATGCTGCAGCATCACCAGATAAGCTAAAGCTCGTGCTACCCTGCTGATGGTTCCAACAGCAGAGCCCAGGCAGTGCCGAACGCTTTGGGGGAAAAAAAAATATCTCCCAGGCTCCAGCGGAAAAGAGGGCACTGGTACCCAGCATGCCAGAGATCAAGCAATTTACTGAGTCAATTGTCTTTTTTCCAAGGACAAACATGTGTGATAGAAGATCTCCAGATCTGCTGGCACGCTGCGAGCTCTGGGCCATCAGCCCTTTCACTGTCTCAATTCATCTGTCAATAAACCACCATGCCCATTAAGGCTGGAGAAATGGAAAGGGATGTTCGTGGTCCACCCAGCAAGGATTAAATGCTGCGTTGCACAAATGATGGTTACCCAAGGTTTCTCAGTAGAGGTGCTGACATTCCCGATCACGACTCCCACTGCCCTCCTAAGCGAAGTGGCAGTGATAGTAAACAGCAGGGACATTATTTGGTACCAGAAAGCCCTTGCAAGAGGTGATGTGACCACGACAGAATCTTATCGCTTTATGAAATACCTGGGTGGGAAAACCACGCGATGCCAAAACAAAGAGCGAATTCCCTCCAACACATGGGGAAGACACAAGGTGTCTGCTCAGTGGAGGTCAAACAGCAACATTCAGCTTTGTCCCCAGACTTTCACAGCCCATCTAGACTTGTCTCAGTCTTGGACACCACTTGGGCAGCCAAGCTCAGCTTGCCAGCTTTGCCCAGGGTGCGTCCCGATGCTGGTGGCCCCGGGAATGTCACCATCACCTCCTCCGATCCTGTGCATTTGGTAACAGCCAGAAGGTGAAGTCAAGAAGAAGAGTAATTGCTTTCCAGCCCGGCTGATATCTTGTCAGGGCTTGGTGGAAAAGCTGTAGGGGAAGGTGGGAGGGCGAGAGGGACCTTGTGTCTGTGCAGGAAAGTCCCCAGGCAGCACCTCCTCCCAGGCTGGCCCCTTAACTTGCAGCATGAGCTGCCATCAGGTGATGCTGAAGATAAACCTTGGGGAGGTTCAAAGGGAGAATTGGCATTTTTAAAAGGGAGGAACGTCCAGGGCTGCCATATATGAAGAAATACTTTTAGAAGGACACAAACCGTCTCTGGGATTAAAATATCCCCTAACAGCAGCCCAGGATGGATTTGGCCAAAGGAGCAGCAGAGGGATAAATTACCCAAGAGATGCTCATTCTGGGACCGTTTGGTTTTGTTATACCTTTTTTATAAAAAAAACAACAACAAAAAACAGCTTGCTCCAGGACATATTCCTGGGACCTGCTGGAGAGAAGACACAGCAGCAGGAATAATTCAGACCTGAGCCTCCCCATCAATGCCATCATTTCCCGTAGCCACCTGTGCACCTACGCAGCACCTCTGCCCAGTGCCCTTAATCAAAGCAAAGTGGAAATTGGAAGTCAGACCTCAGTCAGGCCCTGGGAATGGGGGCTTGCTTCCTCGATGGCTCAAAGCAAATGTTTGTTATGGCAGAGGAGCAAGGCAAGAGAAACTCAAGACGATGTTTGCTTTTGTCTGTAACCTAAATCCCAGGCTCTGCCCATTCCCCTGCCAAGTGCCTAGGAAAAAATAAAATGGGAGCGGATTTTTTTTTTTTTTTTTTGAGTGCATAGCAAAATGGCTAATTTAAAACAATTACGCAACAGCTAATTAAAATCATCTCTGCGTCCTAGAAAGGCGACTGGCCAGGTACTCAGCATGAAGCATTTGGCTTTATGGAGCAGCATCTTGTTAAAGCCCTTCATCCCGTGGCGGTGGCGGCTGGACCCATCCCGCGTGTGCCTGCGGAGAGCGGCTGATGGCCTTCCCGGCATCAGCTGAGTGAGTCCTCCCTCTCCTCCCGCCCAGCTCGGCACCACAACGTACCTGAGGCACCGGCTGTGCTTTATGAAGTCTAAAATTTTCAACTGGTTGTGTCTTTCCATGCAAACTCATTAGACACTATTTACACCCGCTGCAGCTGTGCAGAGAGAGGTTTTGAACTCTGGCATTCTACAGTAGGCTTTGTTTCTCATTTACATTTGCATATTAAAGTGTTTGCCTGAAATAGGCTATTGAAATTAATTCAGGATTAATTGGTGTCTTTATCTCATTAGGACAATCTAATTTAAGGATGATGAAATTGTTTAGCCTCCCGTTTGCATAATTAGATTGCTTTGAATTGCTGTCATTATTGTGCTCTTTAGCATCATCTGTAGGCCTCAAACAGACAAGAGTTTCAACCTCATAAAGACCAATCATGTGTTACAGCAGAGAGCTGTTAACCCCTTTTAACCCAAACTCCCTCCAACGCACCGCCGCACAATGGAGCGGATGCTCTGCGGCACGGCGGGGACGCAGAGGTCTCCACACCCCGTGTAACGGGGCATCCCCTCCTTCCCTGACACACTCGCAGCAGCGAGGTGCAGCCCCGGGAGCTGCTGGCAGGCAGCCCCGTTTCGCCTGGCCTTCCTATGGGAAGGGCAGCCACTCTCCCAGAGGGTGGTGAAACTCTTCATGGTCAGATGGGACCATGGACTGCTACTCCTGGGAGGCTGAGCGGGGCCACTGGCGCTTGCTCTCCCTCTCACGCCACTAGAAAGGGCTGGTGGGAGCATGCCCAAGGACTGCCTGATCCCATCCCCTCCTGCATGACCTTGGGAGGATCCCTTGGGCTCGTGGCTAAGACGTCTGGGCTTCCCCTCTGTTGGAGTCGGGGGTGCAAGGGATGCTCGCGGCCATGAGCACAATGGTGTTTCGTCCCCTCCAAGGACTTACCAAGCTCCATGTCTTTCTTCTCCAGTCTGGCGGCTGTTTCTGAACCTCCAACTGAGGAGCATTCCTTGAAGATGTCCTGGCCAACATGTAGCCCTTGGATCTGGTACCAGCATGCTCCTTCTGCTTCAGAGAGTTCTTCTCTCCCCTCTGTGCTTACCTGGATGCTAAAAGAAGAGAGACCTGCCCATCCCCGTGCAATGGCAGCATGCATAAGAAGAAGTACCACCAGTGCCCATGTGGGCTGGGGAAGAGCAAAGGAAAAGAGGAGGCTGTAAGGCCAGATCTCCATGCTGGATCATCCTTAAGCCTAGACTACCCCTGTGATGCAGGCACTGGCCTGATGCTACGAAGGAGCAGGTGGAGCCATGCCAGTCTCATGCAAGGCTCGGTCGTGCACCTGGGCCAAGCAGGGGCCACCAGCAGCGGAAGAAGGAGACCACGCTGAGAAAGCATTCCCAGGACGGTTGTACCCAGGGACAGCAATCAGGGTGTGGATCCCCTGACGCTTAGTGCGTGCCCCAAAACACCACCCAGTGAGCACGCACCAAGGGGCACAAGAACATGGGTTGCAATGGTAGTGTGTGCAGAGGATGCTGGTGGAAAGCTGCAGCTGTCCTGAGGACCCTCACAGCCCATGCGGGACACATTCCCTGCAAGCAGACCCTCACCTGCTTTGCAGTGCAACCTTCCCCAGCCACAGCTCCCTGCCCACCCAGGGACTCAGGCTTCTCAGAACCGCTGGGACACGTGGGCTGGAGCCACCTGGAAGCAGGCACCCAAAGCCAAGGCTGGCTCCTGGCAGAGGGTACCAGTTCAGTATCGCCAGCTAAGACCTCACTTCCCCGAGGGTCTCTCCATTAAAAAACAGACTGTTCATCCAAACAAATGATCCAAAGCATGCATCTCAGAAGTGTTTTTACATGATAAAGCATCATACAGCATTGTAACCAGCTTCCTTGCTAGCAAGGAGGACCATGGCCTTGTGCGTTCCCCCCCCTGTACTGGCCCAAACTATCTTTCCAGATGGCCGCCAGAAGCCAATAGCCACCAAAGTGCCTGAATCCAGCCCTGGAGATGCTCCCCGGGCACCAAGAGCAGGAAGGGGGTCGAGATGGCAGTTCCGTGGTTGCTCCTGGGGATGCTCTCCGTCTGTCCTGGCCCAGCTCGAGGCGAGAGACCTGCTTCTCATTAGCGGGCGGCTGACTCCGGAGGTGGGGGCTGCGCCAGGCAGGCTGCTTCGCCAGTCGCTTCACGTATCCTAACATCTGGTTGTGTCTCATCACAGTGCAAATTTATGACCCTGGAAACAACATGTTGATGATGCACTGGGAAGAGGAGCCGGAGCTGTAATCCCATGTCCGGAGCGGGGACGAGGGGAATCACCACCCGAGGACTTTGGCAGGGGGGAAGAGGTGAGGAAGGGCAGACCTGCCCTTCCCCGCATGAGGGGGGTGACCTGAAGGGGGGAGGGACACACGTGGAGCTCCCAATGATGCAGCACAGCAATGTTTTTCACACTAAATCTCTCTCTCCTCTGGGGGAAAAAAATGCAAATTCAGCAGCAGCCAACTTTGCACAACTTCATCTCGATGAATTGCCAACTTCTGAACTAGCCAACAAACGGGAAACCTTCAAGAAAATAAAGATTTCATTTGAATGCTTTGCAAAGGAACGTTTCCATTTGCAGTGACTGGCCAGTTACACTTTCCCTTTTATGGTTAAAATTATACAGACATTTAAAATGATTTGAAATGGAAATGACAGATTGCATTTTGGGTCCTCTAAAGGGAGTTTTGTTTGCCTAGGATAAGTAAATGTTTCATTATTTTTTCCAGAGATCAGCTGTATCAGTTGAACCAGAACAGAGCGGGACTTGGGAAGTCTTGTTTGCAGGTTCACACCAAAGATGTTTTAAGTTTTCGGTTTAGCCCAAACAAGTGTTTTTAGTTATGTTGCTTTGTTGGAGCTGCAGTGGAAAAGCAAGAAGGAAATCCAGCCCTTGCCATGACAGTTAGGCAAGCACAAAAGAAAAAAGAAAAGAAAAAAATCGTAAGAGTCAGTGCGAGAGAAAGGTCTTAGCGTGGAAGAATTATGTAAAGCTTGCCTGAAGCTTTCTGTTCTGCAGACTATTTTTCAAACTGTTGGTGCTGTTACCAAGCCCTTCAATATCTTGGAGAGGACAATCCCTGTATGATGCCACATACACATATATATCTGCATAGGCGTGCCGAGCACAAGGCGAAACGGGGAACAGGAGAAGGCATGGTCACCAAAAGCTAGGCTGCTGTTCGAGAGAGGTGGGGTGAAGTTTCTTCCCTTGGCTGTCCAACAGCTCCACAGCACGAGGGCCAGATGGGAAGCAGCGAGCAGGAGAGGAGCAGCCAAGGGTCACACTGGACCGCGGGCAAAGGACATTCAAACTGGTGCAAAAAAGGCCTCCAAAAAGGCTCCTCAGACAAGATGAAGCACAACTGGAGCAAGCCTGGAGGAGAGAGGTGAGGACATCTGGAGGTCTGGGAAACACAACAGACACGGAGGGGAGACACGATACAAACACGCCTTTGAATACACCGAGGGCTTTTCTGCATGTTGTCAGTGGTGGATGCATGAGAAGTCACCGCCCAAACAACCTCCAGGAAAGCTGAGATGAGACCTCAGCAAAAGCTGCTGGTGGTGGGCACCATGGGGCAACACGCAGCAGCCTGAGCACACAGCCTGGACCATCTACAAGCACAGCAGACACCCTGGCAACAGCATCAATATACCTACCATGACCTTCCAGCGTTGCCTATTTGCGAACCCAGGTGGCTTTACGGTGGACACACAGGTCCTGGGTAGAGAAAACTGAGTGGAGCAGCCCAGCTCTGGATGAGCCTGTGGTTTGGACAGCTATGGAAAGCACTGGCACGCTCACCAGCAGCCTGGCTTACCTTCAGCCAGGTACCCTGGCAGAGAGGTCTTCAGCAAAGACATTGAAATCATTAGCAAACGCATCTCCTCCCGTTCCCTCCAGCGCTGGAGGGAGATCTCCGGAGATCGGCTTTTCTTCCCCTGCTTTAGTCTTGCTGCTGCTGAGCATTGCCAGGGCCTGCAAGGACAGAAGCAAACAACGGGTCTGAAATACAAGAGAGACTCAGAATCAGGGTGGATTTGCAGTGGCTTGTAATACATTATATTATTATCACTACAAAATCATGCAGCCTCCCCTGGAAGCCCCTCCCAGACCTGCTATTTCTTTCCACCTAGAAGTACTAGTGAGACCAGTTGCACCCCGTTTCAGTAAAGAGGGTGTTGGGAAGACATCTGCTGAAGGCAATAGAGATGAACCTTCCCCAGAGGCCAAAACTGGTTAAGCTGCCCAGAGGCAGAAGGGCACCGACCAAGGAGCTGCAACCCTTACTGCTGGCTCCTGGGACAGCGGGGGCTGTCTAGCAGCAGGGACGACCCCTGTATCAAAAGGACAAGCGTGCCTCTGTCGTCTGCTGGAGCACTGCAATCATGACAGCAACAGCAGAAAGCACAGCACTTGCCAGAAGTCATGCAAAGTGTCCGGGAGCCTTTGACCAAAGACCTGCAAGAGTTTTTAAATACTCTTTGGTGGAGATGCAAAACACTGTCGGGAAACCTAAGCCTGTTGAGGAACAGTGTGAAGTAGCCAGCTTTCAGCTGCAGATCAGGTTTTGACCAGTAGTAAACATCTGCAATCAGTAGCCATGAACAAAAAGGTGGGGCTGTGAGGAAGAGCCCACACAGGGATTTTGGTGTGTGGCTCATAACCCAGCAATGGACCTACACAAACCCCAGCCATGGAGGAGGACCTCCCCACAGCCCGGCCCTGGGCACACTGCTGGGTGAGGAGCGCAGTGCCATGTATTTGGAGGGACCACGCCGACCCTTGGCTCAGCCAGAGCCTGCCTCGGGGGGTTAGCAGGGGCCAGATGCAGATTTACAGCTACCCACCCTCTGCCAAGCCCATGTGCTTCAGCCTGTGTGGTTCAGCTCTTCTTCCTGGGAGGACTCTGTTAGCACAGTTCAACAACAGATCTTTATGTTTGCACGTAGGACGTCTTTAGGAGGGCAGGGAAGGAAAGAAAAAGAGAAGAACCTCAGCATTACAACATTTGTGGTTAACTAAAACATTTTCTTCAGTCTTAAGAGTTCGAAAGAAAAATGCAAAAAAACCCTCTATTTCAAAACAAGAAGTCTTTGCAAATTAGAAAAATCAGACCATCCCCTTGAGCAATGTCAACGCAAAATCTTAGGACTTTTTCTGAATTCACACAAACATGCACATACATATACTTACACATATATATACATTCCCCAATACCTACGCGACTGCATGCTGCTTTTACCCCATGGGAAGGCACCCAGTGAAACCCATCCAAATGAGAAGTCCTGGGTCCTCCCAGCCCACACTGGGGAAATGTGCTCCCACACTCCGCTCAGGTCTCATCAGTGCGAGAGGAGGGGTCTGGAAATGGCAGCCCTGGCTGCGACAGAGTGATTTACACCATCAGCCAGAGCGGAGGGCAACCGAACCCCAGCCTGGGACCCCCAGGCTCACTCCTGCCAGAATAAGGAAGTCCCCGGCTGGGAGCTGCATCTATCCTCCCGGCTCAGAGATGTGCCCATGGCCCACAAACCCATCAGTCCTTTCCCAGCCCCACCAGCAGCCAGGCACGTGCCCCCAGGAGTGTCCCCAGCCCCTCACAGCTGCCGGGGCTAGGGGGTGAGCATGCCGAGCTGCGGCTCCGGCGTCTGGTCAACGACTCCTGACCCATGTAGGTTATCGGTCTCATAAGCACCCAGCCTCGGTTTCCAAGTGCCAATCAGGCCTCTCCTTTGATCAGCGTTATAATCAGATACAGCACTCCAGCATGGATTATTAAGTTTTAACAGTTGACACATCATTTCTGATACCATAATCTGGCAGCACTTTACAATAAGTGACAGGTCCTCACTAATTCCTTTTGTATTCACTGTAGCAACGTTAATCATGAGTGATGAACTTTGCGTATTCATATGGATGTAATAGGCAGTTCCCAAGGACTGAGACTGTAATTTAGCTTTAACCTAATGGGCACTGATTGTAACAATAAGTAATTATGTCAGCTAAATGCAGTGTTGATGGCAATTGATGACAGCAGCGAAAGCCACGACACCATTTTGGAACTAAGCTTAGAATAGTCATTTGTAAAGCCATAACGGCCAAGACAAGGAACAATGTGTCCTCTCCTGTGTATCCTATCATCCAGCTACCTTCAGCCTGGTGAGGACAGTCCCAGCTGTGACAAACACGCTGTCAGCTCCCTGTTTTACTGGCTGGCAGATAATTTCAGGGTAGCCAAAAATCCAGCCCGCTAGATGGATGGGACCTGTGGCGCCCTGAAGCTTGGGTAAAAGGAGAGAGGCATCTCATCTGAAATGAGGTGTTGGGGTCAATTCCCTGGATAACTTTCAGGTCCTTTGGGCAAGCCACATCAGGTGACACCTGGCCAACATCTGGTAGCGTCACCTTTCCACAGAGCAACGCTTGCTGCTCCCCACAGCTGCAGACCCTGGCTCTGTACTCAGCCAGCAAAGCGGGAACAGGCTGCAGAAGACGGGAGACCACTGCTGAGCTCGGAGACAGCTGAATTCAGCAGATGTACGATTAGGAAAACACAGGCCTGAGAAGCGTCCTCGATAACCTAAAACACAGCCTAAGTATGTCCATAGGAAGATGCTCTTCTATTACCCAGAAGGGCTGGTGTGACCTCTTTTTTGGCTAGAGAGGAAAATGAGGATGGGATATTTTTAAGCCAGAATATCTGGATTTGAATTGCTTTCTTTAGAAAGGGGAAGTGCGGCAAAGTCGTAATAATAATTTTGTTAATGGCAGTAATAAGACTGTAAGTGCTGGTGTCATCTTGAAAAAGTGATTTGTGCTGCCAATAAGAATCCTGTTTCACTGTAATCATTAATGTGGTCCAAAATGCTTGGAAAACACAAACACAAAGTAGTTATAATGAGGTAGAAAGGGTGTCTTCAAGGAAACAGTTCTGTGGGGCTCCCGCAAGATGATGTCCCTGCCCCTACCAGCCTGGGAGGAAGAAGCCACCTCCCTTGACATTCACAGGACCTTTGGGAAGCCAGCAGCAAGCACCTCTTTAAAAATACACAGTGGAATGACTCAGGTGCTCTATTTACTTACTATTTTAATTAATTCCCTAAATGCGAAGCAAATTTTTTTTTTTTTTTTTTTTTTGATTGTGGATAGATGAGTGACTATAAGAGAGGTTGGATAAATGCCTCCTGGTGTTCTGTGAAGGTCGTGGCAGTCTTTTTAACCAGTCCTTAGCATGGCTACAGCCAAGGAGTCAGCTGTGGGCAGGCAGCTGCCTGCAGACCTTGCTTACCCTGTGCATAGGAGCAGCCAGGGCAAGGAAAGGGCAATGCTGGACTCAAGGCTATTGCGTGATGCTTTTGGCACCACGGCTATGGAAGTCAAGAGTAAGATGGGTCCCTCCTGACCCCTGAAAGTCCCAGGGCTGTCAGCTTTCCCACGTGATCTAACTATTTGCAAGATCTTGGGTTTGGTTTAGAAGTCCTCCTATGGTTTCTAGTAAATGGGGAGACCTAGCTGGAGCTCGAGCTACACAGAAAGCATCTTTCTGTAGTAAAACCCTCCTGTTCAGGGTGGCTTGGCTGTCACCACCACAGCGCTGATGAAAGCAAGGGTCTCAACCACTCTCCTCTGCATCCAGCTGCCAGCTCCCTTGGCCCCTATTTCTCTTCTCTGGGGTGACCATCCACATGAAACGCTAGAGCCCAGCTCAGGGCACACAGGACAAGGGCTCCTGGGGGAAGGCCAAATGCACAGGCAATACAGTAGTCAGGTTGCGTGATTGCACTTTAAAAGCTTAAAATCTACCTGGCAGAAAACAGCAGGACAATGCTGTGCTTGCAGAGGCACGCACGAGGCGGGGAGCGGAGCCCTGGCAGCCTCAGCCCTAAGGACAGGCAGCCCAGCAGCACTTCCACTTGCTCAGGGAGTGGGAGCTGAGCTGTGATGGCAGGAGCCAAGTTTTTTGGCAGAGCAGATGTGTCAGCAGGGTTTTGGTAGCCCTCTGGGATCCCAAGAGCTCCAAGGTTTGCACTTTTAAATGGACCGTTTGTTGGATTTTGGTCCCAGAGGTGGCCTCGTGGAAAGGGGGTGTTGGCAAGGACCACGTTCTAGATGCTGGGTGGCCTCACAGGGGGGAAGGTCCCACTGGTGGGGAAACCATCGGGGAAGGTTTCCACATCAGACCTCACGGTGATCCTAAAGCACTGGTATCTATCACTCACCCCGGCACTAACCGAGTGTCAGCCCACAGTGCTTGTCACGGAGAATGGTAACGGCGTAGCAAAAACCATGGGCATTTAAAGCAAGCAACACACTCGATGCTTTCTCTTGATGACAAGGTTCAAAGCCAAAAATAGCTGCCTAAGTCCCTGATTGCAAGAGATTGGGTAAAATACCCAAGACGAAGCTGTTACTGCTGAAAATGCAGTAGGGTTGTGCAGCTACAGGCAAAAATGTCTCCCACTAATTGCAGATGTGCTGTCAGGGGGATGCGTTGCTCCTGATGCCGTGCAAGCAGCTGATCTGGAGCAAGCAGCAGCAGCAGCAGCCCTCATGAACGCAAGGCAGGCATCACATGCTGCCTCCCAGGAGGTGGGAAGATGAGAAGGGGGTGCTGCTAGCAGCAGATCAGCATGCTGATGATGGAAAAGACAACATTCCCCACCTCGCCAGCCAGCCCCAACACCGAAAAGGTCTTTCATCGCTATCGTAATCACTACTGAAATACACTGCCCACACACAGCCACAAGACAAGGAGGCAAGAGGAGCAGGGGAAAATACATGAAGGACCCTTGAAAATGACAAAGTTGGAGAAAATCAGAGGAGCAAGATCTACAGGGAATGATAAGGAGAGGTGGACTCCAGCAGTGACACGAGGACGGGCTCACCAGGAGTTGCAGTGTTGCTCCTGTTGCATTCATCTACATCTAATGTACGGTCCCTGCAGCAACCCTTCAGTTACTCCAGATGCACTTGGCTGGGATGCAGGTGCCTCTTCCCAAGTTAAAGCAAGACCAGACTAGACCCTGCAGGAATCACAGGGTGCCGGCAGCTTGGTTGTTCTGTTCCTGTGGGGATCGAGAGGAGTCCTCAGCAGATGCAGAGCAGCAGCATCGTGCCTGGTCCTGCTGCTGGGGCACCAGCTGGCAGCAGGATTTGCAGCCACCTCAGCGAGATGCCAGCCACACCTGCAGCGGGCAGATTTACAAATGCATTTAAGCATCTCTAAAAGTGCGTGCCGGCCCCCTTTGAGACAATATCTGCAGCCCGGTGCTTCTGAAAACACCCCCGGGGTCGTCCCACAGCTCCTGCTGCCTGCCTGTGGCTGGTGCAAGCTGGCAGGGTGCTCCCAATGTACCACCTTACCCCAGCTGAGAACCAGTGTCCGTGATTGCAGAGCACACCCACTGCCAGCAGAAATCAACACCCGGCAGGTCTGTCTCCATCTGAGAGCTCTCAGTGCCCCAGCACTTCCTTGGATGGCTGCAAAGTCTCTCGCTGACTCTGTCACGGCCTTGGCAGGCAATGCTGGTGGAGGGGGGACCCAATTACCACTCATCACTGCCCCAGCACGGTCCAGGCGTCAGGCCGATGTCAGAGCAAACCGTGACACAGCCGATGTGATGCCCGGCACTGCGGCGGGAGCAGGGGAGCGCGGGGTGATTGGCAGCCTGTGGCAAGCGGTGCCGAAAGCATGAGCCCTCCACAATTAGCCGTGTTGAAGCATTTTCCCCCTCCCAATGTGAGGAAGGAGATGAGGTAGCAGCTCCTTGCCCAGGGAGGCGTCCTGGGCGGTGCTGAGCAGCGGGCAGGATCCGTGCCCCAGCCGTGCTTTGGATGAGGGGCTGCCACGCGGGGAGCGGGCAGCGCGGCGTGTGCCGGGGAGGTGAGCAGTAAATCCCGACTGGCAGCAGCCTCGGAGGCCAGCGCTAATGACACCGGCTTGTCACAAGCTGCACTGTCCCCCCTGCAGCAGATGTGACAGCCCCAAAGTAACCAGGTACCTGCTACGTCCCTGCTTCCTCTCACACAAAAGTGACAAGAGGGACAGGTAATAGAAGTGCAGGCCAATTCCCTGACAGAGATCTGATGGCTTCAGCCGGCTCCGGATGCTCATGCCTCCCTGCCGGCTTCATTCCCGATAAATAGCCACCCCAGCGGGAAGGGCGGCCAGCCAGAGCATGCTGCATACCCCCAGATGCTGGCAAGACAGCCCAACCCATCTCCTCGCTTCCCTCCGGCTGGCCCATGGGCTCCCTCTCCTGTACACTGAGAGGGGAAACTGAGGCACAGCTTAGCATCTTCTCCAAGCTACCCCCATCTCCACAGCTGTGCTCTCAGCCAGGCACAGGGAGCCATCCTGGGAGCACTGACACAGCCCAATGCACCAAGGGAGGCAGTGAAAGCCGGGCTTAGGCGTGTTTAATGGCATCTCCTGGCCACCCAGAAGTCTTCCTCCCAGGAAGTGTTCAACCAGCTAAAGCCTAACCTTTCCCTTACCACAAGCCCTCCTTGGTGCTCCTTTGCTGACTGCGAACCCCTGATTTATTCCATAGCCCAAATTACACCCTTGAAAGCAGCTGTGGTGGTAACAACGCAATAAGAAAGCAGGATTAGCATCAGGTTGCCAGTGTCTTGGAAGGGGCCACTGGGGCAGCCCTGCCTGCACCCCACCGGCCGCTGCACGGCAGCTGGTGCATGGGGACAGGGGATGGATGGGCGACAGCACCGAGCCCAGCTGCAGCCAAGGGTCCTTGCCGCTCCCTGCTACCCAACCCTGCCCTGCTCTAGCTTCATGCCACCGCCGTGACGCCGACAGCCCCTGTGCCCCAGCTGTACCACTCCTGCTCAACAAGGCTCGGTCCACACACGTGCCCAAGATGTGGAAGTGCTCTTTCTTCCTGATTTGGGTGGATCTGGGCAGTCACTGACCCATGACTGGAACTGAGCCTCCCTTTTCCCACAGGACAAATCTCCCCTTCCACTCCTCAAGCACCTGTAAACTCCAGTTTACAGCAGCAAACGCTTCTGCACCTCGCATTCGCATCTGCTCTCTCATCACTGACCTGAATTCCACTTTCACAGCAAATTGGAGCAGTGGGCACAATTTTAGGCTAGCTCTAGGCTCTCTCATCCCTCTTTTACTCTGCATCTGCTACAGCTTCCTTCCTGGGTAAGCTTGGAGTATTTCTGTTCTCCCACAGGTCTGTAGCAAACCATCATTTGGTACCAGGAGGAGAGAGCTGGATTTCCATCACAGCATTGCATTGCTTCCAATTCTGTCACCAGCCCTGAACTTCTGCTCTTTTTCTTTAAACCTCAGGAGACACGCATCTTCTAGCCAAGGAAATACTCCCTACCAAAAATTCAGCCTCTAAATGGCACATGAAAGGAAACACAGGGTCCGAAGCTTTGGGGGGCTGAGAAAATTCCCCTACCAGGCTGCATCCCTGTGTGTCACATCCCCATGGGTCACAGGAGGTGCTGCCTGGTGCTGCTGTCTAAGGCCCCGGCGTGCTGAGGGACAATAAAGGACTTTAATCTCCAGCGCCGGAATTCACACAATAAGCTGAAAGTTAGAGTGAGCTCAAAGGCAAAGCTTGTCGCTCTCACATAAAACCTCCTCCTCCCCACTTGCGCTTCCCTGCAGGACGCCTCCCAGCTGACGAACCTCTGGGCCAACGCAGACCCTGGTGAGATGACACCAGGTTTCCAGCAAGGGGGATGCTCTCCTAGTGCAGGGCAAGCAGCTGAAGTGCCATCAGGAGAGACAAAGGCGCCTGGCAAACTTTGAGAAATGCCTCTCATTATTTACAGAATGACACAGGAAAACTTCAGACTGAAACAAGAAAGGCAATTAGTTTCCTGTACGGAAACAAAGAGACATCTGTGCCAAGTATGCTAACATATACACAGGGGGCAGGTATACAGTACATGAGGAATTTCTTCCAGCTGCAAATCCACCCCCAAATTCTCAAGTCAATCTTGAGTACTACGATGCTCAGCAATCCTCTTAAAACTGTCCAGATGCTTTAATAACTTAATTCTAATCTTCTCAGGCACCATTTTCCATTTAACTGCTGAAGCACTGGAATAGGACAGAGGGGTCAAGACTGAAGAGTCACAGTGGGGAATAAGCAAGCCTGGTTTGGAAGCCCAAGAAGCCCAGGTCAGTTATGCCAGCCCCAAAGTCAGCATGGGTTTTGCAGGGTGCACTGTACGTTGCCTGGGCTGAGGGATGGTGAGCAGGTTTATGAGCCCCCAAAGCACGCTCTGCCGCCTGCCATGCTGGCGTTCAGCCCCAGCAGAGCTGAACTCTCGGGTGGACCTTGCAAATAGGAAGAGCTGAACTGTCCCCGATGGCCGGGGCTGTTGAGCACATAGCTCAGGCTGGGTCAGATGCATCTTGACCCCACCAATAACAGCTTGGGTTTGTGCTAAAAATGCTAAGAAACAAATGTTTGAGGGCTCATCCTCCAGAGCTGTTTGATTAAGGCAACCTCTTCGCAGAGGGCTGAAGGTTTTAGTGGGTGATATTTGCCCCAGGAGGCTGGGGCAGCACTGGGACAGGCTGCCCCAAGTGGCTGCTGGCTCTGCATCCTCAGAGGGTTGCAACATTCAGCTGGACCAAGCCACAGCCAACCCGATGGAGACAGTCCCATTTCCAAGGAGAGTTTGTGCCTGAGACCTTCAGGGATCCTTTGCAAACAACACTTCAATGAGTCTAAGTCTGGCTTTAAGAGCATCTTACCTCCGTGTGGCCCTGGGCAGGCCTGATCCAGCCTGGCTGTGCACCACCTCCCACCCCCAGATACCTCCAGTCCCCGCTTCCAAGAGATACCTCCAGGCTTCCCATCTCAGCCAGCTACCTTTTAGACAACAGCTCCTCAAGAATGTTTTAAATAGGCAAGGAAATTTTGGTGACACTTTAATACATAAAGTGTTTCTTATTTTCTCTATGCCAAAGAGCAGTGCTTTCTAACACGCTTTCTGAGTTAACATCAGGTGTTAAACAGACACACGCACTGTTTTAGCAGGAGCACACGTTTTATAATAGGCTTTCTATCTAACAGCTTGATATAGCCCCTTCCATTAAGCATTTATTGCTAATGCATTGTAAAATGTAACATGCTATATACGCTATTAAAGAATGAAGCTGCCATGTACTCACCCCTTAATAATGAAGCACTTACGAACGGGAACCTTAGGTTAAAGAATTGTGAATTAAGTTTAATCTCCAAGAGATCATCTAGCGCTCTACCAGTCTATTGTGGCATACTATCAGCAGGAGGGCTAGGACCCGAGTCCCCTGGGAAAGTGCTCCTGGACTTTGCTTTGGAGAAGATCTTGGTGAAAATGCTCCCCAAGTAAGAGTTTGGCTAAATACCACCAGACAGCTGGAGATCCAGAAGAGCGAGTCTGAGCTCTTCCTCAGAGGGACTCCCAGATAGCTACATGCCCTGGTTATTGACTTTCTAATAATTCAATATAAAACCCAATCATTAGAAACCCTTTTAGATAAGATACATCTCCACCTAAGCATTATCATAATTTTTTTCCTTAGTATTCAATAAAAAAACATTAACATTTAAAAAAAAAACCTGGAGCAAACCCCCTTCCTCTGGCAGGTAGCAGGGTTGGGGTTTTTAACACAATCTTTGCCTAGATGAGTGAGTCCTGGGCACAAGGAGGAATGACTTGATACTACAGGGCTCAGCCACAAAGGCAAGCAGTGTCAAGACTGTTCCTTTGGAAAGAGTAATCGTCTTGATCTCTTCCCTCCTGCTGGTCTCACCCTCCCAGGGATCTATTTATACACACGCTGCTGCACGGCAGGTCTTGCCTTTGTTCTTTTTCCATTTATGAATTGCTGAAAAAGCAAGCCCCACATCTCCAAAACCATTGCCCTGCAAACCCTACAGCAGCATCTTGGATCGGCATAAGGCAGGAGGGGGGCTTTTGGCTGATGCAAGAGATTCACCTTTTTCACACCCACCTGCCCCCTGCCATTCAGTGGTGATGTGACACTCAACTGCCACGTGTGTCCCTGAGGATTTGTATTTATTGGAGTGGGACTGACCTTAGGCTGGATTGGGAGATGGTGTATTCAGAGAGCTTGTTTGCAAGAGTAGCTGGGGATAACTCAGTTTCGATGAGGAAGACTCTGGTCTTCAATGGCACTTGCTCTAACCTGGCAAGCTCACAACTGCTGGGTTTTTGCCCGACATCTTGAAATTTAAAACCACTGGCTTTTTCCAATGACATAGTTAAGCGACAAACCCAAGACCTCAGTGACTTCTCCAGGGCCAGACAAATGGCAAGGATGGTGTGGGTTTTGGTATCCAATTCAAGACACTTTTAAACAAAAGTGCCTAGAACTCCCCCAAAAAACCCACCAGATTCTTGAAGAGGTTTCTATGCAGTGAGGAAGCCCAGTCCTGTGCCTGTTTGCTCTCTCTCCACATTACCAGTGGTTGTCTCAGTGGGAATTCAACATGAAAACACCCATGTGGTACTTAGGGAGAGCTTCAGCACATGGTAACGGTTGGATGTGTTAGGCTTTCCCCTGCCCAGCCAGCCCTCATGAACCCAAGATGACCCACCTTAGGACAATCTGCATTTGGCAGGGAAGAGCAAGGAGAGGCAGCCATGTGGCTTCCATAAAGCCACAACAGCAGCACTGAAGACACAGCAGCACAGACTTCAGGAACAAATCACGTACGTTGAGAGGTTGGTGCGGTTTCTAGTTGCGTTCCCTGGTGCCGCTGGGACACCCAATGGTTCACACAGAGGGATGGCCACAGCTTATGAGGGAGATCCCAACTGGTGTCCTCCACCTCTCTGGGAGATGCCCGCAGCCATTCTCACCAAGGTTCTCCTGGGCCCACCAGCATCAGCAGTACTTCAGTTACACACACGCGTTCATTGGCTGTGGTTAAACAGGGCGCCTAAATTTACATAGAGGCAGAACACACTTGGGAGAGATGGAGAGGATGAACCCTCTCATCACCTGCAAAATCTGTTCACAGGCTGCAAACATTTAAATGAAGAGACCTCCACAGCTGATGCACCTTGTCCTGGAAGTCAGATTAAAAAAAAAAAAAGAAAAAGAACACAGAAGTTCCCCCAGACACACTCTCCTTTTCAGGTGATGCATTTTCTAAACTTCTTCCAAGTTTTTTTTCAAATGAAGAGGGAAAAAGTTCATCTCAGGCTGACATACCAGTGCCCTCAACACTCAAGGCAGGGAGCTCTGACAGGATCACTCCTCTTGGCCTGCCAGACCCCGCATGGGCACAGAGGACTCCAGAGAACCTCCCCGGACATAGCTGCCCAAGCCCAGATAGGTGCCGGGTCTTAGTGAGCGCACTGCGGTGTTGCCTTCCGCCCTCCCATGACAATCGCCTTGCTTTTCTATGCCCGTGGTTCCCTTTGTGTTTACGATAACAGAGGGATGCTTTATTGCATTTCGCCCGGCCCGCTGCCATGGCAACCAGCAGTTGCTGCGCGCTGTAAAAATAACCCTCCTTCTTTGATAGATTTCACTTGAGTGAAAATAACCCTTAAAAATAGGTTGAAATTTCCATACTAACTCTTCCAGGAGGTTCCACAGAGGCAAGGAGGAATTGCAGGATCTGCTGATGGGGCACATGGTGCCACCCTGGCACCCTCCAGCCCTGGCACCGAGCTCTCGCAGAGGAGCCCATGAGGGTGATTTTTGAGAGCCACCACTATCTGGTCCCCCTGGGTTATGGCGGTGCTGATGACACGGGAAAAGGGCCGTGCCCACCACCCTTGATGTGGCCCATGGTGCAGTTTCCGCATGGCCACGTCAATGGATGGGCCAGCAGATGTGGTAGCTCTCCAGGGCTTCTTGGCGTCTCTAGCAAAGCAAAAAGGTGGTGTTCCCTCAGTGCCTGCTATGGGGGCCTGGTTGGGATAAAGCTCAGCTTTATCTTCTCAGCTCCTGTGCACCATGACCTCAAAAAAGGCTTTTGCCTACTCGAAAGCTCAGGGATCCTTCGCTAGAAGCTGGTGCTCTCCATCAGCACATAAGCATTTCACAGTTGGCCATCACCGGGAAGCTTCAGCATGGGTTTCTGATTAATAGATGGGAGCACATGAACAGCCAGCATGAATTTCTCCCCAAAACAAAGCTCCGCTCACGCCCGGGAGAGCTGTACTGGCTATGTCCTCACAGGCCCCATGCCCAGACTCTCAGGGGCAGCAATGCAGCAAGACTCACGGGCACGGCATGTGGCTGATGCTAGGGGAGGCTGGAGTCTCCCTTTGCTTCAGAGCATCTGTACTGGTCCCAGCCAGCAGAAAGATATTCAGCACATTGCTCTGGAGCAACGAGGGTGTTGCTCTTGCACCAGCTTTTGACTCATCCTCAGCCAGGAAGGTCTTTTTTTCTTTTTTGGCTCATTTCTTTCCTTTTTGTTCTCCCAACCATTCAACTCTTCTTCCTCCAAATAAAAGCCGATTCACATTTTAGAGGTGGCCCCCGATTCCTCCCATGAGTTTAGGTGAGTCGAACCATAAGAAGTGGAGTAATGAGATTATGATTAAAAGCACACCTTGATAGTGGGGCATCCATCAAGCTGTCATAGAAATCGTATCTCGGAGGCTGCTCTCATCAATCTGACCTTTCAATTATTACCCAGAGTTCATGACTCTAAGTGTATATAATTCCTACCTCAAATCCGAGAATACACGCCTTTGTTTTTTTGGCTTGCCTTGTGCACGGCTGTGTGAGGTCTCCTTCACCAGTGCATCAGCGATGCTTTGCAAAGCCAATTAACTTAAAATAGCTCTTCTCTCACCCAAAAGATTGGGAACAAGATCAAGACACCACTGGGGCACCAGAAGGCGGCTGTTTGAAGTCTTTATCAATGTCTTTTTGGCTTTTTCTCAGCTTTTTTAAAGCCAGTGACCCCTAAGGCTAACTGCAGTAGTGTGCACAGCCCACACCCTTCTATGGCTCGTGTCCCCGCAGAGAGGCAAAGCTGCTCCCACCATGCTACAGCACGTCTCCAGCAACAGGGAAGGCCCCTCCAGTCCAACCAGGACAAGCTTAACCAGGCATCAGCACAGCTGAGATTTTCTACCCAAAAAATACTGAAAAAACTCCTTTTTGTGAGCTACACCCGAGCCAACATGGTATTTCAGGAGTGGAATAGAGCCTAATTCAGCTTTTCATTGGCATCACTAGAAGGATTCCTCCACGTTTCTCTAGAACCAGAGCACCACTCACCTCCAACCAGCTCCATGCATCCCACCCCACCATCTGTCCAGTTTTGGGGCTCTCAGGCTGAGATAATACACAATTTGCTTGGTGCCAGCCTGGCACCTTGCTGGATCCAAGTGAGCTTCCATAGGGCACAGAGTTACCAAGCAATGGAATCCTGCCTGAATCTTATTTGTACCCTAATACATGTAGGACATCAGAGTGTGCCCACAGGGAGTGCCCAGTGCCTGGGAACAGGGCATCCTCCTGCTCCCTGCCAGCTCCACGAGCAGAAGAACAAGAAAGACCTGGCTCCTTGTAGCACAGGAAGAAGTTATTCCTAGACTGAATAAAACAAATGAAGCCATTTGCTTTATATTTTTCCTTCAAAGAAACCATGTATTTTTAATAAAAGAGTAAACTTCTCTGCTACCTAGTGACTTTTCACAAAAAAAAAACCAAACCAAAAAAACAACAAACAAGCACAACAGATATGTTGCTGAAGCAAAGAAGTCCCTGCTTGGTAGAGGAAGACAGGGGAAGTAGAAAAGCCTTGACTTGGGATCTTTGACAAATCCAGCCCTGAAGGTGTTTTGTTGGTATTTGTATTGTTGTAGGGTCTGCACAGCCTCTGATCACAGCTTTCTCATACAAATAAGTAAGAGGTTAAAAACCACATAGATGTGGTGCTTGGGGACGTGGTTTAGTGGTGGACTTGGCAGTCCTGGTTAATGGTTGGATTTGATGATCTTAAAGGTCTTTTCCAACCTAAATGACTCTATGAGGAACGCAAGATCCTTTGCAAAAATCCCTGCACTGCTCAGATGACTGAAATTGTGGGAATTTCCATAACAATAGCCTCAAAAACAATCCAGAGACTTCTAGTGTGACCCTCAATTCTGCAGAAAAGGTGTTCAGGTGAGGTCAAGCAAGACCAGAAGAGATTCTGTGAGTCAGACATTCTCAAAAGACACACTGGCTTTCAGAAGTGACCCTGAGGCCAGCAGGACATAAGGACGTTTGTCTGCCGACACCTGCTAATCCACGCAGTCCTTTGCAGAGAAGCTGAAGGTGAATATCTGCTCCCCTGCCACAGGACGAACCTCCCTCCATTGCAGCCCTGCCCAGCTGGCATCACTGCAGACTCATTTCTAAGCCACTGTCATTATTAGCAAAAAAGACACCTCCTCCAGAGAGAGAACACTAACCAATACTTCAGGCACAAATCTGCTTTAAAAGCCTTACTTAATGAAAGATTAAAGGTAAACAGTAATGCATCTCCAGCGCCCAGCTCAGTGGTGGGTGAGGACAGTCATCTTCAGCTTCAAGACTGGCGCAGGACAAGAACATATCAGCCGTGCAGCCATCAGAGTCTCTTTTTTGATGCAACCCATTTCACCAGTCTCCTATTCTGCACTGAAAAGCTCTAAGCGCGATCCCAATTCCAGTTTAAATGCCTCCATAGCATGGATTTCCCAAAAGCTGCCCAAGAAATTTCATCTAGCTGAGGGGCCTCTGCATTGTGCTGCTCAGTGTGAGCCCTGAGAGGCTGAGCCCAGCACTCATGGTCCAGCTCCTTGTGCCTTGCAAACCTCCACCCCTCTGGGACTGGTTCCATCCTGCTCCTGGAAGTCCAGTGCAGGTTCCCTTGTGTCCAAGGAATGGGTCATATAGCCACACACACCACTGTCCTTTCTCTCCTCTCTGGTAGCCACATAAAACCGGCAGTCTGGAGGTCACGAAATCTGCATTGTGGCCACAGGTTGCTCCCTCACAGCCTGGCCTCCCCACGTCTCTTGTGCCAGAAGCATCGTGAAGGTCCTGATGACAGCACCAGCTGGAGCACCTCTGCCACAAAAAGGAGACAAAACCTGCAAAAGCACCACTTCCATTTTCCCATTCTCCCTCTGCCGTTTTTCCCAGGCCAAACCTTCACTCTCAGGAACCAAGTCTCTGCTGTCTTAGAGAAAGCCATTTCATTTACATCTTCATAATATCCCAAAAGCAAGAAGCTAATTACAGTTCTCACCTGTGGCTGCTATATGAAACGAGCTGATGGGCTCATGCATGCATCTGAGCAGGCAGCGTCCACCTCATCCAACAAAAATCTTCTCGCTGGCCAACGGCAGACCCTTTGGCAGTGGCCAGGGGTGGGGGGGAGAGGCCACGAGTTATGCTGCTACCGAGAGGAAAGGTCTCTCTTTCACAGGAGCAAAGGGGCTGGCGCGCTCCCATTTCACCTCTGTGCAACCAAAAAGATGCTTAGTGCCTCCCTTAAGGTGGTAACCACAGTTGAGCTATGCTGTGCAGGAAGGCTCTAATCCTGTGCTAATTTATTTTATCAAATTAAAAAGACAAGCATCCATGGAACACCAGAGACCTCCTGTTCTCAGGGTCCCAGCAGAAAGCTGCATGATCCCTTTGTAAAGAGGGTTGGGGGGTTGTTGTTTTTCTTCTTTTTTGCCAAGAATATAAAATTAATAAAACAGGATTAAGGGAGATATGGTTTTAATCGATTCCTTAATCCCAGAGAATAATTAATGAGAGCAATGCACCACTTGGCTCGACTCTCCCCACATTTGAATAATAAATAGCATCCACCAAAGAAAAAAAAAGAAGGAGGAAAAGGGAGCAAGAAGAAGGTTGAGCTGTAAATTCTTGATACAAAGAGCTTTTGCCATATGTATGCGTGCACAGCTTTCTGGTCTTGGATCCAGAAAATGCAGAATAGAAAAAAGCAGAGCCCAGTTCTGGCCACACACAGATGTGTTTAAGCCAAGATTTACGGGAATCTCCACACGTTTAAGAAACAGAATACCACTATAAGTCTATTTAAATTGCCTGCATTAGGCCCCGCATGCTAACATCAGCCAAGGCTGACTTGGGTACTGTGATCCCAAAGCAAAGTGCCATCCTCAGCCAGAGCCACTTGCATAAAATACATTAACTTGAATTCCTGCAGTGCTCATCCTCGTGCTCCTGACCGCATCTTGTGCCAAAGGCAGGCCTGGTCTACGCAGAAGAAACTCCGTAAAGATGCTGCAGATGGGATTTAGGCCACTGAACTTGAACCATTTAACAGTTGTTTGAGTGTATGCTTCTCTGTAGGGTCTTCCAGTCAGCAGAGCAAGGGTATCTGGGGTCCTCCGACTTAGGCGCCTATTTTATGGTGGAAGGAACCATCTTTTGTCCCACAGAAGGACAAGGAACCCTCTGAGACTTAATGCTTAAGCCTGGTTGTGTCCCTGCTGCCTTGTCTTGGAAATGGAACGTGCCTTCCCAGGGCTTAATCCAAGAGTTCCCAGTGATCATGATGTCTCACAAGTATCTCCCAGCTCCTGGCCACAGCTCATCTATAGACCAAACAGAAGTCCCTGCCCGAGGAGTTTTTCACCCTAGCATGCAGAAAAAGGGTTACTACCTGAGAGAAACACAGCTTCTCAAAGTATGGTCTCATCACCATTTCTTAAGCTTCTTGACTCAAAGGGAAACCAAGGATGCTCCTTGAGGAGTCATTTTTTAACTGATACAAAGATACCAATGGTGGACCTATGACAGGCTTTCATACAACATCACCTTGACCTAGCCATGACCAAGGCAGCCCATGTTTGGGGGTAGAATGCCCTGGATCGTAGAAGAGCATCTTAGCTTTGGAGGCCCACACCAGCTGACCAGGCGGGAGGTCAGAGGCTTAAGGAGGAACATCTGAATAAACATGGCCTCATCCCTGTCTGCAGCCCTTGTTAAGGCAGGGCTTTGCTTTGAACTCCTTCCTGATGAAATGATTAATGAATGTCATGCAGACCTCTTCCTTCCTCTGCTTTCACCTGCCACACAGAGCAATACCAAATGAGGTGATCATGACAAACACAGCTCTAATTCTTTATTAATATTAATCAGAGGCAACCTTTCCATTGACACCAGAACCTGAGCGTGTGTTGGCAGGGAGGGAATAACGCCGCGGCAGTGACATTTCTTGGGTAGGCGATTTTTTTTACTTTTTATTTTTTTTATCTGGTACCTTCCCTTCCCCCCCACCTTTAATATGAGCGAGCGATACCTTGTACAAACAGAGGAAGGAAGAAGCTGATTAAATAGCAGAGTTGGAGCATAATGAAAGAAAAAGCCCATTGCAAACATGTGCTGATTGTTTTAAACGGGAGGCACCGGGAGCTGGATTTCAGGTGATACCGCAGTGGCTCCTCTCATAATCCCGGCTAAGGCGGCATTATGGCTTTTGAGCTCAGAGCGAATTTTATCCAGTCCCCGCTGGCAGGGAAAGAGGCTTAGGCTGGATAGCAAACCTTAGCCCCATCTCGAGCCAAAACCGGAGCAGGGCTGGGAGAACCACAAAGCCGCAGCTCCCCTTAGCTGAAAGGGGCCCTTTCCTCGTGCCGCCACACCAAAGCAGAAGTATTATGAGTAGCAGTATGGAGCAGCAGTATGCACACCTCTATCTCACCTCCAGGTACTCATCAACGCCCATACTTGTCGCTCACATGTGGCCTGGCTTGAGAGGTGGAGAGAGAGATGAGGGTCTTGCGTGCTCCTCAGGCCACCTGCAAAATTTGCACCTTTACGTAGCAGCTGGAGGTGGGTTCACACGAGCACCCACCTCTTGGGATCTGCATTTAGTGAACAAGCATAAGGTTTGCAGGGTGAGGAGAGGTGGTTTTGGATGAAGCCATTCGGTCCATAAGGAACAGAGACCACCACGTGCCTCTCATTACTCCGGGGGAGCTGGGCCACCTTCCTCTGTCTGGGAGGATGATAGCTGAGCAGGAGCAAGAGGCCCAGGCAGGCAGGACCTGCAGGCTTCCTTCGCTGTCCAGTTGTTGATTTTCCAGGTTTCCCCATCTTAATGACCACAGGACTGCAGGGATATTTGTGCAGAGAGAAGCCCCGGGTTCTCAGCTGAGTGCAACTTCTCTCTCTCTCTCTCTGTCTCTTAAAACAAATAGATTTTCATTGAAATCAACATATCTTTCTGAATTGAATAGGTTTTCATGGGGACAATAAATTTCTTCAAAACAATGCATTTTTATTACAACATATTTTTGTTCAAACCAATACTTTTTGACAACCAGATATTAATGACCAGGCCAAAGCCATAAATTTGCCTCAAACTATGTGTTTTCTCATGGAAGGAAATAATTTTTCTCATACAAATACATTTTTATTTGAATCAATCCTCTTTTTTCCACCCCCCAAAATCAGATGTATTTCTGGGTGGGAAGCAGGAAATCTGCGTACCCAGGAAAGCCCCTTCATTTCAAGAGAGATCAAGAACTTGAGGGCTGTCTCACTCACCCCCTCCCAAGCCCAGAAGCTCCACAGGTCACTTGAAGCTTAAGCATAAACTCTGATTTTCCTATTGCCAGCATAACTAAACCACCGCCCAGGTTCTGGTAGGTCCTACCGAAACGTAGCTTACGTCTCGCTCTCCTTGCTCTGCTGTTTGAAATCATGTTTGCTCCAGTTAAATAATCCTCGCTCGCGCTTCTTTCTGCACACCCAGCACCTGCCGACTGCAATGTGGGACTGACCCTCCCCTCGCGACCCCTGGGCAGACCCATGGGGTCAGTGATGGACAGGACCCCTGGCGCTCCCCACCACCCCTTAGCAAGGTCTAAGCCTCTTCCCCAGGGAGCTGGGCAGGGAATAGCGGGTCCCAGCCTCCCTGTTGCACGGACAAACCACACAGGGGATGCCCCGCTGTGCATCTCCAGGTGTCTCAGACATCATCCCAAATGCAGCTTGCCCAGCCCTGGGAGTGATCCTAGGATGGGGGTAGCCCAGGTGGAGGTTGTCCAGAGAAACTGCGTATGGGGCAATGCAGAAAATAGGATTACCAGAGGACGTGGGCACTTTGAAGGACCGGAGAGGGAGGGCTGCCAGGGCAGGGGTCCCTGCACAGGGCAGAGGTGCTCAGGCAGGGCAACCCATGCTGGCTGCAGCTCATGGGGATCCATACGGACCCACTGGTGGCCAAGGGGCCCTGTGGCAACGCAAGCACTGCTGCTGCGACTCGCTCAGCTCACCTGGGCACGTCCCGCTGCAGGTGCTGGGCTGGCTGGCGTCAAGCCAGTTCAGGTACATGTGTTATGAGCAGAAATCACAGCCACGCTCAGAGGGCCCTTTCCTTCACAGGTCATCACCGTCGCCTCTGAAGAAGCATCGGGTTGCTCTTGGATTTGGGAGACAGTTTCATCCGAGGTAGCTGCTGCAAGCCGCCGCGGACACGCACAGGGGACAGGCACGTATCTGTTTAGTCCCACATCTTTCCTTGTAACCTCTCAAACCTCCCTGAAGCCTATGCAAGGGGCCTGAGCCCCCCGGGGACAGCCCTAGCACACCAGGGATGCTGTTCCTGCATGGCCCCAGCCCTGCTCTTCGGTGGCCCAAGCCCAGCAGAGCTCATCCTTCACCCAAAGCACAAAACATCAAACTAGTTTCAGCTAGAGAGATGTAGCTCCAGCACCACGGGCCAGAGAGGGGCAGGAGGAACAGAGAAAAGGGGTTGGCAGCAGGGCTGAGTTTGCTGGAACTGCAAAGGCTTTGGCTGCTACTTTTGCTACCCATTCAAAGCCAAAGCAGGAGCAAACCTCTTATCTTCCCCGTTTCCCCAGCTGACTATCCCTACCAGACACAGTTCCCCACTTCAGCAACTGCCCACGCTCGCGCACACCCCTGAGCCCTAATCAAGAAAAATCATTTTTTTTTTAGCAAGTAGCTGCATGCAACTGCTTCAAGCCCCATTTCCAAACTTGGGCCTGGGTCAGAGCTCGGGGATCCTAGGCCACTTTGAACATCAGGGGCTGACAAGGGTTCATTTCCCGTGGCCCCCGTTGGCCACTCTTTGTTGAGCTTCCCCAGTCCATGTAAACATGCTAATTGCTTGGGCTCAGCACAGGGCTGGATGCCGCACTGTTTGTTTTCCATTGAATAGGATTAGGGATTCTGACAACAATGATTAATCGCCGTGCTGCAGACGGCTGACGAGCCCGGGGAAGGCGTCCTCTCCGAGCGGAGAGCACGCACAATCTCTGCCAAGCAGCTGCCGCTGACTTCTATCTAACCCTCTGCATCTTGCTCTTTATCTTCCCACTTCTCCCAAAATGTCTCGTGCTCACAAAGCCAATCCCAGGCTGCCTGGGGGGCAGGGGGAGAGGGGGCCTGGGCGCCCCCAGAGGTGATGAGCAGCCCTGTGCTCAGCCCCTGTGATGCTCTGTCCCCTGCGCTACTTCCCTACATCGGCTCATCCCCTGCATCCCATGCTGCCAAGACCCTCCTGTCAAGCTGTAAAGCCTCGGCCAGCCTTTCTCAGCCTTCATCCTGATGACCATGATGATTCACACAATTTTTCCAGCTCCCACCACCCTGACGTGGGGAACAGTAGCATCTCTATTGGCACTCAGCAGCCACGTCCCCTCACCAAGCTCCACAAGGCCACCAAGTGCCCTACCAGTGTTTGAGCCCACGGACTGACGTGTACGTAGAGGACCCAAGCCCCCAGGAGGGGACAGCCAAGGCAGCCCCCCTCACAGTGCGAAACATCAATCCCTCAACTTTCTGCACTCGCAGACACGGAGGGTCACACCAGGGGGACCCACGCTGTGCAGATGAGCCCAACGCTCCCCCTTGCCAGCTGTAAGAGCTGGATGTGCAGCGTTCCTGCAGCGCCAAGCTGCCCCGTACACGCCAGCAGCCCGTCTCTACAAACTAGGGCACTGGCAAAGCCACCCAGCCCGAGAGGGACCATGTTCAGGCACCAAGGTCTGAAGGAGCTGTGTTCCGCACTGCAGCTCCCAGTCAGCCCTTTGGGGTGCTGTTACCTTGCCAAACACAGCTCCAGCATCCCTTCTGCTCACCATGCCAGCTGCTCCTCTTACTGCAGCCATTTCCCTCCTGCACAGCACCCAGGCACACAAGCATCCCTTTGCCCGCAAAAATGCACCCATCTTTCAGGGTCACACCAAGGCTCCCCCTGCACTTGGCCCTGCCCACCCTCCCTCAGACAGCCAGGGTTAAAGGTGCCCTGCAACAGGCACAGGCACCCAGCACTGGCCCCCCAGGTGCCTTCAAAATCCAAAGGACCACCAGGGACCTAAGCAAGGCAGAGAAGAGCAATGGGAGCACTGAACACTTTTGCCACCTCCACTCTCCAGTCGTGGCTTCACTCCTCAGTGCTCCCGCTTTGCCCAGCAGCAGGCAAAGGCATGGGGAGGAAGGGGAGGAAGGCTGGAGAAAGCAGCCTTGCAGGAGGCAAAGCATGCCTTCAAAAAGTTGCAACCTTTGAGATTACCTCTTCTCCTGACCTTGCAGAAGGAGTGCTGGAGGCAAATCCACCCATCTCTGCCGGTGCCTTGTGCAACATACTGTCACTCAGACAAGCGACGTTCTTAATGGGTTTGTGGGAAAGGCCTGGCCTGCCTTTCCATCTGTACCTTCTGCCGGCTCCCCTCTCCAGCACTGCCTCCCCATACGACATTCCCTTGAATTATTTAGACTGGTAAATCTTCCTGCATCTCACATCTTTAGTCCATCTGTTAGCCGGGGCTTTGCCTTTATAGGAACTGTCCTTTATGCATGCCGGCATCTGTCAACAGTACACTTGCCTCTTTTATTCATGATCTTCCGTGGGAGATGGTACAAGCTGCAGAAATGCCTCATTTCTGGTATGCATTTCATTTTAATGGAAGATTACATGACTGGGGCCCATTTTATTACTTCTTGCCCTGCACATTCATCCATCACGAGCCCCATTTGCTGAGCCTGCACTGGGACGGCAGCCATCAGCCTGCTCATGTCGAATTCCTCCCATGCTGCTTTCTCCCCCCCTTCGGGATGGGGAGGAAAAGCATTGCGTTCGAGGAGGGGAAGGTTAGCAAAGGGGAAGCAATCCGCCGCTGGGTCTCAGAGTTAAGCCAGAGCCATGGCTAAGCCAAGCAGGTTCTGGGAAATGGCCCCGGGAATCCAACCGATCTCACCCTGACACGTGTCCCCTGCACCCATATTCACCTTCACGTGGTTGCTTTCCCACCCATGCCACCGGCAGGTATTGGGGCACGGCTGTCCGGTACGCCAGGGTTCTTTGGAAAGACTCCACACCCCCAAATAAACAGACACATGCTCCTTAGTTCCCTGCTCCAGCCATTCACGGTTCCCTACACAACCCGCTCCTGCCTTGCACGCACACACACGCACACACACACCGCACACACGCAGCACTGGGAGCAACATAAATAAGATCAATGTGAACCAGCAGTGGTAATTAAACTGCCGGTGGTATTTGCAGTCTCTCTCTCTTGTAAGGAAGGTTGCATTGCAATTAGTGAAAACATTTTGGACTGGGAACAGTGCCAGTTTGCTCTGTCCTTTCTTTCAACTCCCACAGAAACTCGAGGACCCCTGATTATCCTCCAGACTGCAAAAATAAAACCCCAGTAAAAACACTCCACTTCTACACTGCGTTTCCCCACATTCAGGGCTTGCCGTGCCAGGAGGCAGCGTGGGGGTCAGAGGAGCCAGAGATGGAGGTGACCTCTTCAGAGACATGGGGACCTTCTGCTAGCCCTCAGTCCTCAGACATCACAAGACACAGGTTGCTATTTTAACCCAGCAAACAGTGTCTGTCCTCAAAAATCCCAGCCGCAAGACCCTTCCTCAAGGACAACTGCTTGACCATCTTGTTCACATGAGAGCGTTGTACTGTTTCCACCAAAGACATTCTCTGAAAGCAGGCTAGGTCAGCCCTGCGGTCTGATCAGGATTAAACAACACCTCTAGCTTAACTTGGATAGGAAACTGGTCTAAGATGAAGTAATGTAAGCCAGGCTCCAGCTGAGGCTCCAAGTCAGTCCTTGGTGGGCTTCAAAGTATGGAAAACCTGAGCCATAAGCATCACAGTTGGCTGGGACGCCTGTTCTGGCTGGGGAGGCAAAGTGAGCAGGTTTTGGATGACAAGGGGTCCTGTGCAAAAGTCAGTATTTTTCTGCAACCTGTATCAGTACATACTAAAGAAACTAGCAAAAAATTGCTATGAGTAATGTGCTAACTACCACAACAGGAATTCAGAGGGAGAGAACCGAGACACATCTGGAGAAGAAATACTTAAGGCAACTGTCTCCAAACCAAACGGGATGAGCTGGAAGAGGCCGAGCAGCTCCCGCAGATGGGGGACAAGCCCTCACCGGCAGCTGCCTCTATGCACACTCACGGTGCTTTGGAGCCGGTGGAGAAACCTGTGACTGAGAGCTACTCACCCAACAGCCCAGAGGAAGCAATACCACTTGTGTCCCATATGGCAAGAGAAACCAGCAAGAACCTGGGCAAGCAGCTAGAGCAGAGGCTAAGGGAAGCGGAGCAAACACACTCAGATATGTTTCATGAGGCTGCTTAGCTAAATGGTCACCGTAATTTTAATTCAATATTCAAAATAACCTTAACTCTGTCCCTATTTCCCATCCAGCACCTCCCTCTAGTAGATACTCTCCATATTGTAACTAGTCCACCTTGATGGCATAACTCAGCAATTTCCTTTCAGGAATCAATGAGAACAAATGAAAATTTAATACATTCTCCAGACAACCCAACTCCCTTCTCTCCCCCATGGTAAATAAATAATGTGCTAGTCAAATGATGGATGGAGTGCTCGGAGATCAGTGGCCGAGCGCTATTAGGGGCTGGGGAGGTCGGTGAAGTGGAGGTGTGCTCTAGCACAGGATGAGGTGGTGGCCGTGGGTGATTTGAGCACGTAAAGAAGCCAGGAGTGAGATGGGAGGCACAGGGAGGTTTCTGGTTGATGCAGGAAGGGGGCATGGAGCAGGCTGGGCGCTCTCGTTATGGATTGCTGCATGGGGGGTTATTTGGTTTCCTTACCACAGACACGGCTGGATCCAAAGCGCAGTGTTGCTGATGAGAGAAAACAAATTAAACTCCTTTTGTCTTCAGCAGGTTTTGGATTGGGAGATTTTGCTCGATGAGGCAGGTGGATGTGGGATTTTAAGCTGTCTGGCAGCAAGCGGATGGAGGAGGCAGAGGATGGTCTGGGGGATCTTCAGCGTGCACAGGAGATGGACAATCGAGTGCAGATGCACCACAGGTCTGTCAGAGCAAACGGGGAAGGTGTGTGAAAGAGTGAGTCCAGAACTAAAGCACTAGGGAGGGGGGACCTGGCACAACAGGAGCTGGACAGGAAGGAGCTGAAGCTTCTCGCTTGCTCCCCAGCCTGGGTGATCTTGCACAACCTGTGTTCTGGGACACGTGGTTGTTAAGGAATTGTATTTCACCTCCAAGGAAATGTGGAGGGTTTGCCTTTTTCCTTTTGCCTGCGAGATGGGTCCCTGGGGCTCCCCCAGGACACGGCCAGGTGGGGTCAAGGTGGAGCTCTGGAAGACAGAGCTGGGATGCGCTAGCAGGACCCGCTGGAGAAACAATTTTCAGGCTGCAGCTCATGAAGCATATGGTGGCCAGGGCAGATGGTGGTTGCCAGGGACATGAACCTGGGCCAGAGCTCCCCATCTTCACTAGGACAAGGAATTGCATTCATTAGCCTGTGTTGATCCGTACCTTCAATCCCAGGTTTGGGGCTCAGGTCTAGGAACATGAGGAAGTGCTGCTGGCCCCATTCCTCGCTGCCAGACACTGAACTAACACCATGTCTGTACCTCCCAGATGCTGGGTCCCAGCTGGTATGTGTGGTCCCAACTGCATCCCCCTCTCCCGCACCACATGGCTCTGGCTTTCGATCCTGTCGAACTTCAGGATGCACAAACAACAGTGCCTGCTCCGCCTCATCCCACAGCTCTGCTTATCTGCTGAGCTGACTGTGTTCCTCCTTATCTCTGGGGAGAGCCTCTGTGTAAATATTGCTGTAAATTCTTTGGCTTCCCTTCCAAGTAGCACTGCTCTTTAATGCCTTCCTTGTAAGACCTGCTTGCCCTACCCCAAGCCATTAGCTGTAACAGGACGTTAATAAGGAGGGGGTTTGGTATCTCTCAGGGATGTTGACCTCTTTCACTAGAAGCAAGGCACCCATTACAGAGCAATGATAAATCACAAGCCTTCCACTCCTTCCCCAGCAGGCACTTCTTTGCATGCATAAACACACACGAGAGGCACACGCGCTCCCTGCATTAACTCTGGCAACACCCAAAAGCTCTGCCAAGCCGACACGTATGGGACCTGGGGCCTCTCCAGCCCATCCCCATCAGCTTTCCCCCACCTCCGTGCATCCTCAAAGCACAAGGCATCCTCCAGCCTCCGGGTCCTGGTGTGGTCCTCGCATCCTTTGCGTGCATCTTAGTTACATCCACACATGGATCCCAGACTGATGAGCCAGAGTGTCAGCACTTGAAACCACGGTGCTGCCAGAGACACCACGGATGCTCACGCAGAACCAGGTGGACACTTGATGGGCCAGGGCAGGACAAAGAGTTCACCACTGTGCTTCCTCTGGGGTGGCTCAGCAGCTGTGTCCCATCACCTCTGCCAGCCACGCCAGCCACACCAAGTCCCATGAGACAGAGCACAGACCCTACCCAAAGCTTTCCCAAGCAAGCAGCATTTCTCCAGACAGCCCGTTTTCCATTCTGCTGAGGAGCTGTTGTGTTTAACATTGAATGCAAACATTGCCAGTTGAGCTGAACCAGCAAGGAAGACACAGCAGGCCCCGTAACCCAGGTATAAACCCACACAGGGAATGAGACATCAGCAGGGACCTCTGGATGTCACCAGAGCTGGGCTACCACCTTCCTTGTCCCCAAGCACTCTGCTCCATCTGAACTATTCTCGGACTCACAACTACAGACCCACAAAAAGGCTTAGAGACACCAAGCCTTCAGAAATCTTCCTGACATCCTTTAACACACATTTTTCCACCGTGATAATCAGTTCCTCCATTCCACTTTTTTTTTTGACATAAAATCAAAAATACACTTGGAGACCTTGCTGACTTGAGCCTTCAGATTCAGATTTCAGTAGCTGACAACCATGTTGTTTTCAGTGCTGCTATTTAAGCAAGAAAAAAAGAAAGAAAAAAAAACCAAAACACGAAAAGCAAAAAAATTTGGCTGAAAATTGACATGTTCCGAGAAAAATTCTGCTCTGGCAGGAAAGAAAAAAAAACCAA
Source organism: Ibycter americanus (assembly GCA_035590275.1). NCBI lineage: Eukaryota > Metazoa > Chordata > Aves > Falconiformes > Falconidae > Ibycter > Ibycter americanus. The sequence continues at coordinate 7,844,446 of JAVJGI010000032.1, read as the reverse complement.
TGCCTGTTTGACAGAGAATCGCTTTTGACAGCAAACTATTGACCAGGTCTAACAAGCGGGCTCGGACCTGTTAGAGACGGAGCATGGGTTTCCTCATCCATCCCGCCTGTAGCACAGGAGTGTTGAGTCAAGCTGGCCGCTGTCTGCATTAACAGCCAATTTGCTTTCAGCCCTTCGCAGCAGAGCTGGAGAGCATCCGAACGCCACGCACATCCTCGCCCGGGGGTCGTGCTCCTGTGCAGCAGTTCGAGCAGGGGAATGGAGCATCTTCCCGGCATGCCCTCCTTCGAGCTCGTAAACAGCCGCCTCCTCTCGCAGCCATCTCTGCTCATCCTTTAATTACGTTAAGGGAAGATTTCTGCTGAGTCCAGCACAAAGCTGGATGCATGGCGGCGCGGGGAGAAGCAGGGGCTCCTCGTGGTCTTGACCCTGCTCACCCCATCCCAATGCTCTGCTTCCATTTCCCTGGTCTGACAGCAGTGCTCTTCACCCTCTTGGGGAGAAGCCACACGCTGTTGCTATCATCTGTTTGAAGTTAAATACTAACCCACCCTCACAGCATTTTTTTTTTTTTTTTTTTTTTGCTTAATTTGAACGACTAAATTTAAAAAGCCCCAAACCATCACCAGCTGATTCAGAGCAACAAGTCTGATCATAGCAGATTTCTGACGATTGAATGAAGGGTTGGACCCAAACTGCTGGGGATGGATGGAGAAATCCCCTCCATTTCTGCCCTGCTGCCACGTGCCCAAGCACGGCTGTTTCCCTTGCTGGTGCTCTACGTTGGACTCCAACTGCTGCATTTAAAACTTTGCTTTTTTGTACTCACCTCCTTCCTGCCAGCTCAAGGGCTCTCGCTCCCTGGGGCTGTCATTAATCGGTTGTGATCAGAGGTCGGCTATAACCTTTTCACAGCAGCCTCTTGACTTCACTCTCACCCTGGGGGATGCACTCAGGGACAGAGCGAGAAGCATGCTGAAATATGGTGCTTTTTTCCCCCCCTTCCCTTACTGTAAAGCCCTCGCTGTCATCAGAGCAAGGAGCCGCTCACACTCGTGACACAAAGCCAGGAAATCAGGGCACTCTCACTCCAGATTCTGCAGCTGGTAAGTGACCTTGGGCAAAGGGCTCTATTTCTCTGTGCCTTAGTTTTCTGTGATACTTTTTAAAAAAATAAAAATGGGGAAAGAGAGGGACTGTGTTTCTAATACAGGTACTGGCTCCAAAGATGAGACCTTGAGGGCAACATCTGGCAGTGACACTACTAGGAAGCCACGCCACCAGCTCTTGCTAGCGGGCTAGCTCCGGAGCTGCGGGATGGGAAGGCACTGGCTGGCGCTGAAAGCCAGGCTAGGCAAGGCTCACCAGCCCTGCACCGAGTGTGGTGGGCACCGAACCACCCTGCAAGCAGCAGAGTGACAACAGGGAGTTGACAGTGGGACCGAGCTCCGTCTCACGCACTTTTGAAAGGAGCACCCGCACGCAAAGCGGGCAGATCACAAGAACAGCCTTTGCATAGTTCGAGCAGCCTATAAGGGCAAAGGCGACTCCAACTACACGTGGCTGTGGATAAGCAGCCTGGTATGGAGGGGTCAGCAGCTACCCAGCGGCAAAGACCCCCATGCTCTGAACCTGCAGCTGCCTTACTATGCAACCTGTTTGCTCCCAGGGCACTTCCATTCCCTGCCCCACCTGGAGCAGTTTTGCAGAGGGAGATCTCTCTCCTGAGGAGCAATGCAACAAGACCCAGGCTTCAGCTAGGCACTAATGCAATATAAATAACCACAGAGCCATCAGAGGTGCAAATCCACTTCACTCTCCTACATGATAACACCCTTACAGAGGGATAGCTCATTTGGCAGATTATTCCCAGCCACGATGAGGGAAATGATAAGGACATTGGCTCTTCTAACCGCCGTTAGTAAATTGATGGGAGGTGGATTCCACACAAGCCCATAAAATTAAGACCTACAGATCAATCTTTCTTCATTTGTTTTCCTGTGATTGCCTGGCAGGCAAAAATATGCACAAGTGATGATGAGGTGTATCCAATCTTCTGCTAGCGGGAGAGGGGTTTCCATTCAAGGCCAAGGCTTTGAGATGCCCATAAAGACAAACCTCCAGCCTAGTGTGAAAGAGATCCTTTTACATCTCGTTACACACAGAGGTAAATCATCCCATGGTAAGTCATCAATTCTTCTCGCCCCCTTTCCTGAACTGGATGAGGATGGCTGAGAGGACCTGGCAGAGAAAAGCACATGGGGAAGGATGGGGAGGAGAAGCTGGCACCGAGACGTCAGCTAGACCATGCTCTCTGCCTCCCTCGTGGTGTCTGAGGGTTTCTCAGTCACGGCCCCACAAAGCATGCTGCTACCAGCTTGCAGCACGAGGGTGCAGCAAGAGCATCCTTCACTTAGGCACAGTGGTGACAGACAGCTAATGTATCCAGTTGTCATACTGATATGGGGGTTGTCACCTATCTACTTGTTTAGCTGCCCAGCCAGATCCTTAGTGGGTGAAAACTAGAAGGTTTTGGCCCAACCCCATGGAAAACTGGATCCTCATGAGGACCTTTTTCCCTCCTGGACACTTAAAATTGCTCCACTGAGAAAGAGGCAGCACCGTTCCCACTGCAAGGCGAGTGAAGCGGTGGGTACCACTAGGCCCTGGCAGCAGACCTGGGAAGTTATGTCCTGACAGACATGTAAATTTTAAATCCATCTTATCCAGACACTTCTGAGTGCTGCTGCAGGCAGCAGAGGAGCTCAGAAGCGGGTTTAGCAGCGGGTGGGAATGCCACCTGAGCTAAGCCCGAGTGCAAGGGCCTCGAATACTAACTCGTACCAGGGACAAGCTTACATTGGCTTTGGAAAAATACCGGGCATGGAACCTGCTGGAGTCAGGGATCTTCCCCAAGAAATGGGGAAGGCCTTAGCAGGCAGTCAAGCAGGAAACTGCTTCTAGAGTTATTAATGCTGTGAAGAAATTAATTCATGGGTCAGCGGTGGCTGGGAAGTTCGGGGAGAGGCAGGGCTCGAGGGCCATAGGCACCACATGGGGCAGAGCCAGGTTGGCTCAGGATCCTGGAAGTCTCCCCTCCTCCTTCTCCCTATCGGAGCAGGGAAAGGAGGGACTGGGGCAGACAGCACGTGGGGTGAGGGCCAGGCAGAAGACCCCTGCAAGGGGGAGAAGAAAAAGGCCAGAGGGGGTGACAGTAGACAAGGAGTAAGCAAAGGGGGTTAGGACCAGCTGGGAAAGGGAGGGTGGTTGCGAACCCTACCTGGAAAGCCAGATTAGCCCACATTAAGTCTTCTCACTCATCCAGCTGTTTCATGGAGATGTACCCCCAGCTGCTGGAGTCAGAGCCTACAGGTTGTAGGAAGCACCCCATAGAGCTGGTAGGTCTCTTGGCTGTAGCTCTTTTCAACAATCCCTGCTTTGCTGGCAGGAAAAAGCACAAAAAGCAAAGGCTGCTGCATATTCTTTCCTAGTAGCATGCAAGTATTCATCCATCTGTACACATCTGGAAGCTGGTGGAGTTCAGCATTAGCCGTATTTCCCCAAAATAAGGGAACAAAAGAAGACGTGATTTTGTGAAAAATAAGGGCAGTTATAACAGGGTCTTTCTGGGAATCATTTGAGCTGGGATCCCCAGGAAGGTCTTGTATGGGTTAACTCCTATTGAGACAAGAGCTACTGGGACCCAAAGAAATAGAGCTGCAAAATTCTCACTCCCCAGTCGCCAGAATTTTGACTTTTTAACAAAAAGTTGCTCTTCTGGCCGCGTCAACTCCACTCACCTTCCTGGCCTAGAGGCAGGAACTGAGCAGGTCCCCTCGTGGAGACCACCTTGTGGTCCAGCCAGCAAGTCCCAGAGGATGACACAGCCCCTGCACCAGATTTTGAACCTGGAGAGGGACTCCAGCCTCAAAGCAGCATCCTTGGGCCATCTCTCCCACCTACACTAGTACTTCTAGTACCCTGGAAAGTTAGACCCGCCTGTGTCAGAGCTCAGCTTTCCAGAGCCAGGTTTGAACACTTTGGTCCCTGGAGCCTTGCCTGAGCTGTCAACGAAGTGAGGGGGAAGGAGAAATGTACTGTCAGGAAACGTAATCTCTGAAAAGTGCAGAAATCCAACTGTGGGAGGATTTACAGGAGTTCAAAACTAAGGGACGCCAGGAAAGACAGCTAAATAAACACATAGATCATGCATCTTGAAAGCTGATGTCAAGATCATAAAAAATCAACTCGATTATAGGAGCAGACAGGTGGCGATTGGTGCAACCCCTACGCATCGTGTCCTGGAGCCTTCAGCTGGCCCTGTCCACTGGAAAGAGCACCTAGCAGATGTTTTCCTGATTATAAATACTGTATAATTTATAATCCACAGCCCTGCACTTAAAACGATCTCCAAGCTGTGACAAGGCCAAGGAGTGGAGAGGCCAAATCCTTCCCATCCATTAATGCAACCAGTCTCCATCACTTGCCAGTGACGCAGAGAACAGACTGTTCCCATGATGTGTTAGGGGCTGGGTGCTCTCAGCAACAAGTACGGGGACCTTAGAGGATTGATTTGATGCCATCAAGACACCTGCTTATGAATCTGGCTCCAGAATCAGTAGGAACATCCACCATGCAATGGCAGCAGAGGTGTGTTGCTCCCAGGAAGAAAACCCCCCTCTCGATGCTGTGCCAGGCTCTGCTCAAGGCAATTGTAAACTGTCTTTGTCCTTTTCTCCCTCTTCAGAAGTTGACCGAGTCTTGCCAAAGCATCCGTGAGAAGCTAGCAAGTGTTACGGCTCATGTCACTCAGAGTTTGGAGAACTGCACCTAGAAATGGAAAACCCATCACTGCCTCCCCCTTTAGAAAAGTCATATATAGGGGCCCACGAGGGAAAAAATGAGCTATAAAAGCATCCTGAAAATCTCGGCTCATCTTGGCACGAAATACTGCTCTGGGCTTTGCTAGCAAAGGAAATTCAGCACCTCAAATGCCTGGCTTTGGAGACAATAAACAGCCTCGCTCCCGGCCAGCTGAAAGTGCTCCAGCACCAGCGGTCCCGACAGCCTGACGTTCCTCAGCACATCTCAGTGCCTGCCCTTCGCCAGCAGCCGATGCCGTGCGCCCTGGGCTGGACATGCGGGGTCCTGCCCCCACTATCACTTTGCAGCCCCCTCGTATGAACCGAAGGGCACGCTTCCCTGCCAGGACGTGCAGGAACATGGCACGAGGTGGGGAGGGGTCCACCCCAGAGCCAGAAGACCCGCTGGGCTGTGGCACAGAGTTGCCTCAGGTGGTTTCAGGCTTGTGTGCGAGCAAGACGGCTGTCTTTGGGTGACAACAGTTGGCTCCTAAATTACAAGGTGTTACCGGAGCTGAGCTGGTAAATCCACAGTGGGCTAGAAGGACTCCCCAGCGTGACTCCCTGCTAACCCAGTGCTCCCTGCCCATGGACCCGCATTCCCATGGGGGGCAAAGCAGAGCAGATGCAGACAGCCCATCCTGGCTCACAGCATTGACCTTCCCAAAGGAATTCCCGCTGAGGCTGGGAAAGATTCTGAAAACGTACTCAGGGCAAGGAAAGGCCAGGCTGCACACCGCGGGGCTCAGCCCGAGCCCCCCACCTGGGCTGCCCCCCACCTGGGCTGCCCCCGCCCGGGCAGCCTGGCTGCAGGCAGCCCAAGGCAGCAGTCTCTGACCCCCCTCTAGTGGCTATAAAACATAGAAAAGTTCACGAACCCGCTACCAAAGCTGCCTTCTGGGAGCGCCAGGCAGGGCCCGAGCGCGGGGACACAGGGTCTGGGGTCAGCTGTCCCCACACAGGGCAAAGGCTGGGCTCTGGACCACGACAGCGATGCTCAGCCCGGCTCCGGCTCCCACCTCCAGCCCTGCTGCGGGCGGGATGCTGAGCGATGGAGAGAAGATGATGCTAGGGCCACTTTCCAGACATCCTCCTCCATCTATTAAAAAATAAATAAATTTAAAAATGAAAGCACAAATCCTCCTCCGAGTCCCCCATGGAGTGGTGGGGGCAGGCACTGAAGACCACCTCTCTATATAGAATAGAGCCCTGTGGGGCTCTGAGCCTGCCCTGGAGTGCGGGGCGTACCTGGGGGGAGCAGCCACACGCGAGGGCTGCCCCCGCTCCACCCCAGAGGCTCAGCGTTCTCCGGGCACAGCACTGCAGCCGCTTTCAACGGAGTCGGGGCAAAGGAACCAGGCAGCGCTTCCCTGCTGCGAGGCCCAGAAGAGACCCTGGTCCTGAAAGGATGCGAGCTGGAGGCATAACCCTCCCACAGGGGAAGCAGCAGCCCTAGGACAACACAGCAGAGAAGCAACAGTATCCCCTGACAGCTTCTTCCTCCACCCCCAAGGATGTAACAGAGGGACCAAAGCCGGATTCAGAAGAGGCTTTAGGTAATGCCAGGCACAGCCGCATCGGCAGGATTGACAAGCATCTCTGCAGAGCCGGGCTCCCAAATCCCAAAGGCTTTTCTGCTGCAGCACACACACCCCTCCACACACATCCTCCCAAAGAGGCCAGTCAGCTATGTACCCCTCCAGCATTCCTGAAGTTCATGTTCCGATGGCACCATGAACATTGAACTAGACAAAAATGATTGTTATAATAAATGCTGTAAAACACACTGATGCTTTTCAGCTTGGTTCTCAAGGAAAGTGGCTTATGCAATTACACTGTAGGGTTGTGTGTTCTGATTGCTTTGGAAGCTGTCAGCTAATTTTAACCCAATTTGGTGGAGAGACAGAAAACTCAGATAGTTTTAGTTTCACTGGGCTGTCAGCTAAAGGACAGACACCTTCTTAGTGTCCTCCCTCGAGCAAAGGCTGCAGCATGAGCTCAACCTTTTAGTAGACACCAGAGACTCCCTGTGACTTTAACAAGCAACCCAGTGCAGGAAAAGGGGTTTACAAGAGCTCCCATCCCTCACCCAACCTCAAGACAAACCTGTGGGAAAGCTGCCTTTCCTGCCTAGCCACTTGCTGCACTTATAAACACTAAACCCCATCACATTTCATTTTTCTCTGGGAAGTTTAATTCTTTTCATCGTAAGTTACCTGTAAACTAAAGAAGTTGCTGGCATTTTTTCATCTTTTTTTTTTTTTTAGTCCCTCACTAGAGAAAGGCAAGAAAATGAGTTGAGCATTTTCAGACAAAAGTAGTTTAAAAATCTGATGAAATAAAAGACAACCCAGTCACATTTGGATGGAAGAAATGTTGTACCAGCTACAGACAGTTGGCACTTGCCGAACATCTGAGCTTGAAAGATCAGACCAGGTTTGGTATGCACAGTACAGACAGGGTTTTAATGTAAGAGTTTAAGCTATATATAAGAACAGATCCATTTTCATTTTTTAAAACAAAAATGCAGAAGAAAAGCCTTGGTGGAGCCAGGACGTTTGGTAGCCAGCATACCCTGGCAGCGCTGAAATGCTGATGGTGCAGGAGAGCCTGAAGGAGGGATCCCAGGAAACTGCTCCAGGGTACGTGGTGCGAGACCATGGCTAGTGGTCAGCTCTCAAAACACGCTCTGCTTGTGTTCAGCTGTGGCTGTCAAGATGAAATTAATCTTGCCTGGGCAGTCAAAGTTTGGATCTGCCTTCGCTAGCCTCTAATGAAAAATGCATAGTGGCAAGCATTGGAAAATCCCTGACACTCAGCACCAGAGGGTACATTTAAATAATTCTATGAATATAGATCAATAAAACTAATGTACTTATGGCCACTGTGTGAAGTATTCAAACTAGAATAAAAGTCATCTTGTATTACAAAGCCTCGTATTAATTCTTAGCACCTATTGTTTTACATATTCAATTAATCTTAGTCGGCAGATAGCAACTCATACATGATATTAAAAGCACAAGGCATGCAAATCTGTATTAGAGAGTCCAGACATCTTCATAACCAAGAGTGAGCTCAGAGGAAGACGTCACTACAAGACCACACTGCCTGCCTGCAGGCTGGGGGATAAGACACCATGTGGGTTGGAGACATGGGAGGACAGCTACGGCCGTGCTGGGACCTCCAAATCCCCGTGCGTGGTCTCTGGGAGCGCACACGTCTTCTGCAGAGAGGGACCTAAACGCATCAAGAACAAGAACTGTGGGAAGAAGCCCCTTCACAACAGAGGTGGAGATGAAGACCTAGAGCAGCAGCCCTGGCCACTAGAAGGCCCAGCCACTTGCCTGTGGTTCACTTTCAGTACCAGCCAGAGGAGAGGAGGAAGCGCGAGATAATCTGTAAGGTTGGACTAAGAGCCTTTCCAAGTCTTTGATGGGCTGGTTTGCCAAAATCTCTCGATGGCCAGCGCCTCTCTCACTTAGCTGCAGGGAAAAGCTATTCATTGAACAGTTACTTTGGAGACCTCCCCAGGGAATTTGGAACAGAAATCTGCTGGATCTAATAAAACATTACATTAGAGAACTAGACCATCAAAACAATTAGTCTAAAAGCTGTCAGCCCAGACTTGCCAGCCCCTGCATTTTCAGAAACAGCTTCTACCTTGGGCCACTTTGCATGGACCTGAGACCCCTTTGTGCCACATGACTGTCGGTAGTTGAGTGCCCCGCACCGCTGTGAAACCAGACCAGCCCCAAAGCCAGGCAATCGAGTCCAGCAATGTCTTTGGAAAGGTGGACCAAGGAGACCGAGGGAAGAGGCAAAGAGCTCTCTAGTATCTCCCATGGAGCCACAAAGGGTTGAAGGTCTTGACTCCAGCCACACTGCAGGTCCCCTTCTCAAGCGGTCTACTCCAGCAGTAGGTCTGGCCCCAACTTTTTTTTACCTCTATGACTTTTCAGAGCATCATCTCTGGATGCACTGTCCAGCTCTTCAGAGGAGGATGCAGACACTGAGCAGTCAGACACATCATTGCTGCTCCCCTCAACCCTCACCACGCAATTACTTAAATGGTGTTTGGGTCTCTTTCTTCAGCAAAGGTTGCAACCTTTATCAACAGTGTGGCTGCTGTGACATTCATTAAGCTGACAGTGGCCCTCAACACACCGCTTGCTATGATGAAGCTGGTGTTGGAGAGCAGCTCTGCTCTCAGTCGCTGGGCAGGAGAGGGCCTTTCATCAGCGCAGCAATCTGTGGTCGCTGGCATGGCACCGCTGGCTCTGACCGTCATCACAGCTGCTCACGGTGTTTCACTTCTCACTTACTCAGCACTTTACAAACCAGCCCTGGGTTGTCGACCAGAACAACAGCACACTGTACATCAGGAGCAAAATGTACTCAGTACCTGCAGAGAAGCCCTATATATCGAACCCAAAAGACAAAGGAGCACTTTAAAAAAAAAAAACAACAACCAAACAAAAAAACACCGAACCAAAAAAACCCCACCCAACACACAGCATCCAGTACGATCTAGCGAACAGAGAGCACCGTTGATAGAGATCTATGTTAGCCTATTAATAACACGATGCTAGGCTTGCATCTGGACTCATTTCGCTTGTATATTAATCATGTACATTCTATATAATAAGCCCTGTGTGTTGCCACAAGGTAGGACACCCTTATTCCCACATGGCAGGTTTAATGACTTTGCAAGGCTAACAAAGCTTCACTTTCTGAAAGGGGGCTGGAGTTGGGTCCCTACCAAAGTGAGGTTCTCAGGAGGTAATAAAACACCAAGGAGATGCTATCTAGTGGATTTGGAGCATTTCACTCCCTTGAAAGTCAAGTCGACAGCTGATTTAAAGTTTCCAGCTAGGTCATACAAAAGTCAACAGCGGCTGCATCCAGCCAGGTTCAGAGTTTGAATATTTATGGTGTCAATCTGAAATCCAGATAACCACAAATAATCTAAACCCATTAACTCCCCCTCATCCAGAGGAGAAAGCTCTTTGGACATTAAAGCCCATATTGCTAGGGTTACCATGGGATCATGGGCAGAAGGTTGTTTTTTCTTTCTTTTTTTTTCTTTTTTTTTTTTTTCCTTCCCCCCCCCCCCCTAAATAAAGGTTATTACGCATTGATGGCGATGTGTCAGGCAGTTCCC
>JAVJGI010000032.1:7798255-7834413 GCA_035590275.1 Ibycter americanus | reverse complement strand
GAGCACCACGTGAATGGAGCTGGTTGGAAGCACCGAGACACTCTAGCGTTGAGGTCAAATCCAGTCCACCAGGGAATAGCCTGATAAATTGCAGTCATCACTACACTGCAGTGCAGGATTGCAAGGTAATAATCATCGCACGCCGGCCAGTGGAGCTGCCTGCAGCACAGCCGCAGAACGAGGCACGCATGTCTCCAGGTCCAGGCCACCAAGGAAGTGCCTTCACCCAGGAGATGAAGCCATCTCACTCCTTTGTCCTGGAGAAATCTGTCTGACCCATGGGACGTGCTGTGCTCCGGGACTGCACGGACGTAGGTCTGTGTGCCCCAGGGCTGGGCTGCAGTGCAGTTAGGGGGGGGCAGAGGCTGCTTTGAGCATATAGCCCACATACTGCATCCCATCACAAGTAGAGCAGCTTCCCAAGGGAGGCCTAGAGATGATGTGGGGTAGCAGAAGATGCCAAGGGCGGGGGGCGGGGAAGGAAGAAAAAGAAGAAAAAAAAAAGAGAGAAAAAATAAAAAGAACAAAACGCCAAAAATAGAGGCCCTTCCCCTGGATTATCTGAGCCTGAGCAGGGTTGGCATCCCAGCAGAAAGCCTCTTGCTGAGCAGAGCTGCACGGGGAGCAGAGAGCTCCTTCCTTACCCACCCACCAGCTGGATCAAGCTGTGAAATTACATTATTGTGACATGCCGGCCCCTGGGGGAGGCCGTGCCTGAAGCATGGTACCGATCCTTCTGCAGACATCCCGCAGCATGCCGAATACTCCGGCGGGTTAGAACAAGGGTTTCATGAACAGGAATCTGCAGTAATGCCCCAGACAGGAGCCATCCCGGGAGATCTTGGCACACCGCCTCTGGCCTCTCTGCAAAAGCTCCTGAAGAAATCAATCTCGGAGCTTTCAGTGGTGCTTTTGCATCTCCATTGGCAACTTGGATGGCCCATCCACAATGTCAGCTATTAACCCAGTCTTTATGGCTCCTCCATCCCATAAAGGCTTGGAGGAAAGTCTTTCTTAAAAGAGACAAGAGGTGCTGCCGGTTAGCTGATGTGCTCAGGAGACCTTTGTGCGGTGGGTAGGTATGTGCAAGCCCAGGAACTGGAGACAAAACACCTGGAACGACATGCAGGGCATGCACAAGCAGCAGCATCCCAGATTTTGACACAGTCGCTACAGGGACAGCCCCACACAGATGTGTGTTGGAACAGATCTGCAACACATCTGCTGGTGCTTGCCAGAGCCCTAGCAGCTCAAGGCATTTGCCAAGTCCTGGGACTTGCTACGGCAAGGTTGTGGGTACCACAAGCCAAAGGAATCAGCAGGATGCTGGCAAGAAGGGCAGAGGAACTTGAGATAAGAGCAGAACCGGAGTGAACAGAACAGGTTATTCTGGCAAGTATCTTCCTATCCAGAAATATCCCCCTAAAGACCAGACCGAGTTTTCCTCTGCTGCTGGAGAAGAGTTAGTGCCCCTTGGTGAGTTTTAGGAGGATTAGTATAAGTATTAGAGTTAAAAATAGTTTTGTAACTGTCTTCATGGACATACAGGAACATGCCTAAATATAACATTAATTTCCATATGTCATCCAAATGGCTGCTTAATAAAAGCAGGGACTGAAACAACGTGAAATGCAGTTTCCCCATCAACTCACATGGACTAGAACGAGCACCATATTGTATAAACAAAGTAGCTCCTGCTGAAGTCAGCAAAGTTGCTGTGGGCTGGAAACACTTTTCTTTTTCACCTAAATTCAGGTGTTTGGAGTGAGGCTGCTATCCTTCCACTTGCCCCAGCTGCCAGGCAGCTTTGGGAATGGTCTTTACCAATATGATGTTGGATGTTATGAATTGCAATGGTTCTTTGGGGCTGTTTTAGGTACCCGAGACACAATACTGAACTTGGAGGTTTGAGCAGGTAAGATTTTGAAGAGAAAGGCAGGCAGAGATTGTGCAGCAATAAATCATTCTACCTACTGCACGATTGTGAAATTATGTTGAAAATTGATTCATCTGAGAGAAAAAGGAAGTTCGTTCCCTCTGTCGTAATAGCAATTTCAATGTTGATATGCGTCTATTTTGACAGATTTGCGGGGCAAAGTTAAGCTTGAGTGGGTGGTGGAAGTCATTCGGGGTGATAATGAACAAACAATAATTACAAGGCAAAAGGAGGAATTGGCTGGATACCTTAATTATGCATTTCCAGACTTTCTAAACATTAAAGGATCTTACTAAATCAGTATGCTATTTTCAGAAAATATTATTGTGCGGTTGGAGTGCCATCAGAGGAGTGCATGGAAATATTGGTATGCGGAGTGTAATTATTCTTTGTTCCTTTTGGGCTCAGCAACATTTAGGAGAAGAATTTCCCCCGTTCGCTCCCCCCAGCAAGCAGCACCACACGAGGAGCAGCTGGGCTTCACCAGGGTTCCCTGCTCAGCACATCAGGCTGGAAGCAAAGCAGAGCAGCGACATGTCGCCTGGACCCCAAGCTTCAGACCCCCAGGTGGGGCGGTTTTCCTGGGCGCTTGCAGGAGAGTCAAGGAATCCTTCAGCAGCTGAAGGGTTCAGATTTAAGAGAAGAGGTTGCCAAAATCCTGCTCCGGCCCTATTAAAACAGGTCACCCACTTACTCCTTTTTATCAAACTGTTAGTGGTAAGAGACTTTTTTCCCCCCTTAAAAATAAAAAAAAACCCTCCACTTCAAAAGAAATGTTTCCATCTTCTAATTCTTAATTTCTACTTAGAGCAAATCCTTAGCTTCAAAACAAAATGCAGCTTCTAGAGTGAAACTAAAATGTTTCAACTTGCCAAAAACTTCTTCCCCAAAAGAGACCGTTTCAGGTCAAGCCAAAACATTTTTTTGGACCTGCCAGCAAATTTAGCGACACAATTCTTTGTGCTGCTGTAATTAGTATGAATGGGCTTCCTTAGCACCATTGTTTCAGGAGCAGCTGTGCTACTTTGATGAATACCCATATTTTTGTATGTCACATGCATTTGCCATGGCCTGTTTATAAAGTTTCAAATCATACAGTCAGGGAGCAGAACAGAAATAATATCAGGAGACTTGGGCGATTAATCACAAACTACAAACAAAGGGGAAAGACAGGGATCTTGTTGTGGGACACAAGACAAGGACTCAGAAGACCCAGCTTCAGTTCTTGGCTTGGCCAAAGACTGAGCTGGGCAAGTGAAAAATTACTCTTTTGCTGGCAGGTGAAAGTATCCAGAGATGAAATAACTTGCCAGTTTGCCTATTTAAATTCTAAGACTTTCCACCAAAGGAGCGTGCTACCTACTCATTTACCGTGGAAGCAGGTAAAAAAAGTTCCGCTACCATACACACGTGGTATGTATATAACCAGGGCGAAATGCGGATTCAGTAACATTGAAATACTTCTCAAATCACTCTTGCCTCCTTCACCTTGAAGGCACTTCACACTGCAGTGTTCTAATTCTGCAAAATCAAAATGTCTAGCTGCAATATCTCCCAGCCTAGCAGTTCAGTTTTCCTCATCTTGAAATGCCTTTTGCTTCAAATTCAATACAATTATATTTCAAAAGAAGAATTTCAGTGACAGCACTTGTTACTAAGTATTAACAACCACATCAGTACTATTGTTCTATCAAAAAATCAATTATCCAGAATTTAATGCTGTGTTTCCTTTTGGCTTTCAGTTTGATTGTAAACCCTCAAACGGTTGTCCTTCTTCTGAACCTGGACAAATCTGTAAGATTCAGACTTGCAAAGGAGCCAAGCTCAACAAGATGAGGTTTGGCTTTACCAGAGAGGCTGCTGTAAAGAAGAGAGCAATAAATAATGTAAGTCAAAACCTGAAGCTAGCTGGGTTGGTTTGGGAGGTAGGAAAGAGTCTCAGGACATTGGGGACAAGAGGGGCTGCAACATTTTCCAGCACATCTTCCTCCAGAGACCCAGGATCTGCAGGTAACTCACATAAGTTAGGAAACATCAACAAAACCCACCAGCCCAAAATATTTAAGAAGGGCCTAAGAGAAAATAATATCAGGCATCTCCTACACTGTCATGTCTCTCTGTAGCAGGAAAAAGCACTTCAGATAAAAAGAGAGCTATCAGCATAGCATTTTGCTTTCTACAAGAACAGAGGCCAACATAACTGGTGGACACACACACTCACACCCACGGAGCAGCCCTCCTTCTGCTGGGGAAATAGAGACACGCTTTTCTTTGCCGTGCTCCTATCTGAACATCTAAAGAGAGATGCCTGTGAAGGACTCCTTCCAAAGCATCTTTCAGAAGCGCTAAACCTGTTAACAAAACCTTTAACAAGATACATGACCTCATTCAGCCAAACGCAGCCTTTGCAGCAGGACCTGTCCCGACTCCTCGGCTATACTGCTCAGCTATCAGAAGGCCAAGTCCAGCAAGTTTTTCAGGACGAAGCAGACCCTGCTTCTCTTGCCCAAGTCAATAAACCCTACAGATGTAACCCAGAGCAGATCAGCCACAGCCCCTCTGGCTGCCGGGAGGTCAGGTGTGACACCCCCAGGTCTCATGTGGGGACTGCCAGATCTCACGTGGGGACATTGAGCCAGGTACCAGCCAGAAACACGTCAGAGCTTGCAGCTCTGTCAGTTCCACCCTAAGTCCATGGAAAACACCAGCCACAGCAAGAGGTCCTGCAAACTGAGGGCCGTTGGCCACCGTTGACAGCTGCCCATCATTTCAATCACACATCCAAGCCAGCTGTCCACCCACAGATCCTACAGTCTTTGCTCCCAAGCAAGCTGTCTCCCACCTTACAGTACACCAAAGCTCCCCATCCAAGAAAAAGCACATCTTGCATAATAAGTTTTTATTAAATTTTCAACAAGTATCTTCAGTTCGGCTGATAATTGGTTAGCAACCCCCATTAAGAGGAGATGCAGACAGCACAACTGGCGAGCATCCCCACACTTCATGGAAGGGCTCTACCACCAAACCTTCTCCCAGCGCAGAAAAGTTGGGATGTTGGCAGGAGGTGACAACTTTAACAGATGAGGGGCCAATAAAGGCAGCCACACAGAGCGCACGGCTGTGCAGCTAACATTTCATTTCTAAGCAGGATGTTTTTTCAGAGGGCCCCATTAATTTCTCCAAGGTCCATGGGCCTCACCGTCTCCCATCTGTCTAGCAGTGAAAGAATATAGTGCCCCTGCCTTAAACACTTGGAGACCTCCAGTCCCCTCTTTGCTCTCTGCTCAACCCACTGGTTAAGTGACTAACCCTCCGCGATACGGACACATTAATACTCAGCGCTATGAAGGGAGTTCAAGGCTGATTCATAATTCACCTGGCCCAAAAAGACACTGGGTTTCTTAGGCTTGGGGCCATAACTTTAAAATGTAGAAGCTGTCAAAAAAAAAAAAAAAAAAAAAAAATCAGAACAGTAAAAGGCTGTGAAATTTGCACATAGTGAAATTATTCCTATTTTGCAAGGTTCATTTAAGAAGTTACTGTAAATAGTTCCTGCAATCCACACACAAAACAACATTTCCAGAAGCATTAATGAAACATTTTTTAAAGCCCCCCCTAAAGTTATTCCTGGCAGAAAAGGGGGAAAGATGCAAGCTGTGGAGTCTGTGACTGCATAAGGGAAGAAGCTGTCGGATCCCATCTGTCGATGAGGAGGATAAACGACCGCACACATCTCTCCTCTGCGTTAGCTCATAGCCCGAGTTTGAGAAGGAACACTCTCAGGTCACAGCTTTCGGCAGAGGAGGCAGGAATGGCAGCAAGCGGGAGTTTAATCCACGTAGGTCTTCTCCCACAGTCCCTCCACCCATATTTCGGGAGCTAACAGAATCCAGATTGGGTGCAAAATGAACTGGTGGGAAGGAAAATGAGCACTCTGCATAGCAGCAGGGATGGCAGGGAAGTTCTCCTCCACCAAAAGCCACAAGCTGATGAGAGGCACCCTCCTGGTGGACCTCAATGGGCTACACCAGAGCCAGAACTTCCCTGTGAGATCACTCCTGTGCCACCACCGAGCCAGACTGGACCAGCAAGAGCCACCTGGGTGCTGGGTCCAGAGGAGTGGGTCAAACACCACGCCTTCCCAGGAAGAGACAAGCTTACTAGTGTCCTTCAACACTATCAAAGAGAGAGACTTGAAGGAGCAGCACAGACAAGCACTGGCTAGGGCACCACAGGTCAGTACTTCAGCGTATGCAAGACTAGCATTTCACGTATTGGGATTAAGAGCCTGCAAATAGCCTTGGAGGAATGCTGCAGTCTCGCTGGGAAGGAGCTAAGGTCAAGACCAGGAGATACCTAGAGGTCAAAGTGCTGCCAAGAAAAATAGTTGAACAAGGCCCAGGATTTCTACAGCCAATTGCCCAGTCATAAAAAGACAGCGTTAAAATAAGAAATTTGAAATTCACTTTAGACATTTTCCTTCCTTATTTTAAGCAGGCTTCTCTCAGCACAAATACTATTTGATTTTAGTATCCAGCTAAAACCAACCAACACTAACTTGAACTTCTGGGGCACTGAGGACTAGGTGACTCACAGTCAGTCTCTCATTTTCCTTTGGAACTGGTTTTTGGTTTGTGGGTGTGTTGGGTTTTATTGGGGGTGTGTGGGTGTGTGTGTGCTTTTTAAATATTTTTTTAAATTATTTTTATATATAATGGACATTTGACATATCTGTGAGTTCTGGTGGGGTTTTTTTGCATAACTGGCCTACCGCCACCCTGCAGCTCTCCATGCAATGGCAAAGTGGGACCCTAAGTTCAAGCAAGAGGTGGCCAAAGCCTTCATCATCTTCACTTCTACATGCTCATAGGCAGCTAGAGTTAAATCCCCGGCAAGAAGAGCAGCCACAATTCGCTGTTGCTGCTAACCCCGTCTCAGCCTAGTCTGTGGTGCCACCCCAGCAACACAGGGCTTGGGGTAGCGGCTCCTGGAGTCTCCAGGACCTCCCAACACGCAGGAGACATTTTCTGCAAGGAAAACTGCCACAATCCTCTTCCTCACCAGCCAGCTGCATTCATGCAATACCTGCTGTCATTCCTTACACTGCTTTATCTACATGTAAATAGCAAGACAGATTTTTATTTAAACAGCTCCCAGTCAAAATCCTGCTTTGGGAGTGAGGGAGTCCCTCTCACAAAGCTCTCTTGTATCAAAGCTGTGACTTCTCAAATATTCAAGTCAAAGTGTGTGCACACAGGGCCACAACAGGACACACAAGTCCCCGAGTTGTGGCCTTGCTGGAACAGAGTCTGAAGTCAAACCAACCAACCTTTTTTTCCCTTCATCCCTGTGCTTTTGCAGCGGGGATATAAATGCAGTTTGCAGGTAGGAGAGGCAGAGCATCTTGCTCCCTAATCTTCCTGACCATTCAACACCAGGTTTCTGAAAATCCTTTTGCACACTAAAGACAATATCTCATAAGGAACCCAAACAGAAGTATGCTCTTCTCCCCGTTCTGAAGGTCACCAGTGAATAGTATTACCCTTTGAAGGTGTTTGGGCTCTACTGGATTAAAAAGGGACATTGTACCCTGTACTGCATTGCCAAATAGACCCATTACTGGTTTCCCAATGGCCAGTCTACAAGCGGTTCAGCCCAGTCCCAGCTCAGACAGCAGCGCGGAAGATCTTCTGCAACTTTATGAACTCAGCAATTAGCCCCTGAGCCCAGGGGGAGTTTGTCAAGATCCCATCGCAGGCGAACAATAACACAGAAATACAGCTTGGAGGGGGAGACGATTTATCAAGCTGACCACAGACGTCTCCCTCATTTTTTCTTTAATAAATCCAGCCTAGCTCTTGGCTGCGTTCAGTATCTTGTCATTGCTTTTGTCTCCTTTCAGGAATGCCTCCCACCTGCAGTCTTCAGGCCCTTTGCAACCCTGGAACCATTTATTTTCCCCAACATTTCTCCATGAAGAAACCCAGCCTTTTCTGCCATGGTGAGGAGGGAAACTGAGGCACCACAAAGTGAGCTGCCTGGCCCAAGGTCAGGGAGGGGGACAGGAACACCCGCTCATTGGGGCTGGGCTGCTTTGTACAGGCCATTTCCTCATCGGCACCATGAGCATCAGGAGGCTTTCGCTCCCTCTCATGAATAAGCTGTTTAGGAATTACTCGGCTGCTCTTTGCCATCAGATTTTAATCACCAGGAGTGCCTTCCTTGTGGGACTCCATGGGGCCATTCAGGCAGCCAGCCAAGCTCCTGAGAGCCAGCCTTCATCTAAATACACGCGCCGATTATTCTTAATAAGATCGGAGCCGAGCTGGTGTCTGCCCGCTGTTATCTCCATCTCCCATCGCCAGCGCAGCGTTTCCATCACCATTTCCATATCCCGGTGGTCCTCCCAAGAGGACAATGGTGAGCTCCAGGCTTGAGTCCCTCCTCCAGCCCTTGAAGACACTCCTGGGAAGAGCCACGTTGGGAGACAGGCGGGTCGTCCTCAGAGGTGCAAGTGGGAAGGTCCGCCCAGGTGGCCGGCCCTCGGGGGCACCAGGCATCAGCACCGCGAGGCTGCCGACAGACGTGGTTGCCTGTGCTAATTTCACGCCCATCCTCTTCACTCTCCGCAAAATTCCAGGCAGGCCTTCCACTTTGGCTGACATTCAAAACTGTCACCTCTCTACAGACATTAACTTGGAGGCCTCTGTCATCCCTCACATTAAAATGCTATCATGGGGAGTCAGCACAGCTCGGCTCAGCCAGCTAAGGGGCTGGCTCCGGCCACACTTGCAGGGACAGCCGATTCACGCTTGACATCCATGGTCAAATTTGACAGTGATGGACACGCTACTTAGGAGTCATTTGCTGATCTCATTTCCCCAGGTGGGAGGTCGTGCCACGGAGCTGCCTTCCCTGGGGAGGAGAAGTGGTGATGCTCTCCAGCCTCTCCGGGAGCAGAGACATATGCAGATGGGCTTCCCCATCTTCTCACTGAGCAGGAGACAATCTACAGAGCCTGTGGGAACCCAAAATGCAGCTGCTCAATATTCCATGTGCAGAGGTGGCTTTGCACACAGACAAGCATCTTGCCCCCGCCTCCCACCCCCCCCAAAAAAAAAAAAGTCACGTCTGTTTCTGTGGACCTTCCCCACAACCTTGCCAGACTGCATGCTCCAGGGTTCCCTGTCCTGACCAAGAAGGGAAGGGGTGAGAAATCCTCAGTCTTCTCAACCACCGCTTGCATTTTCTGAGCCCACTTGCTCTTGCTACACACGCTGCCAAAGGCCACAACAGATTGCTTTCAAACCAAGGCACACCTTTGCTCCCAGATAGGGTCTGGTCACTATACCCTGACCTCCCTTACAGCAAGGAGAGGCGGAGGCGTGATGCTCATTAAGCTCTAAATCAGTTTTTAATGGACACATGCATCCTCCTTTTAGCAGGTCACGTCTCAGTCTGGAGGTGCTCACCCTGTCACTGTACAGCCTTCCAAGCAGGCAACAATAAAACAGGCAACAGCCAGCAGCTCTCACAAGCCTCAGGGGAGCAATGCTCCGGGAAGGAGAGGGCTTTATGAGCCTTCACCTTCCACCATGAGCCCCAGGTATCACCGTAGGTGCACCCAGCCCTGGGATGGGTTAGCACGGCATATGTGGATTGCAGAGCATTAGCTCCTTCAGAGCCCACGGGCCTCATATGCACACTGACTGCGTGACTAACTCAGCAGATGCTTAACCCAAGCACAATCACACTCCCTGTTTGACTGAAGGCCCCTCAGCACCTGCATCTACTGATGCCCAAGCACATTACTGCCATAGCTCTGTTCCCAATAAGTTAGGGGACCGTACCAGTCTCCTGTACCTCTGCATGCATCTCTAAAAACAAAGCCCACCTGCAGCTCAGGGAGTGCCAGCTCTAAACCAGCTTGGTTATTCTGGTGCATAAATTCCAATTAAACCAGGCTGAGTTAAGCTAAACTAAAATACACGGGGAACTAGTTAAAGCTGAACTGAAAATACAAGTTTCCATGCAGACACAAAGCTTCCAGAGCTGTGGTCCCTGCATCTTTATACCACAGAAGAGGACAAAGGACTTGGTTTGCTTTTGGGGTATGTATTTTTAAAATTCACAGAGCTGTTTAGAGTCTAACCACCTAAAAACTCCCTTCCACTTCTTCTTGCCCTAGCACAGTGTCATTGGTAACACACTCAAAACCCAGGGCTGCAAAAGATAATTACAGCAGGGGAACTCAGCCAGCTACTGCTGGGAACCACTTCCCAGCCTTTCCCAGTTCTGGGAAGCCTGAGCTGAGCCCTGTCCTAAACACCCTGTAAAACAGATGTCTTATGCAGCGTGCCCAGAAGGCCTTCCCCAAAACTAGGCTCTTTTGGATCAGAGAAAGGGAGCAAATTCCAGCATCCTCCGGCCCTCACAGTGAACATGGCTCCTTTGAGAGCGAGGCGCAATCAGGCTTGGAGAGCGCCTCTCCCCACAGCTGTGGCTGCCTGGCTCTGGGACAGTGACACGCTATTTCTGTCACCGATGCCACCTGTCTCAGATGAAGAAGGAGACTGAGGAGGTATCATTCCTTCCAGAGATGCCCACAGCGTTCATCAAAGCCCTCAAAGACTTTCTCTCTCGAAGGTGACCAGGCACCCAGGGTGCGGCAGCAGCATCCTTACACGAGGCAGTTTGGTCCCTCCCTGTGCCTCCAAGCAGCAGGGCTAACCGCTGCTGGGCTGGATGGAAAGGGACCGACTGACAGACAAGGCATGGATCTTATGGCTTCAAAAGCAAAGCCCCAAGCCCTAGCGCTGCTACTGCTCTCCCTGCCGAGCAGCGAGGGTCTCGGATGGCCGCAGCAGCCTGGCTCTGCTCCACCATCCCCAGCCCCAGCCGAGGCAGGACGAGTGCCACACTCGCCTCCCAGTTACTCGCTCGGTCCTTTTATGGGGAAGATTGTTTTATAGCAGGGTCTGGTAGAGTACTCAGCTTTCCCTTCCAGACTCCAGCAGAAAGAACTTGACCTGTGTCCTCAGACCCTCTTAGTCATCGGGCTGAGCCACCTCTCCCCTCCTCCCACCACCCTCCTCTTTTATGGAGTAGCAGCAGCAGCAGAGCATGGGGTGAGAAGTCAAGGGAAGGACAACTTGACTGATGGAGCTCAGGTTGTGGGGTCAGCACAAGGCGTCGTGATCCGGGCTCAGACAGAGCCATTTCCTCTGTGATTTTATCCGCTGTGATTTTTATCTTTCGTCTGTTCACACGTCATGCCACCTGGACATAATACAGAGCAAGCTGAGCGCTCGGCTCCAGACTTAACCCCTTCCCTGCTTCCCGGGAAAGCGGGAGGCCCCAGGCACAGCACAATTCTGTGCTTGTGGCTTTGCCTGGCAACAAGGGGCTTTTCTTTACAGGCCCTTTTTATTGGTTTGAACATCTGTAAGTGGCAGGTTTATCCTTCTCTGCTGACCCCATGGACAATGTTATGATTTACCCAAGAATTTCACATTCTTGACAACATTCGTTAGATGAGAATTTTGGTATTCGTTTCCGGAGAGGCAGGCTGGTTTCAGTTCCCACTCTAAGCCATGTAAGCACAGCCCTGGTAGCTTGCAGTGAGGGCTCCTCAGGTGATAGCGCAGACATGAAAGGCAGGCAGAAACAATTTCCTCTCCCTGCACAAAAGGTATTCAGCCTTGGAAGCTGCTTATACAGGGCTGGAGTAATGAAGACCAGCCCTCCGCTCCACTGAGCCTAAACCAAGACCACGGGTGGAATTAGGTGGCATTTGACATGAGCGCAGGTGTTCAGACCAAGCTATGCTGAGTTATACCAAAAGCAAAGAATGTTTTGAACATCTACAGGGAAACTGGCAACAACCCCCCGACCAAAGTCCCAGCCGTCGAGCACGTCAGATCTAAACCCCTTTAGAAGGCAGATGAAAACCATCACCCCCATTCTGTAGGTGAGGACCAACATAAAGAAGGAAGGGGAGGAAGGGGATATTAAAGCCAGGACCTGTCCCAGGTGTCACGTCCCCAGCTGTAGCGCATGATCCCTCACTAACCATTTTATCACTAGACATCCTCTCACCTCCGCAGGCTGGGCAAAAGTCCAAGGGTCCCCACATGACATCCATTGACCTTCCTTTCAGGTCCAGGTAGCATCAAATCCCACAGTCCAAACAGGATGCAGCTCCAGTGAGAGCCGCACGGGAGACCCAGCCTGTAAGACACAGCAGAGGGGCCTGCAGGAAGCCTGACGACCCCCATAACATGTACCACCGTTCTCCTCCAGACAGGACCCACCTTCCCAGCCTTTCCTGGCTCCTCCAAAGAGCAGAGGGCTAGCTCCCGCATCCGCCTAATTCCACCGTGATAAATTACCACCGGATGGGACAAAAGTGGAAACTGCTTTGAGCATGGGGTATTTTAAGGTGCTTATGGGGTGGTGGGGTTTTTTTAAGTTTCCTTATTTGTTTCCTTCTTTGCTCCTGGTATGATAACAGGAGAAATAGTTGGAAACTCCTGTTGTTTATCTAAAAAGCCTAGGGAAAAATACGAAGTGCAGGTAGCCACAAAAATTGTACAGGTCTTGAGGTTATTTTAATTTGTGGCTTCTTAAAACCAGTGACCTTACTTTCTGAATTGGGTAAAAACAATCTGGACAAAACAACACATTCTCAAATAAAACCCTTTTGGCTTTCATGTGTGACTCCCAACTAAGCAATCCATGGGTGGCAAGGTCCAATATTTTTAATGGCCCTTTCAAACCAAACCAAAGCATCTTCAAAGGAGCTGTAACAAGTTACAGTTTTGGTTCTCCTTCAGAAGGACTTTGGTAGAGGGCAGGGATGAATTGGTTTTTCAATAAGCCATACGCACAGTGAACACATACGAATGAATTTCAAAAGGTTAAATAATTCTCATGCAGAAAGTCAACTCTCTTTTGACATTAAGAGACTCCTTTATTTAGGGCAGTCCCTACATCAAGGGCTGCCAAAAGCCAGGTAGATCCAGTGGGAAGGATCTGTGCATAAATGCCCAGCTCTCATACACTCCCAAAGCATCTGCTCTTGGCCGCTGTCAGGAGTTTACTATATCAGAAACAATCCATCCAGTTTGGCCGTTCTTCTTTTTCTTACAGCCACAGAGAGCCAGGCACACAACTGACTTCAAGAGAAATAGGCCCACTTGGCTACATATCAACGTTCACCCAGTGGTGCATCCACTCTTTGAGACAGGGACCTTCTGTCCTGTGTCTGTGCACCGCACGGCACAGAGGGATGCTCAGCCATGAGAACTCCCACAGCCTCTGCATATGTCCAGGTGTATGGAACGTAACTGCAGTATAAGGGCTGTAGTCCTGAGATTATCCTACACCAGCTTCACACAATCCCCAATTTACCACAAAACGAAAACACCCCTTTTTCCCTTGCACAGGAGGCTGAACGCACAAAGCAGTTTGACCTTGGTGCACCTGCTTCAACATGGTCTTCACCCTTCTGCTGTCTTCAGGTAATGCACTTTCGGCATCTCCCCTCTCTTCAACTGTTTGCATTGGTCACCCACTCACTGGATTTGTCCCTGTAGCACATCCCCAGAGACAGAAATGCTCCTGCCGTGCTGCACTAGCGAAGACACAGGCACCTGATGTCACCTGTAGGTGGTCAAACACCTCCATTCAAAATTTACATCCCCAGGCATGTGTCTTTCCACACACAGAAAATGAACCTGAAAAAAAAAAAACCAAACAGATCATAAGAACAATTACATCTTCTCCCTCTGGACTGGGAACACAGTTACTCCCATTCCCACTGCTTCTTCCCAGAATGACCTTCTGGATTTTTCTTTTGAGAACCCTGAGTTTGTAAGACATCCACAGAAACTTCCAGATCCAGGTTTCCATGGGAAGAATGATGCTGTGCCACCAAGCCAGCGGTAGCAAATGCTGCTGTGTCTGTACATGGGCAACAACCCCCAGAGAACTGGCAGCAAAGCCAACCCCAAACCATCGGACCATCGTTCTTCCCAGCAAGCTGCCAAGAGAGCCCTACAGCAACATAAATTTTGGGGTGCCCTTGCTCTGTGGTCAGCCCCACTCAAAGACATCTTATCACCGGCCGTTTCCCCATGCGGCACAAATTCATGTCCCTATCATTAAAGAGACACATGGTTTATTTACTCATTACCATATCCAGCTGTTGGCTTTCCTTCTCCCCATATTTCAGGGTAAGTAGTGATTTGACATAAATAATACCCCATTCAGCTACGGCCTGAAAGATATTGTAAATATAAAAAAAGTCTTCAGCTCCAATAGCTCTTTTCAAGTGCTCAGTCCAAACCCTACTTAGTATGGGAGTGGGGGGAGGTTGGGAAAGAGAAAACCCAACGCCATTACTTAAATAGCCCCATTAAAAATGAGCAGAGAGTGAATTACGGCTTTATTAAACAGATGACATTACATCAGGAATGATGAATCATAATGTTTCTTTTCGGGATTACAATGGTATACGACCTCTTCAGCTGTAATCATTTGCCTCTGATTCCAAGCCACCATCAGGTGTGCTGGCCCCTCTCCTCACCACGTTAGCACCAGCGCTGGGGACCCACGGGCATCTAGTTTTCCATGGCTCAGAAACTGCCACGGCTTGATGCAGTGGGGAAGGGGAGGGATGGTGACGATCCCACCGGGAAGTCTGGAGGGGATCCTGGGGTTTGTTACCAGCCCTAGATGCGCAGGGAAAGGCTGGATGCCTTCCCAGGGAAGCACAGGGGGGTTCTCCAGGTTCCCAGGAAGGAGGGTGTCTGGATTCTCAGGCTCATCTTCTTGCCTTGGTTTCTCCTCTGTCAGAGGAGCTGAGCAGGGTGAAGCAACAAGCCAGTGGCCAAGCTCACAGGGGTCACCTTATCCCCCCATCTATCTGCACCTCTCAGTTTGCCTCCTGGCAAACTCATGGATGGATTCGTGAGCTGAGCTCGCACGCCTTGGCTCCCTCCACACCGCTGGCTCTCTTCTGCCTGGCCCCGTGCTCCCATGCATCCACCAACCCAGCCATCCTGCCTCCACGGCCTCAGCCAGCTTCTCCTGAGGTTGTGCTGGGGCAGCAGAACAAAAGCACGGACACACACAGAGCTCCAAAGCCTCAGGAGAAGAATCTGTGGTGGGAACAAGATTTCAGAGTTGTGTGTCTCAAGGCTTTTAATACCCAATTCCTTTCCATTGTGAGGGCTGCATTGGGGCAGATAGTTGGGATTTCAAGAATAACAGAAGTATGGAAGGTTGCACAGTGCAAGGTGGCTAGGACCACACAAGGGTACAGCAAGAGGCGGTCAGATAAAGGACTCGAGGCTGCACAAGACATAACCCTCTAGTACATGTACTGCTCACGCACCAGAAAAGCAGATCCCCGCTCTCAAAACCCAACGCATCAGTTTCGCTGTTTGCTGCCTCTATCCTTTGCTTGAGCTCTTCATAAATTCCTTCAATCCACCCCATCTCTTCCCCCATGTGTTTAAACCTGCATCGTCTCCAAGGCAGGTCAGGCACATGGATCAGAAAGAAAAGCCCCTCTGAGACAAACTCCCCTCCCTGTGTTGGTCCTTGCAGGATTGACCGAGGCACCGTTAGGAGAAGACCCAGGCTCCCAGTCCCCGCAGCTCAGCAGGGAACACTCCAGTCCAAAACCACCACATGAAACTTTTCCCACGTTTTGTTCCTCCCGTCCCTCTCCCAGGATTTGCCTGCCACCTATAAATAACCAGGAGAGCGTGACATCCAAACTCCCAGATAAAGCAGTGCCGTGCCACAGCCCTGCACAAGCCAACGGCTTCTATTTTTACATCTTTGGTGAGAACCACGTGTCAGTTATCGACAACACACAACAACACAAAAAAAAAAGCCCCGGCGCTCGGATCCCCACTCCCCCTCCACCTTCTGCTCAGGCAGACCTCAGACAAGCGCCCGGCGGCCCCATCTGCTCATCACCTGCTAGCATTTGGGTAGCAGATACGTCAAACTCCCGCCTCACGTTTTCACACGTAGGAGTTTGCTGTCTGAGTGATGAGGCTGTCTGTGCTCCCATTGTGCTTTGCCATCCAGAAGGTTTTTTCGGAGCCTTTACAAAATCCTGCATGCCAGTAGCTCTTATGTAAGTTATCAACCTCCTTGCCCCCATTTTACAGACTGGGAAACTGAGATGCAGAAAGCAGAGATACCTCCGCCCCCCCAGGAAACCCCTCCTCTGCCTCTGAGATGTTCCTCTGTCCACTCATCTTCACATCTGTAGCTGCTTCTGGGGGGAAAAAAAAAAAACAAACCCACACCAAAACCCACTTCCAACAATAAAAACCTACCAAGGGAAGTTGAGCCCTGGCGTTGGCCCATGGTGGTGGAAAGGTCCAGGGTCTCTTTGTAAGCCTGGTCACACTGCAGGAGGTCAGGGACCAGGACTCCTCACCTGCCTTGGCAATAGCAGGTCCCTTTTAGTTCGCCCCTGACAGTCATTTGCACCTCTCTTCCCCTAGGTCTCGGTTCGACCTCTCACCCCCACCACGAAAATGCAGACTCCTGCAAAAACCGAGGGCGCGTCCCTAGAACAGGAATCACTAACATCATGAGGGACTGAGCAATCAAGGTCTCAGCCGTTACTCCTACCCGAGGTGGGCGGCAGCATCTACAGAGATACGTGACTAAGCGTAACAGAAAAATAAATCGAGTAACGAGGAAATTGTTAAGTGGACAACTTAAATTCAGCTTTTACACATCAAAATCGACAATGACAATCATTTCTCTTTCCACTGCAATTGTTGTAACAGCATTTACTCTAATCTTAAAGAAAGAAAAAAAAAATCCACCCCAGATTTCATTCCACTCTAGAAGTGAGTCAGCTCTCAAACCTCAGCTAGAAAGAAAAGCACTTGCTAGGAAGGATGTGGGAAAATAGAGGGTTAGATTCACCAGGCTCCTCTTGGGTCATGCTAAAATTACTACGATTTAAGTTAATGAACATATTCCCTTTTGTTCCAGCTCAGCTTCATTCTGCAGCGTTACAGCCCTTATCCCAAGCTGGAAGCAAGCACTATTCAGATAAAACAAAGCCCAGCTTCCCTTTAGCATTACCACCAAGACTTCTTCATAATAATATTTATAAAATAGCTATTAAGATGGGAGGGGATAGTAAAACCACATTGGTAAAAGTCAGGCACTCAGGTTATAAAATATCAGGAATTAAATCTGCCCTGCAACACGAATTCCCTTTCCACCCACGCCTTTGCTTGTTTCAAAGCATCTTTAACGCTAAGGGCCACATCCTGCTTACTCCTCCAGACCTCTGCCTCATCCAGGCTGGGGACTGAGCAAAAGGGTTCCCTAGGGCTCTGCTGCTGCATGGCCTTTTATATAGGATGTATATACGCCTCTTACCACACCAGGCTCCGGCCTCTGCTTAGACCTGTTCGGCACTAATTGCGGGGTCCATTTGGGTCGGGGCACGTCCATTTGGACAGCCCCCAACACTCTACAGAGCAGGGAGGCTCAACAACACATTGCTCTGAGCTCTACGGGGCAAAGAGGGAGGCAGCGACAGAGGTCACGGCAGAGCCACAGGCGACTAGGACAATAGGACTTGCTCCTTGGCAGGCTCAGTTTGGCACCATCTGTGCTTCCAGGGAGCAGGAAAGCATTTTTGTGCTGCCTTTGGCAAAAACAGCTTTCCACGGCCGATCTCATATGCGGCATGTTCTGCTCCCTTGCCCCAGCAGACTGCAGCAGCCAGGGATAGCTCAACCTCTAAAGTAGACCTGAACGCTGCTGTCTTCCCATCCTTGCCCTGCATACCCACCATCACCAGGAAACCAAGAGCAGAGAGGAAAAAGCATGTACCCAGCTGCTGTGGACCACTGTGAAGCACTAGCCTCTTGGGAGTTATAGTAGCCTAGGCAAGAAGCTAACAAAGCGGAGACTTCCCCCAAAAGGTTAATTTGCTGGAACCAAGCATCAGTGCAACCACCAGGACAGTTAGAGTGGGAACAAAACAAAAAAAAACCCAAAAAAAAGCACACAGAGAGGCAGCCAGCTTGCTGCCGGGCACTCGTGTGTGCCATCACCACACAGAGGTGAGGCTAAAATACAAGACCAAGAGGTCAGGCTGCAATGGGTTGCACCTTCAGAAGTCCTGCAGGTCTGCACACCCCATGAAACAGGAGGGCCGCAGCACACCAGAACATTTTCAGAGCATTTTCCAGATCTACAGGACCCTGATTATCCCAGACCAAGGAGTATCATTTCACTGCAGCCAGCCTCATTGCTCAGCATATCTGGTTTCCAGCACAACCTCAGCTCTGGAGTTCATCCAGCACCAATTACATCGAGCCCCAAAAAGCTAGTCACGTCGGGAACACACAGAGGAAGGTTGCAAGGACCAGCAAGCCAAGGACCTGGGAGGGAAGGCTACCTACACCTGAAGTCTGCGGCTGCAATAGGCTTTTTGCTGACTTTTTTCAGCATCTTAATGGTGAGGTGGGGATGGGAAAGGAGATTTGTGAGAACAGGAAGAGCCGCTGCATTCATCCGGGCTGACACCCCGCATAACACCAGCCAGAGCATCTCAGCTATAACCCCCGCACTGTGCCAAGCGTTGACACTAATAGGACAACAGCTGAGCAATTAAAAGGAGAGTAGAGACAACGAGATATCAAGTCAAGAAACCTCATGGACAAGAGACAGAAAGACCTAATTTCTGCTTGTTTGCTTTGGTGAGTGGAATAATGTCAGACAGATACCATGCTCAGGAAAAACTACATTTCTGTGTCACCACCAATTAGTGCCTCTTACTTAAGAGGCTGGAATCCTCCTGCTTTTTTGCTGGACCAAGTTTTTACACGGACCCTTTAGAAAGGGTGTCAGAGCTTGGAGCGCACAGCATCCCTCCGCACGGAGAAGCGGCTGAAACAAGCAGCTGACCCTGCACTCACTCTCATTTAAAGACCATTCACAATCTGTGGGAAACAAGAGTTTACAGTCCCTGCACGAGGGATAGAAGCATGGGGAAACAGGGGAAAGCCTCTGCATTAGGAGGAAAACAGCAGCTAGCCGAGGTCTTGTTTATACACTTCCCCAGCAGAGTTAACAACCAGTAGTGTGGAAGTGGGTGTACTGGTTTTGGGGCCCCGGGTATAACTATTCTGAAATCCCCGCACATGGGATTATACATCCCTATACATCTGTAAGTCCTGGGCAGCCCTGGGGCCCGTGGCTGGCGAGAGGGCCCCGGGGGAAGCACGGCTGCAGGTTTGGGCGGGCGCCTCTTCTAACACATCATTAGACAGACACGCGGCAATGGAAAAAAGCGAGCAGCGAGAAAGAGCCCGCTCCAGCCAGGCAGGACTCACGTCCCCAGTGTCCCCCTCAGAGCCTGTGACCCACGGTCCTCCGAGGTCTCGCAGGAAAGTCACAGCAAAGAGGCACTGGCAGGGCTGAGGACAAAGTCAGGAAGGACAAATCCAGGGCAGGGGGGCAGCTGGCAAGCACAGGCAGGCTGGAAAGCCGGACATCAAACCTGGCGTACGGCAGCAGCTGAGAGGGAAAGAACACCAGGACCGGGGGCTATGCGTCCAAGCATTGCTTGCACTAGATTAAAAATGTAAACTCCCCACGTACTAGACTGCCTTGGCAATATGGAGAGTAACAGGCAATTAGGAGTAATGAAGTAGCAATGACAGCAGCAATAGGCAAACACCTCCGGGAAAGGAGCAGGTTTGGGCGATAGGTGCAAATCTCCCTCCCTCTTTGAAGAATGCGTGGGAAGGGTGTCTGCTCCAGCTCTCAGTTTACTTCTCTGCCAATTTAATGCTTCCTATCAAGCAGTGGTCATATCACATTTAATCTGGGTTAATAGGATCACTGGCACGCTCAAGGGAGACGTTGCTGGGAAGAGGCACAGGCAATGTGACCCATGGGCCTCGGAAAGCCACGGGCACACGTGGGTCTAGAGCCAGACGCGTGCTTTGCAGCTGAGTCCTTGGGGTGCTAATAAAGGTCGATCATACACCGTATGTCCTTCCCCAGTAGGGTGTTAACAGTCTCCCTTTGCTACCCAGCCATGCATTTCCATGCAACTAGCAGGAGCTTAATCCCTCCAAGATTGTGATCCATCACTGCTGGGGAAACCAGTCAAACAGCTCCAAAAAACCCACCCAAAAATAAATTAACAGGAAGGCGAAATAATTGCTGAGCACAATGGTAGAAACATTATCATCTTGGAAAACCGGGCTAGAAAGACAATTTGGCATGCCCTAGTCCCTCTTCGCAATGCAGCAACACCGTGAGCAGCACCAGAGCCGAGCTGCCTTGGCAATGCC
This sequence comes from Ibycter americanus, assembly GCA_035590275.1. Classification (NCBI taxonomy): domain Eukaryota; kingdom Metazoa; phylum Chordata; class Aves; order Falconiformes; family Falconidae; genus Ibycter; species Ibycter americanus. The sequence goes on along the minus strand of JAVJGI010000032.1, from coordinate 7,814,112 downwards.
CGCAAGGCACCCACTGCCCTGTGCTCTGCAGACACAGCCTGGGACGGAGTAACGCCACCCAGACGCCTCGTGCAGACACCCTCACCTCCACCCTCACCCAGGAAGACTAAAGGGAGAAGAAACCCAAGATTTAGACAACACCAACCTCAGCAAGAGAAGGAAAATATTAGGAAACATGAGAAACCTGACAAAAGCACCAGGGACAAAAACCCAGGCAAACCTGGAAAATGTGGGTGAAGGAAATCTGAGAAATAAGAGATATGGAAGGGCTGGTGAGAAGGGGATGGAGCTACGTGGAGGCGACTGGGTTATAGGCAATCTTACATCAGTTTATGAAAATATCCCATTAATCTTCATAGCGCAATCTTAATTGCAAAATCTTTCATCAGCCTTGTTATTTGTGCACCTGTCACTGGAGACACTCGGAGTTGTTTTGTCGTCATTTCTCACACTAATTAGAGGGGCTTGGGGTGGTTTGTGGGGTGGGATGGGGAGGGGGGGCTGTTGTTTTTTTAATTGTCCTCGAGCACAGCTCAGCTTTACAGTAACGCTGCCAATTAGGGTCCCGCCCTGTGCAGGGCTTGTAGGCCTGCTAGGCACATTACGGAGGACTAGAGGGGTTGTTTTAATTAAATACCCCCAGACTAGTAGGGAAATATTTAGAGCAATTTAACAATCTGCTGCAGAGTTGTTAAGCCTCCAATATATCTGCTTAATGTTCATTTGGGTATTTAATAATCTCCCTACCTTATCTAATCCTGTTTAAATTTAAAGAGATGCATCTAAGCTGGTGAAGTAGCTAGTGCTTATTAACAGCCGCTGGTTATTAAAACATATTTGAGATGTCATCACCAGCAAGCAGTCCCAGCAGCACGCAGGGGACTCGGTGCCTGCGGATGTATTTCTTTCTTAACTGGGGCTGCCCAGGGACAAGACCCGGCGCTTTCATCGCAAGCCCTGCTGTCACCACGCCAGTACCCTTAGTTTGCAACCTCCTTCATCTGCCTGTGGAAGGGAAGGTGATGGCCTTATTGCGTAATAGTTGAAGCTACAGGTTTGTTTATTTTTAAGGCTGTTTTCCAGGACTTCAGCTACTCAGACTGGGGCATTTTTAAAGAACTGGATGTTTTGTTTTCTCAGGTTAATGGAAGCTGGATTTTGTTGTGCTCAGCCAGTTCTTCACAACTCTTCTGTGAGGTCCACAGCAAATCATTTGCCTGAGGATATCCTACAAGGCCAGGAAAACTTTATTTTGCAAGGTTTTAGTCCATAATTTGTATGTTGCTAGACTGGCTGTCCTGTTCTTGGTAGTCTCCTTACCTCAACTAGATGCACTGACATTTCCCACAGCAACGCTCTTCAGGTTGCCTCGGCCATCTCTCCTCCGTTCTCTCCAAAACAGGTAGCTTCAGCACACTCGGAAGTGGTGCCACTCAAAACTGCGACCAGGGCAGGTCCCAAAACATCACTGTTACAGACGAGAAGGGGTTGTTGCAGAACACACAACTCTCAACTTGAACAACTTATACAAAGGGAGAGTCGGGGCAGCAATTTAAGTGTGGAATGGCCCCCAGACAAAGCAAAGTGTTTTCCTAGCATGTTCAGGATACAAACAGTAAGTCAGTCTTAAATCCTATGAAACTGAACAGCCTAGACTGTTTCACAGGCACTAACCCACTCAACTCTGAAAGTACCTTCACTGCTGAAGCTAGAAAATAGCAGCTGTCTATGTAAAGAGAGGAGAGCGCTCTGCCAGCCAGTTTAAAACCAGAAAACACACCTGGGAGAAATCTCCTTGCCCAGCTGAATGAGAGACACTGTTCTCAACAGCTAAGGCCACAATACCTTGAAGGTTTAATGTCAGCACCCTCAGCTGGGTGAGGTTCCCCATCCATCTTGTTCAAGCAGGAGCATCTCAGGTTCTCACAGTAAAGTGCTGATTTTCATCGTAAGGCTGGTGCTCTGCTTTTGGCCACCTTGTTTTGCAACAGAAATGAACCATTTGGAGAGAACGAGCCCAGAGGTGACACATCTGTCACACGTCTTGCTCAGCAGCACAGCCATCCCAGTTGGTCCTTATTGATCCAAGAGCAGCTTTCAAACAGCCTGCAAGAAATGGGAAGGCAAAGTTTTTTTCAGCAGCATCCACCACAGAATATAAACCACAGGCTGAAAATTGAGGTAAGGAAGATTAGTCTGGGAGGTGGCGGGAGGGGGGATGGCACACATGACCAACACACTTTCTATGTTTGTTACATTATTCTTGTTAGAAGCCTTGAAGTGGTTGAGCAACCTCTATCCTCAAGGGTCTTTAGAAACAGATTAGTCCAGAAACGACATAGGTGGAGTTGATCTTACCTTGGGGCAGGGAGACAGACTCACATGACCTTGGCAAGGTCCTTCCAGTGCTGGTTCTTCTGTGGCTATATGCTGTAGCACAAGCAACACTGAGCCCCACCCCATCCCCTCTTTGCTTTACTGCAAGGGACTGGTTATGGTGACAGTCAGAGGAGCCTCGACTCTAGAAACAAGCTAAAACCAGGGACAGATAGTCCATAAACACAGTCCAGCAGAAGCAGCCTTCTGGCCTGCAAGGCTTGTTGGTCTCATGTGAAAAAAGCTAACCCATTTCACATCCCCAGCAGAACCTCCAAACCCAAGCCTTCCTCCACCAGCAAAACCCACAGTCCCCACTCCAGATTTGGATGACAGATGACCAGAGGGGAGCAAACAGAGCAGATATTTTTATTTGTTTGTTCTTTGTTTCTCATCTCTCAGACACTGGTGTCATTTAGGATTTTTTGTGGAGGAGACACATCAGCACAGTGACGGATCCTGTCTGGTCCCATCAGCACCGAGGCATCGTGTCCCCAGAGTAACGCGAGAGGACTGCCGCTCCTGCGGGGAAGGCTGCTCAGCAGGAGGTGTCAGCCTGGGAAACACAACAATTGTTTCTCTCCCATCAGTTCGGTGGCACTTGGAAACTTTCAGGGTGGGGGGAGAAGGCTGAGTCTGAACCCCGAGGTGTGCCAAGGACTTGCACCGAAGGACAGGGAGCAGGCTTCACACCCAGGCATCGTCATGACGCCAGCCACCCACCGTGTCAAGAGAAAAGGAACGACTATATTTCAAGAGGCTGTTTCCTACCGGACATGCTGTGCAGGGTAGGGCAAGGGACTTCCAAGCCCTCCTGCCGTTAGCCGACAAATCCCGCTGCACTCCCTTGTCACCTCTGTGTGCAGAGCTGCAGTCACAAATCATGGGTTTATTCAGACTGTTAAAAAAAAAATAAAAAATAAAGGATGCAACCGTTTACAATGCGATTTCCTTAATTCTCAATAAAGGATCCTATTTGCTTCCTCCTCCAGAAGTCACCTCTGGTCTAGCGGCGTGGTAGCAGGACAAAGGGATGGTGTGAGTTAACACTCCAGTGCCCTCTAGCAAACGCAGCTTTTGCTGTAGCAGAAGGACTTCACATCCTCTTTCACCAGAGCATCAGAGGACTTCAAATTCTCCGTGGCCATGTGGAGAAAAGCCTGGTGGAGATCGGCCATGCTGTTCCACCTGCCAGTCAAACGGGGACCCAGGGTGCAGAAAGACTGAGCTGTGTGCCACGCACATGCACAAGCTGAAGAGCACCAGCTCTCCAGAGACCTAGCCACCAGGTCACCTGTGCTCAACAGCCTGAAGATGCCAGCTGGGGCTGTAGGATTTATATAACACACAGGGAAAACTGCCTGCAAAAACCAGTCTCTGCATTTGGCTTACTGGGAGAGGAACTGGGTTCTGGGCTCCTTCTTTGTGCAGCAAAGCGGGATGCACTGGTATCAAGTACACGGGTATTACAATGCCACGTTTAGTCTCATCTCTGCTGTTTAGAGCTGCCTGGGCATTGCCTTTTGCCAGCAGGAGATGCCATGACACGGCTCTTCACCGAGTAGAAAGTGCTTGGAGGAGCTGCTTGTGAACAGCAGGCTCAGAGGGAGAAACCAGCAGAGGCATGCACAGAGCAAGTGATAATTTCTGTGCTGTGCAATTACAGCTGGGAAGGAGTAAACCTCTGGTGCACAAACCTGCCAACAGTTTACTGCCGACAAGGAAACAAAACCGACAGTTGACACTGGAAAAGCTACTGATACCCTGTAATCATCTTAAAAATAGACTCTTCGCAAACCTGCTTGTTAGCAGTGAGAACATATGCTCTTTTTAAGAGAGGGGGGAGAAAAACTTCTCAGCATCTCCAAAGCAACATTTGCATTAGCCAGAGCAAGCGTTCGGTGAAGCTGAAGCTGCAAGCATATTTCCAGAACTCAGACCAGTCCCACTGGATGACCAAAACATATCAAGATCCTGCATTGCTATAGCACATCTCCCAGTGCCAAGCACACTTAGTCCTCTGAACCCAGGAGCAAGTGCTTGCACTGCTATTTCAGACACCCAGCTTATTCCATCTTATTACACATATATACATGGCTGTGTTACCTAGCACAATGCTGCATTCACCGCCCTGTTCCTGCCGCACTGTGCCATGGAAATGTCTGTTGTCCTGACTTCTGCTTCTCAGCATGAAGTCTTCTGGGCCCATCAAGGTCTGAATGTGACCATGGCAGTGAGACCTCATCTCTGTTCATTCCATTGTCCTCTCCCCAGTGCTGCTCAGCCCCATCACCCTGCTCTCCCTTCCCAGGACTCTCTGAAGGGAAGCATGCGACCTTCCCCCACATCCATGTTCCTCCAGTGGCTGACATCTACCGTGGCCTCCCTTTTCACAGGGCTACGGAACGTACATGTCTGACACAGGCAGAGACTCTCCATTACCCAGACATTAAGCCATGGTAAAGCACAATAACTGCATCTCCAAACTACACCACCAGATACCTCCTGGATGATGGAACAGCTCGATCCTGGCACACGGGCAGGCAATAAAAACCACCCATTGCACAAGGCACTGCCCTTCCCCAGGCTCCTGGTGCACAGCCTTTAGTCGTGGCAAGTAGTTTCCAGTGCTCCTTTTAACCACAGCCCCTGGGATCCCAGCTGCTTTCCCCCAGACCAGGGTGGGCAGAGGAACACCGTCACTGAGCCAGGTGCTCTGCACTCACTCCAGCCTGGAGCACTCTCCATCACACAGAGCTGTATGACAGCACAGTCCTGGCCCATCGGACATCTCAGGACGTGCTGAGTGTAAGGTATTCCCATGAAGAATAGCACAGTTCAGGACTAATCCAGAGTCCATCAAAACAAATACTTCAGCCAGGATCTGGTCTGTTCTGGGGTGGTGTTCTTTTTTGCTTGATTCCAGTTCATTTTTGTCAAATTTTCTTGAAGACGGAACAATACACATCCAGAAAGGAGAAAGGGCTGGTTTGGTCCCTACCACATTCAACAGAAAAGCCACCCACCCGCAGCTTGCTGTGCCCTCAGTGCTCAACACATCAACACTGCAGGGAAGAGAGGAACAAACATTCCCTTGTAAGTGGATTTCATTTTGGTATGAGCCATTTAGAGATTATATCCATTTCAGTTTGGGCAGGGATCCAAGGTTAACATCTCTGCTCTTGTTAACAGAGCTTTGCTTGCAAAAGCCCATCAGCTCAGTTTTACATCTTATTTGGAAAAGTCAGTGCAATGTTACACTGTGCACTAGGACAAGGGGAGAGGAAAGGCAGGCTGTGACTGCTGTAGCTACGAGTAGTTTCTCTAGGACTCCCGGGCACATATCACCGGTCTCCTCTGCCTGTCACTCATCAGCACAGACATCGCAGACTGTTACTGTACAGCCCTAGGGTGTTCAGCCCCAGGGAAACTTCAGAGACTTCCCATTGTCTCCACATGGTCAAGAAAGGAAGACCTCTGCCAACTAGGCACAACATACAGCATGAGGGTGGCACCCTCCATCCAGGATCCCAGCAGCATTCAAAGCCACGCAGTCCTTTAAAATCCACATTTACGCAAACTGTGGTTTCCTTGTTCCTGGAAGTCCCTTCCACTTCTCGGTGGACGGGACTCCACCAGAGTTGTGTTGCTAGCCAAGGTGCCTCTGGGTCCTTCGGTAGGTTGGCCAGCCAAGTTCAGTCTGTGCATGCTTTTCTGCCTTGCAGCCACCCCAGGAAGATCACAGATCGTGCCTACACGCAACGATGTGCCAGAGCAGCAACTGCAGAGTCAACCCAGAGCCTTGTCACAGAAGGATCTCAAACCCCATCATCTCTGGGACAGCAGGCGCAAGAGCACATCTGCAAGTTATGAACTACAGTAAAAGTTGGTCTTTAACAATCTGGGTCTCCAGTCACCTTGAGACACCACTGAAAGCAGGAGAATGGCAGCACGCAACAAGGAGCACAGTCTTGGCTGCCATAACTGCCAGCCTGGAAAGGATTTGGCTGCACACCAGCAGGCACCTTGCCGTCAGGAGACTGTCTTTACTGCATAACCCCAGCACCTGAGCAGAAAGACAGCTTCTTCACCCAGGGCAAATGTACTAACGGCTTTCACTGAGGCGTTCTCAGATTAGCTCCCAACAGTCAATACTGCCAGCATGAATTATTAATCAGTGTGTCATTCAGCCTCAGAAGCTGATATATCCACACCACACAGGAAAAAAGCTTTTAGCAACACACCCGTGTCAGCAAGCCCAAGGCGAGCTTGCCAGGCACTTTCTCACACCTCCCCACCGAGCTGCTGAGAGCTGGCAGGAGGGGACCGGCGGTGGTCTGCTCGCTGCCGTCTCCAGCACAGAGCCGTGCCGGCCCCACGCGCCTCCTCTCCCAGAACCAGCTCCGTGCGCGGCTGCATTAGCTCAGCACATCCACCTGTCACGCAAGTCACTCGTTTGGAAAATTATTCTGCTGGAGCATCGCTGAGGACACCTTGCCAGTGAAATATCAGACAACATCAGGCAGTGTTTACTTGCTCCAGTGCAGATACTACACATTTATTATTTACACTTTGCAGTGTATTTTTAGAGTTATGTCAATAAGACTGAGAGTTATCAAGTGATCTGTTTGCAGTCAGTCAAAAACCTCCATGATTCCCAGGTTTGCCTGAGGAATTTTAGGACCGGGATTTAGCATTTCACATGGGCCTAATCCACAACACAAGAGACTGGGGATCTGAGAGACATTTGCCTGGGTTTGCAGGACCTCAAACTGAGTTTGCATTGCTTACCTCCTCTGCCTCCTGCTTGAGGGTGCTCCGCAGGGAACCAGCCCCGGGGGGAAAGGCAGGCTCCTGAACAACACAACATAGATGATCTCCCTCTGTCCCAAGCATCTGAAGAGATGGCTGGATTGATTTCTATAGACTGTTCCAACTGTACTAAAACCAAGACAGAAGTGGAGAAAAAAATTAGTCCAAGCTGAACATATTGTCCTACTCCCTGGTCATGTTTGGAGACTGATCAAAATTGATGCACTGGATACTAGGCTTCACTGAAAAGATCCTGCTCATTGCTCATTTGTGGTGAACAAAAGAGAAGATGCAAAGTATTTCCCAGGTGGCATTTCTTTCACTGTGGGGCTTTGCACTTCTCCTGAGCACAAGTGTTCCTTCATGTTATGATATCAGCTGCATCCTGCTGAGCCAGAGCCATCCAGGCACCACGGCTGCCCACATCTCTCCTTGAGCTAGAGGTCAGCTCTCCTGCATGGCACCCCAGCCAGAGGATGCAGCCCATCCAGCCTGGAAGAACTTGGGAAAAACCAGGTCAGCACAGCCAGCAACTCCCCATGCATGGGGAACATGGATGGGTCTGGAGAATATGTGTCACGGCTGTCCCACCTGCAGATGTCAGCTCCTGTCCTAGCCAGTATTTTCTCCCATCTTTTCTACCGTCTTTTGTCAAATGTGGGGAAAACAATGAGTATTTCCAACCCAGTCATGGCATAAGCTCATTATTCCCCTTGCTAAGAGCTGCTTAACAGTAAAACTAACTAATATGCCCCCTGAAACCTGAGCATGCTTAAAGTTTCCTGTTTTGAAATGAAATTTGTATACCTAGAGCTAGACGAAACAACTTCAGAGAAGTCCACCAGACTGTACGCACTTTCACCAGTAGCACAGACCAGCCGCTATTTCCCTCTTCCAGACCCAGGCGTGATGGACCATTGAGTGCCAAAGAGCAGTAGTTATCACAGAGCACGTAAGACATTGTTCAAGAGCTCAAATTAATAGCCAGGCTCCAGGTGGCAAGGCATGCATCATCTCTAGCAGCAGCTCTCTGATGTAGAAAGATTAGCCAAGGTCCTCTCCCCATTTTCACATTTTTGATTACCAAAAGTGCCTTCAGAGTTCTGGCTGAAAGATCAAAGCATCCAGCCATACATCTATACAAAACCACCAGGTATTTTAGCAGCTCTGCTCTGCTGCAAGTCCCGCTTCCACAATGGAAAAGGTTTAATATTTGGTTCCTGAAAAGTCCCTTTCCACCAGTCCTTGGGCTGGGCTGGTTCTAGTGTTCAACCTAACTCTGCAGCTTGGCAGCAGAAATCTGAATTCTTGGCCTGGTAATGAGTGCCAAGGCAGTTGTTTTTATCTTATTCAGTCAACAAAAACATGGAAATCAATTTTTTCCAATCTCAGTTATGGCTAGAAATCCATTCCTTTTAGGCGAGCTACAGGATTAATCTATCGAATGGTTTGCAGGCATTTTGCTGACATACAAACATTTGAAGAATACATTATGCTCCCCCCCTCCTAGTATAGCATTAGTGCTTTTTTTTTTTTTCCTGTAAACATCTTTGTTCGGGAATCCATGAGACAGGATGTGGAAATGCATCTCTCTCTTGCAAACAAGCCTCATGTCTGCAAAGTTTTGCACTGCACTTAAATTGCCAGTGCTTGGTGACTTCAAAAAAAATATAAAAAATAAAAAGAGCAAAGACACCTAATGATGCACAACACATGCCAGCAACACAGAGCATGCACTTCACATAACCAATATGGAACAAAGCATCAGCAAGCATAAATGAAATTATATAAATTCCAACTTCAGCAGAAGCCTTGATCTAAAGACCTGCCAGTCTAACACTCAGTCTCCTCTGCTGGCCTCACAACATCAGGACATGTGTGTAAAAAGCCATCTCGCATCTATTACGATAGTCATCTAGGGCAATTCTGTCACCCCTGGGAAGGGGGTAGTTGACCATAGTTTATTCTCTTCCCATAGAAAAAGGAGGATCTCACCACTTACAGTCCTTTATTTGGTCTCCAGGAAGTTTCTTGCCCTGTTCCCAGCAGGTTTCCAAGACGCTTTGTAAATCTTCCTGGACGAGTGTGTTATGATTCACGAGACAGCTGAATTTTAAATTTTTTTTTTTCCTGTTTTACAGGCATGGAAAGAGGCAAGTTTTCCTCTTTCACCAGCATGAGCAGGCCTTCCTGAAAACACTGTACTTTCAACACTAGAACCTTTCAACTCTGCAAGAGTTGTTTCCCACCCGTATCTGAGGATACATTGCCCACTGATCCAGTATCTGCACCTGCCCATAAGAAACAGGATCTAAATTTCCATTTGTTCAATATCACAGCTTTTCCCCACCCAGTCTCCAAACGTCAGGTTCGTTTGTAAAACTTTCCACAGGTGATGTATTTCAGGCCAAAGGCTAAGATTTGTTTTAAAACGTTCTTCACAAAATTTGGTCTGGGCAGCAGTACCAAAATGGTTTTGGAAGAACAGAGAACGATAAAGCAATTATATGCCATGCAGCAGGACAGCAGAAAGTGAGCGCATCCATCTCACCACAGCTGTCCTTTCCTCCTCCAGCAACCCAAGTCCAACAGACTGTGCAGATCTATTTCCCACCACCGTGGAGGGCACCACAGGTATTTCCGATTCAGAAAATGCTTGCTATGCAGTAATGTGCTATCCTGGCCGGAAGGGACATATCTAGTTATAAAGATGTGGTAGCCCTGCTTGCTTACCTACAAAAAGACTCTACCCTCCAGGGCCACAGGGAGAGCGCAGAGCTGTCCCCACACCCGGACGCCCTGCCCGATGCAGACAGCAGCAGAGACCTCAGCGTGCATGCAGGAAAGTATCTTTTTCTTTGCCTCAAAGTGCCGTGAATAGATGTAACATAGAAAGGAGAGCAAAACAGCAGCACCTTTCACCCAGTAGCCATTCCCCCATTAGCAGCTGATCCCTGCTCCAAAATAGCCAGCTGTGGACACTGACCTTGATGCCTAAATGGTACTACATTCGCCTGGAGTGTCACATTGGCCACCAGACCTCCTCTTGAGGCCCCTCAAGGGGCCCATGAAACACATCTCCAGGCCTGTCCCCATCACGGTGCCCTCCTTCCCCTCCAAACAGCACAGCTGTAGGCTGAAACAGGTTGTTTCTGGTTCTCCCTTGCAAGTTCCTGTTGCCCAGAGCAGGATATAGCCACCAGTCATAACGCATGATGACACCTACACCATGGTGGGAAGCAAGTCCCCTCGTAGGGAGGGCAACGTGCAAGGTGCCCGTGTTGTGCATTGTCTGGAGGGGAGCAGGGGACACTCAAGGACTCCTTTGTACTACCATATAGCTCACTGGAGAGCTTCCATCAGGTTCTCTCATCTTGCCAGGACATCCAAGACAGATCCACAGTAACTGAATAATCAATTAATCTTCCTGTAGAGCTCCATTTACATAATGAAAACGCAGCCTCCCAATATACCACTATTTTTCAGTTGTCTAGACTAATATATCTGTCCTGTAGTTGGAGGGGGGAGACCTAACACAGCTTCTATTACGGGTGGCAGAGTTCCAGCTGAAATCACGTGGTGGCAATAAAACTTCTATTGATTTCATGTAAGCATTTAACCCTAGCAGAGCACGTATTCCTCCAACGGCCCACAACGGACCCGGCGCCCAGCAACCCAGGCTGAATTACAGTTGCACCTCACATGGAGCCTGGGGAATCTCTTTCTCTCTAGCACTGGAAGAAGAAGTCACAGACAAGCAGAAATCAGACAGGCTTCACTGTGCGTTTTGCAACACAGCAACAAGTTTGCATTTTTCAGTTCAATACCCGCAACTTATCTCACACTGCAGAGGTAGGTCCTGCTCTACAGACCTCAATGAAAAAGAAAACAGCTATAATTCTAGATCCAGCTCACGTAGCAAGCAGGGGCCTGGGGTTGCGGTCCATCCTCAGAAGTCTTCTCCCAGACTGAAGACCAGGACCAGTGGTGCTGAAACAACCCTCCTTCTCCGCTCTACACAGCGCTGGCAAAGCACAAGTCAGTAGACAGCAGAGACTCTAGAGCTGAATCAAAGCCCTTACTCTTCCTTCAACTTTCACCTCCATAAATAGGATATGAAGAGTAAACAATCAGTAGCTCACAGCGGGGCTTATTTGCAGACCCTGGCTCCCAGCCAGACTAGACCAGCTGCAGATGGGCGATCAGCAGAGAAGGCTGAGGTTCAGCTGCAGCCCTCGATCCTGCCACAGACTTCTGTGGGTCAACAGGCAAATCATTTCGAACTTATCTCCAAGCTCACAAAGTCGGAGCAAGGCTCCCCATTAATCCAAGACATTGGAAAGGGGACCAAAAGCCTGGCCTGCACTGCCAACAGCACAGTGGAGCCACTGGAGACAGAGTGACAAAGCTTTGTCACAGCTTCGCCTGATCAGGACAGTCTCCATGTGCACCATGGCAAGCCCTGAACCAGTGCTCAAGGCTCCCACTGTTCAGTAACAGCACTGTATTTATGCATTTCTTAGGAGCATGGTTTAAGCGAGCGTGCTCTGCCCTCCTCTGCTTGCTACAGGTTGTCTCTTCAGCCTGCAGAAGCCTAGGTGAATTCGTACATCTCGCCTGAGGGATCACATGGTGCTTTGTTGGTAACACAGCCACCTAACGCAGACCCAGTGACTTCTGGCCATTGCCATGACCAGGGCACGCACACAGAGCAGCTGCCAATTGCAGCAGCCTAGCACTGTGGCTGGGAATAAGGACGCTGATGCCACACCATGGGGTTCCCCACAAGCAGCTGACAGCGATGCTTGTTCAGATGGGGACAAGTTGTGCTCAGCAACTGTTCTGCCAGCGAAGGTGGCTCCCCCAAGGCAGGTGCCTGGCCCAGCACCATTGTCAGAGGAGACAAGGTCTTCGGAGCACATGCACAAAGCGCCAACAGCATCTCACGCGTAAGCCAAGGCTGCAGCATGCTGAGAGCCATGAACTGCCACACTTAGGGACACGTGGGTTGGCCAGACCCTGTGGGGATGGGACAGCCACCAGGCCAAGTGAGTGTCAGGGACATGTCCTTAAAGTCTTGCACCTCCTCCTGCTCAACCAAGCACAAGGTCCGGAGATTTTCCTTCCTGCATAAGCAAGCAGCAAGATTTGCCTTGACATTTGTAGGTCACTGGAATCAAACGGTTTTGGAAGGGGATACTTCAAAAATCCTTGAAAGCTCAGCTCTTGCCAGCACACCTCAGTTTCAAGCTGCCATGCTTCCTTCTGACCTTTCCATGTCCCCTGCAACATCCTTCTCCTTTTTGTCATGGGACAGAGACGCTCACCCAATGCCCCTCTCTCCCCATGGGATGAGAAAAACTGATGGCACCAGCTACTTCGGTTTTTCTGACCTTCCTAACAGAGCTCAGGTGGTGCTGCCATGAAACAAACCAAAGTGAACACATCACTGCTCAGGCCCAGGTGAGCTCTAGGCCTGTTGCTTCTCTAAAGTCACCTCAAATGTCCTTTGAGAAGCCCTGGCCTGAATTTCACCATCCCTCTTGCTTCTCAAAACGTGAAATCCAATTTTTGCTGTCAAAGGTTCCTCCAGCTCTTCTCTGAGTTCCTAGGGAAGATCAAAGTGCAGAGTAAATTAGATTTCCAGGGATAAGTCCTCTAAATTTCATGCAGAAGCACATCCAAGAGTGGCACATCTCAGGGCATGCACAAAGGTGCGTGTCCGGTGGGTTTTGTGGATTTGTTTTGCCAAGTTCTCCCCAGGCAAGAGCCTTCAGCATAGAGGAGACCACTAGGAGCCATACACAGCACAAACAGAAGAGCAGGGACTCCCTGCTTCCATCACACCCCAAAACTTCAACCACGAGGAGAGCCCTGGGCTACTGTGATCTTGTCCTCCTCACACAGGAGGACTAAGCCCAGAGTTTTCCATTTGTCAGGTGTTCCTCTGCATAGCGCTGCCCAAGGATGACAGAGAGCAAGTCATTTAGACTTGGCAGCCCTGTGTGTCCCAGGCACAAGTTTTGGCACAGACTCCAAAGCCTGGGATGCTAATATCTTCCTAGATAGCAGTTATGCTCCTCTGTGCTTCTGTCAAGGCTTTCCCTGCTTTGCCCCTCATGTCCTACATCCTCCCTGGGGACTGTGGTAAACACAAAGACAGCTCCTCCTTTCCATAGTGCAGAACGGCTGCCTCGCACAACAACTTTCTCTGCAGGTCTGGAACTCTTGAGAACAGCCTACATCTGGCATGACACTGCGTTTGGAGTCATCCCCGCTCCCAAAGGACAGTCTGAGCCAAGCTTATGTTACCAGCACCAGAAGCATGTTCCCCACTTCCTAAACATTGCATCAGAGCACAGAGTGTCGGAAGCATTTGGAAATGCATTGAAGCTGCCTCTGCATATGTGTGTCAGAGGACACGCACGTATCCCGTCTGGAAGCTAGAAGAAAGGCCATCTGCCTTTCATCGCAAACTGGTGATGGTCGCGGATTCTCCCTGTCGCTTTGGCTACTGCACGCTGAGCTGTGCCCAGCTCCACAGCGTGCTCCAGAGCCACCTCCTGGCTGAAAGGATAACAGTCCTGGAGAAAGGCAAGAAGGGGAAAAAAATAATAATAATAATAAACAAACACCCTAACAAACCCAAACACCAAATCCCAGTCGTTTGATTTATAGCTGCGATGCCCCTTCGTAACAGCTTTCAGCATCACTTCACTCCAGACAGAGATGCTGCCCTGCTCCCATTCCTAACCACAGTCCCAAATCCAGGACAGTGGGGGGACCGGACTGTCGGAGACCGTTTTGTCTGCAGCGCTGCCTGCCTTGCCACCCCGGCTCCGGGACAGGCATGCCTGCTGTACATGTTCACCCCAGCTTTCATCCAGACGCCCTGAGTCGCAGACCGGCAGCTGGACATGGATGCCGCAGCGCCCAGCACACCGTGCAGAGGCAGGGACGGCGACTGGCGCCAGGCAAGGTAAAACACCCAGGCAGAAGCTGAACCTTTGCACTCAGGCATGCAGACACTGGCTCTCTCCCCACCACTTCCTTCCTTTGTCTCCCTCCTGCACTTGGCTCAGGGGCAGAGACCCACCCTGCTCCCCCAGCTTAAAATATTCATCTGTTTCAGCCGCTTCTGTTTACACCAGGGCTCTTCCTTCTCTGCAGGAGATCCGTGTCATTCCTTTACCAAGGTCTGCTCAGCTCAAGTCACGCTGGAACAGCCAGGAACTGCTCCCTTCCAGGCCAGAAGAAAGGACAGGAGGCACAGTTATCCCAAAGAAAGGTCCTTGGTCCATCAACACAGAACAGGAAAAATTTCTCTCAGTCCACAAGGCCAGACCCTGCTATTTGATTAGGCTTGTTTTGCAGCAAGGCTGGAAAACATCCAGGCAACTGAGCTGCCTTGAGGAGAGCAAGATGCAGTTTACAGGGTGAAGCGTCCTTCCCCACTCCTACCAAAGGCAGGTGAAGAGGTTACCACTGGGATCCTTCTCTTTGATGACCAGGTAATGCCCTTCACACTTGATGCTGCTTTGCACAGCACAGAGTTCGTTGCCCAGCTCTGGAAGCACAGGCTGCAGACAGAGGCCAGTCAAAGCACAGATTTAACTCTAAGCCAAGATTGTGCACGCAGAAAAACTGGTAAAACATCATATCAAACCCTTATAAAAGGTGCTAACATCAGGTAAAGGAAGGGTTACAGCAATTCATAGCAACCTTTAGCCTGGATTTCTTCCCTCTCAACCTTCTTCCAAGATGCCCCTGCCATTTCCAGCCCATCCAGCCCAATACAGAACAATAAACTCTAGCATCCCGCGTGATCCCCAACATGAGACCAGACTGAGGAGGCAACCGCAGACCTCAAAAGGTCTGGCAAGAAGAGACAAGGCACAGCTATAACCCCACTGCAGGGAAACCCAAAGGCAGCCAGAACTCCACCCACCGCGTACCCATCAAACAGGTAGGAATGCGCCAGGCGAACCGCGTAGCCAAGAGTGACACTGGAGTCCTGAGGATGTAAAAAAATCTCTTCCCATGTTGCGGCATGTTGACCTGACAACATGCCATCAGAATTTTAAATTATGTATCTGAAAAACCCTTCTCCCTGTCAGTGAGCGTTTGAACCTGAAGCGAAGCCGGCAGCGGAGAAGAGCAGACAGGAGAGGTAATTACCCGCGGTCTCCTCCAAGAGCTGACAGAAAGCAGGCCCCGTGCTGGAGATCCTGGCCTCATTACGGGCTCTCCTGGAGGCTGCAGCTGCTCCTCTCTGCGGTCAGACATGAGTCACAGCGTTTCAGAGGAGAGAGGAGCGCTCCCGCGAGCTCGTTAATGGCTGCGAGGTCCGTCAGCCATAGCGCAACCGCAGCCATGCTGGTGTTTGAAGCCGAAGCCCCAGCGCTGTGCTCGAGCTTCGGAGACTGAGCAAAAACCAGCCATGAAGTTGGCTTGCTCATCGCTGCGGCATTTCTAATACAGGAAAGGGCTTTCTCCTGAGTCAGTGTGTGCTTTAGAGCTAACAAAGTGATGGAGCAAACTCTCAGCCCTTCCTCGTTAATGGCAGCAAGATAAAAATCTGTAATATTGCACTGAGCAGCTGCGGAACAGCTTCAGAAGGCATACCAACTTCTGCAGCGGTGGTACCTACCAGAGAAAAGAAAAAAAAT
>JAVJGI010000032.1:7769569-7788080 GCA_035590275.1 Ibycter americanus | reverse complement strand
GGACATTCTCTCACATACCACCTTGCCTCCCCACACATTACCTCGCCACCCAAGCAGCTAGCCTCTGCTAACACCCATGTCTACTGCCCTGAGAGCCTAACTCTGCATCTATCCCAGCGAGCAGGAGCTTCATCATCATCATCTTCAAAAAAACCCCAGAGATTACTATCACTGAGAAGACTCTGTGTCAGTGCCACACAGTGGAGACCAAGGCCAACATGGCAGACCATGGCATCAATACAAACACAGCTGGGATGTACTCACTTCCTTCTGAGGTTCTCCATACTCCAATGGCCATTGCTCTTTGGATGAAGTCTTCTTCTCACAGAGACAGCAGGGACATGTCTCAACAGGGCATATGGACAGACTTGCAGACCAGCCAGCTGTGCCATGCCCCGCAGCACGCAGCGGATCAGCAGCAGGCATGAGATATTTCCAGCTGTGGGAAGAGAACGAGACAGCTTGGTTAGGTGGTGCAATAGAGAAGCCACAATGCCCACCCACCCTGGACACAGTGCACACAGGCAGGCAGGCAGCTCAGACACGAAACACAGGAGCGTTATGCTGACATTACAAACACTGTTCGGAAGCAAGTCCTTCCTCCCACCTAGTGGAAACACAAACCTACATCCTTAGAAGCAGTGACGATTGACTCAGTGGGTGCACCTGAGCAGATTCTGCTGGAGACAAAGGAGAAACACCACGAAGTTCAAACGCTCTCTGATCACCCCTGCAAAAGCCAGAGTCCATCAGTGCAGCTGTGTACCGGCAAGGCAGCTGGCTCTTCTGTGCAGAGCTTGGCTATCCCTGGTGCTGCCACCCACGCAGACACTGTCACTAGGTGGTTTAGGACCTCTAAGTGGTCTCAGACTATATTTGTGGAAAATAACCACTCACGGGACTCTATCAGCCGAAGTGGTTGGAATGGATAAGCAGAAGTAGCCAGGCAGCCAGAATGCCACATGAGGCATGATGTTTGTCAGAGAGGTGCAAGGAAGCACCTAATGAAGCTTGTCAGGATCACCCTGTCCCCACAAACCCAGCAGCTCATGCAGAAACGCATGCTGAGCCCCACTTCCAGAACCCCCAACCTATTACCCTAGCACCAATAGTTCCGCACTAAAAAAGCCTGCCTCCTGTTGAAGAAATAATGCAAAAGGGATAAACTCCTCTGCCATTTGCCATGGCTCCTACAAGGAAGACAAGCGTCCTCAGAGATGAAATAGGGCCTTTGCGTGACAAGCAAAACACAGCAAAACTGTGTTCATCTTCAAAAATACAGCCATTATAACCCCCTGACACAGGTAAGCTGCACCTACCGATGGAGAGAGCTCAAACTGGGAGATGCCTTAGCATCCTTTCCACTCAGTTCCAGAAAATCCTGTTGTCCGGTGCTCCTCCTGCTTCCCCGATGCTCAAAAAACGCCACACTAGGAGCTAAGAGACAGGTTTCCAGGGTGCATGAGGCATGCCGTCCATCACTGGAAAGACACATTCCTTCGGTGCACAGCCGAGACACAGATGTGACCCGTGATTCCCACGTCACTATAACTCACCCAGCCTCAACAACATCCCCTTACCCCGCACACTTCCTCATCTGTCTCGCACGAAGTGTCGCTGCCCCGACCCACAGAAAACAAATGTTTGTGGGGTGGGGGTGTTGAGGAACCTCCCTTCTTTATCTCAGATTAATTAATCCATTCTGCTTGTTCAAGGAGCTGCTTTGCTGAGCTATGAGGGGCAAGTCGTACACTACCCATGGCACGCTGATGTTCAGCAGTACCCCCTGGCAGAGCCATGCCAGGTGGGGCTGGGGAACCGCTGAATTAACACGGGCAACTATTTGCACTATGCAAACACTGTAGCTCTGGAAAGCAACCTTTTTTGGAAATGCTAGCGTAGGGCCAAAACAAGCAGAGCTGGCAGCAGTCATATAACGAAGACTGTATTCCCCGTTATCCATCTTGCCTCGTGTCAAAGAACCCAGAAAGGATCAGGCTAAAGGGACGGTATATTTTTTCCTGATGGATCATGCAAAATAGGGCATGACTATTGACTTACACAATTCCAATGCATATACAAATGTAGCTGAGTGATTTTCACCTAGACACTAGGAGGAAAAGTTTAGCTTCCCTGAGTTAACTCTAGGAAACCAGACCATAGGTCTGATTTGTGCGCGCCAGGCTCCTGCCTGATGAAATGTAGGATAAACTTTGTGCAACAAGGAAGAGTTATAACAGATGATGAATAGATAATGGGGTGTAAGGGCTCTGAAGAGGTCACCTGCACCATCTTCTTGCCCTAAAACAGGAGCCATAAACCATCTCCACGCTTCCCCGTGTGCACACTTCTGTATTTGGAGAGCTCCCAGCACAGAAAGAGCCCCATGCCAATGGATACTTCGATGATTTAAGTGTTAAATAACAGATAGGTGCTATTTATGTGGAAATTATTCTTGTTGGGACAGAGACACAAAAGCAACATTTTCTCCTGTGCCTCTGCCTGCCTCACCTGCACTCTCACTGCTCATCCATCTCCCAGGATTGCCTGGAACATTGCACATACAGGAGCAGTTTCAAACAGCTCACATTTTCTTTAAAAAGTCACCCTGTTCAGTAATGGCTCATCCTGCTCCTCCCACCCCCTGCTACGCGCTCCCTTGGGGCCAAGAAGGGAGAAGATTCAGCCTGCACTGGAAAACAGCTTTATGTACATTAAAATATCACCACTTGTGAGTCTGATGCCATTGCAACCTACAAAGCCAGAAATAGCAGCTTTGTCCCAGTGGGATAGAAAAGGACAAATTTCCAGCCTCCCAGAAGGGCTCAAGGTATGCAGGTGCACTTAGTCCTGCAGTAACAGAATCTGTAACAGCAAAAATATTACAGGGAGGGTGGAACAATAGTGTTTCAGGTCATTTTGTATAAGATATATATATATATATATGTATGTATTTTATATCTATAATGTCCTTGTATACCTGTACAATGAACCTCCAGCTAAAAGATTAAAATAAAAGCATTTTACAGAGATGAAAGTAATAATCCTACATCTATCATTTTCCCAAACACTAAAAGAACTTTATGAAGCATTTGGTGATGTCAAGGACCTCTACAGGGTACGCAGTTAGAAAACAAAGAAATACTTCCCTGCAACCAGCCATCGCCTCAAAATGACAAATAAAGACCCCAAAAAATATTTAGATAATCTTCTTGCGCACGTTAAGCAAAATAAATATTTCCATTTTCAAACAAAAACATTTCTTCTGTCCCTAGGGCTGCAGGATTCCTGGCTCTGCCACAATCATCCCCTACAACTCAGTCAAACCGTTCCAGCTTAGATGTGCGGAGGCTTAGACATTCGAAAGGCATGCAAAGAACCTGGGGAACCAGGCAATTACACGTCCTCAAAAACACTTTGGTGTCCTGTGGAATTAGAAGCTGAAGACAGAAGCGCAACCCATCCCTCCCACAGCTGTGTTTAGTGAGGACACCGAGTTATCACAGAGAGGGAACTATCAATAGGGCTGTTGGCACTGGGAACAGGGAGAAAAAATACAAGGATAAGGCTTGCACCAGCTTTTCCTCCCCACGCTGAAGGAATTGCGTGTCGATAGGGGATATGCACAGCACCGGGTATAGGGTCGTCCTGCATTTACAGGATCGCAGCCCAACAAGCCAGTGTGCAGGAAGGGGAGGGAGCAGAGCTGCTTAGGGCAGCGAGATGAGCCATGCATCCAGGACACAAGCAGCGCTTCACACTCTTTCCTCAGGGGCCACGATGGGGTAAAAGCCAGCAAGACTATTGTCTGTTGCCAACGAGGAGGGATGTTTCAGAAGGTCACTGGTCATCTCCAGCTGTCCCAAGACGCAAGCGTTTTGGAGAGCAAATCAAAGCAAGTCTTCAGTTTACACCCTTCCCTGTTGCTTTTCAGTCTATATGGTCCCCCAGGAAAGCACCTGCAGACCAGCAGCTGTCTCCAGCCCTGTGATGGGACACAGATCAGGACTGCAAGGACTGTCACCTGTTGTGGTTCTTCATACACTAAGCTTTTGAGATTTTTGAGATCTGTGCAGCTATAGGAGCACCAGCCAGGCCCACAAAGGTATGCGTCATGCGACTACATCACCTCGTAGGAAGCCTTTCCTCTTATTTGTCCCAGGAAACCTGGAGGGGACAGGGCTCCTTCAACACCACAGCAACGGAGCTAAAGCGAACAGCCAGATTTTAGGCAGAAAGCAGCCAAAAGAGCCCCAGGAGTTAAAAAATCAAGAGTTACTAACTCCAGATATCATCTGCCTCTTGGTGCCGTCACAGCAGCAAATGATTTTGCTGGCAAGATGTAGGTCTTAGAGAAGCCAAGCAGAAAGAAAAAGTATTTCACCAAGTAGAAACCACTGTTGGATGGCTTTCAGTGACCTTCCCAGTCCTCCCACAGAAAGATACACAGGTGTGTACACACAGATGCACACAGCATCGCTCCGCCACAGCTGGGGTTGCTATTTTGGCAGCCCCCAGATCAGAGCCGATCGCAAGTGCCCTGGATACAAGAGGACCGTGCACAGTGGCACTCCTGCAAAACACGAGCTCAATGCAGTGGTGGCAGCAGCAAGAGCCGAATTCCCATTTAAATAAAATGCCAAAAGGCAGTCAGCGAAAGTGACATTTATGGTGTTACTACAAATGCATTCAGTGGGAAGCTGAGTAGCAGAAGCAGGTTGGGGGGAAAAAAACAAGCTGTAGTGAAAACTGCCATCTGTATATTGTGCCCCATTTTTAATATTCTGTATTCTCATAAAAAGTGTTGTTTCTGTCACTATTCAATCTCCCAAACTCACATGGAACACTGTTAAAAGTCAGCAGTGTGTGAAATGGTATTTTAAAATAAATGAAACCCGCTCGCAAAGCTGCGGAGGAATATTGCAATGCCAGGGTGCTGACAGACAGGCATTGAAAAGTAACAACCGTTATCATCTTAAAGCAAAGCGGATTAAATAAAAACCCACAGCTAGTGGTGCATTACCAAGTCTGATATTGACACAGCTGCCGTGGTGGTTATTTTTCATTGTCTCATCAAGACAAAGCATCATGGGATATCAATCTTCCCTCTGTCAGGCCATGCCTGGTGTAAAGTTTTTCGTTTACATTTTCATTATATCCCTTTTATCTCAGCTGCCAGCAAAAAAATATATATATATGTATTTTATATATATATACACACACGCACACACACATATATATGTATATCTATAAATATGCACACATGTACGTATTTTGGGAACCCAAGACCAGTTGGCTTTCGGTGCATTGCCAAGCCACAGCCCCTGGCTGTGAGGATCCCTCTCCTCCCAAGACAAAGCCAACCCCTACTTGTCCATCTTAGAGGTGGCAGGTGGGTGGCCTGTGAGGACTGGTTTAGGTCCCCTCCAGCTGGGGATGGGCTTAATGGTGAGCTGGTAAAGGTATGATCCCGTGAGAGCTTTATAGCCAAGAAACCCAATGCAGACAGCTGCCAGTGCTTTCTGAGAAGGCCCCTTCCCATAACCAGATCCCACTGGATGGACCAGCCAAGTCTACGCTGCTGCCTAGCTCAGTTTGGTGCACAGAAAGAAGGAAGAAAACAAAGCAGAAATGATAATTCTCCATGGCGGGCACCATCTCATCAATACTAATAGCCGTTACATTTCCTCCTTTGTAGGTTGATCTCTGCATTCTGATCATTCCACATGTTTCTGTCCTCGAATCTAACTTTTCCAGCCTTAAGGTATTAGCAAAGCACTAGGAGGCTCACAGGCAAGCACAGCCAGGGCAGAACCCCCTGCCTGAGTATGCCGAGAGCCTCACAGCGCTCACTTACAAACACAGCCTCGGCAACTCAGCCTGTGCCCTCTAACGACTCCGCTGTTTCAAGACATGAGACAGAACCAGCCGTTTGCAGCTGGCCACAGCATCCTCCAGAGCAATGAGGACGGCAGTAAAAAGAAAGGGTTCCTTCCCTTGTTCTTAAGGGAGCCTCATCTTCCCAACCTGTTGTAAATGGCTGCTATGGCTACTCGTCTGTGCTTATCGTTTAATCAAGCGCAGCCTGACTTCCAACATTTCTTGTTCTTGTTAGGTCTCATCAGAGGCAGCTCAGCACTGCCTGCTACAGCACTTCAGTGCTTTAAGAGCAGGGACTCTGGGAAATGTAGTGCCTAGTGGAAAAACAGGGCTAAAGCAGCCACAGAGGGCTGGTGGTGCCCTGGGAGAGCTACAGAAGGGGCAGTAAAAATAGTGAAGCCAGACCCCCTGGAAAAAGGGGCTGCAAAGGAGTAAGTGACTAAGTGACCAACCACCAAAACTCCCTGCCTTACTCCTGGTGGCCCCTCTGGTGAGCTGTCTGTAGGCTGACAGTGCAAAGCCAGTGCCTCTCTCCCTTCCTCAGCTCCCAAGTCAGTAAGTGCTCACACCCTCGGCCGTGTGAGACACGCACAGGTTTACACCAGTCCACACATGCTCTGTTTATAGCCCACCACGCCGAGCTGCAGGAGTCAAACGCTGATTACACCTTTCCTAAGCCAGGAAAGGGCTCTCTGCAGTGGCCCAGAATGTTTTCCGCTATCCAAGCGGGTATTACCACCAGTATACTCATCAGCATCACCGACACCAACCTTTGCTGCTGCTCTGCAGGCCAGCTGCCCCAGAAGCAGGGCTGACCGGTTCCGACACACAACACTTTAGATACTCCATCATCTCCCCGTGCTCCACTCAGACCCTGCGGATCTCCAGGTACATGGGAGGGCAAGTGTTCCCTATGGCACAGCAGGTGCTCCCTAAACACAAGAAACCCCTGCATGGAAAACACAATGCAATGTCAAGCAATACATCCTCCCACCTTCATTTCCCTGCCTCAGTTTCCCCAGTACTGTAGGCAATGCCCTTGAATACTCCACCATCCCTCTCCTGCTGCATCTCCCAGGCTGTCTACATCACTCTCCCCGTTCCCCCACTGTAAATCCAAATCTCCCTGCCAGAAACTTCCATCCCACTGAAGTATCTGTACAACCCTGGGATGTGTGTCCTTTATTTTGCTGCTAGGATTATTCCCTCTCTATCCCCAAAAACGTTCCCTTCTTTCAAACAAGAGCCCATCTTCCCAAGGTGTTTCCATTTAAAGAGAGGATCAGTAGCCCCTGCAAGAGGCAAACTTCTGGGAAGCGGTGGCAGGTCAGTGGTGCTCCAGCCCTCACTTCATCCCTCTGAGGTCATCTGCGTTCATGCTCACTTGCACCCAGCCTGAATTCAACCCCTAGGTCCTGCCCCACCAGCCTGCAGCCCCAGACCAACAGCAGTTACACCTCCTCCACGGCGCTTGGCATAGCAAAGGGTTACACCAGCTCTTCCAGCCACGTTTCCTCTCTCTCCCTCTCTGCAAGCAGCAGCAATTGCCATTCTGCATCCTTAATAGCAGCGTAATCAAAAGTTATGATGCATTTTTCAGTAATCACAAGAAATGATCCCCACTTAGCGTTAAGTAAAGCAAATTTGCCACTGGAAGGATGAAAAAAAGAAGAAAAAGAAGAAGTCAAAAGCATTTCAATTTTCATTTGAAACGAATGAGTCAGAGTCAATTTGGTAAAGCAGTTAACAGCAGCTGTGCTCCCCTTTCCAGCCCCTTAACAGGTACAATTTGCTTTTAACAAACAACCTCACAGAGGTCTCTGGCACTGTGTTAACATAGTGGCATTCAACCCCTCTTGCTGTTGTGTATTTAAATTGGGTAATAGAGTCAGGCAGAGGAGATCCACCATGAATCTTAAGAAGTGCAATTTGACAGCATCTTTAAAAAAAAAAGTGGGGGGGAGCCTTTATAAAAAAAATAATAAATGAGTTTGAGAACAGGTTTTGCTGGGTTATTTCAAAGCAGCATATTAAAAACAACAAAAGTCCTAGAAAGTGCTAACGTGGTGGCAAGACCCCAGCAAGCCTGGGGCCATGAGCAAGCAGGGCCCCTCTGCAAAGAGCTCTGCAAAACAAACCGAGACATTCCACAGCCAAAGCATCCTCAGCCTGGGTGCATTCAGGATACTTCACCCTACACCAAGAGTGATCGCAGAAGGATGTACATCAGGATAAAAAAAAAAAAAAAACAAACCGAAAACCACAAAAAAACCCATACAACAGACCTGCACACTCATGCTAAGGTTGCCTCAACCCTCAGGGCATCCCACACCATCAGATAGCCTCAGCAGTTGCTTAGAGAGAGGGCTACCGTGGGGCTGGGAGGAAAAGCAAAGATGTGCAATGAGCCTCCAGTCACCCTTTCTTGTCCCTCCTGACCTCAGAGCATCTCTGTCCTTCCCCCACCCCAAAGACAGGCCCCTGACGATGCCCTCATCTCACCGGGCTTTTGGTTCAGGCAGTCATCTTCTCTCATTCATTTGTTCTTTGAAGAAATCTCATTTCATTACCTTCCAGGCTCCTTAGCTTTGTGGGGAATTGCAGGAGGTCAATGAAAAATTCATGTTCTCAGTCAGTAATTGGCATTTTTGTTTCCTTTTTTTAGAGGAAGGAAAGCAAAGAAAAGGATGTGAATGGGGCAGACGGCAGGGTGAGTGGGTATCTTCTGCCAGTTATTAAGATAAAGTCTCTCATATTGCTCCTGACCAGTGTAGCCTGGTGCTTGCTCCAAGCAAGCCCTGTAATCCTGCATATTGAAATTTGAAAGCATTCCCGGTACTTTTATTAGAGGGACAAGTAATGAAAGCAGACTGGACATACGCAATTATTACAGTGTAATCCGCTAGAAATGAAGTCAATCCAATCACCCAGTGTTCTGCTTTCTTCTCATTTTTTAGACTTCAAGTAAGTGCTTCCCAAATTCCAGCTGAAGTTACTGTTATAATCAATAGCGCAAGGGCTCTCAGCAGAAGACTCAATTAATATGATGCTAGCAAGTACTCTCCTATTGATCTCAGGCAAGTCTGAAACATCAGCCAGCTGCAGCACCAACTACTAGAGCTAGCAAGAAAGACAAATGCAAAAGAAGGGGCTGCCAAGCAAGCTAAAAGGAGAAGCAGACCCTCTTTTTTGAGGATACCCAGGAAAAAAGAGAAACCCCCGTCCTGAAAGTACGGGAAGTTCTCCAAAAACCAAAGTCTGCCTGGCTGCGATCGCTCCTGTTGGCAGATTTGCCATCAACGAGCACAAGACCAGGATCTCGCCCACCCAACGCACAAAAAGAAACTCTGCTCAGCCACCTTCAAGGTCCTGCCCCGCGGAGCTGCGGACGGGCGATGCTTCTTCCTCCGTCTCTCCCTCCTGCCAGCAGCGAACACGCTGTCAGCCAGGAAACAGATTGCTACATACAGCACGACCAAGGCTTGCGATGATTAGATCTATTAATACAGTGCATCTGATTCACCTCCAAGGCCCCGACGCGCGGTGACAAATAGGGACGGGTTTCCCTGCTTTGCCGAGTGGGGCCCTGCGATAATGACCTCCTCGCCAGCGGCTGCTCGGAGCCTGGACGGGCAGAGATCGGAGAGGGCAGCATCCCCCGTCCACTGGTGGGTGCCCTGGGAAAAGCCCAAGCAAGGATAGAAGATTGACAGCACAAGGAGCTGTCAATCACAGGTGGTGGTCCCAAGGCTTATCTCCTGGCAGGTCCTTCTCACTTTCAGGATGTGAAGGGGTCCTTGTTTCCCAGCCCTTCCTGCATTCCCCTCCAGCCAGGATCGCTCCCAGTCCCACCAGAGAGATCACTCTGGTGGCCCAGTCCCTGCTGCCTGATGCCATCAAAGGTCCTTGCAAGTCCACACATCCCCAGTGACTGCCACTTGGGATCTACGCTTCCCCGAGGTCGGGATCTGCTCGTCTGGACTTGTCACCTCCTCCAGGATCACCTCTCCCCACCCGCATCCCCCAGCAAGAGCAGCCACCCACTGCGGCACAGCAGGGGAGGTGGGATGGGCAATTCCCTGCCGCACAGACCTCCCTTGAGCTTCTCTGACCCCATGCTTTGCCCAGGTCCTTCTAGTGCCACAGCTGTCTTTTCAGAGCAGGGGGAGCATCACCCTATGCATTTCTACTAAACATCTTCTTACACTTCCTAAGCATCTCCCTCCAGCCATCCTTTGTCCATCACCTCACGCCCTCAAAAGAAAACCGGAAAGATCACAATTTTAGCACCTTAACCAAAGATGTGAAGTTTTTGCATGAGAAAATGAAACCCTACCTGTTCCCCATCGCAACCTGCTGCGTGACTTGTAGAAATCAGACAGGCCCCACTGCCTCCAGGGCTGATTTACATAAGATGAGGCGTTCATGCCTTAACCTGCTTCCCCCACCCTGCACCTTGCCCTGCAAAGCTCGTGCTCTCCTCTGCCATGCCCGTGGCCAGGACAGCTATCACTCGGGCAGGTCCAACATCACCTGCTTATCAGGCAGGGGGACATCTCCTCGTCAGCAGCTGCAGCCCAGGGTCTGCCTCTGCGGGGAGGCACGCAGGCGAATTAAAGGTGGACACTCAGTGCATTTACTACCTGCTTATTAGATACCAGGCTCCCGTTATGATGAATCGGCTGAGTGATGGCTCCCACCACCTCCCAATGCTCAGCAAGGCTTTCTAATTCCGTTTTGCAAAAGCTGGGCCAAGGCAAAGTCGTTTTCAAGAGGGAGAGAGGAGCAGTTGTTTTTCTCCTGCCTCCAAAACAATCCAACCCTTTGCAAAGTCTCGGCAGGACCTTTTCCTGATGCGCTCTGCCTTTCCTCCTGATGGTGGGAATGCAAAGGGCACAACTGGGAACCGGCCGCTCCAGAAGCTGCAGTCTTCTGTGGCTGCATGGGGTGGGCATCTCTGGTGGTCCCACAAAGGCTCTGAGGAGGCAAGCACAGCAATAGAGGGCCACACGACTCGTGACACCTCCTGCACACACACCATCGTGCTGTACCACCACGGTGACAGGGCTCCTTGCCAGCCCTCACTCAGCACCAAGAGCAAACAGCTGGTTGATCTCCAGGCAGAGAACACCCCCAGCAGAGGACAGGTTTTGAAGCAAAACTCTGCTGTCTGCTGAAGGTTTCGGAGCTCACGAAGCAGCTTCCCCCCTGTACAAAAGGGCTCGTGCCAACCTCTGCAGCACAACACCACATTCATGAGTCTCCCTGGGGAAAAACAGCAGATGGGGACAGCTATCAGGAGGTTAAAAAGCCAGTAGATGGTGTTAAGACTGTTCTGGGAATGGAGACAGGCTTGAAAGACATTCCAGAAAACTGGAACCCACAAAGGACATGTTTTTGCTAAGCAAAATGATCAGGAGATAAGGCAATTCGGGACCACTGTCCAGCTCTTCTGAAGGCAGGAGCGAAAGCACAGCCAAGGGGCCGGTGGCTTTGGGTGCCTCTCCCTAAGGCACGGAGTGCTGTCATTCCTTTTGTGATGATTTCTTCTGTATTCCTCAGTGCTGTAGAGACCTGTTCAGTTA
This sequence comes from Ibycter americanus, assembly GCA_035590275.1. Lineage (NCBI taxonomy): Eukaryota > Metazoa > Chordata > Aves > Falconiformes > Falconidae > Ibycter > Ibycter americanus. Next base: position 7,776,615 of record JAVJGI010000032.1, on the reverse strand, counting down.
TCCTTTATCCCTCCCGCAGGCCAGATTCAAAACTGCACGAAGGGGCGAAGAGTTCAAAGGATAATTAAGCTGCATTCTCACTGAGTCACTCCCAGGCTTTGGTGATTTTCACATTCTTGGGCTTTTCCTGCTGTTTTGATCAGTGAAAGCCACCCATGTCCAGCAGAAATGACCATGCTTTGCTAACTAGAGGTGCTTCATCACTCGTTCACCTCTGTTGGTAGGAAAGACATTCTCGTGCCATCTTTTCACAAGTGGCAAAACTAAGGGCAGGTAACAATGCCACTTGCAACTGTTCTGGACGACACAGAGCAACTCCTTGGCTGAGGGAGACTAGTTGTGAGGGTAGTTTGAGAGCCGCTGAGGTTGGCAAGTGTCAGCTCTTGGTGGCCAAGCTGGCTGTAAACCAAACCCCCGGCTCTCCGGCAGAGACACTCATTTGTCCCATGAACGGTCCTGGAAGGCCAGAGAGAACAGCCGATGGGCTTTCAATCTCCCTCCAGCTTCACCTGCCAAGGTCCTGCTGACTCTCTTCTGGGTCTGCTCCCCGCCGCGCCCTTGCAAAGGAATAGCCACGCATAAGGACAGATGGGTTGAAGAACCTCATTCATAGAGTGCTGAGTGGCAGAGGGGGCTGCTGCCCGGTCGGGCAGCTCTGAATGCTGGTCGCTCTGCTCGGCTGGAGGTGAGCACCTGCCCCCCTCAGGGATGGGCTCTGGGCTCAAAGTTTCCCTCCTCTCCCATTGCTGGAGGGCCCTCAGCCCCAGCCCGGGGGAGGGATGCACGTTGTACATATCCCCGCTGAATTGTTACACATTTTTGCTGTGTTCCTTAGACAGAGGACTTTGCTACCAGCGAGCGGGAGAGAAACTGCCATCTGGGACCGCATGTGCTTTCCAGACAGATGGCTGACTATTCTAGTCGTGTTTTATTTCTAGCAATGGTTCATACAGCAACAGCGCTAGTGTGAAAATGGGATGTGACAAGATGTGTATTGCTTACACCTTCTGTAAAGTTCAGATAAAACCAAGATGTACAGAACGTAAAAATCAATATAATTAGGTAATTAAGAGAAGCGAAACCCCCTGATTTAATGCTGCATTGTGTTCATGTATATTACAGATTGTGTATATATGCATGATACGGAACATACATATGTATGTTTCCACATTTATGCATGTACACAATGCAAAACGAATGGAAAATAATGAACGTATACTTTTATCCATTAAAATAAAACACGGCTAACTGTTCCAGCAGGTGTTTCAGACAATTTTTGACAACACCCACTGTTTCACCCTTTAGACCGAAGCTCCACAGGATGGGAAATTCCTTCTGTTGTGCTCAAGCAGGACACAGCGCAAGGTCCTCATTCTGCCTGTGTTCCTTGGGCATTATATCCTGCCTTCTATAATGCTGAGCAACTACATCTAGAAAGGGTAACAGAAAAAAGAGCAGCACCACACATGCACAGGCTCTTTACTTTATAAGCACTGGTTAAGTTCGGATCATTGCACTGCTTTCTGCAGAGCCAAGAACTCAGCCCCGTTGCTCCGAGCAGCATAGGGAAGCACATCCACAGAGAGCCTGATGCATCCCAGAGTACATAGAAGGGGTGAGACCCAGCCATGAAACCCATTTCCAAGTTGTTCTGCAGTTCAGGGTGGAATGAAGGCCTGAACTGAATGCGTTCAAAGCCACCGGTCACATATCTGGAGCTGGCTAGAAGCAGGCTGCCCTTTGCACGTGGAAGCACTCTGCAGTTCAGCTCAAGAACTCACACCTCCCATGCACAGATCTTCATACAGACTCAAAAAGAAGGAAAAAGTTGGCAAGAAAAGTATTCAAGACAAAAGTACCTGTCCTCTGGCTGCCCAAAGCAACCGCTGTGGATGTAACTTCTCAAAGAGGCTGCTGCTGGACTCAGCTACGCCGGAGGCTGCGTCTTCCATCGTCCTTCTTCTACTTCCATCGTCCTACTTCTTCAGCCTCAAAAGCAGTGGGGGTCCATCTCATTTTGCACCGTGTGAGACAGCGTGGGACTAGACAGGAAAGCAGGTAAGAGAAAAGCATTACTTGAGGCAAAGCTCAACACACAGACCCCACTCAGCAAAGTCCTACGCTCACGGGCTCACAAGCTGTCTCCTAAGGGGCTCCAGACTAGGAGAGATGTCCTTGGAAACAGCAACGAGGACCTGTTCCTGTAAACAAACGTTTGTTATAACGGGCTAATGCAGAGCGGTAGCGGTAAGAGACCCAAATGCAGTATAGCACACGGGGTTATCAACGTGCAAAGTCCCTGTCCCTGCAAGGTTATCATCGGGTGGGCAAGAGGCAAAGTACGGACGTTAAACTGCAGGACCATGGCTCAGTCAGAGTTGGGTGGCAGCTAACAGAGGACATGCAGGCACACAAGGCCCAGGATCCCATGCAGGGACACAAAATCATACTTGTCAATAAGCTTAGGGATGCAGAACAGGGAAAATTCATCTCAGAAGCAAGAGATGAGCCAAACCATGGTCAAACCATTCGCGACAGGCAGGGATCCAAGCCTGGTCAGAAGGACAAATGAGAAACTGCCACCTCTAGACCCCCCATGACTAACTCTGACTCAGCAAATGATTTTTTTGCACTTTCAGGTCCCGAAGTAGAGTGAAAAGGACATTACACAGAAACCAGACCATGTTGGGGAGTCCTGGCAATAGCTAACTCTGTCTTTTTGTCACTTTGCAGCTCCCTGGGTGTCACTCAAACTGGAAACCTTCCGTCCTGTTCCCGTTAGGTGTAGATGTGTTTTCACACTTCTGCCTAGCCAGGTACTTTCTGTACTGCTGATGGTTAATTACTTGACGATGAATCACACTGCTCAGCGGGGAGGTGGGGCAACCAGCCTTATCTGAGCAAGTCATGGAGTAGGGTGGCAGGGAAGAAAACATCTCTGCATCAGGCGGGTGGGCACACACAGGCACAGGATTCGCAAGGAATAAATTTAGAGAGGAATATCAATAAATCTCCCAGCCTGGCCACTCCTTTCCCCCCCTCCCTGCTACAGGGAAATTCTGCTCTTTCCACGGGGGGTGGGAAGTGGCGTAGGGCTGCATTGAAATGTAAATTCACTCAAATTATTAAGCACAAGAGAGCAGCTCCTGCCAGCCCTTTGTTCCGCAGTCAGAATGTGTAATCTAGAAGAATAAATATAGTCAGATATCAGCTAAACAAAGAGACCCGGGGCCATGCATATTCAGCGACCCTCTCCCCCAGGACATCCCTTCCCCCTTTATCAGGGAGGCTCTTTCTTCAGTCAACAACTGTAGATCAAAATGCCCTCATTAACCAGGGCTGAGATGAAAACCTCTTGCTGTTTCATACTGAGGGTGGGGTCCAGGAGCAGAGATCTCCCTAACCTACCACCTCGCTTTTCTCCTCTGCCCCGTTTCCACCCTGGGAGGACAGGGCAGGGGTGCCTCTGAAGCCCACTGGTGCTACACTCCCATCGGACAGGTGGACAAAGTCCCAGGCTCCAGCAGCTAGCGTGGCTCCAAAAACTGCCCTGTCCACCTCTGTGCTACCAAGGGGAATACCCCAGGAGAGGGCAGGCAGCCTACAGGTTGATGCAGGCTGCCCTAAAGAGAGCAGAAGCCACCAAATACACCCCTCTGCCACTTCACCAAAAGGATTACCTGGGCTAAGCCTGACAGTGGAGGCTCTCAGAGATGCTCATATAAAGAGACCACCCCAGAGCAACAGCTTCACATGCTTCTTCCCACACGCTACTCATCTCCCGCAGCGAGGGGAGCTGAAGCCACCCCAGGGGTTCCAGGTCCAACAGCCTTTGCTGAGCTGCAAGTTCACACTCTGGGCGGTGATGGCTGAGGATGTCTGCTACCTCCGCTCTCCGGTCATACGAGAGCAGGTGATCGCACTGGCATGAAGCTGTGCTGCTAACTGGATGGAGAAGACAGGTCCAGCTTCTCCAAGCCATTCCAGCAGCAGTGGAGACCAGAATATCAAGCAGGCAGCCAAGGACTGCATCTGCCCTGAGCCACAAGCAGAGGTGGTCAGGGGCAAAGCAAGCGCCAGGCAAGGAGGAGAGGGTGCTCTCCCCACCCGTGGCTGGGGTCATTACCTAAACACAGCTTCTCCATCTGCAGTGCTGTCAGTCTCACACCTGTCACTACCACTAAACCTGCTGCAAGATTTAGAGATGAGGTGGAGAAGGAGGAATAAAAAAAAAAAAAAAAAGAAAATCAATTTGGCTGTTTTTGAGTTATATGAATATAATAAACCCTGAGTGTCCTGCTTTTGGATGCAGTTTGCGCTTCCAATAACTCGGCAATATATTCATTAAACAAAGAGAGGTAAAAGCAGCAAGCCATTAAAAATAAAGCACCAGGAGAGGGAAGGCCATGCAGGCTGTAAATATCTTTGACTCTTTTTCAACCTCCATTTTCTTATCCCTGCTCATTCACTAATTGACCTCTGGATCCTGCTTCTCAGAACCGTTTCCATCACTGTACTTTGTCCTTCAACCGCAGCTTGCAACAAAGACTCTCCAGCACTCTAAACGCAGGATAAACTCATATTGTAGACCTCCAAAGCAGGAGACAGGGTCCATCTCACTCATTACCCTAGTGCTCTGATGCAACACCCCCTGCACAGGGCTACAAAAACCACAGGATCAAAGATCAGGTGATCCAGGTGAAAAAAAATACTTCCAGTTTTAATCTGTTTATGCACTGTGCACAGACACTCTACACATATGTAAGAAATGCCCACCTCCTGGTATTTCAGCTTCATTGCATGAAGTCTACCCATAGCTACAGAGACAGACTCTTCCTTCTCACCCATATGGAGGTGTTCTGGTCACAGGGCACTGTTCCCTATCCCGATCCAGGCAGGACTTCCCTCCAGGTGGCAGGCACCAGAGCCTCACCTGCTGGTCTGGACTGAGGACCAGCACACATGAACGCTGGGCCATCAGGAAAGGAGGGTGCCCCACTCCACGACAGCCCGTGGATTTCAACGCTGGTCTGGAGCTTCTGAAAAGGTTGAGCCTATCACGTGTAGACCCTCCAAGCCTAACTCCAGGATCACCAGCTTCCCAGCACGGCTGCCAAGAGGTTGTTTCTGAAATCTGTCTTACCTTACCCAGTCTGAAGGACCACCCCTTGTACCAGGTGCTTTAACTCCCAGATTAGATACTGCCTCCCATCACATGGCACAACAGCGATTCACAAGACAGCACCTGGCTGGCTCAGCACCCTGCAAAAGTCTTCCTAACAGCTGGGATAGATCTCATGCTGATACAGAGGGAAGAGGTTACTCAGTAGGAAGCTCAACTACCTCTGCAGCATCTGGTTCTTCTCTGGAGTTCACCATCCTCTGCATGGTCTTGTTTCTTCACAAGTCTTAGAAGCATCTCAGAGCATCACTCAATATGACAACAAAACAGCAAGCAAGATTTCCCTCACATTTCCTCCGATTAGGAAAAATACATGCTTAAGGCGGCAGCCTTAGGTTTGGTAAGGGCATTAGTTTTTTTTCTGCCCCAGTACAGAAGTGATGGGATTGCTCTATTGCTTGCCTGCAGGCACTCAGAATGCCACGTTTCCTCCTTTCCATGGGATTTAAAAGAGCAGCCTTCTCATGTTCTTAATCCCTCCCAAAGCTCACAGCATATGGCAGTTTTGAAGGAAATTGGGTTAAGACCATAAAGGCTATTAGAGGAGTTTTGCTAAGTACTGGCTCTGCAAGAGAGAAGCTACAGGAGAGGGACAGCCTGGGGATGCTGCAGACCTTGCTGGCCTTGGAGAGCAGAAAGCAGGGCCAGGAGCTCCATATCATATGTCCCTTTGACAAGTTATCTGCACCCAGTCCCTGCTGATGCTGAGCAGCAGAACAAAGAGCAGAGAAGCTCATCTCCCTCTTTTCTCTGAGAAAAAGACTCGTTCAGCATGAGGAGGCAGGAAGGATGGTGCGTCCCTGAAGGTCCTCATGTCCCACACAGCTCAGGGCTGATGAGGAACTGCGCAACCTCTTGCTTCAGGCACAACACAAGGCATGAGTCAGTTCAGCCCAGCCCAGCCCGAAGGAGAAAAACCTTAGAGGCAGAGATGTCCAAAGCCATTCTTGCAGATGTTAAGGAATTGCTTTCAGCCAGCCATCACCCACCCACGTACTGGGCAGGTGGCTGGCACTCCAGTCCTCTGGGTCAAATAAACTTTAAGTAGCCACTTTGACTACCAATACGCTAGACAGAAGTCCCCTCCATACAGCTTTCTGCTGCAGGGAGGGGACTTGCCACGGCCTGGTTTTAACAACAAATCAGTTAAAGTGCCACCTTCTTCCCCTAATAACTGAAGCTTTTCTCTCACTGTGATTTTACGATGGTGCAAGCTCAACTGGGTATAAATCAGAAGGAAAAGAGAGCAGTATCTGACCTCAGCAGCTTATGCTTTGCCCCCTAAACAAACCCACATTTGATCAGGAATCTCCTTTTCCAGCTACTCATTCACTGGTACTAGGAGATATTCTCAGAACAGCACAGTACTCCGGCAGTTTCACACAAGATTTCTTGCACTGTGTTTTCTAGGATAGTCCAAAAGTTAATCAAATACTACTTATGCCCAAATACCCTCTGATCCATACCCAGGTATATGAACTCACCCACACGATTGACACAAAACCATTAGAGAGGGGAAAAAAAAAAAAAAATTCAAGGCCTCTCGGTTTGGCTCATCAGTGAATATTAATTTCTATTGTCATGCAGTTGACTTGTAAATCAACTGGATCATTAACTCAGACCTTTTGTGCAGTAACATTACAGGATGTTGCGAGTTATTTAGACACCGCAGCGTTTCCTACACTCCCACTGCTTTGAATGCAGAGCTCTGCTAGTTGCGCTCCTAAGCAAAGAGGGGCACAGCTCAAGCCCACCCACACACAGGTAACGTATCAGCTGGCTGCACGGCATTTGCCAGTAAACCACGCCACGCGTGCCGGTTTTGCCTGGGATAGAGTTAGTTTTTTCCACAGTAGTTACTATG
>JAVJGI010000032.1:7735439-7769278 GCA_035590275.1 Ibycter americanus | reverse complement strand
CTGCCCAAGTCCCCGTCCGTGTGCTGGAGCCCTGCTCTCCTGGGGGTGGCTGAGCCCCTGACGGCCATGGGCAGCGGTGAGTGAACTCCTGGGTTTGCTTTGCTTGTGCACACAGCTTTCGCTTTGCCTGCTAAACTGTCTTTGTCTCTCCCCATGGGTTTTCTCACTTTTTTCCTTCCGATCCTCTCCCCATCCCACCGGGGGGGAGCAAGCGGCTGCGTGGGGCTGAGCTGCTGGTGGGGGTTAAACGATGACACCGTGCTAATCCTTCTAGCCAAATAGTGCCTTCTGCTGGATAGCTTATTCCCCACGCGTACTGGAACGCCAGGACTAATGAGAGACCTGTTTCTGCCAAGACAAAGGTACCCACAATAAGTTTACAGTTCTAGGCAAAAGACTGAAATTTTAACTAAGGATTTGCGGCTCTGCTGAGAACAGACTGTAGTTTCGAGGAGCGACCAGATCTGTATCGATTTACAACATCAAAAGGCTCAGATCTTGCCTGTTTCATATCTATTAATAAGTATTGACTATAACAAACCTATTGAGAACATACCACTGAATCCCAGTCTGCCGTGAATACCGAATTAGTGGAGTGATGTGAAACAGTTTGTTTGCTTCCCAGGCTGTTGCTGCTGTGGATGTCCCATCTGGTCAAGCCTGGGCACTCCTGACCATTCTAAAGAAAGGCACAAGTGTCCATCATCTCTGCTGGAAGCTCTCATCGGCCTTTTCTCTAGAGAGAAGAAATGAAGTTAAAAGCCAAGGTGTTTTCAAGCAGTAAGAAATGCTGACATAAGAAGCTAATTCACTTGTGCAACTTGCAGAAAATTGTGACCTATGGGATTTTATAGAGATTCATAAAAGGAGCTGAGCATTTTCAGCCAGCTCTCCTTGTCCTGGAACGGACTTGGTACAGACACGCTCACAGCCAGGTCAGGATCAGCTGGGCTCAGTGGTTCAGCCTTGGTGCTGCAGTGGTGCAGCTCTATGCCTCCTGCCAGAGGACTGCCCAGGAGAGGACGATACCCCTCTGCAGGGGTGGGCGCACTTGTCTGCAGCAGCAGCAATTTAACCTCCAGGTTAAAGAGAGGCTCAATGAGCTTCAGAATGGGTTTCTCTGCAGTGCTGCTACTCAGACCAAGTTTTTTAATCAGGATCCACACAACCGTCAGTTGCCCACGTAACAAGGCATGCCTGGCACGCTGCTGTTCCAGCAGAGCATGGCTGAGACGAACTCACCTGCAGAGCCTATATGCAAGGAGGTTTCCGAGCCTCACCAAATCTGCTCATACAGTTCAGTCCAACTGCGTGATGAAGGGCCATGGCATATATCCTCCCATATCCCACCATTAGAAAATACTGTATAGCCCACCTAAGCACAAAACTTGAGCATCGCTCCTGTTATCTGCTCCCCTTCTACAGCATCTTGCTTTTAAGATGGCCATGTTACCCAAAGGTATGTCTGGTTCTGACCAGTCTCATCCCTCCAGATTTGCAGTCAGAAGGGAGATCACATCACCTGCAAGTCCATGGGCCCCTCATCCTTACACCACCACTATCACCCTGCCTTGGCTGCTACTCAACACTATATTCATTTCTCCCTTCATAGGCAGCCACCCGGGCTAAAAGAAGAGATGCCTGCTACGAACAAGGCTGCGCTGGGGATGAGGAATGAACGAAGCTGAGGAGCTGCACATCAAGGCTGAGGGGTATTTGCAGGACGTGTTGGTAGGTGCACGGGGCAAGGGTGAAGTGCGGAGAAACAGAGCTCAGCCACACCGTCCCGCGTTCTCCTCCAGCTACATCTATTCAGCCCCTCATTTTCAGAAGCCTTGCGTTGTGCTTTTGAGAGAAGAGTCTTTTTGTAAGGGAAAAGCAACCTGAGGTGTTACAGAGCAGGTTGAGAGCTGGACACAATGGAGAGCAGGTGGCTCTGGAGAGGCGAGGGGGTCTCCATTCCCAGTTAAACAGCGACCTCTGGTCTCCGCAGGCTGAAGCGCACACGGCTCCCCATCGGCTCGGCGTAGGGACACCTTCAGATAGATCATTTCGGTCTGCTTTATCTACGGGGAATAAGGACACATCTTTCACTCGTGGGCAACCACCGTGACCTTCAAATCCCATCAGATGGAGCCGAGGGCTTCGCAGACCTAGCAGTTGTTGAAGCATCCTAGGATTTACCTTCTCCTACTTCGCTGATATTTAACCAGATGCCGAGAGAGAGACAAGGACACCTGGTTCCTAAATGGATTGTTTTCAGCATACCCCAGGAGGGAATATAGATATATGTGCACTCACACACGAGACTTGCATGGAAACTCTTAAACAGAGCTACGTAACCAAGACAAACAGAAAGAAGGGTGCAGCTACGGAACACACTGACTGCCCCTTGAAGGCTGGGGGAATTAACAGCGTGGTAGAAGAGCTGCAATGCCGTGATGCGGCACTCCGAAACCACGGGCAGCAAGTCAGTTTAACCTGCCCAGCCTGCAGAACCATTCCCAGTAAGCCAAGGCGAGAAGATCTGTCTCAGCTCCTCAATACAGCACATCCTTAGCCCTCTCTGCACCTCTCTCCTCTGCTGTCTTAACTCACGTTCCCACATCACAAGTTACGGGGTGTCCAGGATCCTTCTGATAGTCCGCAAAACATCAAGCCAGATCACAACTCGCAGCTACTAGAGTTCCCCACTCTCACAGCAGCTGAGAAGGGAGAGTCTCATAGGAAATCCCACCGACACCATGCCAGGGGTCCAGCACCAACATCCCCTGCTGGGCCGCAGAGACCCATGACACAGTTCTCACTCCAGCGACTCACCTAAAGACACATAGTCCTTAGGAAGCCAGCAAGCTGTAGAACACTTTACCTGCATGTCCTGCTTGGGAGTCACCCACAGGAACTGGGATTCAAGCACAATGGGGTTTCTTGCCTCACCCGTGAGGATCAAAGTGGTTCTCTCTTGCTGGGAACCGAAGGATGCACGTGCCCCCGGCAGCAGCGCCCTGGTGCCAGCTGTGCCTCCCCACCCCAGCATACCCACACGCACCAGCACACCCACTCCAGCCACCCCTACTACTTCAAACACTGCAGTGCCCAGTGCCCAGGAAGAAAAAGGACTACTCCAAAAAGCCCCAAGCATTTGAAGAGCTGTTTCGGGCTAAACTAAGACAGCAAAGTGAGGATTCTCATACCTCACAAGCTGCAGAGATGTTTTAAAGCTCTCCAAAATATTAATAATAAGCTAAAGATCCTAACACTGTTAGATCAAACAGCTTTTAGGACTGCACATGACCTCTGCACAAGAAGGCTCCACTCTGCTCCTCCTTTCTCCACACACACACACACACACGTGTACTGCTAAGTCACTGTGACAATTTTTAGGAAAAGCAGCAAAGAAAATGAAGGTCAGTTTAAAATACCTTCTCAGCTAAAGATTTAAAAAAAAAAAAAAAAAATCAAGCTAAAATTAACCATTTTGAGTGAGACAGAAGATCTGTTAAGCAACTTCAAAATTGCTGCAGCCAGGAGTGTCCAAAGCCTGGACAGAAGTTGGCAGAAGACAGAGACAGGTCTCTGCAGCTCCTGGGGACTGTATGTGCTGTCTCCACTTACAGTTTTTTAAAAAACAAAAAACACCAAACCAAACCAAAAATGCCCACAGCATCTGCAGACACTGCCTTACCAATACAAAGCAAGTTTATAGCGTTTCTAAGAAGTAGTCATATCAGCTTTAACAGCTATGTTGCAGAGAGTTTGTCTCATACTTCTACAACTTTGTATGGCTTAATTACTACACTGTTTATATTCACAGTATTCTATCAGTTGTGTTGGCAGGACTATACCTGCATCGACACCCCGTTCACACAGAGCTCCAGGCAAACAGAGAGTCCAGGGACCAACCCAGGGCAGAGATCTGCAGCAGATGAAGCTGCAGTTCAGTTAAAAATACTTCTGCACAGACTTCTGCATATGTTTATACAAGTTACTATCTAAAGATCCTGCATAAACCCAGTCCCTACAACTGGATACATCAGTAAAAATGAGGATATTAACCCTTTTTTCCTGTTTTGTCGAAAACATGGTTTGTCAGGTTTGCTGTAGTATTCCTAGATGAAGCATTTCTAAGAGCAGGCCACACAAACAGCATGCAGCATCGCTAAGTACCTCTGCGCTCAGCAAAAACGTCTCCACTACAGTTTCTGCAGTTGCCTCTTGGGTAAAACCTGCGCATCCTCAGCCCATCGATCCTCCTGCTTGCCTCTGGCCCCCGCACTGGTGACGTGCCCCTGCTGGGTGCCTGCCCTCCAAGGCGACAGACAGCTGCCAAGCGGTAACAGCTCACACTGGGATACCAACCAAGGACCTGGAAGCAAAAGGCTCAGTGTTGCTTCCATCTTCCAGAGCTTCACAGCCAAGGTAACATGTTCCGCTTCACTCAAACCAAGAGCTTCTAGAAGTAGTTGTGCCCTTGTCTCAACAGCCCTTACAATCTCTAATGGGAACAAGTTTAGGTGCATTAGCATCCATTCAATTTTCAGCACTTACACTTCATAACTCTTCCCATTTTGTCACTCTTAATATTTATAAGACATCTAGCAAATGATTGATTTTCCTTCGGACCCCTTGTCATTCACAGTTGCTTATCTCCTGCATGTAGGGGGCAATCAACAGATTTATAGCAGCCCATAAAAGTTGTTACCAAAAGTACAGTTTCTTTTTGTGTGCGATAATTTCTAATAACTCTTATGCATGATAGCAATTACTGACAAAAGTCAGCCTCTGTTAATAGAGTTTATCTCAGTTCATCATATATCCTTTGTCAGTGGAAGCATTTTGACAAGCCTGGGGTTAATTAAAACCAAGAAGACAATAAAATACACCTAATCAAACATTACAGGTACAGAAATCAATTAGCAGATTTATGGTACTTTGGAGCCCTCTATAACGTGCAAAATTCAAAGAAACTGTCAGTTCCATCCCCCCAAGACAGTGTAATTGAATTTCTAATTGAAACTATTTTTCAATAGGTAACACAATCCGCAAAGTTTGATTTGCATTAAAGTGGCATCTGCAGAGGACAGAGAAATATTAAAAAAAAAAAAAGAAATCCCATGCTGCTCCCATTATTACCAGCAATAATTATTATTATTATTTGCATATTTAAAATTTTGCAAAAGCCCTTTAGAGTCAATGGAGTGGCCAATTCTTTGCCAAGACAGCTCTAGACACTAAGATTCCTGTAGAAGGAGTTCATTTGGATCAAAAGGGAAAAAAGAACCAAGAAGAAAACTCAGGGTGAGTAGAAAACTGGCTGGGCCCGGTGATCAGCAGAATAAAGCCCAATTGATGGTCCATTACCAGCAGCATCCCTAAGGGATGGGCACTGGGACCCGTACGGGATGTTAATAAGGCCATTAAACAATATGATGGGACGGAGCAGTCTCAGCTTGTAGGCAGAGAACACCGAACAGTGGGGGCAAGTCCCTGTGCTGGGAGGACAGCGCTGCTTTTCAGCAAGAGTCCAGCAAGTTGACAGAGGCCTCATGACATTCCCAGGGAAATACCTTCACGGAGCCGCTCCGGTTTTGCCTTTCAGTGCAAAGCTTCCCACAAGCAACGCAGCTGTTGCCAATGCGGACACAACAGCCGGGACCTTCAGGAGATCGCCCAGCTCCAAACTGGATCTCGTTCAAGACAACAAGAATAACAAAGCAGGTTTTAAAAGGCCACATTACAAAACCCCTGAGCTTATTGTTACACAGCGTTTCTGAAACGTAACAAGACAAAGAGCACATACATGCACAACTATATAGTCTAATTACATACAGTACTGTTCAGTATATATTATCTATATTTTGCATTTCTGCTGCTGCTCATCAAATGTAGCTAGGAGCTATCTCTCAGTAATTTACTGGGAGATGGGAAAGACTAGAAATGAAAAAAAGAGTCAGAAGAAATGAAGATACAAGGCCAACACAAAGCTTGCCAGTACTTGCATCTCTTTCAGCATAGTGAGCCAGATTATTTTAACATCTGATTTTAGTACTCTGATACCCAGAATCTGGTACAAACAACAGTATCGTTGTTATTTAAAATTAAATATTAACTATTCATTTAATATTGATTAAAATATTCATTAATTTTTTAATGTTATACAATGAAACAAAAATACAAGAAAACTGTTTTTATTCAAATACCGCTCTGATGCTAGCAAGTCCAAACTCCATCTAGCTGGGTCCTGCTTCACGAGAACCTGAGTAAAAATAAAAGTAGAAGATATTGTACATAAAAACAAAATCTGAGCAACACATAACAGTCAAGAGTAAAGAATGAAGCAAGAGCAAAATGGGGCTTTCTAGTGACTTTTTTCCTCCTGTTTTAAGCAAACTGTGGAGAAAGGGACAAGGTTCTCAAGTTCCATCCAGTTTTCTAGAGAGCATCTAGTCCCAGCCACACACCTTTCCTATGCCAGGTCAACCGCGCCTCACTAACATCTCAGCAGCATCTCATCTGGAAGGAAAGAGCATGCGGAGAGCACATCCACAGTAGCTTCACAAAGCACTAAACCTTATCAGAGAGGGGAAAAACACTCCCAGGCAGCCATCTCTGTAGGATCAACCACCAAGTGAGGCACAGGGGCAGGGATCTTCTCACAGGGAGAAGAGCCACCTGCAATAAAGATCTACTTTGCAGAAGGAGAGAGTCCCTGTATCACCAAAGACAGCTTTTCATCTGGATATCATCTGCTGTGAAACTAAATCCTGGTGATTGGGGAAATGGTCCATGGAGAGGCTATTAGCTCTATTTGAGCATCTGGAGGGAACTCACTCTTATTTCCTCTGTTAAGGAACAGAAAAGGAGCCCAGAATTCAGATTATAGCAGAATTTCTTCTGGAGCTGATCCTTGAAACTGCCATTTTCCTTGACAATGTGGCTGTGTTTGTAAGCAAGTGCACTTTAAATTCTGCATTTCCTAACATTTTGGAAGTTTGAAGGCTTTGCTCTGGCTCTCCCTCCCCTCCCATAGCAGCTCCATGGAGATGCACCTGCAACTGGACATTCCCCGGTACCGCAGCGTTCACCTCCCTTATTTCAGTGCAATAAAACAAAGGGCTGTCCTGTTTTCGCAGCTTACACTGCCTCACGTTAAAAGCTTTGTAGTGGTCCCAGTACACCTTTTGTAAGATGACTGATCCAAGATGCCAGCGAAGCATCCCCTTGCCATCAACTGTAGGAAAGGAGCAGTCTTCTGTTTTGGTTGGGTTTTATGTTTGTGGCGTTTTGTTGGGTTTTGTGGAGGTTTTTTCATTTGTGGGGTTTTTTTAAGTTTCCCCTCCTCATCTTTCATTCCCTTCCACTGTGAGCACACCTTTTTGCTTACTCTGTTCCTTGTATGTTTACAGATGCTGCTTGTTTCAGAAGGAATGGAGGCTTTCCAGCACTGCGAAGTGAAACCTTTCCCTTAAGTCATGACTAGAAGCAGCTTTTGGTACCAGCCCCCGCTGGAATTTGCTGGGAAAGTAGAATGAAACAGGTAGCAGGGAACCGGCGCTAAGTGAAGATGAGGAAGAAGTACGAAACCATCTACCCACACAAGCTGCAGGAGCATAGGGCAACCACAGGGCAGGAAAAAGCTCAGTTTTACAGAGTTAATAGAAGCAGGTAGAGTTGGGGAACCAAAGGACACATCCAGTGGGTTCAAGGGATTTTTTTCTGGCAGGCTGACTGTGAGCGTTGAAGCTTATCGTTAAGGTTTTCCCAGTATCAGCTTCATTCTCCTTTGCTGTAAGTGAAGTTTGTTTTTCTCCCTCTATAAGACTTGTCATTACTTATCCCACAGGTGACGATTTCCCAGCTCTTTCCCATTTCTGGCTTTTGAAATGCAGCATGCAAAGCTGGATACATTCTGCCAGCCTAGACTCCACCACGTAACACAGTAGCTGTATCTCTCCTCTGACCCCCACAACTTGCACATGACACTCCTATTAATACTTCCAGGAATAAGATTTCTCGTTAAAGGAACATCACTCTGACTCATTTAGCTGTGATTCACTATGAGCCCTAATCCCTTCCTGCAGTACTGCTTGCCTAGGCAGTTGTTTCTCTTTTTTTTTTTTTTTGATCAGATGTTTCCTCCCTAAAGGTAATGTTTGTCATGAATTTCATCTCACTGATTTCTAACCATTCTTTCAGTCTACATCACTTTGAACTCGAAGCCTGCTCTACAGACTGACTGCAAGCTCGCCCCCAATGGCATCCTCTTCCTCAGGCACTGCAAGATGTCCTTTCCTGTGGGAGCCAAGGTATTCTTGGAGGAGTACTGTACCACCCAGTGCAGAGAGCTTGCAGGCCTAGGGAAAAGAAAAGAAATTAAAAAGAAAAGAAAAATCACTCTCTGACAGTAAGTCAAGGGCAACTGCTCTTTGAGAAAGGCTCTTCCAGTAAGTGTGAACCCACTTTCTAAGCAAATTTAGAGCGTGCTGCTTTTACAGCGGTGTCCTGAAGGATGGCACCAACAACTGCAGTCAACAGGCATCGCACCAACCACCCCATCACTCACCCACCCGGCAGCTATTCAGCCTGGAAGGAAGATTCCCCTTGGATGATCCACACTCAAAGGAAGCAGGCTCAGCGTTCTTTCTTGTCCCATCCAAACCATCACAGCTCGCCCCTTCCTATCTGGCAGTTCAAAAGCCTTCAGGATCTCAACAGCATAGACCTTTCCACACCCAAAGCACGGCATACCAACCCAGAAAAAATTCAGCTTTTTTTTTTTTTCTTTTTTTTTTTATTTTTTTTTTCTTCTTTCAAAAACATCCGATAGCAACGCGAGAGTGCCAACACAGCAAACACTGACCAGCTGACACATCTCCACTGATACAGGGCAGGACAGCTCAGACAGAGCTAACACGTGCTCTGCAATATGTTCACTGCTGTTTTAAAACTGGAGATTACACCAATGCCCCATTCAGAAGATGTCAGACTGTGTTGGCACATGGTCACAATGTGTTGCTACATGGTAATTTTCCCCTCAGCCCAAATATCACTAGCTAATGTGCTGGCCAGCCATTGCAAAGTAATTCCAGGCAGAAAAAAAAAATCCCAAATTCTTTCCCTATTAAGTCTGTATAACAACATAAAACAGATTTATTTCTTTTTCCCTTGTGTCGCAGCTTTTTGCCTGGCTGCAAGGAGACAGGGGTTTAAGACAAATACATAAAACCCCCACTTCCTTAACGCTAGCTGCAAATTCACCTGTCTCCTCAATGCTGATACGTTTTCCTTCAGAAGTTTGCATCCTTTGACATCTTTGCAGTCCCTCCATGTTTCTGCTGCTGTTTCTCAGCAATAGATAAGAAAACTTCAAAACCTGGCTCTGCGCTGGCAATAATGAGATTCAAAAGAAAAGATTTTTTTTCCAATCTTTCTACATAAAAAGGCCTGAATCAGAGCCCAGCAGTGCACAAATATTACTCATGTCATTGACACTAAGAAAAGGGGAGCTGTGAATAAAAAATGTTAAAAATGAACACAAGGAGCATTGTTTGCATATCAGAAAAATTAATCTACATAGAGAAGTGTAAGAGCCTGCAATTCAGAAAGCAAAGAATTAGGACAGCCCAGCTGAGAATAATTTTCTAGCCAGTTAATTTAATTGCATAAATCATTCCTTTGTTAGCAATAAAGAGATATAATTAAAATGAGATTGCTTCTCATTTCTATTCTCTGGAAACTAAAGGAATTGATTTTGGGGAAAGCATTCTTCCAAATACCAGATCGGCAAATTACATTTACCTTTTTAGAAAGGCTAAATTATTTTGCGCTAATATCATGGAGGGTTTAATTAATTATAGATCTGCCATATGATCTTAAAGAAATAATTTACTTAATGCCCACAGAACAGAAGTTTGTAAGTGCATGTATCCCTCTGATAGATGGTGTGCAGATTTTTACAAACAGGTCAGAAGTTGAACAGGTGTCTGTCAGGAGAAATGTGAGGAAATATAGGAAGCGTTTAAAGATGGGGGATGGTTTTTTTAAGAGACATTAAAGTACTGCTTCCTATTTATTGGCACATACTTGGATTACTGTTCTTTGAACCCCTCCGAACTGGTTTCCTTCTAAATATTGTGGGTAGAAAACGACCGTCATTACAAAGATTCAGGGCTCAATAAGCATTAACGGGTTAGTAACAGAACAACAGCCAGAACAAAAAATAAAAAAAACACACCACAACCACCAACATGAAGCCCACCTATTAAAACAGAATATTGCTTTTGCTGAGTATTGCAGGGGTTGGCCGCAGCCAGGCCCGTCACAAGGCTGTAACGCAATACATCTAAACACAGAAGTCTCTGACACACTGTACATCATCCTCTGGATGCTCCGCTCGCCCTCAGAGCCGCAGAGGCTCACAGAACCAGGGAGATCCAGAACCACGCAGGCTGAGCTCCCTCTGCCGCGCTTGTGGCCAGCCAGACAACGGGGTCTCTAGCAGAAGGGACTGCAAACAGCCTGGCTGCACGCGTACCGCACGCCGCAGCGCTTCAGCCCGAGTCTTAAGACCTGCAGCAGAAACAAAGGCCGTAATATGTGAAAGAGCATCACCGGCACTCCAGCCTTCACCAACAGAAAGGCAGAAAAGTGTTCCTAGAAATAGGCAAAATTCTCTCCAAAACATCATACGCCCTCAGCTCGCACACCGTGCTAGGAAGGGGTGACACAGCAGCAGCTTGCCAACTGGTTTCCAGGTTTCACTCCTTCGAAGGGTAAGAACTCTTCCACCCCAAACGCATTTATAAAGGTACATACATAATATATGCAGCATCATTTGGGATACAAGGAGAAGGCGGTCAGCGAAGGCAGGGAACTAGTTACCACGCAGGAGACTTCAGATACAAGAGCAGGGGGGAATTCTTCATCTTCCACGACCACCACTGTCCTGTTTCTGCTGCAGACAGCTCTCCCCTCCCACAGCAGCCCCCGGTGCAAAGCGTGCCCTGCCCTGTCTGCCAGGGGCTACAGAGGCAAGAAGGATGATGGAGCAAAGGGTGTTGCTGCTATGGGCAGAAGGCAGGGAGCAGAATCAGTTTTCTCTGTAGCACCCGGGTGGGGTCTTCCATACCCACTCAGGGCTTCTCACCAAAGAGCAGACACTCCTTTCTACATACTTGAGACCATTAGTAAGTTCACGGACTTTTGTCATCCTGCCCACTCTCTCAATTGTCCTTTTTATCAAAGGTAAAAACTGCCACCCTTTCACCTTCCTCCATAATAAACTTCCCCTGCCATCAAGGACTCCCATTCCCCAGATCTGAGGCTCTTCGAAGGACTGCTAGGTACAAGTTTAAGTCAGGCTACTTTGAAGAACTCTCCAAACAGTCATAGAAGGTTTTCTACAGATCTCAGATAGGCACTAAGCTGCATCATTTCCAAGGAGGATGCATCCTTATGCTGTAAACCCTGCAGGCTGTGCAACACCTCAGCCACGTACCTGCCTGGTGACTCTGCTCTCAGTACCAGCTTAGCCCATCCTCTCTGGGGTCTGTAGGAAACAGAAGCTTCCCGAGACCAGCATAACTATAAGTCATTCCCAACACACACACGCTGCCTCTGCCTCAAAAGCTTTTCCTTTTCTTCATGCTTTGGAATAGGGGGAAGAGAACAGGAACAGCCTTGTCCCAGGAAGATCATTCCCCACGCAGACCACCACCACGCACATCACTACAGAGGATGCTGTGAAGGACGGCAGGTAAGCTGAGAAAGGAGAGGGCTTTGCATGCAAGAGTTAAATAGCAGATAGATTAGATCTCATCATTTGATATTTCCAGGAAAAGTATTGTGTTGCTATGGAAACCTCAACAGAATCCAGGTTTTCCCTCCTTTTGTTTGTTCATTTTCTACAAACACTGGCCTCTCCCAGTCCTCTCCAGTTGGGCTTGCAGCTTGCAAAACCCTTTTTTTTTTCCCCTCCCAATGTCCATTTCTCTTTCCAAGTATATTTTTCAGTACATTGCCTTTCACAATATCAGTCACAACCTCCAAACTCTTGTTTTTGCAATAAGCACTGTATAATTAGCTAGCCATTAGGAAACTCAGCTCCTAAGCATCTTGTTCTCTTCCAGCTTGGGGAAAAAGGGATAAAAGCCTCATGGTAATAAAACTGAGCCTTCTTGGGTTTCATTCAGGGAAAAAAACCCACATCTACAATCTCCCTTCTCCCAGAATCAGCAACTTGCATCTCCTGTGATCATGTTTTAGTACTTGTAAGGACCTGTCTTGCTCCAGGCATTGCAGGTGTTTACTCCAAAATTGCAACAGCTCTGCCCGCTAACTTTCCATATAGCAAGTGAGACCAAACCCAAAAAGCAACTCAAACCCCCTAGAAATAGACTTTGTATTTGCAGTAGGGTCAGCCAGCCACATCAAAGCAAGGAACATAGCAAGAGACAAAACAGGATCCTGTGGATTCTTCTGTTGTATAGTCACTGATGAGGCCAGAGCTACCTGTGTACAGCTTGGAGGATGCCACATGAGAATCTAGCAATACTACTACAAACCGGCAAAGAATCACGTACAGGCAGTGACACTGGTGACACCCTGGAAGGGTCATTTCACCTTACCTGTCATACTGTCTCCTCTAGATTATCAGCACTGTCAGGCAAAGACCATCAGGGACTGCTACACAATACGCAGCACCGCAGGAGCCAAACCCGATTCTGGCCCATTGGCACTACAAAAACTGAAGCGACACAAGGTGATAAAAGAATGAGGGGAACAAACCCGACCCAATCCTCACCAAGTCACGCATGCACACAAAACAAAAACTTGGTCTCTACCTTGCAAGACATCAGTGCAGCTTTTACGAACTGGTACTGGGGTTTGCCACTCTGGAGTCACCCTTCTGTTACCGAGCAATGAACTGTACAACAGCAAGAGAGCACCCAAACCTTCTGGGGTTGAAGAAACAGCAGCGTATCACAGTAGTGCTGACACATACCTACCATTTCTTTTCCTGCATCCACTGACATCAGGAAAGTCCACTACAGACAATATTCTGCAAGCATTTTCACAGAAATGTTGGCACTAAAAATACCACAAATTAAGAAGGTCCCTTGAGTGCCACAGAAGGGGCACCAACTAAGTGAGAAATGCTATCATGTCACAGATAGTTGCCCCCATTTAGAAGGTGTCAAGAAATTGAGTGTTCCCTTTTTAGCTTTGGGAAATGAGGCATTTTGCAGGCAGAGATCATCTGGATATTCAGCTTTTCTTGTTTTTATTCCCACTTATGTCTAGCCATTTATTTTACTCTGTTATAATAAGAGGGATTACCCTTAATCAGTCTGATGGAAACATCAGGAGAGTCTTAGTCTTTCCAAAAGGAAGATGTCCCTCCAGATACAGGACTTTGATGCACAGGAGCATTTCTCTGTCAGATTCCATTTGTTTGTTCTGCACTTCACAACCTCATAGTTTACACACACACTTCACCTCAACATCAAAACACAGCTCCACGCGTATGAGCCTTTCACACTCACTCCCAGAGAAATCAGCTGCATAAATTGCAGGGAAGCAACTACCAAGTGGAGGCTCTATTATCTCCTTTCTCCAGACTAGCTCTTACTCCAGCAGCATAAAGGGTCATATCCTTAAGATGGAAACATCTGTCAGTAAGCTTTGGAGACTCAGCACCAGCTAAAGTGCCTGAGCAAGCTTTGCTAAAGGTAAAAGGGCACATCAAAGCTGAGTCCAACTAATGTACAATGCAACGTGATTTCACGGGTACTGGCGACCTCAAAATACCCTTCGTATCCTCCAGCTGGAAGACAACACCAAGAAGGATGCTGTGGCTTTTTGCAGTTGTTTGGATGGTCTTCACTCAAAACTGACCATCAGTCGTCTGAAACCCTTATATATAAAAAAAGTTTTAACTTTTAGTTTACCTGGTCCTGGGTAGTCCTAAAATATATGAATGTCAAGCTGCAGAGTTGTTATCCTGGGGCGCCAGACTCAGCACGTTTGCTTTGGCATCCTCAGCAAAGCCGCGGCAGGGACAAGCACCCATTCACCGCCACGGTCTGTGCCACCAGCCCCACCGCGCAGCCGCGCACACCTACAGCGCCTCTCCCAGCTCGTCCTACAACCCCAGCAGAAACATCTCACGAAGCACTGCTGAAAAACAGAAAACTTCCTCACCTCAGCCAGCCCCACTCACTTTGCCCAAAGCCTAACCGAAAGTGGGCTTCTGAGACACAGTTCTGGAGATCTTCTTTCCAGTAAGACTGTAAAGGCAAAACAGGGGACGGGCAAAGAGGCTTCCTTCCTTCATGAGGAAAGGAGCAGCAAGACACACAAGCAGGGGAAGAGGTATCCCACAGCCTTTTAAAGTTTTGATTGTGTTCACATACCGTGTGCCAAGCCATAATCTTAAGTTGCCCATCCATTTCCCACCTTATCCACTATTACTTTTTCTGCTTGCAAAGATACCAAAAGTTGGTTTAAATTCTTCAAAAATTGGAACAAAGACCTGTCCTCCCTCCGAGACAACATATCCTCGTGGGCAGAAGACACTTGTCTTCCTTTTTGATAGTTTATGGCACAGAGTCTGTGCAAAGGAAGGATACTCAGAAATAACAGGAAGCTCAAGCTGTGCTATCTATACACATATTCTGGACATTCATACATCTGAGCTTTTAAGAGGTATTTTCACCTCTGTATTAATGCACAGCACTCCCAGCAGCAGAGCAGCTGCATACACAGCTCTGCTGCTAAGCTCCATGCCCTCTCCTCTGCTCTACCCACTTCCCCCCATACACGCTTTTTTTTTTGTAAATCCTAAGCTAAAACTGTTCAGCTCTAAGGAAGAAGTTTTGGGGACAAGCTACGGACAATCCTACTTAAAATTCCTGCTCCTGGAAGGTGAACTTTGAGCAGTAACCTATATTCACACTGACCTTCTGGCCAATCTAAGCTACTGCCAGATCTATGCAGATTCCCTAAAAACAAAACAAAACCAAAAAAACCCACCACCAACCCCCCCAAAAAAACACTCTACTATGACCCAGACGATGCTAAACCAGCAAAGCAAGAGCCTGGGCTCTGCTCTGTACTAATCTGAATTGGCAAAGTTACCTGGTTACTCAAGCATATGAGCAGAGATGTAGAGCCAAGTTTACAGGATATTTATACAAAGATGAAATAGACATTAAGTCTCCCACATAGGATAGCACACTCAGATCAGGGCTACATCCTGCCCTGGTTTCCCAAAGATCACCAGAAGCAGTTCACCATATGGCCTTCCACATATGGAAGACACACACAGCCCAGCAAAAGGATTACCAACAAGTCAGATACTAAACAAGCCCATCTTAGAGTAAAAGATGTGACAATTTTCAGCATCAGAGGGAAAGTGGTTACTGTTTAAAAAAGGACATTCTGGATCATTATAGAGCTACAATAATTTTTTGCTATACAAAAGGAATAGGCAGCATATAATCTACATATGACTATAAGGGAGCTACATTTCTTCTGAAGAGAACCACCTTTGTCTGGCATATTCTGGCTGACCCTATAAATAGTCCATGCAAAAGATAAGCATTTGTAACTGGATCTAGACGACACCTAAACAAAGAAAAGGTCTTGCAGGTATTAGGGTCGCTACAGAAATTCAGAATGAGGACTTGCCAGTATGCATCGGATGTTTAGAATACAGATAAAGTCACATTAATAGCACACATGAATTATTTGACCTTGTATGTTATTGATGCTGCTTCACATCATCCGAATACTCTCACTGTTGATCTACCCAAGAGCAGGCACCAGCACCACAGCAAGATGAAGGCTAACGTCAAAAGTGGAAGTACAGCTAGTGGTAAGCATGAGCGCTGTACGAAGGTTTCCCAGACTCAGTAACTCAGATCAGCTCACAAGACCACTAGAAAGATTCCTGCTTGCCTTTGAGCTTTTAGCTTAAAAAATTCTAGCACACACATCAGAAAAATGAAGTATTTTTCAGGTCAGCAATACACAAAATGGCACATTCCCTAACATACACATTGCTTATAATATTAGTATTTGAGGGTAGGGGGGTGTGTGTGGAGGCTTTTATGGCCAAAGGAGAACAAGGTATCTTTTCTCACCTAAGACTTGTGCTATAAGGAAGAAGTGAGAGGTGTAGTCACAGTAGAATATATAAGCAGCATCAGTACAACAGGAGAGTTAGGGTCTTTGCTGAAACAGTTACAACAAACTAGTCCTGCCTGGGTGGCCAACCAAAATGACTTGGTCCCATATGCACTCAGAGAAGGGGAGACACTATACATACATTGTTACACTAATACATTCATATGGAGCACTCTCACCTCAGTAGAAAGTACGTTTGCTTACAGGACTGGAAGCTAAAAATATTTTTCACATTACTCTTTAAACCTAATATCTAGCTGCAAATATATTCATGCATGAAGTCTGTATTTCTGTACTGCTAAAGATTTCACCCTGAAATTAATCCATGTGCTGGGTATAAGGCGTAGTCGTGAATACCACTGTATCTGTGTAGGCTTTTTGTGGGTTTTGTTTTAAAAACTCCTCAAAAGCACCACTTGACCCAAATACTGCAGGGAGCATACACACAGCTCAGCTAGAAGCTAGATCAGAGTATGGCTCTCAGCCTTAAAGAGCAAGAGGACCCCAGAGTACAACCAGTCAACAGCTGCACTAGCAAGGCGAAGGGGCAGCACAAAGGAGGCAAGACTGGAATTCTCTAAGGCAATACCAAAGCTAAACTGAAACACACACATTAGGTCAGAGCCCTCCTCAACACCATCCTGGAATGCTTTTCCCCTAGTCCTAAACCAGCTCTCCCATTTACCACATAAGCAAATATTGGTGGGAAACTAATAAGAGCCATCAAGGAATCCGAGATTCACATACATTCAAGATGAGTGAGATACTGATACTGGGAGAACCACTTATCCTTGTCTAAGGGAAGAGCATGCAGAGCTGTGCACAGCCTTTTCAAAAGTTTGAAACAAGGCTATTTTCAAGGACCAGCTGCTTCATTGCTTACAAAATATCATTAGTAACTAAAACACACTTGAAACAAGTGAGGCCAGCCCACACAGTACAGTGCAAGTTTGCTACAAGCTTTATGCAATATATAAAATACTGAAGTACATGCAAAAATTAAAAAAAAATACCAAACTACACATTTAAACAGCATTACACCAAGGCAAATAGCAGCCACTGACATTCAATTATTCTCGCAGGCAGACCACAGGGAAGGCTGTGAAGGTCTCACTCCACTAAGTCTAGCCTGGCCATTCTCTTCTTCATGATAGATGTCCATCTAATTCACTTATTTCACACCAGTGTCTCAAAATAAAGGAGTTCTGCAGTTTTGTTTGATTTAGGCCTCGGCAGAGGGCTCTAGGCATTTAGACAGAAGTACAAACAAAAAAACCTAAACAAGAAAATTTTGAATAATACTGCCCTCTTGAGGGAAATTGAGCTGTATTGCCTTTGCAAAGCCATCCTCCCTTTGCTGCTATTCAGGTCACACTAAAACTCCCCCCACTGCCTTGCCATATGGTTCAAGATGAGTCGGAGTTCTTGAAAAGCAGCAGTAGACTCACACCTAGGAATCAATTATCTGTAGATAAAATATAGTCTTGGTTGTGTTTTATTTATAGGTATTTTAGGTACAAACAAATAGGCCACCTGGAAGGCACAAGAACCAATTGGAAATACATAAAACTGTCCCTAGAAATCAGTTTTGTTTCTTCGTGATTCAGGCATTTTATTTTACCCAACAGCTGGTGTTGCAAACCCAGTGTTTTTTTGGTCCTGCAAATTCCTAATCAGTGGACTACACAAGCATGACCTCTCCAGCCTAAGAATCTTGCTCTTTACATGCAGTTTCCTGCAGGATAGCAAGCTTATTCTGTCAAAGTCATCTGCTGGCTGGAATAATCCTTTGCAGTATCTATTTGAAGCTTTTGGGAATCTCTTTCCCCAAGAGCTGCTGTAACATCCAGGCTGTGGAGCACAGCCTCCAACCAGTCTTTATGAGAAAGCAGATACTACTGCTATATTTATGGAATACCAAGTCACATGAATTTACTTTGACTCTTTATAGGATCACCAAAACAACCCCAAAAGATAAGCCACACCCCAGAATTCTCAGAGAAGTTAGAAGGAGGAATGCTTGGCTTCCAGTATCTTGTCAAGCTGGGATATAGGCTAGACTGACATGAGAAGCAAGGATATCTCAAGAAAGCTCAGGGAGAACCCTACACAAGCCTTGCCATCTGTCTTCAAGAATTTCATAGTATTGTCAGTCTGGAAATACCTAAAAACTAGTTACGGCATTTTGCACAGACATGATCTCTGTTCAAGGATGTTCATTAGCAAGTACTGCTAATGAGAAGCAACATCTTCCTGTAGATAGTATCTGTGTCATGCTAGAATCCACACTAAGGCAAAGAGAGTGGAGCACACCTGCACATGAAAAACTTAATGCTTTAACACACAGCACAGAAGGAGAGACTCATTGAAAAACTCACTTTCAAAGCACAACGCCCAAAACATCACTAGCTATTCCATATGTGGCCTAGTGCCTGAAATCCGTAAAGAATTTTTCTGTGCCTTGCATGTACTCAACATCTTCAGCTGTTGCAAAAATCATCTACCTCAGCAGCTAAACTTTTGCTGGTCTCTACACCAGCTGCTGCTGCACAGCATTGCAGGAGCGTTGGGATGAAAAGTACACCCACTTAAAAACACAAACTTGTGCTACACACACCCCCCTATAACACAGATTATATTTGGTGGAAATGGAAAAACTGTATGAGAAACTTTGTGCTAAGTTAAGATCTGCAGATTAACATGGACTTTCACTGCAGTATCTCACATTCTACAATGTTAAGAAAAAGCTTCAAAGCAAAACATTAGAAGAGTCTGATGCCTCAGTAAGAGCTTTAGAAGCATTGATCACCTGCTGTTCTTGACTGACTTGCTAGCACCTCGAGCTAAGAAGAGAAGTTGAAGAATTAAACAAAGCTAGAAAGATATTATGTATACAGGCTTGAATCCTCCTCCCTTCGTTATAAAAACCTTTCAGTAGTGCACATTCCCACAAAAGTACAAAGCAAAATTTTTAACTTGGAATGTTATGCCAAGTCAGTTGAGAGTGGGGAGGGAAAACACAAAAGAGGAGTAGGGTTAAATATGCTTATATCAACCATTTTAAAAACTAGTATTTTATTTTTTGAAATAATTAAAAGCACTGTGGCAAACCGAGTGCCATCACAATTAAGGTACAAAATACTCTCCTATGCTAATTTTTTTTTTTTTTTTTACAGGATTAAGCACCCAAACACAGACTTTCTAACACACACAGATGAGGATTCAATACCCCACAGAGCAAAAAAAACGAGGTTCAAGCATCTAGAGGTACTGTACTGTTTAACTAAAATAATACTCTTGAGCATTTACAGTCACCAATATTCATGACGAGTGGAAGCTGGCATTCACATGAATGCTACTGCTCCATCAGGATTTAACCTTAACTGAATAATGGTAGTGGCATATCACCTATTACTGACTAGTTTTGAACAGTGTGTCCATTCAGGTCAGACCAAAGCGCCAGGTCATCCCAGATCAAAGTTTGCAGAACAGGTTCTGCAAAAAGCAGGATTCTAAGTGTCAAGCAATTTTGTGTTAGCAAGACTTGCAACATTACCACTAAAATCAGATACTAACTGAAACAATACAAACAGGCTAAATCAAGTGTTTTCTTCTCCACATTAGCAAGCTCATGACATCAGGATCTGTCTAAATGTGTTCTGACATGTTTTTTGAGAAAGCTGGCTTTTGCCTGGAATAATTATCGAAAGCACAAGGTCTCGAGTTCAGATACAAGGATAAACATAACGAAAGTGAAGACAGGTCTAAGAACTACTTCCAGGAGACTGAACTCTAAGCAGCCACTTCTTCAGTTCAGCAATTTTATCTTCTCTTGAGGCTGCGTAACTCTTTGCTGTCTTAATGAGAGAGTCATGACGCTTCTCCAACCCAGCCTTCAGATTTAGGTATATTTCCTAGAAAGAGATAAAGGGGAAAAAAGACTAAAAATCCACCAGCAAAGTTAACATTTATGCTTTATAAGGATTTAACTGATAGTGGTCTGGTGGTCTCACGTGATTTCAAAGGTACCTCATTCCTGGCTTAAGAAGCCGCATTCACAGAACACAGGGAAGTTACAAAGCACCAGAAGATTAAGAGCAGCCACAAGAAAATGCCAACATTATGATTCTGTTGCAATGCTGGTGGTTCCAATACTAAGATAGTCAAACGACCAGCACTAGCCCTGTATTCACACTATTACTGCCTCATTTCTGTGTTAGCCTTTGCCACCGAGGTTTCTGCCACTGTGACTGCCCAGTATGGACAGCACTTCAGTAATGAATAGACAGGATGAGATGCCACAGGCAGAGTGTGATCCCCGACTCCCAACCCATCAGGATTTCTGCCTCTTTCCAAAGCTGAGCTGGACAGTCATCTTCCTGAAATCCCAGGAAGAAAGTGTTTGTGACATGGCAAGTGGCCCTGTATTTGAGGGAGACTGTTGAGAGGATTACAGTACTGCCCACCACTACAACATGAATGTAAAGGCTCACAGGTCAGGTCCCAGGGGCCAAACAAAACAAAACAAAAAAAATCCCACTACTTAGACCTGGAACTACCACAATACAAAAAAACAGCTATCACGGAACTAGTATAGTATCTGTTACAGGCACAGGTGGGAAGAAAAGTTTAATTTCACACCCTAAAATGCTGGGCAATCACACCATTCCAGAGCCTTTTCTCTCAGGACTGCAAAGCCCACTTCTCCTGTAGGCCATCTATACAGACTGCAGAGATGATAACAATCTCTAGCAACCCAGTGGAACCACAAGAAGGAAGCGCTCTCCCTCCCACTATCCACCCAAACCACCACCTTCCCAGCCTACTTGGTTTTAGGGCCAATAAGTGTTCCTTTATCTGCACAGCCCAAGTTTAAAATCAGTTTTGAGTATTCTTAAAATGGGATTCCTTTAGGAAAAACACCTCACCTTGGCTTTCATTTCTTCTTTTTCAGCATTCTCATTCAGCTGCTGAATTTTGAACCTTGTCTGTTGGATTTCCTTGTGAATGGCCATCACTTTATCATATACAGCACCTCTCTTCTCCTGAACTTTGTTACAGTATCTAAAGGCAGGAGAAAAACAAGTCAGTACTGAGCCATTTGACTAATTCCAGATTAAACTTAACCCCACCACAAGCAAAGCTTGCTTTTTACAAGCATGAAACTAACAGCTTCTAGAAGCAATGCTGTATAGAATTCACTTGGAAAGTTGTCCGATTCTTAACCTAGAACAACTGAGGTACAAGAAATTAAATTTGAAGTGGAGTTAGTGGAGTATGTTGAAGACCCTCAGTTGCTGCCAATCAGGGCAACTGAAGTAGCTCCAATGGAACCAGCCCAACAGACAGCTAGACACTGCATCTTCCCGCCTTTGAGTAACGCACTACAGGTGTCAGTGCAGAGCCCTGCCTAAAGATCAGCCTCTGGACCAGGTTAAAAGCCACATAGCTGCACTTGATGTTTCAGCATAACTGAAAGTCACATGTTATCCTTAGCCCCAGATCCCCTCCCACCAAGTTAGAGCTCTAATCCCATACATCTACGTATGTTATCTGCAGGTTCTAGTCCATCATTTCACTGCATCCCAAACAAAGACCAGATAATATTTCCCCAGCTTGCAGGTAAATTCAGATAGCTGCAGCTGTGAGCTGCCATGTAATCAGCAAAGGGTTAGTGTGGGAACAGATCTACTCTGACTTCAAGGGCAAAAAAACACCTACCAGTCTATACTACGCATTTGTACAATAATTACATTTGGAACTGTAGGAGCTGCTTTCTCTAAAGCATGGCTGAAATGACTCATATTTAGCAAAAGCTTACTTACATCTTCCTTCCTCAAGAGAACAGTCAGGACACATTCTCTTATTCACCAGCAAAAATGCTTGTTTTCAAACAAAGGTTACCTCCCCTTCCCTCTTGCCTATCAAAGCATCTAATTTTATCACTCAAAGGAAATATCTACATACATTAAAAACAGAAAAATCGGCAGCAACTCTTAACATAAAGGAGCATTAGATTATATTATTTGGAAGGAAAAGTAGTTTTTAATTAATATCCTTTAACTGGTACAATACAATGAATGAGGAGCAAAGGAAGCCTGGGAATCTTGCTGCCATTCTAGGCACCACACAAGCCTTATCAGCATGACTAAATCTTCATTGCTCTCTCAGCTAAGTAAAAAAGCTCTCTTTCATCACAGTTAACCCACCAATAGTTTTCCATATTCCCTTTCCTATCCATGTACAAAAGAAGTTATATAATAAGTGTTCTCTATAATGGTTCAGCATTTCTAATCTCACAGTGAAGCCACAACCTTACAACGCTGCCATTTGCTGCTGCAGAAGTGACTGCTGTGCTGTAAACACTGCCTTAGAGTTTGCCTTTAGCATATGGTAGGAAGGAAGATGGGCTAAGAGGCTTTGATCAAATGACACTTTTCCTTTTGTTTTAGAAGCATCATGTCAGGATAATACTCCTCTGAGATACGAGCCCCATTTCCCCATGGGTCTTGAACATCTTTGATAATGAGCAAAAGTGGCAAGGGAAATTATGAAAAATTCATGAAAGGCAAATGGGGCTTTGTTGAAGTCTGATAACTTGGAAAATTATCCCAATGTGACATTCTCTTTAAGAAGATAAAAGAATCAAGAATAAGCATTATAAATTAAATTAGTGCTCCAATAAAAGAACTGCTGTCAAGTCACATTGCAATTATTGATTTGAGACCCCAAGTCCCTGCCTGCAGCATTACTGGTCTCCATACAAAGCTATCCCACATCGCTCATCTTCTTCTTACTGCTAAGCTACATGTTTGTACCAGACACGAACTTTGGTAGCACATAACAAAGACATAAAGTAGCATCAGGCAGAAGTGTCAACGCATCCATACTCAAATACAGTGTGCTTATGTTGCTCAACGTCTTCACGCTTCTTTTTTATCTTCATTTCAGCTGTAGATAGCTTCTCATGTTTTGCGGTGACCAGTCTCTTTAAGGATATTTCATCTGTTTTCCACTTTTTCAGCTCTGTCTGAGCACTCTCAATCTGGTCTTCCAGATTTCTGACCTGGAGTACACAAGTATTGAAATTAAATGGGGGAAGAATAATCAAAACAGCATACCCTGTTAGTTTACTAAGATTAGAACTAGCTTCCTGCTTTTTGAAGATCAGATTGCTAAATAAGTCTTCCAGTTAAAT
The DNA here is from genome assembly GCA_035590275.1 of Ibycter americanus. Taxonomy (NCBI): domain Eukaryota; kingdom Metazoa; phylum Chordata; class Aves; order Falconiformes; family Falconidae; genus Ibycter; species Ibycter americanus. The sequence goes on along the minus strand of JAVJGI010000032.1, from coordinate 7,745,892 downwards.
CCCAGTTTCCTGGTCTTAATCCAATTTTAACACATCCAGACAAGATCACATCACTTAGAAAGATTTGTAGAAGTTACTATGAGTTCTGCTATAGATCTTAGCCAAGAGCAATTTGTACATATGCTATACAAATACCTGAAAAGACTGCATACCATTTTTCAAACATTCCTAACAATTGCTTTCTCCCAGAACCGAGTAGCAAAGAGCAAGGTACTGTATTGTGACAGACATTTCATCAGGGAAAGGCTTGCTCTGGTAATATTAATAAAGTTAAAGACATTTAAGACATGACTCTTCCTGAAGTAGTGATTTTTTTGCTCTTAGTTTCTGCTCTCTAGGCAGAAGAAACTGGATCTCACTTTTCTTCTTCCATCATTTCCTACCAACAACCCCAAGACAGTTCAAATTATTTTAGGTCAGGTTTCTATGGCAACTAAGGCTTTGACTATTAAAAGTGGTCAATAGCACATAATCTAGTGGCAGACAACAAAGCAGCAGCTATGTTTTACTGATGTTTTTACAAAGGAGATTTTGAAGTTATCTAAATTCTTTCTTTTTGGGGAAGAGGAGAGACGGGAACGTTCAGAATACAGACGTTTACTGATGACCACTTATCTTGCTTAGACACTAAATTCTCCCTAACCAGATAAAATTAGGATAATACAAACCTCTGATAATACACTGGCCAGTCTCTCCACATTTGCTCCTTGTCTTTCCATCTTCTTTTGATACAACTGCACCTCCATTTGGCATGATGGCAGAACCTCAACTAGGTCTCTATAAGCTTCGTATTTCTCAGTAACTTCTTGCTTTAAAGAAAAAAGGCTTGTTAATAAAACAGCTTTGGAGTTCAGCAGTTATTTTGTATAAGTATTAATGCATATTGACTTTTGTACCCATTCCCTCATTGCTTAACGTACACTAGAATTAATATTTAGTAGTTACTGAAATGAGGTCTTCAGTTTGTAAAAATAATATGTTTACTTGGAAAGCACAGGAAAAGCGACATGCAAGTGTCTTTACACTGAATTAACTAGCTTGTTACAAGAGCTTTCAGGACAGAAAAGTAGTACAGTGAAGAAACTCTATACTGGTAAAATAGGAGTTACATAAGGCATCATAATAACAGGTGTCTGGAATTACGGTACTAAAGTTTACACCTTTGGAACAAAAGTACCTAGGGAGACAAAGTTATGCAAGCCTCACTGACATGCAAGCAATCATGAACTACAGACATTTGAAGACTGGACATCACTATTAAAAAAAACCTAGGAAGGGATCCCAGTGTTCAGCATACTAGTGGAGACAGCCATCAATTCCAGAAACAGTGAATGATAGCAAAGACACCAAGAAGCATGCATTCTAAATCCAAAGACATTTGTGAGCTGCCAAAATATTGTAAACTCTTGAGAGCAAACAGCCAGACAGGTATAGTATAGATCCAAGAGTTCTACACCTAGTTTCACAAATAAACAGTCACTCATTAAGGACAGAGCAGCAGTGACTGCAACCCTGCTTTTCAAAAAAAATAAAAATTCACCAACACAAACAAAAGCAAAAATAAACACTTCCACAGCCAACCTTCAGGTTTCTCTGAACTTGGGATTTCATTTCAGTCTAACCACTGTTCTGTTGATTTTTGACTAGAAGCAGAAGTCATTCAAGAAGCAGTTCTAGATGATCACAGTTCAGTAAAGCATGTGCTTTTCCTAATAGAATACCTCCTTGTGTGGACAGAGGAAAACCTCACCTTGGACTTCTTGAGCTTCTTAACAGTCTCCTTCATCTGTTCTTTGTAATTTTTCAGTTCTTCTGGACTCTCCACAATTTTTGATTTCAGCTGCTCTTGTTCTTCTTTCAAAGTAGCCATTGTCACTTTTAGTTCATTCTAGTTAAGACAAACACACTTTCAATATTAGCAATTAGGTGAACAAAGAGGAGTTGTGAAGCATGGTTTGCCAGGATCTTATGACTACTAGACAGGTTCTTATCTCTGTGTTAAGTCTTTCCTCATTTGGAAGTTTGTTTTAAGAATAAATTCCTCTAAACAGCGTTAATGTTCCCAAAGCAGTTAACAGTCCATTTTGCTCCTTGAACATGCTTACAGGGGTGCAATGCTTAGTCACAAGAACAGCATTTAACCAGTATTCCACAGAAAGGCTGCCAGCTAACACATATTACTAGCGCCTCTCCTTCAGAATCCCCCACCTAGGGCAACCGAGGAAGTCACTACAGGGTTTCGGAGCCAGCTGTATCAGCCTGACAGAAGAGCAACAAGCTTTCTGTGCAACCTCTCAAAAGCCTCCTGTTTTGTCCCCACCAGGTCAGTGGCTGCCTCATTTGCCATTCTATGCACTTAAGGTAAGCCCATAGCATCTCAGAAGTCCCCATTCCTTGCCCTTTAACAGATCAGTTTGCCGAACACAGAGAGATCTTTACATTATATAGATGTGTATTTAAAGTTAACAACAAAACAAGCTACTTCAGTAAAGCTTCCTTGGGGGGAAAAAACTTAAGTCAAATCAGTTTTAAAAAAAAACCACAAACTAATAATCACCACCTGAATGTTACCTAGCTCCAAGAATAATTTGATTCTAGAAAGAGAGATGATCTATTAGTTAATCCAAGATGCAAGCCATGGCCTAGATAGAGGTGTACTCACCAGTTTTCGGGTGCCCTCTGCAACATCTGACTTCTTCTGCGAAATAGTTTCTTGGAAAGCTGTCTAAAAAAAGCAACAAGCTTTAAATAAGCATCTCCACAACTGCTACCTCCTCTACCTTTCTATCACAGATCTGTCTACAAGAGACATCCCATTTATGGTTTCTTTGGAGTGCCATAACTAGCAGACAAAACTGCAGTCTGTAAGATGTAAAAGGCAGGGAAGGAGAACACTGTTGCAAAGCCACTGGGAGCACTAGGGATGCAACCAGCAGTAGCTAACTAGGAACAGGGATAAGAGACTACCTCTATTCTTACTGACCCTGGCAGCATTATAGACACACAACCTTCCTTCACCAGAGGTACTGTTCTTAAGAAAAAAACCCTAAGTTAATACAAGTTTCCCAGTAATATAGAAGTCAAGCACACGATTAATAATATTGAGACATGACAATGTAACAAAAAAACCCCTAACCACAGATGATATATTTTTTTACCAAAGCAGCTGAAAAGGTTACCCGTGAGACCTTAGGGGCAAGTTGCCATTGCTAGGAAGTTACCCCTGCCATCAACCCTACTCTTTTTGCCAGGCATTCCCTTGGGGGACCCTTCTCAGGCCTCACTTCCTGACATGTCTCACCTCCAGTTCCAATTCAGATGGAAAACAAAAGGGAAATATACCTGTGTTACTGTACACAAGTATGATGTTTATCTCAGAAGTCATTGCAGTAATGCATTTCAAAAAGAGCCAAAGACACTTCTGTATTCCCCAAGTCTGATTTCAAGCATGTTTCACGTTCTTTACAGTGAAATGAGGAGTTGGTGCTAGGGATTACATAAGACAGTGTGTTGCAATGACCTTTGTTTTAAACCAGGAAGTTCCCTTTATCCTTTGTAGAAGCAGGGGAAGGGGAGCTAAATCAACAGCAATAAGGAACACCCATGATCAGAAGACATAGCAGAATTTCAGGGAAATATATAACAAGATCATACTTGTTTTCGACGATATTCTTGCCTTAGTAGTTGCTCCAGTTCTCGAATATTATCTGTCAGTTGCTGGACCTCTGCTTGATGTTCAACTGGAACAGTGCTAAGTGAAAAATAAAAGATATTGGACAGTTTCAGCATCATTATAGTCAGGTCACAGTAAATAAAACTCTCCCTCCAAAGAATTTACAAACAGTAACTTTAGTAATCAGGGCAAGACAGTTCAAATTAATACATCTTGGTTTCCTTTGCTCATAAGATTTTGTAGTTGAAGCATAATCTAAAGAGCTATTTTGGCAAGAAGCGATACAAGCATGACAGAGGACTAAGTTTAAAGATAACGTTAAGCAGAGCACAAAAGAACAACACTCCTACCAATTTTTTTGGCGACTGTAATTTATGAAATTTGCATAATATTACCTGCCATAGAAACAGCTTGTACTAGGGTAGACCTGTAGCTAGCTAGAGAACCTCCTGTCTAGCACATACCCAGAGCAGCTATCTTGGAAACTAGCTATCTCTTCATCACATTATGCAAAAGCAAAACCAAAACTTAATGGTGCAAAGACACAGGCAGTAGAACTAAATGGCCTGAAACAGAGAATGGGGCAAACATGCCAAATAACTAAGGAAGACAACTTTACCCGTCTATTAAGTTAAAGATGGGCTTCCTATGTCTTTATCTCTTCAACAGCCGTATCACCAGAAAATTACTATAACAGCAAAAAGTTTCACCATAGTCCCCAACATACAAAACACAGTATCTTCTCAAAGCAACCATATACTCCCGAAATCACATTTTCATTTTCTGCCAGCAACTCTTCTAGCCCAACGCCAGTAGAGCTACTTGTGCAACTCCGAGCACAATCCAACAGCAACATCTCTGTATTTTCTGACTTATTTCCCAGGGAGGCTAACCATCAACAAACACACACAAGGGTCAAACGAGAAGTCAAGTCTGCTCAAAAGTTCCTACAGTAGTTATCGAACACTTCTGTCAACTCACACAGCTTAAGTACTCAGTTCCTGTTTAGGCATCCCATATAGAATCACAAATCATTTAGGCTGGAAAAGACCATAAAAGAAGCATCCAACCGTTAAACCAGGACTGTGAAGCCCACCACTAAACTGTCTCCAAGTGCCACATCTTTTTAAAGACCTCCAGGGATGGCGACTCAATCACATCCCTGGGCAGCCTGTTCCAGTGCTTGACCACCCTTGACAGTGAAGACATTTTCCCTAATATCCAAACTAAACCTCCCCTAGTGCAACTCAAGGCCATTTCCTCTTACCCTATGACTTGTTACTTGGGGGAAGAGACCGACCCCCACCTGGCTACACCCTCCTTTCAGTAGCTATAGTGAAAGGTAAGTTCTCCCCTGAGCCTCCTTTTCTCCAGGCTAAACAACCCCAGTTCCCTCAGCCACTCCTCACAGGACTTCTCTAGACCCTTTCCCAGCCTCACTGCCCGGCTCTGGACACGCTCCAGCCCCTCTTGTCATGAGGGGCCCAAAACTGACCCCAGGGTTCGAGGTGCAGCCTCCCCAGTGCCGAGTGCAGGGAGACAGTCACTGCCCTGGCCCTGCTGGCCACGCTGTTTCTGGTACAAGCCAGGATGCTGTTGGCCTTCTTGACAACCTGGGCACACTACCAGCATTCAGCCAGCTGCTGACCAACACCCCCAGGTCCTTCTCTGCCAGGCAGCTTTCCAGCCACTCTTCCCCAAGCCTGCAGGGTTGCGTGGGGTTGTTGTGACCCAAGTGCAGGACTCAGCACTGAGCCTTGTTGAACCTCCTACAGTCGTCCTTGGCCCGTCATCCATTCAGCCTGTCCAGATCGTTTGCACTGAACAGGAAAGTCAAGTAATGCATCTCACAGTGCTTACTCCTCATACTCACTTCAGTTTCTCCAGCTTTACTGCTGCCTCCCGATTTGCAGTCTCCAGTTGCTGGTGTTTCTCCATAGCTGATTTCTGTAAATCAAATATTCTGAGGGTTTTCTTTATTTTAGAGGAACATGGTTTCTCTCTGAGCTTCTATTAGAGCCCTGCTCATCATTACTGCATGTGAAATGCACCATCTCCGAACTACTGAGATATTCAGAAGAGAAGCCACCTGCAGTTCTAGCTTCAGCCCACCGACTGTTGCATTATCTTTTCTCAAAACAATGCAAGGTGTCAAACCTTCACTTACCAGGCTAAGCTATCCTTCAGATAACAACTTAAGTAACAACTTGGGTCATGGTCAAACAGAAACCTTTACAATACTGACCAGCTCATACACTCTTCTAAACCAACCTGTTTCCTTAAGGGCTTTGCAAAGGTTTTTCATAAACCATTTACAGTAGCTGTGTATGCTTAGAACATGTAACACAGTTGTACAAGTTTTACATAATATTAAACTGATACCTTCCTGTATTATTTGGCCACATGTAAGACTCCCATGCGTTATGTAAACATGCAGTTAAAAACCCACAACCTTTATGTTCCCAGCTCTAGGTTGACATTAATTATATCTATGTATAAGTTATCTGGAGCAATATGGCACCCAATCTTACATAGTTCAGTTGTAACTCCAAGTAGACCTCACGTCGGAATTCTCTGAAATTTACAAAGTTGAGAAGGCCACTCAAGAAGCGAGCTGTCCTCTTTGTTTCTGAAACAGGAATTGCAAGCCATCACTGCTCTGGTTTCTGCACGTATTACAATTGCTTAGAAAAAGTTGAGCAAAATGTAATTCAGAGAAGAGACAGAAATCACAAAACAAAAGAATCCAAATCAGTTCTTCCCCTGCTCACTTTGCAAACATTACACAGACTACACAAAAACTAGCACCAAGGTGTGACCTTACAATGTCAGCAATTCTATGAAATTTAACAAATAAAAATGGCACCTAGGAGAAAGAGTATTAACATACAGCCTCCCTGTAAAGCAGAAGTCAAGGAGAAAGAGTGTCAAACTTCAACTACAATTCTGAAGACAGAACCTCACTGTAACTATCAAGCTAACTGAAGACACCAGTTTGAACTGCAGGGACTTTTTGGCTCTATTCCAAGCAAACTTTGTGAAAGATGATTACAAAGTCCTTGAATGCCTGAGACAAGACAGAGCCAGAAGTGAAAGAGCTCTTCAGAACAGCTTTGTCCAAGTTGTCTGTGTTGTACCAGAATCACCACAGCTGTGTATTGAAAAGGGCAAAGCAAAAATTCAATTGCTTCCTACATAGGCATCAGTGTAAGAAATCCCACAGCTTTCCAGAGTTGCCAGGATCATTTTCACGACCATGTATTCTTACATTATTTCAGGTATGTCACAATCCACTCTCCAGACCAGCAACAAGAGTCCCCTCAGTTATTTAATTGGATTAGCCTACATAAGGAATAAGGAGGAGAACTGCTCATTAGAACCAGTTTGTCTAAGGGCCACAGCAAGAGTCAGAATAGTAGCTAGAAGCCAGGGCCAGTTCTCCGTGCTAGCTGCCCACCTGGATATGCTCAATGAGAAAAAGCACCTGGATATCAAGCGACACCCACCACGCCAGGAAACACGAGGATTACAACGCACTTGCTTACTTGGGTTTAACACATCAGCAATTTGAAAATCGTTGATCCGGCACACTGGAAGTAAGCGCTCCCTGCAAGGAAAACAAAATACAATCTTAACTGCAGTGATCATTGCCCAGTTTTTGTGCTATACCCATTTACTACAAAAAACACATCCTGTTCTCTCATCCCAGAGCAAGCACAAAACAGTAAGCCTCAGGAGAATAACACAGCAGGACTCCACACACAGATCAGCAATAAAAATTTGTATTCTTACAGCATCTCAGAAAGATTTCCAGAGACAAAATATTTGCCTTTAGATCAAATTTTCACCTTAATTAGGGAACTTCTACACTTAACTGTTAGTCGATTCTCCCCTTACAACTGAAATGAAGCTTAAAGCCTAGCACTTGCCTCATTCCAAAAAAGATATCTGCAAAGAATTCAGACAGCAAATTTACACAACAGGTACTTAAGATTCCCCCTTCTAGGTGTAACGATGACCCTCTAGCCATTCGAAGTATAGATATGTGCTCCATCTTGGTGAGGCTGGATTAGTTAACACATTAATTTTTACAAGACAGCTGCCTGCTCAGAATTTTACTCTATTAAATATTGCTGTCCCCTGTTCATCTACAAATTTCACTTTGCTCAGAGCCAACAAGCAGTGGAACCACCATCAGCAAAAAAGGCATAAAGCCCCACTAGGTCCAGCAAATTGGACCTTTACAAGGAATAGCAACTGAACAGATGCACCATCTTCTACTTACATGTGAATATACAAATTACAAACAGGTAGAAAACCTTCAAATATTTGTGGATAAATTATGTCAACGTTGACCGGCATCTAAAGAGTAAAGAGAGTCAATGCGTAAGTAGAGAATACTTAAAACAAAAATACACAAAAATGTTTGTTTCCACAACATAAGTCAAATAAGTTAAACAGACCAGGGATAGTCTCCCCATCCACACGGAACACATTAGAGCCTAAAGAATGACATTTAAGTTAATCAGCAGACTACAAGTGTCAATTTTGGCTGGTCAAAATCTAAAAAAGAATAACAACTAAAGCAGCAACATTACAAACTCCGGAATTCAATCTAAACCCTCTGTTTTCATTTGCTCAAAAGTGGTGCAGAAGGACAGTCTCTGCATTACACACCTAACCACAAGAAGTTCTTTCTTTAAACACCCCAAAATTCACACACTCAACTGTTTTATGAAGAAGTCAGAAGGAGCAGGTGGTGGTTCACTGTCACCTTTTACTAATATTTTAAATCTCATAATACAGTATCCCTGCTAATGTCATTGCCTGTGAAGAACCAAGTTATCTTGTGCACACGTGATACTCCCTTTCAGTTTATCCAAAAATAGCATGAGACAATACTATTCATTCTCACTTTCAGGAATCAGGTCTTGCCTAACAGACAGAAGACAAGTGTTAACCAACAAGGTATCAGTTACCCTCCAGCTGCACTTCTCCTTACTTTCTTCTCATGAGGTTAATGGAGAAGTGGAGATGAACAAACACTAATAGCGACATTTTCTTCCCTTCTAGACCAGTTTAACATCTAAGCAGAGACCCTCCTCCAGCCATGGCCAACGGTAGATGCCCAAGATGACAGTATGCATTTTCAAGGCCAGAGATGGTGTCCCTTCATAGGCTTGTCCAAACCCTCCTGAACTTTACAGACACTCCTGGCACCTGCAGCATCTCAAAGAATTCACAGCTTAACTGCAGAAGGAGAGGGCTCTCCACAGAGCCTGTCCTTACAGCCTACAGCAGTAAATGAGCTAGTCTTTGTGCTTACTACTACTTGTACTGAAGGGAGTCTCCCTTCCATGGGGTGAGGGTGGGTTGAAGAAAAAGAAGCTCTGAGGCAGCACACTCACAAAACCACTATTTCTGCAAGTATCTTGAGCTGTAGCCAACTTCCAGAGCAAAAGCAATGATCAAAGCAACTTCTGACAAAGTCAGCAAGGCCTCAGCAACAGCACACAGATGATGCTACCAGGTTCATTTACTCCTGGTAAATGACGCATGCTGATGATTGCACAGCAGTACTGTGCTCTCATTCCTGCCTAAGTGAACAGGCTACTTGCCTCCCTGAACCCAAACGCAAATGCCCATGGGTATGCAGCATCTCACACACAAGTTTTCTGCAACAGAGGTGGAATTTCTAAGCACCTCTTCGTGCAATTACAACATATAAAACAGTAAGCTACTTGCCATTTCCTAAGTCACTAGAAGGAGATACTCCAACATTAAATTAGTTAAGTGCAACATTTTTTTCCTTTTGCATTTTGTTACACCTGCCACTACAGACGTACCATGTAGAAATGTTCCAGGCGGATTCCATAGACTTTCTGCAGGATTCTCATGTAAATCATGTGTAAAATTTCAAGCTGCAAGAAGAAAGGACATGAATTAGTATTCCGTGTGATTGATTATTCGGGGCTCCCAGACTAGACCCTAAAAGTAGTGCTGTCTGTTACACATGAAGACCAATTTCACTGAGCCACCAAGACCAACAAGCTTTACTTTCCAATAGTTTGCAGTTCAAGCATGACTATCTCATCATACAGTTACGAGACAGCGATCAGCTCAGACAGCTACAGCCCTAAGTGCCACAGCAATGCATTGGTTTTTACTACATCACTGCTCACTGAGCATTTTTGAAACCAAGTGACACCAAAAAAATGTAAAAAAGGCCACAGAAACTATAATCCCATAGCAAGGCGTGCCCTTCCTCACGTTATTAAAACGAAGGGGCGAAAAATACCTACAAGCCGACCAGTTAGTCATTTACAGCACTACTCCAGGATCAATTCAAATCAGTCTCAGGACTGATGGAAACGACCATCCCACCGTTCCCCGGACAAGCGGGGGCCGCCTCCCCCTCCAGCGGGCACAGGCGCTCGCAAAGCAGCACACGGGATGGCAGCGAAGCGGCGATGCGATCTGAAAGCCACTTCTCTGGTGGTGAGGGCACCGCAGGATCGGTTTAGTCGACCGATTAAGCTGCTGAAACGACGACACTACACCCAACACAGCGGCTGGTGTAACCCAGCCCCCACAGAAGGGCAAAAGGCCGCTGATGAAGGCCCCCCCTTCCCGGCGAGGCCTGCGCCCACTCCTGCCGGGCCCTGAGGGCGCAGCTCCGGGCTCAGCCCGGTGACTCCTACAGGGCTCATCGGTCCCAGCGGGAAACCCAACCGCCTCGCCCGGCGGGCGCTGCCGGGCGCCAAGGGCCACGCCAGCCGG
>JAVJGI010000032.1:7691067-7727274 GCA_035590275.1 Ibycter americanus | reverse complement strand
CACAGCCGGAGCCTCAAGGCTTGCGGGGGGCTCAGCCGCCGGCAGCGGGGGCGGGTCAGGGGCTCTCCCGGCTGGAGAGAAAGTCCGGGCTCGGAGGCGGTAGGCCAGCCAGAGTCCAAGCGTGGGGCTGCACGGGGAGACTTAAGGAGCTTTGCTGACTCAGAACAACCGTAGTGTTACAGCAAGCTTGGTAAGAACCCTTATTCTGGAGTAAAAGCACACCCGGGCAGCTCTTCTGCTACAGCCCCCCCTCTGTGCCGGGTCATGCTCCAGAATCTTTTGGTCGTGGGGCTCTGGCCTGAAACGTTGCTGCATGGAAGATAGAAACTCGGCCTTGTGCAGCGTGCCTCTGCTTGGCAGCAGAGTCCTTGCTGCAAAGTCCTTGCTGCAAAGTCCTTGCAGCCACTGAACAAAGGTTGCTGAAATGCTCGGGGGACCAGAGTGCGGAAACGGCCGCGAGGCGTGCCATCGGAGAGGCCGAAAGTCCTGTTGACTTTGGAGTGCTTTCATTCGGCTCCAAATTCCTAAAGCAGTGGCTTGAGGTACAGTTTTATACCAGTGGTGTCAGAGTAGCAGCTTTATAATACACCCAGCTTAATGCTTTGCTGTGCTCTTTGCTGCTAAAATAAAACCCCAGATTATCATTTAGCCCTGTGAAGATAAGATGTCTGGGTCTTGCTGGCAGGTGGGTAATTTGAAGGGGGAAATGTGACCATCAACCTCTCTGCTGGGTGGTAACATGTTCTGTTTTCAGTGTGTCATCTGTCGGGTGCTAACCTCTATTACACATGGGTGCAGCTGACTTTTCTTCTTTACTTTTTCAGTGTTCTTACTGATAATTGTTTACCAAACCTTATGTGGACAAAGCCAGCTGTTGTCTTCACCTTGCTCTGTCAATAACAGCCCCTTTGCAAATGAGAAATAAAATCCTCTAGCCCCTAAAGATCATTTGTGAGGGGTGCTGGCGCCACTGCAATAGGAAGGCTGTTTGCACCGGTGCCATAAGGTGGTCCGTTTTCCCCCACACCAACAGATTGTGCTGGTGGGACAGTGCAGGAGACACCAAAACCTTGCTGCATGGTGGAGGCACCAGATGGAGATAGGAATCAGCTGGGGTTTGCTTTGGAGAGAGATGTCTGCTCTCTTTCTGATGTGCTGCATCATGCAGCACCATCTTGGGTCACGCAGACAGATGACAGCTGAGGTTTGGGATTGTGCAAGACAACCCATGTTGGATGGGTGTGGGGAAGGGCCCTGTGGTCCCTTGCAGCTGGGGAGTGTGCTGGAGTGCTCGGTGTTGAGCAGCAAACAGCAGCACAGACGGACGGCAGGTCCAGCAGATGGGGAGAGGGAAGGAGGGAGAAGCATGCAACACAGCCCTGCCGCAGGGCAGCGTGCTGGAGGCTGCTGGATGCGCCTTGGGCTGCGTGCTTCTGCCTCAGGCCTGTGCGGGGAAGCGCAGAACCACTAAATGAAAACCACACTGGCCCTGGTGTCTCCTGGCTGGCTGTCCGGCTTGTGCAGATGTTGGTAAATGCCAACTGTTGTTGGAGGCTGTACGCTGACTTGTGACTCGGAGAGGGCTCCTTGAAGCTGCGGGGGTGAGCACTGCTCATCTGGCCAGTGCCTCCTTCCTGAAAAGGTTTGGCTATTATTGATGTTGTGGTGGGGTTTATTATTCTGTAAGGATAACCTTAGGGGTACAAGCTACCCATTCATGTAGCCCGGCTCCTTTCAGCTCAGGGGATTTCTGAGCCAGTTTGTGTTTGGCTGTATTGTAATTCCCGACTTAACTCTGAATATGTTCCTGGAGTTGCCCAGTTTCCCCTTGAATTTATAAAAACTGCCTGCATTTGCAACATCCCTCAGCCGGGAGTTCCACAGGTCTGCTTCCCACTGCATGAAAAAACACCTCTTTTGGTTTGTTTTGAACCTGTTTCCAGACTTCATTTGATGGCCCCTAGCTCTGGCGTTGGGAGTGGCTGTGAACAATCAGTTTCTGTCCACCTCTCCAGGGCATCCCTGCAGGCACAGCACTGCGGCAGTGAGTTGATGGGACCTACTGTTGGCTGTAGTCCTGCTCTGAACCAGAGGCTGGACAAGGTTCCTCCAGACATCACCTCCCGTGAACACTGAAGTGATTTTAACGCTTGCTTGACAGGAACTGCACAGAGAGCCCTTTTGGTTTGCACTGCTTGAATTCCCAGCAGGCACCAAGAAGTGAAAATTCCCCACCTCGCTGTTTCGCTCTTCCTTCAGCCAGTCCTTGTGCTGCGAGGTCTTGGGTCCATGCTCAGCAACTCTTCCACACACACATATCTGTGTGGTGAGCTGCCACTTCTCCAGTCACACCCCGAAATAGTAACGGGCTCTCTTTCTCTGACAGCACCAAGATGGCTGTTCTCTCAAAGGAGTATGGCTACGTCATCCTGACAGGAGCTGCCAGCTTTGTCTTGGTCACACACCTCGCGGTGAAAGTGGCCAAGGCCCGCAAGAAGTACAACGTGGAGGTTAGTGCTAAGGCTGAGGGAATGGGAAGGTCAGAGCCAGTCTGCAGGAGATGTTGCAGACAAGCTGGATGACACCTTGCTTATTTTGAGGTGACTTGCTGACATTTCCTGCCCCACCACAAGGATGCGGAAGGGATGGAGCTGCTATTTTGGCTCTCCAGTCTGGAGCAGACGGCACGACAGAGCTCGGGGTTTGGGACATCAGGCGCTTGGCACCAAGCCACGATAGCTGAAAGCACAAAGTTTCGCTTGGAAACACTGATGAGCAAGAAACCGCACAGCCCTTTCTCCCTGCAGAGAAGGCTGATGCAGCATTGGGGGGCAAAGGGACCATAGTGGAACAAAAGTGACAGGAGAGTTTCTCAGACTCAGGGGGAGTGTGTGAGCCCTACCACAAGAGGTCTTTCAAAGTGACCTTCCCGCAGCATCCATTGAGGAGCCCTTGAGCTGGGCAGGGCTCTGGGCTGGGTTGGTCAGCTGGTCCTGTTGATGAGTCAGGGCCATGGGACGCAGAGGCTGCTTTGCTCTTTCCCCACATCACTCGGGGAAGTGACAAGCAAGGGTGGGCACAAGGACAGCCCCGGGTGTGTGCTGCAGGCCCCGGCTGCCTGTTGGAGTGACCCCGTTCCTACTGTGTGAAGTCAGCGTTATAGAAAATGTACCCTGTGTGTATGGTGCATGGAGCACTGGATTTCAGGCTTAGGGAAGCCTCTGCAGCCAAGCAGCTGCTCCAGCTGTCAGTGTCCTCCCAGCCTGTTCCTGGGTGATGAGCTGCTGCCAGCTCCCCAGGAGACGTGGGGGCGAGTCCTCAGTAATGCTGCTTTGCTCTCTCCTCCACCGATATGGGATTTAAACAAGGAGGTCACCCAGTGCCTGGCTATCTTCTGCTTGAAGCAGGGCCAGCTCCAGGGGACAGTCAGGTTGCTCAGGGAGTTCAGGAACGTTTGGGAAGTGGCCTGGGGCAAGCAGCAATTTCAACAAAACATTTGTGGGCTACAGGGCCAGAGACAGGCTTTAACTTGCCAATGCAAGTCAGTCTTGCAAGCACCCAGGCAGCACTGGGCTCCCTGGGGAGGGCTGCTGCAGGGCACACTCCTCACCGCTGGAGAACGGCTCCCGAGCCCAAACTGCGCTTGCTTATATTTTGCTGCTGGTTTGGGTTTTTTTTGGCAGTATCCAACCATGTACAGCACAGACCCTGAACACGGACGTATATTCAACTGCATCCAGCGGGCACACCAGAACACGTGAGTAACATGTATGAATACAGGCCCTGAAAATAAACAGGGCTGTGAAGCAGGGCCTACAGCTAGAGACTTGCTATGTTCAGGCTCAACACTTGAGGAAAACACACGGCCACGTAATGCTTAGCAGTAAGGCCGTGCTGGCTCCTTGCTATGCCTTAAACCACAAGATGTGGCTGTGAAACAGCCTCCTCTTCCCAAGTGCCCAGCTCTTTGCCTCCATGGGTAGCTCGAGACATTAGAAATCACATTTCCAGAAGAGCCTGTCTGGGAGCTGCTGATCTGTGGTGTTGCCCGGGTCTCCCTGTGGAGAGGCCCAAGTCCACCCTGGCACCACGGACCAGGCTGCAACAGTACAGAGGGGTGCTGGGAGGAACAACTCCTGATTTAGCTGGTGTTAAGTCCTATTTAGCAGTGGCTTTGGGCATAAAACAAAAGCAGTGGGTGGCCTTGGAGAGAGGTACAGGTGGGGGAAGTTCCTAAAAGTTTGTGCATGCTCAAATTCCCTCCATCTGGGGCCACAGCATCAAGCACAGAGACTCCAGTCAGGCCCAACAGAGACCTTGGCAGGGGATGCTCACAGCTTCCGCATTTCTGGAGTTTCCTCTTTGTAAACAACTTGAGCACAAACACAACCTCCTCACTTTTATTTTCAGATTGGAAGTTTACCCTGCCTTCCTGTTCTTCTTAGCTACCGGAGGACTCTACCACCCAGTAAGTGACGCTGCGGTGCGGGTCTGCATGACCGAACTCTGCTCCTGCTCCCTGCCTTGGGGAAGCATGGGGGGCAGTAGGCCAAGCTAGCCCCTCTGGAGGCAGCAGGCTGCTTCACTAGCCACATCAGGCTTCACAACTGTGTCCTGTCTGAAAACGTAGTTGTAGAAGGTCTCGTGCAGGGGAATTGCAAGTATTTAATAAACTCATTACTGCTGCTTCAGCTATCAAGACCCCTTTCCTTCCCCTAAGGGTGCCTTGTTGGACAAATGGAAGCATTCAGAGTCTCCAGTCCATTGAGTGGGAAGGGTCCCTCCAACCCTGCCTGGTTCTTCCGAGCCCTGCAGGGTCCTGTTGGGCTTACAGTAGTGCTTCTCAGCAGCTGGTTGGGTGGAGGACAAGGAACCCTTTTAGCCCCACCTAAACACACTTTCACAAGGAGTTTATCTGGTAAGAATAGATGGGGAGCATGGTGATCTTCCCACTCACTCCCACCACCAAAGGAGGTGTGCAAAGGATCAAAAAAAGCCTGGATTATTTTTAGCTGAAAGAGGTAGACAACTCATGAGGAGGCAGGCATATGGGAGAGGCCAAAACCAGTAGCTCTTTCTTTGCCACCAAAAGACAAATCAGGTCCTTCCTGAATATTCATTTTTGGAGAGGGAAGCAAGCAGCATAGGCAAATCTGGCAAACGGGAGCCACGTTGCAGCAAGTTTTAAATAAAGCAGCAAGGTGGAAGTTTTTAACACCCACAGCAGGAAAAACTGTACACCTGCTGGAGGCAGTGGAGTATGGCTTGGGGCAACAGCTGCCTCCAAGATCCTGGCACTCGGTCTAGCTCATTAATTGGACAGCGGTGAAACAAGATTCAGCACCTGCTGCCTGTAATACTTCACCATTTCTTGCTTGGGAAGAGCTGTGCTGCAAAAAAGCAAGGTTCTGCAGCAGATGACATGCTCCCTCACCATAGATGTCATGGAAGTGACTCCTCCTATACAAAACTCATCCTAGCACACTGCATCAGTCACCTGCCTCTGTCACACTGACTCCCAGTTGTCCTAGCAAGGTCAGGACCCATGCCATGGTTGGTAGTGACTCCTTTGAAGCAGGGCTGCTATAACAGCTAAACACGTGCAAGAGGCAAATCTCCAAAACCTTTAATGCTTTTCCTTTCTCTCTAGCGGATGGCCACAGGGCTTGGCATCACCTGGATCCTTGGGAGAATCCTTTATGCCTACGGCTACTACACAGGAGGTAGGTCTTTACCCTGCAGCGCACAGCAGGTGCTTGGCAACTCAAGTCTCCTACAGTGGCCTCAGGGCTCTTTCGTCCAGCTCAAATCAAGGAGGCAGCATAAAGCTTCCAGAGGGTAGGTACATGGCCTGAGCTGGTGCCTGCTGTTTTGCCTTGAGATTTATCTGTAGTTCCTGCTCTCTTTTATTTTCAGGATGGGCTAGTCATTCAGTGATGGGCTGCTGAACTGACAAAATACTTTTTTTTTTCCCCCCAGATCCAAAAAACCGAAGGAGAGGGGCCATTGGTTCAGTTGCACTCATTGGGCTGGTGGGCACAGGCGTGCACTCAGCTTGCCAGCACCTTGGTTGGACCTGCCAGGACTAACTGACCATTATGATGGCTGCCTGGGAAACTAAAGGGAGTTTTGTTTTGTTTTCTTTCAGAGCATTTAATTTCCTGGGGGTTTTTCCCCCTTTTCTCCTCATTCAATAAAATGAAGTTGTCAATTCTGTATTTTCATCCTGAAGTTTTAGAGGGTTTTCTTCAGAAGTTCTGCAGAATGCAAAATGCTCTTGATTTGTAGGACTAGAGGAATCTGCCCATCAGGCAGAGATGTTCTAGCTTTTATGATTTTAGTGACTGAAAAGCCATCTTGCAGCCTGTTGTACCCATACAGCAGCAGCCCTGTTTCTGGACCCCTCAATTCATGTCACTCTGCAATAAGATGTTCCAAATAGAGTTAATATTCATTTGATTGCTGAAAAAAGATGTAGGCGAACATTTAAAAGTTGTTGCTATATCATGTTTATAAAGAACAGTAGGCCTATAGGAAAAAAAATCAAATAGCTTTTGCTTAAGAGCGGCAGAATTCTATCTTATGCTGGAGCCTGCTACCACCCTGGCTGTGCTCCACACCCTGTGTGTGGAGATGATTCTCAGGGCCGTGCCTGTTCCAGGCAGCACAGAATCACAGATGGTAGAATCATGAGCATCAGCTAACCATCCCCACAATATTTTGTCCCATGTTGGAAGAGAGGTACAGATAGAAAAAAACAAAATTTGTGTTTACAAGGGGACTAAAGGGAACAAACAATCCTACCCTTAAGGTTTTATGTAGTCAGAGAATAAACACAGCCTATGGCTACAGGATATCAGAGTGTCCAAAAGCTTGTATGTGCATTGAGTAGGGTCATATCTGTTAAGAAGCCAGAACAGAAGTTGACTGAGGGTGGAAGGCAATGGGGTTCAAGGCATGCAGCATGAGAAGCAGCCTGGGCCAGGCCTCTGCCACTGACAGGCCTCTGGTAACACCTATGTAGCTACACAAGCTGTGGGTGGCTAAATGCTGCTCCAGCCCTGTTCCCCCCCCAGGCACTTAGAATTTTAGAGCACTTTATTGCTGTGTAAATGATTCACCTTGCTGGCTGACAGGCAAGAACTGGCTGATGCTCCCTTGAGCAGGACCCAGACCCACTAAAACACAGATTCCACGTCACCCATCTCCACGCAGACAGTCTTCAGCTGCGAGTAGTACTCGATGGCTGCCCGCCCGTTTTCTCTGCCAAATCCTGCAGGGACAAGCCAGAAGTGAGAACACAACTCCAGGCAGTGCCAGGTATCACTCATACCCCCTGTAACTGTCAGGTAGTCATACCAGGGAAGGTCAAACAGAGCTCACCTGATGCCTTGTATCCTCCAAAAGGCAGCTCCACAGGGCTGATGTTGTAGTTATTAATGAAGCACATCCCGGCCTTGAGAGCAGCCACTACCCTGTGAGCCTTCTGGATATCCCTGCATGAAAAGGGCAATTCAGCTGGATCCCTTCCCATCCACCCCCTCCTTCCCTGCCAGCCAACATCATACTAGACAACAGCCAGCAGGTCGCAGTGGTTTTTGGAGCCTGACCTGCCCTACTCTGTCTTTGCCTGCTCAAAGGATGCACCATGTATTCCCAAGGACATTCAAAACTGGATTTGATTTGAGAGGGCAGGACAAGGACACCAGCAAAGCAGACTATGGCAAGCTGCCAAAAGCCATCTCTGCACACTTTCAGCAGCATAGCAGGCTCCTGGTACACATCTCCTGGAGAGGCAGGAAGGCAGCAGGCTGGAAGGAATCTGAAGGACAGCTGGGTCCACCTAACCCTTCAAGAAAAACAGGGAGGAGATGTGCAGTCATTTACAAAACTCCCTTTTGGCAATCCCTTGCTCCAGCTTTTCTGGAAGAGGATATCCCTACCCATGCCAGGCACTGCAAGAGAAGCATCAAGTTGCTGCAGTATTTCCCTCTTTTCCTCCCCTCCCTAGACTGCTTCCATACCAGCCGTGCTATCCAGTCATACCTGGTGAAGACACCACCTGCCAGGCCGAATTTGGTGGCATTGGCTCTCTCTATAACCTCCTCCTCGGTGTCAAATGGTAGGATGGACATGACAGGCCCAAAGATCTCTTCCTTCACACATGTCATGTCATCTCTGCAGTTCCCTGGAAGCATGGCAGAGCACATGTGCTTCAGGTGGAAGAGCTAGTGGCACAGTCTTTGC
Source organism: Ibycter americanus (assembly GCA_035590275.1). Taxonomy (NCBI): domain Eukaryota; kingdom Metazoa; phylum Chordata; class Aves; order Falconiformes; family Falconidae; genus Ibycter; species Ibycter americanus. The sequence goes on along the minus strand of JAVJGI010000032.1, from coordinate 7,719,027 downwards.
ATTCAGCAACCCACACAGCCTTTGAGACAGCACTCAGCATTGCACAGCCCCCTGCCCCAGCTTGGCTAGCAGAGGAGCAAGTCGCATCCTGCACCTCATGGCAGCAAAGGCACTAACTAACTGCATGATTCCTGTCAGACCCTCCAAAGCATAGATTTCTCTGGGTGCAGCTCTTGGGTGCCTCAGCTCTCTCTAGTACGCCCACACGAGTGCCTGTCCACACTGTGGACATACACAGAGGCAGGTTACGCTGAACATGGCTTTCTCTAGAAGAAACTCAGCAACATCCATGTAGAAGACCATGAATAGGAAGGATCATACCTAACACACAGGGTCGCATGTAGTAGCCGTTCTTCAGCTTCGGGTCATCTGGCACATACAGGTCCCCACCACACAGCACCTCTGCCCCCTGAAAAACAGCCAAGCAGAGGGTAGGCAGGTACGACCAAGGAGCGTCCTGCCCAGCTGCCACAGCTCTGGCTGGCTGATACTCCCTCCTGGGTTTACAGTCCCATTGGACAAACCAGTGCCTGTGCCCTCCCTGTCGTCTCTCCAGGACTTCTGACAGATCACCACTGATAGATCAGGGTCAGGGGGTAAGACTCATCCTAAAAGTCCAAACAATGCTAGTTTGGGGTGCAAGCGCCACAGGAGCCAGTGTACATTGGAGGGAAGCAACTATAACTAGGAGCAGATCCTCAGCTGGCATCATATTAACTTCCACATCTTCACAAGGTGCAAATTCCCTTGTTAGTGAGTCAACCAGTCCCTTAGCACTCTACCTGGCAAGAAACACCTACCTCCATCAAACGCCCTGCTTTATCTCTAAAGGATTTCTAAATCTAAATCTAAAGGGATTTCCTTCCCTCTGCCTCTTCCTGCTTCCAAATTCTCACCTAGCCCTTCTGTCTTTCCTCACATTTCCCCTTCTCCAACCTATTCCCAAACTGGCTACAACTGACAACAAGTCGTACCTAGTGCTGACATTTAAAACATCTTCACACTTTACAATAAAACCTAGAGAAAAAAAACCCAGGTAGATCTTACTACTCTGACAGAGATTGTTTCCAGCAGCCTATAAATTTGCCCTTTGATCCTTAGTAAGCTCCTTCTCCAATCAACAAAACTGGAACTCAAAGGAGGTAACTGCCCAGTGTGCAAGGTGTTACCACAACTTAGAACCAGCCCAAACATTATGGATTATCCCATTTCACACACTGCCACGCAGGGTATCTCACAACCTCTAAAACTTGGCAACATCAGGATAAGAAAAGCCATGTCAGCTTCAATGCTGATTCAGAGATGTGCACTGGGTCACTTTTAATCATAGAATAGTTTGGGTTGGAAGGGACCCTTAAAGGTCATCTAGTCCAACTCCCTCCCCCCCACCCCCTTCAGTGAGTAGGGACATCTTCAATTAGATCAGGTTGCTCAGAGCCCTGTCCAAGCTGACCTTGATTTCCAGGGATGGGGCATCTACCACCTCTTTGGGCGACCCGTTCCAGTGTTTCACCACCCTCATTGTAAAAAAATTTCTTCCTTATTATCTGGTATACATCTACCCTCTTCTAGTTTAAAACCACTACCCCTTGCCCTAACGCAACAGGCCCGGCTAAAAAGTTTGTCCCCATCTTTCTTACAAGACCTCTTCAAGTACTAAAAGGCCACAATAAGGTCTCTCCAGAGCCTTTTCTTCTCCAGGTTGAACTCCAACTCTCTCAGCCTTCCCTCACAGGAGAGGTGTTCCACTTCTTCGTTCACTTTTGTGGCCCTCTTTTAAACCAACTCCAACAGGTCCATGTCTTTCCTGTGCTGAGGACCCCAGAGCTGAAGGCAGTACTGCAGGTGGGGTCTCACAAGAGTGGAGCAGAGGGGCAGAGTCACCTCCCTCAACCTGCTGGCCGTGCTTCTTTTAATGCGGGCCAGGATACAGTTGGCTCTCTGGGCTGCGAGCACACACTGTCGGCTCATGTCCAGTTTTTCATTCACCAACACCCTCAAGTCCTTCTCCAGAGAGCTGCTCTCAATCCCTTCATCTTGCAGATTGTATTGATACCAGGAGTTGCCCCAACCCAGGTGCAGGACCTTGCACTTGGCCTTGCTGAACTTCATGAGGTTTGCATGAGCCCACTTCTCAAGCTTGGCCAGGTCCCCCTGGATGTCATTCCGTCCCTCAGGCATGTCAACAACATCAGTCAGCTTGCCGTCATCTGCAGGCTTGCTGAGGGTGCACTCGATCCCACTGTCTATGTCACTGATGAAGATATTAAACAGTACTGGTCCCAGTACAGATCCCTGAGGGACACCACCCATCACCAATCTCCACATGGACATTGAGCCATTGACCACTATCCTCTGGATGCAACCATCCAACCAATTCCTCATCTACCGAACTGCCCACCCATTAAATCCATATCTCTCCAATTTAGAGAGAAGGATGTTGTGGGGGGACCATGTTCAAGGCCTTACAGAAGTCCAGACAGATGACACCCATAGCTCTTCCTTTGTCCACTAATATAGTCACTCCATCATAGAAGGCCACTAGGTTGGTCAGGCAGGACTTGCCCTTAGTGAGGCCACCCTAGCTGCCTTGAATCACCTCCCTGTCCTCCATGTGCCTTAGCATAGCTTCTAGGAGGATCTGTTCCATGACCCTCCCAGGTGCAGAGGTGAGACTGACAGGTCAGCAGCTCCCAGGGTCCTCCTTCCTACCCTTTTTAAAAACGGGCACAATGTTTCCCTTTCTCTGGTCACCAGGGATTTCACCTGCCCACCATGACTTTTCAAATATCACGGAGAGTGGCTTGGCAACAACATCGGCCAATTCCCTTGGGACTCTGGGATGCGTCTTGTCAGGTCCCATAGACTAATGTATCTAGTGGCCAAGACACCTATTGAGTAATTCAACCACAAGAAAAAAACCCAGCTTAACTGGGAAGGCATGGGGCAGGAAAGCAGCTGCTGGTCTGTTTGTCTAACAAGAGACACATGTTTCAGGGAAATCACAAGGCAGCATCACAATCTCACCTGCTCCTTTGCCTGCTTGATAAAGCCCTGGACACGATTCAGGTGGGGCCGGTTGATGAGGGCTCCCATTCGTGTGTCTTCCAGAAGTGGGTCTCCAACTTTGATTTTCTGGGTGCGTTTCACCACCTCCTTTGTGAAGACATCCAGTATCTTCCTCTCCACAAACACCCGCGTGCCATTGCAGCACACCTGGGATACAGGACAAACTGTTCAGAATAAGACACACAGCACTCCACAGTCCTGCTAAAACAGCCAACTTGTCCCTGGGGACAAAGTCGACTAGATTACCCTGAACCATCCATGCTGGACATGGTGGTACTGATGCCACCAGGTGGCAAAAACACATCAAGTCACCAACAGAAGAGAACTTGAGCTGACTTTTCAGCTCCCAGAGATGATCTTGGTAAGGCAATCTGCCAGCAGGATTCCACAAAATCTGCAGCACCTGTGGAGATCCAAAATTTGGAACGGAGAGAGCCCCATAGGGCTGTGGCTCAGCGCACTGGACTGAAACTTTCTGCCCCTCCAGAGGACATCAGTACAGATTCTTCTGACCTCTGTGTGCAGTACTGGAGCCCAAGGCACAGAAGCAGCCACTCTGAGCCGGGTAATGGGTGTTAGATAGGCTCCACTTCTGAGAAGGACAAGGCATCAGCTAAGGCACACTCTGCTGAGACACCCTGCACTGGCTTCTGCAAGGGCATCCCTTCTGATCCCTTGTGACACTGCACAGGGAAACATATGGCAAGATGGGAGCTTCAGGGCATCCCTCACTACGCAAGGCCACAGGCTGGCTCTGCTGCCCAATTCTCAAGTCACCCTGCCTCACTGGGGAGGTCTGCTTCTTTCCATGGACACACACCTCGCCCTGTGTAAGGAAGTTCGCCATGAGGGCTCCATTCACAGCATTTTCCAAGGCACAGTCGGAAAAGATGATAAGGGGGGATTTGCCCCCCAGCTCCAGGGTGACTGGTTTGATCCCTTTAGCTGCCATCTCCATGATCTGAGGGAAACAAGGACAGAAGAGACAAGTGACCCACTGGCAAAGGGCAGGCTGGTGGAGGGAGGTAAGAGACCCCGAGGGAGAGCTCCTCCAGGGCCCTTCAACAACAGAAGCAGCATGAAGGGCAAGCTGTGTTTCCTAGATGCGTTTAGTTCAGACTGGGGACAGTCTCAGAGGGTTTGGGTTTTGTTCCTTTTTTAAAGATAAAACCAACAAAACCTGAGGAATCATTTGCAGGAAGTCTTGTGCTCAGCGTAAGCTGAGGACAGCTGTAACTGAATCTGTGTCACTGCACCTCTCAGGTACACACACAGGGAGCATTCAAGAGGCAACATTTCCCCTCTTTCAAATCAGAATTTATTTCTAGAAGACTTTTAAAGGACTTTCAATTTTTGAAGAATCAATTGAGGGTAAGAAATCCACAGAAACTAACCTCTTGCTTAAAAACAGTAGGTTGTATGCAGTTAAACCAAACTATTACTGCCAGAAACACTCACACGTTTTTCCAGTGCTGCTGTTTTTTGGACCCTCCTCCCCACATACACCCACTTTAGCAGCTCAGAGACTTCACTGCAACCAGGGGCTAAACAAGTGAAGATGACTAAGAGGCTCTCCAAAAGGGCCAACTGCCCAAGCCCAGGCCCAGCAAGTTAACTGCAGCCCCAGTGTGACTCTGCATGTGCAAGCTCATTGCTCGCATCTAAAAATGCCAACTCATACCCCATCTTTACAACCCTCATGCACAGAAATTCAAGGAGGTATCGACATCCACAACACACCAGGACAGTCAGCATTACAGACTGCTTGTGTCCCTGAGTGTGAAGGTGCCTTTACCTTGACGCCAGTTGGCACACTGCCAGTGAAAGAGATTTTGGCCACATCTGGGTGATGACAGAGAAACTGGCCTGTGGCCGCTCCACCCTGCACCACATTGAAGAGCCCCTTGGGCACACCAGCCTCTGTGAAGATCTCTGCCAACTTCACCACTGAAATGGGGGTGAAGGGAGAAGGCTTGAAGACCATCGCATTGCCTAGGGGAATCCAGACAGAGAGAGGCAAGGTGGGATTAACACCCAAAGTGCTTTAGGGAACAGAAAAACAAACAACAAAAAAAACCCATCCCACACAATAAGTTCATCTCAACAGATCCCAGGAGGTCCCCCCAAGAGAGGGGAGGAAACAGTTTCAGCTGAACACTGCAAGCAGCAAAAGGGAAGAACTGCACCTTCCTGCTGGGAAGGGCTGGGGGAGATGGGGCTCCTGGTCCTGCAACTGCAGACATTTTCCAGAGACCTTCCTTGTCTGGTACACAGCCAAGCAATCAGCCTTTTTCCCGACGTACTCCCACCCTCTTGGCATCTGCCATGTTCCCACTTCCATATCCTTTCCCCTGCTCCCAGAGTAACAGCCTGAAGGTTCTGCTAATCCTTCCAACACCTCCTTCAAGGTAATCCTAGAAGGCTTCACCCACAAAATCACTCTCCCCCACAGGATTATTTGGCTTCAAAGAGAAGCTTGCGTGGGCAGAGAGTCTCCATTACCACAAGCCAAGGCTGGGGCAGACTTCCAGCAGGCAATCTGGAAAGGGTAATTCCAGGCTCCAATCCCAACACACACCCCAAGGGGCTCTCTCCGAGTGTACCCAAAGGATCCCCCAGGAAGCTGGACGTGTTCACCTGCAAAGAAAAGAAACAGCCAGAAGGTAGAGAACAGCAAAGCCTCCTCCCATCTTATCAGAGCCCCAGGGGCCAGATCATGCTCTGATTGGACAGAGACACATGGCTTTTACCCCAGGCATGCCCACAGAAGGTGCACAAGGGCCCACAGAGAGCAGCAGCATTAGGTGGAGATCTCTGAAAATCCTTCCAAGATCATGAGAAAAAGGAATAGTCCATCTCCATTTCTCTAAGAAATCAGCAGCAAAGATGGTCGTGTGCCATGGAAGTTACCAGGGAATGCAAGTAGCAGGACAAAGTAAACTCCAGTCACATTCTCACCAGCTAGAGATCCTGCCAGTCCTGCATAATACTCCAGGGACTGCCAGGATATGTCAATGTCCACTCTGGCTTCAAAGATGGATTTCCCATTGTTGATGCTTTCCAAGGTGGCAATTTCTTCTCTCTGCTCCTGTGAGAGGTACAGGACAGCGACAACAGATTAGAGAATCCTGTAGTAGAACCCCACAAGGAGATAGCTGCTTCCCGAGCACACAAGTCCTGAACAAAACTGCCATCAGTAAGCCAGGCTCCGCCATGAGAAACTGTCATCTCTAAAAGGTGCATTCCTGATTGCTATTTATCGGTTTCCCAGGGTCAACTGATTGCAGAGGAATGTCAAACAGACAGCTGCTGGGATTCAGGGCTAGTCTGGTCTTGCTTAACATCCCTGTTTATCTAACAGATAAGCAAACCTGAACTTGGAAGCCAGATGGCAAATAATGTTTAGAATTCACAGAACTAAAGTGAGAAGAAGAGCAAACAGCAAGATCAAAGTGGAACCAGGGGGCTTAGTGAAGGACAGACAAAGCAACACAGCTGGGAAGCATCCTTTAACAGACCATCTCCCAGGCAGAAATATTACCCTGCTGCAGAAGTCTGGCAAAAAGCAGACATTTGGCAGAAAGAAAACTGTTTTCTCACCACATATACACACTGGGGAAAGAAGGTCTGGTTTCTTACAGATCTGTGCTTTGATAGAGATTAACTTCAACATCCAAGAACATGTTATCTCACAAAGGAATTTGTGGTAAGAGCTAGCTTATTTGTATCCACTCCCACGTGTATTATCTGATATCTAAGATAAAACCCAGCATTCCTACGTTTTTTATATTGCTAAAACAAGACAGACTCGTCACGCAACAACAAGGTCCAACAAGCTGAAAGTTCAACAATGTGACAGTTACACAATTTCAGCTTTGAAATCAGTGAAGCTTAATCTCTGGAGTTGAGAAGGGAAGTCTGAGCCCTGCAAGAGGTCGATTGGATGGCTTCCATTTTATGTCTTCTAACAGAGTTAAGCAGACAAGGGACACACTGGCCTTGCATACAGTGAGTGATAAGACTGAAGCCCTGCCCAAGGCAGCCTACAGTCTCTTCTGGTCAAAGGTGGGTTGTAACTCCTTTATTTCTCCTGGAGCTCTGGAAGACCTGCTAGAAGCCCCTAATAGCCAATTAACCCACAAGAAAGCTCAGAGACAGAACCACCCCTCTCCAATTAAGAGGTGAGCTCCCACAACATACCCGAATAATCCTGGCAGCCTCCAGCAGCACTCTGCTTCGCTCCATGCCAGACATCTGACTCCATATTTTAAAGGCAGCCTTTGCACTCTGCACAGCCAGATCGACCTCCTTCTCCCCAGAGGAGAGCAGCTTGCATATCACACGACCTGAGCACATTTTAAACAGGAAATTAGTAAGAGAAAAATCTCAGAAAAGGGGCACAGAAGAATACGGTTTATCTTGCATCAAAAACCAAGCACTTCAGCCACCTACACCAGGCTACAGGACTTCATGCCATGGTCCCCACTGATTTGTAACTGGCTATGGAAGAGGCGCTGCAATTCAGCTGGTCTGAATTAAAAGATCTGCCATTCTCCACAGCCATCTTCTAGTTACTAATTAACTCCAATTGTTACAGAATTCCTCTGTTTCCCATGGAGTCTGTTACACTTCTACCACCAGCTTCAGGACTCTGTTACGCGTTCCTCAGCATAGTTAAACACGCTCTTTCTTGAAGTGATTCCACCGAAACCTAGGTAACCTCCAATTAAAAATTAGTAATTTTATCAACGTTTAAATTGCATCCTTTGCCAAAATTAGGTAGAACTCGATACTTTTTTTTTTAACCGAGAGCCAAGAGCTGATTTCTGTGATCAAGCCCGGCGATGGCCGTGCAGTGCAGGAGGCAGAACGCTGCCCCCACAAAGCGCCGGGGCGCTCGGGCAGCCTGCGCAGGCGGGATCCCAGCCGAAGGCACCCGGGCCTTGCAGGGGAATAAGGGAGCAACCCCCGGGCACCGACCCCACACCTCAACGCAGGCTTATCCCCCCCACCCCGAGCAGACAGCAGGTACCTGTGGCCGGTTCGTACACCTCCTCGGCCTGGCCGCCGTCGGCGGGCTGAACGCGGGCGCCCGCCCGGTAGTTGAGGGGCTGGTTAACGGTAAGGGTGCCGGTAGCGCTGCTCATGGCGAGGCCGGGACGGAGTACGCACAGGCGGGGCAGGAGGTTCGCCAAGCGGGACCGCACCAGCATGGGCTGGGCCGTCAGGAAGGATGCGGTGGAGTCGGGAAAACCCCACGGGAAAAGAGGGTGAAGCCCGTGGGGACGACGCGTAACACCCCACCGTGGGGACGCGGCTTCCACCGGCGCCTTTTTACCTCAGGGCCGCGGGCTCTGCCCCTCCCGGCGGAACCCGCTGTCCTGCCCAGCGCTCGGGCGCCCCCTGCCGGCTCGGAGGTCTAATAGCTGCAACTTGGGTCAAACAGGACCAAAAAAAAGAAGACACGAACAGGGGAATCGATGGAGCATCGAGTGTATGTGAATTAGCACCAGCTGGCAGCAGTTAAACCTCAAAGGTGCAAGCGCAATTGCCGTTTAGCTCGAGGTGTACACGCAGGGTTTTGTCTTGATGTTAGGCACGAAACAGAAACAAGAACATCCTTTTTTTTCCTCCAAACCACAGCCTTCCTGCAATCATAAACTTCTTTTCCATTCCACTTCGTAGATTCTTCGAATTCAGACCTTTCAATGGTTGAGCTTAGGAGAACTGTTCTCAGTGTGTTATGGACAACCCCCAGGGAACCAGAAAGTAACCAGCATACAGCAACAGATCAACAATTTTCTGATAATCTCTGGATGTGCGAATGCTTCCCTCCCCAAGTGACAGCAGCAGGGCAGGTTACTACACGGCACATAACACTTTCAAAGCCATTAAAGCACAGTTTTGTCATTACACTGGGTCAGATGTGGCTGTCTTAGCCAGATCCTCTCAGATCCAGCCATCACACCCTGCAGAATAAACCACTTCAGCCAAGCTGATCCGTGCAGGTGACAGGCTGGGGTGTTTCTGGCTTTGCTGTGAGAGCAAGCCCTTCAACTACGAGAGGCTACACTAGAGAAACAGGAATTACACAACTGGGGCTGCTCCCTGTGGAAGCTTGTAGCCACACCGGACACAACGGTAAGTAAAAAAAAAAAAAAAAAAAGCGCAGCTTTAGAGGCAGGCAGCATCAGTACACAGCATGCTTTCTTTACCTGCCAAATACTCGTTTCTGAGAGGTAGAGCACTGAATAGAGGTTCCACTCTCATGATTTATCTTTACATAATCCTGTAAGAGTGCCCCATACTTATTAGTGACAATTACTAAAAACTGGATTATTTAATATGATCCTGCACATGCTCCACACTGCCATAAGGTGTTTGAGATTTATCCCCTTACCACACACCTAGTCAAAAACTAGTAAGAGGTACGGGATGATAAACCCCTGGTCACAGAAACAAGAAATCAATAGCTCCCGGGGTACTGTCTGCTTCAGGAAAACGATCAGCCTAACTTGAGAGTGGCAGCAGGATTTATTCACCCCTTTTAAACAAGGTGAGCAGGTTTCAGCCAACAAGACTGCTAAACAGACTGATCAGTATGCATTTTAAAAAGCTTGCTTCTTAGGCCAGGAAGCTCTCCACACTGTCTTCTGCTTCACCAAATAGCTAAGAAGCATGAACAAAAATGCTGCTGTCATAACCACTCAGGCAATAAAGGGTTTAGCAGCAGTGGATGATACTGACATAACTGCACTACATCAATGTATTTCTTACTCATCCAACAGCACAATTAAGACACATCTAAATAAACATGCCCATGCCATTTATTTCTCAGAAACACCAGAAACAAAAGGTCAAATTATCTTCTGAGAACTTTCTTGGTTTGATGAGCAACCAACTGCTGGTAGAATACTCCAAATGGAAGATGTTTCCACGACTGTGGCAAATACTGCACAGGCTGGTTTCAGACGCGTGAAGCCTAGTGCAGAATCCCATCTTGTTACCTCCCAAAGGCAGTCTTGTGCACTGGCCAGACCTTCAACGAAGGCTGTAAGTGTGCTTTAGGAGAACTTCCCTGCCTGAGGTGGTGGGCCAAGGAAGCCCCCTGCTTGCTTGGTGGCAGCCCGGGAAGGAGCAAGTCCAAGCATCTTCTGGATGTTCTGCAAAAACAGGAAAAGAGGAGCATGACAGTATCAGACCACGATGAGTGAAACAGAGGAAGAAGTCCCAACTCTGCTTACAAGCACAAGCTTCCCACTAGTTTCAACAGATTCAGGTTCTCACCCACTTACCTTACCACTCTGGCTCCCATATATTGGGCCTCTATCCCTATAAATTCAAAGAGGCTTAGCACAGACCCAGACAACCATCCACAACAGCTACAATTAGAGCTGGGCCACTCTCCCCCACTTCAACAAAAGCCATCTGATCATTAAATCCGCATTTTGGTTGAGGGTTCTTTTCCACCTCCTGCTACACACCACACAGTCAGTTGGCAGGTACCTCATTAATGTCTTTGCACGCAGGTCAATTTAAAAATCAACCTACAATAGTTATCTTTGCAATTTAACTGCAGCGCACACACAGGAGTGGGTTCCTAACATCTATTCACAGGCAGAACCAAAGCTGCCCTTGGTTTTCACAAGTTCCAAAAGCCACTGTTGATGGCAGCCATCAGAGCCTGAGGGTCTGCAAGCTGGCGAGGAAGGCTCTCTCCTAATGCAGCTGGAATTTGGGTCAGCAACATGGCAACCAGGGTGTGTGCCAAGTTCAAGTCAGGAGCTTAGGCACAGAATTAACTGAATGCTAGTGATGCAGACAGAACAATGGTTTGGTGGAGACATGCAGTGTAACAGGACATATGTAGCAAAACCCCAAAACTGACTATTGAGATGACCTCATCTGCATTTGAGCAGGGTGTTTCAGTGCAAAACAACAAAGAAAGAATTAAGTAGCAGAGCCAGGCGTTAGCTACAAACTCACAGCAGAATATCTAAATTTGATGTTTTTCTTGATTTTTCTGAAATTCCTTTCAAATTTTGCAGTAGTGCAACTACAGTTTCATCCTTCACTGTAACTACAGCTCAAGAGGCTGCTCATACAGTGCTAGCAAAACAGGGACATCTGATGCAAGGGAAAGAAAACAACTGTGTTCTCCTCATGTCACCAGCTGAGTCCTGGTTATCAAGACAACAAAAGGAGGAAGAAGGATTCTCTTCAAACCTGAGTGTCCTCTCCAAAATAACTGTCTGGATAGGTCAGATAGCCAGGTCAGAATTCTTGACCATTTTGATCATGGTAGCAGAACAAACAAACAAAAAAATGCAGACAGAGCTTCATAATTCCACAGTACCTAAATTAGAAAATAAAATTTTAAAAATGGGGAATCATTCCAGGTGGAGACTATGGAAAAGAAGGTTTCAGCCCACACGCAAGCATGAAAGTAAAGGAAGGGAACACTTGAAAAGGAATTACATCAGGTTTAGTCCGTGGCCTACATAAATCAGCCACTGGTTGATATTCAGTAACTGAATGAGAGAATTTAACTGTGGGAGGCTCCTTCGTGCGGTTCCCCTTCCCAAGGCTTCCTTAGTCAAGAGACGGACAGAAAGGAGAAAACAAGAGCAGCTAAGGGACAGATTCAGCAACACCAGAGGGTGCTACAGAGTCAGCAGCAGGCAGGACCAGGATCTTCACAGCTTTGTACTGGCTCACCATGGAGCACAGAGATCCTAGCGGAGCATCCATGGAAGCAAGTAAGTATGCACTGTCTCCTCCCTGTTCCTTTAAGTATCAAGGGAAGAGAACTGTGATGCTAAAGTTCACTCCATCTGCTCGGACAGTTCCGAGAGAGTGTTGACAGCATGTTTGTATGTGGATTCAAGACTACAGTCACTCTCCAGTATTATCCTTCCACAGCGGTCCCCTCCTTGCTGTGGAAGGCAGCTAGCCTTCTGCACTAGCTGCAAAGCAAGTTTTGCTGGACAGCAATCCTGAAATCTACACAGCTGGAAACACCAGAGCTGGGGCAAGGTCCAACAGAAACCTGTCCTGTCTCTTGTGGGCCACGTTGCACAAGGAAGTCTGCAAAGTCTACTTCCAGCATGAACAAGATCATCACCTTCAGAAGCAGGGAGGGAAGGCTGTAAGACTTAAGGATCTAAACTCCTCATCTGAGCTCTTCTGACCTTTCCTCAAATGACTGCAGGAAGGACAGGAGCTGCTTCCACTTTTGTCTTTAAACCCTGAAGGGACCTCAAAGCAGCAAGTGGCTCGCTGCTCAAGATCAGGCCTTGTGGGAAAGTGCGCTCCTGGCAGCAGGGATAATTGCTGGCTCCCCTTCCCACTGGGAACATATTTCAGAGAGAAGCAGCCTAATCTACAGTTCAGGCATGTGTGAAAAGGAAGTGAAGACCAGCAAACGCCTGAGGAACAGCAGCATATTCCTCTTCACAAACAGCACAGGTGAAGGCTGGGAGCTCAGAAACACGAGCGGGGACAGAGGATGTAACCCTGACATTATGCCTCCCGCCCAGCCCAGCGGCACTTTCCCAGCTGAAACCCAACAGCTCAAGGACCCTTGGAAGGCCTCTCCCAGCAACCCTCCTCTCTCCAAACAGGAAGGCAGGAGGAACTAGGGGACAGGATTTACGTGCCAGGGAGAGCTGGGAACAGCGCAAAGGAAGTTACTCACTGTGAGTTGACTATTTTGGGAGATGCTGGCCAGGTCACAAGCAACAAGCTTCCCAGTCAGTGTTTGAAGAGTTTATCACCCCCACATGCCTGAGGACCACATGAAGAGACTGCCTGATGCTGCTACTGCCCATCCCACTAATGTCAGTTTAATCACTGTCCAGCTAGTCTCCCCACCCTCACGTACCCCCCTGCACTTCCCTCCAGGTCACTCTTTTCACACACACACACACGAGTTCCTCTACTTTTAAGCTCCACAGGGACATATCTCTCCCCCCTGTCTTTGATCCCTTCACAGGCAGCTCCAGGATTTAAGGGAAGGCTGAGGGAAGTATGGTCTCCTTAGCATTTGTTCACAACCTGTTCCCTGATTTCTGGTACATCTCCACTCCTCTTGTGTCAGCAGCATCAAGCCAGACAGTAACTCCCACATCAGTTCTCCTCCCTTGGGCTAACTGCTGTTTTGAAGCTGACCTGGTGAGATTTCCCCTTTTGCACACACTGAAACACAAAGAGTCACCAAGCTTTCACCTCCAAGATCATGGAAAGCAAGTCTTTGGCACCACTTTAAGCCCTTAATTACTTTCTTCCCCTCTCCCCTGGCCTCTAGCAGCCCTTCAAAGTCCTCTTTGCAATGCTGTTATCACCTAAGTTCTTTCAAATAGCAGTAAAGCCAAGAGCAGGATGCCAGCAATCACAGCTTCAGTTCCTAGGTTTGCACAAGCTAATGTGGCTGGTCTCTGCCCTTCCCTCCACTTAGTGAGGAGGAAGAAACTGAGCTGCCCAACAGCTGGAGAACTGCAGGTATAGTTAACCACAATCACATAGATAAGGCAGCACTATGAAGACTGCAATCTAACACTTCAGAGCAAAACCACCCTTCTCCAAAGCAATAGGGTATCCTCCATCCTCCATAGGGCACAAAGGCAATTTGCCAGAATTTCTCTAGAAAGCCCAACCCACTGCAAACACCTCTGCATTTCTGCCCAGAACCAGACTGGACTGCCACTCAGTTCATGCCTTCTACTGATTTCACCATAGAAAACATCAGGAAATGCCCAGGACTAGAACTAACCACAGGAATTGTATTTTTGGACGCAAAAAAAAAAATCCGTGGGGGATTTTTCAGCAAGGGAGTTCCCCAGTAAACCCAATGGGTGCAGAAAATTTTGCTGACAGTGTTAGTTTTGTATAATAATCTGCAATATTGGAAAGAAGGGACTTTCCATGTAACAGGCAAGTAACACAGAGCAGCACCAGCTGAGATTGCCTGAAAGAATAGCATCAGACCACAGCATCCCAGGTATTCAGGAAGATGATCCTAAGAGCTTAAAAGGTCTCATTTCTTTCAAAGCACCAAACACTGTTCCAGTAACTGGGAAGTGAAACAAGATTTGTCTTGCAGTAAACACAATGAGGAAGCCCCTAGCCTTTGGTACTCTGAAGCTGGCCCTGCACAGACTGAGGGGTGGGCTAGATGGCCTCCAGGTCATCCAGAATAACATAAATCATTCTACAATTCACTATCTGCTTTTGCGTAGGACCAAACACAGATCTGTTTCAACACAAGCACTCAATGCAGAGCGCTACAGAGAACTCTATTCACTAGTATGCACCTCGTGGCTAAAGAAACTCTCTATTATTAAGCTGCTTCATCAAGCTCATCCAAACTTCTGACAGCAGCTGGCATAACACACAGCTTCCCTTTGCTGATCTGCTTTAAGTTGTTTTAAGTCCCTTGGCACCCCCTGAGGAAAAGCAACAAGTCAGTCAAGGAGAAAAGCAACAAGAATTCAGGAAAAGAATTGAACAAAAAGGAAATACAAATACAGAAGAACAGATAATTTGCAGCTAAGTTGCACTCGCATTCATCCAGCCCTCAGAGTCTATTAACTTATCCCCACCACTCTCGGGGGAAATTTGGAAAACAAATTAAGACTCCTGGTTGCACTGAGAAGGCCCACTTGTCCTCACCGGTCATTCTGCCACTTAAGTTGCTAGTGAACCTTCCTGAACAAGCGCTTCCCTCATCCTCGCTGGTGCCTCTCTTTTGAAAAGATGGGACTAGCCAGCTTTGCTGAGAGCTGTGTGTAGCCTACTCTTGGCTTATCACACCAGACCCCCTTTCTGTGTCACAACCCTAACACTGGGAGAGTCCTGACACCAAAGGTAAAGTTCTTAAGACCCTGAAAAAAATCAGGCAGTTAGTAAAAACAGGAAGGACAAACACAAAAGAACAGGTTTAACTCTTTCCTTGCTTTTCTAGCAACTTTATGGACTGATTGAACCTTTATAGAGCCTCAAGCCTTGAAGGAAGTCTCCTCTAAAGATGCTATACTTCTCTTTTCTCATATTACTGTAAAAGTCATAATTACTAAGAAGCAGTACTTAGACTGGCTTCTGATGGAGACAATCTTTTGGTATGTCACACTGCAAAGTTATCAGACACATGCACGGGGAAGGAACAAGGAACCCATTTCTGCCAACTCCGTCCTAGTGCCCTGGTGCAAGTCTCCAGTCAAGTCTTCCATGCCAGTCCAGGATAGTGGCTGATCCCAACCGAGAATTGCTTTGAGTATGAAGCATAGGAATGAAGGCAAACACAGAAACCACAAACAGATCAAAGATTATACATGCAAAACTGGACAGCCGTAAGAGACTCCTCTTTATGGATGGAGATGTGCTTTGCCTACTCCAGGCATGCAAGTAACACTGCAATGTACTCACCTGTCTGATTGACATTGTGCAGAGAATGTAGAGGAAGATGAAGGAGCAGTCAGTGTAATCCTCACCCAGAAGGTTGCGGTGGGAGAGACCTTGGATGTATGAGAGGGGGATAAACGGAAGCTTTGCCACCACTCGGCCATCAAATCTGGAAAAGAAAGCACTGGATCACAACTGGGGACAGTAAAAGAGTCTTTGGCTATAGAAAGTACAAGTGAGCATCTTTAACAGGCCACCAGAGCAGGTAAGACTACATGGAAGGCTAAAAAGCCATGCCACCTTGTCTAGCCCACCTCTATATACACCAGGCCAAGGAGGCTAAATACACCCCTCCCAAATCCCTCCACACCTCATCATCCACAGGGTAAGCAGGCTTCCCTCAAAACAGTTTTGATATAGTCAAAGTGTTTCATAGTGATTTAAGTTATCAGCTGGACAAGCTGTTGGTTCGTAAAACCACGGCTGGTGTTTTGCAGTCTATTGGTGCATTTTATTCAAAAGTCAAATTTAGCAGGTCACTTCCCAGAACACAGTCAGCACTTGAATAAGAGATGGATCACTATCACCCTGCCATACCGCAGTTACCACAAGAAGATGGACTCTGTGCTTTAGGCAAAAAAGCATTTTTTAAGCAGAGCATAAACCGGAGACACCTTTCCTTTCTTTCCTATAACAGCTATGCCTCTTAGCACAAGACAGCCATCAAAAGAATGCTTTTTAATACCAACAGTCTTCTCTGCATTAGCTCTGAAGACAAAGGCAGTGCAGAGGCAGGATGACACCACATATTCCAAGCAGTCTGTCCTGCTCCTGGAGTCCCTCCAGGTCTACATTCCAGGGCATCAGGCAGAGTGTGAATTCTGGCCAGTTTGCAAAGATTTCTCCCAACCCAGACAGTCGATCCAATCTTTTGAAGTAAGTCCATATGATGCCTCATCAGCATGTGTATATTTGGATGTTATTTTCTCTGCATGTGCTGATTTTCTAACAGGTGTTTCTTGTTTCAAGAGATCCTAAATGAGCCTTCTTTCCTGTGGAGATGCATTCACACAGCTACAGCTCAAACACACACCAATTTTGTTTACATCTCACAGGCAGTTTGGCAAAAGAGCTAGGAACGGATGTTTATCTCCCTGTAACATCCCCCAGTGGCTTAAAATTCTGCGTTATTCCTGCTGTGAGAATGACAAGTACTTCAGCAGTAGCACCCCAAGGTATCTGCTTTTTAATTCCAGCAGGTTTTCACAGTTATGAAGAGGTATTGAAACGCACAACTCCTAGAGTAAGACAAGAGAACTGACTGCATTAAAAAGTTTTTGACAAGAGAAAATAGAGACACATGGAAGCTAATTTCTCTCCCAGGAAAAATCCCATCTGCTTGGAGGCCACCACTGCTACAGATCTCACTGTCCTAGTACGCCTTTTAAGCCATAAGAGTCTTTCAGATGCTCATCTTCAGCACAGCATTCTGCTCTTTGGGTTTAAACCAGCCTTCCTGACACTTAGGTATCCTTCCAGCATGGTCCACCCTGCTGCCCCATTACTACTGACACTCTAAGAAAGACAGCCAGTCATCACAGTAATTTCCATTTTGGCTAAGCTGGCACTTGGCAAAGGTAAGGTGCCCAGTCACAGAGTGGCAGCGCCTGCATAGTACTTGTCCAAAGGGCAGCACATCATGCTAATTCCATGCAATTACTGCTCCTTTTGTTCCCCAGAGCAACGAACTCATTCAAGAACAGGAAAGGCAAGCAAATGAGGCTACAGCCATTGCAGGTGTCAGCCACCCTTTTCCTACCACACCCACACTGCCTCCATGGATGACCTGGCAGCAGCAGCTCCCCAGAGGGAAGCTAAGAGTCTCTGAATTCATAACTGAAGTACTCTCCTCCTGAGACAAGCAGCTGCTCTCTATGCTATGCCAAGAGGATGACAGTATATCAGTGAGAACCAGCTCCATCAAACCATTCTATCAGCTTCAGACAGCGCAGGTACAGCCCACCAAAGTTGCCATTCAGATACAAACACACTAATTAACTTGTACTGAGACCAGGAGCAAAAATTTAACTATCTAGCCCCAGAGGCCAGACAGCCAAATCTTTACATTTTAGTTCAACAGCCTCAGCTATCAGCAAGAAAGCTACTTCAATTTGAATGAAGAGCAAGCTCTCTGGATAATCCTGCTTTCATGTCCAGGTTCCCTCTAAAGAAAGAGACAGTTAAAGGAAAGATAGACCCAAAAGCTTCACATCAACTCTGTGTGTGGTAGCATGGTCTCTGCAGGCAGGAATCCTCAAAAGAGGAACAAGACAAGTAAACTTGGTGGTTTTACAGGAGAAGAAACCAATAAACTGGTTTTTTACATTACTATCTATGGAAGGAGGAGCCTCAGAGGATTTAACCAAAATCAGTTCTTCCTAAAGCTATTAATGAACTTAACAGTCCTGTAACACTTGTCAGTCATAGCATACTCTGAACTGCCTCTTCCCACTCTAACAAAGTGGGTAGAGTAAGGTGGGTTGTGGGGTTTTTTAAGTTTATTTTTCAGTTTGTTTCAGGGGCAGAGATGTTGGTGGTGGTATTGCACCCAAATAGCTAGGCAAGCACTTGAAGGCCTCAGGTGAAGCACTATAAACCTCCCCCACCCCAGATGCTACATGGCTGGGCACATGACTCACATGCACCTCCATACCCACTCAGGGCTGCAGTGAAATGAGACATCAATGACTCAAGATTGTACCCAAATTTTAAAGTCCTTCAGTGCAGTGCTCCTCTGCTCAGTTTCACAGCGTTCTAGAAAATACTATATGCTGAAGTCTGACAAAGCTGAATAAATAAGAGTCCACACAGTGGCACTTCTGTTATTATGTTGCCCCCTATTTGCAATTTATCCTCCCACAGATCTGCAGTAAAATAACAATTGACTGTATCCTAGGGACTGCCAGCAACCGAGGCCAAAGGTTTTGGTGCCCAAGAATGCTAATTCCTGTTTGCAGGACAGGTATATTGCCCAGCTATTAAGCAGCCTCCCAAAGGTTATACCAACCATATTCATGTCATATTCAGATTTAACAGCCACTTAGAAGTTCACATTTCAAGACTGAATCAAGTTTTGGAAGTCAAGCACAATCTTTCATTTTTGCATATCTGAAACAAAGCTGCCTATAACCATGCAAACCAGTCTGTGCTTTATTTGTCTTTTTTTTTTTTTTTTTTTTAAACTAGACCTCTCCCAGATAATTTTTAAAGCAAAAGGAAGATTCAAGCCCATGCCTGGACCTGTCAGTATCTTGACTCTGATCACCTTAAGTAGGGCAACAATAACCTCTGCAATTACAACTCATTTCTAAGGGCAAGGGAGCTGACCAAGTTTTGCTTGCAAGAGCATTCTTTGCTCACAGCAAAGCCAAAGAAGCTGAAGACTGTAGCTGCTTGCTTGGCATCTACCAAACTTGCCCCAATAGAGATGTTCTCACGCAGCAAGGATGTTAGAATTGTGTCTAGGCTGAATGCAATTTGTTCAACTTGATTACATTAAGCATGCAGTGTTCCCTCTGGTCACCACGCGCATGTTCTGCTCAAAACTGCATCTTCTTATCAAATATTGATCCATTTTACACAGATTAGTTATTGTTCTTGGATGGACTGTTGTCACTGTAACACTTCAGGTGATAAAGGGAAGGTGGAGAATACATTCACCATGAGAATTTAAGAGAAATCCACACAGTTGATACTTACATGGAGTTAAACATTCCCATCAAGGCAGTGAAGCAGAAGCCAATGGCAAACATGGATTTCATCCGAACCTGCAAGCAGAAAGGTCAGAGATAATCAAAACAGGCCTACACTGAGGGATTATGAGCTCGTACCCTTAAGAACAGACTTCGTACGGCATCACTGGAGCCTAGAAGGCAAAAAGATGACCCAGAAGGCCAGAGGGATTGTAAAAGTGACCAGAGAAATCCCAAAGAGAAGTCTGGTCAACGGCTGGGTACAAAGGCAGCCACAGAGCAGACCACTGATGTGAAGAACTGATCCAGGGCAGGAGAGAAGCTCCAGAAGTGTCCTGTTACCTTCCACAGGTTGGGTTTTTTCCTTAAGCTTGTACAACCGATCAGCAGGGGATTATTATCAAGACAGAACTTACAGGAAGTCAGACAAATTAATTGTACTTTAAAAACATCATGGAAATTAAAATAGCTAAGGCTGGGCATGAGATGAGGCAGTAACTGCTGGAGAACTCTGTGGCTCATACGAAAATCTGTAGCTAGCAGAATAATCCAGAAGAACCTTTCAAGAGGAAAACCTGCTGTCTGCCAACCGAACAAAGTCTTTCTGTTGGAAAGCTGATTGAAATCTTCAGCAGTCAGGAACTGGCTTTAATTTTCTTACCATTGACAAGTCCCTGTTGTTATTCTTCAGTTTCTCTTCTTGTCTCTCTGGAAAGACAAAAACAGTAACAGTTATAACCAGTTATAACAACCTAGAAGCCAAAGTGTTTTCATTTCCAGGAAAACTTAACCTTCTTGGCTTTCCAAACAAATAAAACACTTCCAAAACCAACTCCAGCTCTCTATGCCAGACAGTAGAAAGTGCAAAAACTGTACATAGCCAACTGCTTCTCCACCACAGCAACACGCAGCAAAGCAGGCACAAAAGAGGAGGCGGCTAGAATCACACATTCAGCACTTTTGAAAGAAATGCACAGCATGTCAAATTTGCCAACTCAACCAACTAACATAGTAGCATGAACAACGTTGCCAGAAAAGAGAGACAGTGCCTCTATATCACACTTCCGAAAGAGAGCAGTCTCAATTTGCTGCACACCGCGCTCACCATTATAAATACATTATATAAGTAAGGATTTAATTTTGGAGGTGTCAGTAGGGACTCTGAAAATGTACACAGAGCTGGGAGCCACACCTCAGCAACACTAATATACTGCTGGTCTTAGTAATAAATTTCGGATTCTTGTCACACCTAGAAGATTCCCCGAACAGGAAAGTATTTTCTACATGAATTTCAGTAATGCGTGTATAACTACGCTTTGCAGTGAATACTTTAAAATACTCCTTTGGAAATTTAGCCTGTCCTTAAGTCACCACAAGCTTCAAAAATGCCCAGTTTTCTGAGAAGGCATTTTCCATGCCTCTCATTGGAGGACTGCTCTGACCTTGAGCATTATCCATCACGTGTCACCTTTCTCATCCCACATCCCCATCATCC
This sequence comes from Ibycter americanus, assembly GCA_035590275.1. Taxonomy (NCBI): domain Eukaryota; kingdom Metazoa; phylum Chordata; class Aves; order Falconiformes; family Falconidae; genus Ibycter; species Ibycter americanus. The sequence continues at coordinate 7,698,312 of JAVJGI010000032.1, read as the reverse complement.
CTTGTTCACTGTGCTCCTCTCAGACTGGGAATCCAGAGAGGCAGCCAGGACTTGGAAGCAACACCTAGGCGAAGTTAAGGATGTGGACAATGAAGAAATATCCAAAGAACAGTGTGAGCAAAGAGAGGGGGGATGCAGGAGGACTGCCAAGGGCTATCCACCATGCGATTTGTCCGGTGGATCCCTGCTGAAGTTTCAGTACAAGAGGCCCACAGCACAGAAGCTCAACAGTTACCTTCCAAGCTGCTGCTAAATACACGGACTCACAGTAACTGTTATGAAAAGCCGTAACACAACCCTTATCCAGTTTCTTAGAATCCTCATTGCTGCTTTCAATCGCTCCTAACTACAAGCCACCCACTCTGGCAGGAACTTTCCAGATACCTGCTTCCTGACCCAGGTGGAGAGTTTCATTCTGGGACATTTCAGCAACCAGCCTAAAGGCCAGCTCTTTAGGAATCACATTTGGCACAAATACTTGTTTTTTCCCTCTGCTACATAACTAACCATCTATTTAGATGGGCTAAAGGTTACACAGGAATAAAGAATTCAGCCCTGATCCCCTCAATATACCTGGCCTGTTTCTCAGCCATTTCTACAAATTTCTACAGAACAAACAGGCTCCAGGTGTCCTACCACCTTGCACAAATGGTCTATTCCTGCCCAAGTCATACATAAGCAGTCTTTGCTATACAGCTGAGCAGAGGCAGACACAAAGAGGACTGGGTCAACAAGCAGCACCCTGGAGTCCAAAATAATCTTTATTCTGCTCATTGGAACATAAACCATGAGGACACTGGGATAGAGCAATAATATTATTTGCCAGCATTGGTTTTTTATTTTTGTTTTGCTGCCTACCCAGCACTCATGTGGACTCCTGGGAACATCACTGTCTTTTCTTCCAGGGGCACATGGACGCAGAAAGCAGTAGCAAAGTTTAAGCTAACAAACAGACTCCTTAAGCTGAAATGAGAGAAAGCTGCACAGTGATGTTAAAGGTACCCTGTTCCAGCAGTGTGAAAGGTGATTTAGACACAATGTAACTGAAGTTGGTTCACTTTACACTTGAAATAAAAAGTTGATAAGGAAACACCAAATTACACCTTCCCACCAAACTTTCACCCTACCTCCTTGTGCACATGCATGATTCATCCGTTACGTAACCAAGTAATCTCTTACGCATACTGTCTGCCTTACATTGTGCACAAAACAGATGGCAACTGAGGCAGGTCTATACCACAGCTGTAACTTACCTGTAAAGCCTCAGCTTTTTTTTTTTTTTTTTTTTTTTTGTTTTTAAACTTGAATTTTATAATTTAAAGGAACTCCAGATCAAGTAAATTTGCTGTTACAACAGTGCTACACCTTGCAGAATGATCTGACATCCAGTAAGTTACTGGGATCAGAGACTTCAAAAGCAAACAGCTGTGAGTCATTTTCTGGATGTCCAGCTTGACATTTAGGGCCTGATTTTTCAGAAACACTAAGAATTCAGCTTTGCCTGAAAACAAATGAGACAGTGAAGTTATGCAGCACTTGCAAAAAAAAAAAAAAAACCAACAAAAAATCAGTATCTTAGGCTTGGCCAGCAAGCATCACAGCAAACAAATCAGTGGTCATTTCCTAAGTTCTGTTCTTAGTCCCTTTGTGCTTTGTTTTTCATTTGCAAAACAAGATTATTTCAGTGTATAAAAAAATTGGTAGAACATCTGAATTCTTCAGCTTCTACTGTTTATTAGTTTAGTCCAAGCGTAAGTAAAATATTCTCTGCTAGGAACACAGCTTGGATGGTGCCCTGCAAAAAAGTCATTGCCATGCATGCAGAAGTGTCCATATGTAACATTAAAAAGTTGCCTTATCCACCAAGTAGCACTCATCCCACACAGGGATTATTCAAGATTAAGAACTGAAAATGCACAAGAGGAAGAATTTTGGCTCCTGTCCCTTCAGGAGTCTAACGATAACAGGTTTTATACCTAGGAAGAACTGTTTGAAGATATGTTTACAATTATTCCCAAGCTTTGTACAGATCAAATGACTAATCCAGCTACCTGGTGTTACAGAGGAATGAGGAAACCAACTCCCAGGAGCTCTCAGAAGTGTTCCTGCCACAATTTCTGTAATAATTTAACTGAGCTTTGCTGCACGTTTTACTTGAGTCCTGCAGATAACAGAATTTTCTAAAGCTTACATCCATTAAACACCTACCACGTTGTTTTGCGTAGTTCAGTACTTCTAAATAGTTTTGAAAGAAAGGAAAGGATAATCACTTCCATAAGTTTCTCAACTTTCCCCCATTCTTGGGGGATCACACTTGTTTCCCAGTCTTACCTATTTTCTTCTTCTGCTGTCGGCCTGCTGATTCAGTTATCGTTTCCTTCTTCTTTTCCACTGCCAAGTGAAAAGAAAGATATTCCATCACTTCTGCATAGGGATACCACCACTCCTTTTCTACACACCGAACAAAGCATTTTATTCCTTTAGTGAACAGGGGCACGAAAGGAAGCTAGGCATGACTAAGAACATATTCAGAATCAACAAGTTATAAACCACCAAGGCTGACTCCACCAAACACTTAAAAATAACAAAAAAAAAAATTCAAAACCCTGGATGAGATATCAGAATATTTAAAGAGTTAATTTTAAACTCTGTCAAGAGCCCATTACATTGTTAACTGAGCAGTCTGGGGACAGTTTTGGCTCAAATGACCCTTGCTGATTTGTCATTAGTACTAGACAGTACTTTTGATTCAGCAAGTGTAATGAAAAGCGCTTTGTGGCAAGCTCTGCTCCCGATTATCTGCAGTGGGAAGCAGAATACAGGAAAGCCTGTGTTCTCGTACATCCCTTCTTCACAGGCAGGCATTCTCAGGGGAAATGCTGTCCAAGCAGTCGGCCACAGCCTCTCTATTCTTCAATTAATTAAATCTGAAACATTTCCAATATTTTAAAGTAGGAGCCTAAGCTCAAAGTTACGAAAACCCCAAATCAGACACTCACCAAGCATCTGCAAGCTACCACTGCAGCAAAAAAAGGCTAACATAAAGCCAGCATAGTGAACTTAACAGAGTAAACGGGCTGCTCATCTGCTTCTGCTGACAGCAAGAAGAGCTTTTCCAGGAAGTAAGAGACATTTTAATTTAAAACCTATAACAAGAGTACTCAAGAAGTGAAGATGATAAAGCATGACTATGGTCTAACAACAGATAGCAGCCCTTTTTTAGTCTACACTCTACATACCTGTACCGTATCTACTCTACTAACAGACCTGGCTTCTTGTTAGCTTGCAGAATCAGCTTAGAGACCTGAGCATTAGGACTCTTCTCCCATATGAAGTACTAGCTCAGCACAGCTCTTCTAGCCTTGATTTCAAAGCACAGGTGACAAAGACAGCCAGCCTTCCAAGTCACACACGGATTTGTAGTGCTTCCTTCTGAAATGCCTATGATAAGCAAGTCACAACTGCTAAGAAAACCGCGCTAGTCCAAACAGGATACCTGAACATCATCTCTTCCACGGTAATGTAGTAAGACAATTGTTTTTTCCAATGAACAAGCATATCTCTGATGGGCAGGCTAGTACAAAGGGAAAAACCTGGGGAGTCTGCTCAGAGAGAATGCTGGAGAGAGGTGCCAGATGACACAAGACACCCAGTGCTCACTCTGTAACCCTCCTTATGACAGGTCCAGCTGGGGGATCCTGATCACTCCATCCCAGTCCTAGTTCACATAACCCCATGGGCCCCAACTCTAAACCCACTAGGGAACCCTGACTCTCTTCAGGCCCACCTATTGCTCCCAGCCCTAAGAAGGGGGCTCCTCTAGACCCCAGCTTCATCCTAGACAGCACCACTAAGCCTTATGCCAATCCCAAGGAACTGTACAGCCCTAATTCCCTTATGGTTCAAGCAGAACAAGTAACCATCAGGCAATCTGACAAGCCTGTCTGTGAGAACAGACATGACAACACAGCAGCAATTCTAGAGACAGCGTTCAGCCTCGCAAATTTACCACTAGACTTACCCCAGAACACTTACTATAATCTCTGCAGCAACCTCAAACAAATGCTGTGCCTCACAATAAAAAGAAAAGGACAGGAAGAGGTGAAACTAAGGTCTGTGAGTAACAATGTCTGCTTGAGCACACTACTTGGCTCATCTGTTTTTGCAAATCCTAAGGACTGCTAGGACTCTCAGGGGAAAGCCTAAAGATCTCAAATGTGTTTTTTCCTGTTTCAGATGTGTTAGATAACAGTTGAAAGGTGTGGCTCAATTGGTCTACTTTGCAAGTTGTCCATAAGCCATCAGGTCAGCCAGCTGTTCTTAGCACAGGAGGGGGGAAAAAAGCAAAACTGAATTTTAGTGACTCCTTATTCAGTTTTACTTTTTTTTTGTTGGGGGTGGGAAATCGAACAAGGAGGTTAAAAACTAAGTGAGATGCATGAACCTCACATCTTTACCTTCACAGATTATAGCCTAGATACCAGGAGAGCTATAGAAACAAACAGCACTAAACTCTTACAGCAATCATTAAGCCCCAGAGATTAAGCCCTGCTAATTGCTTTTGGAGTTCCACAGCACAAACCCACTAGGACATTAACTCTAATTTTTCAGCTGGGTTTCAACTACTCCTCTAACTTGCTCTTCTGGGGCCAGTTGTACCCTACACATTTTTGTGAGCCACGTGGGATTAAAGAGAAGCAGGCAGAGACATAATCCCCATCTGATACTGCTGTGATGACAGAAGCCCCTAATTCAGGAGCTGTGACACAAACATGACTATACTTCAACTCTTCAGTTTATTTTGCCCAGGAGAAGGCTGGAATAAGCCAGACTGGAAAAAGCATGCTTTGATAATATTGTTCTCTCATGCACCAAGAGTGCTGACATCGTGATGAAATATTTTTAAGGTAAAACTAGTTGAGGTTTGGCCCCAGTTGTCATGTGCTGTCTCTTACTGCTGCAGCTTGTGCAGGGTGCATACAGCTGAGCTTGAAAGATCAGCTGAATTGCTCCACTGCTCCTTGGCTTCTGATACAGACAGGTCCATCTGAACTCTCCATGCTCAGACCTTCCCATTTACCATTCCTCTTGCTATCTGATGCATACCTTCAGACTGCTCACCCTCAGCTCCCTTTTCCCTTCCTCAACTCATCCTCTGCACAACCCCTCCCAGGCCTCTCAGATCTCCTCTCTACAGAAGTAACCTGGGACATTTTTCCCCGCTTAAGCAATTCTATTCGTACCCAGTTTACACTAGTGTGATTTTTTTTTTTATATCAGATGACAGCTCATACCTTTGTCTTTATTCACCCCCCCACCATTAATCATCACTTTTAATCTTTACATAGAATGCTTTCCTCTCATGATATTCATTTTTCAGCCCTAGTTCTTTCTTACTACAGTTCTCAAATTCTCCACTGCCCTTGAAAAGCAGAAACTGCATCTTTGAACTTATTTCAGGCATCTAAAGGAATCTACATATACAGACACCAGCTACTCATGTTCAGAAAAAAAGATGCCAGTACTGACCTCATACTCCCTTCTGTCCTTCATTAAGAGGAGGGACAATTCAGACAACGCAATAGGTCCTTGTACTCACCTTCCCTCCAGCAAAAGACAAGAATAAATGACAGAAATAAGTCCTCTCAGTACAGATTTGCATAACATGTAAAATTAGGTTCCTATGAAATCCAAGCTGACGAAAGTTCTCTCCCTCAGCAGAAAAGGCAGTAGGAATTTCTCAGAGCACAGAGTCTATTCAGTTTGACATCTGCTAAAGCAGGATGTAACAGGAGCAGCAGGACAGGGTTGCTAATATCTGAAGAGTACTTACATTTCTTGCTCTGTTTTTCCACTTCAGCCTTTAATCTCTTGTATTTGTCTGTTCGGTATACCAGCACCCAAGTTATACCTGAAACAAAGACTCAGTAAGTAACTAGGTAAGTAAAGATCTCCTGCAATAACAGGAATACAAGTTAGCAAATACATATGCAAAAAATACACATCATGTCTACAAAACCACATTATAATACAGCAAAGGTACCACAAAGCACCAGCAAGCTATATCATCACTTCCCTTCAAATCCCCTTCTCAAGTTCCATATAGCAACGGTACCCACAAAATAAACGTCTTTAGAAGTTACCAGCTATCTTATTGAGCACTGCTATTTTGTGGGGCTCATTCAGTTTCTTCATGCTGTTGCTCACCTTAAAACCAGGAGCTGATTAAGGCAATAAACATCCTTGTGTTCTGCATTTTCACAGCACCTAATTAAGGCCTGAGGAATAATTCCCACTCCTACCAGGACCTGCCCATTACTAGTGTGTCACTTTGAAAAATGAAATAGAAATATTAGGCTAGAAGAGACCTCAAGAGATTCTCCAATTTAAATCCCTGCACTCAAACACAATCAAAACGAGTCATGCCACAAGTGCAGGACCACTGATTTGTGAACAGTTTAATCTTGAGCTCCTCTACAAAGCTTCCTACACCCCCCCTTTTTTTTTTTGGCTTGACAGCTGGGCTGTGCTGCTGAGTCCCAGGGATCAGCAGCTGCTGAGAAGGTAGATGCTTCTGAGGTCAACACAGCTTTGTACTGTGAAAGGCAACGGACGTGTACACCGTCTAACCCCAAGTGTAATGCAGTAGGGCCCCTGAAAAGCAAGTACCATATTCCACCTAGGACTCTCCCGGCCCTTGAACGCCCAAAGATGGTGTCTTGCAGCTCTGGGGTGAAGGAGATTTGGGGGTGTAGCTCAGCGCCAGGAAAAGAGAACAGCCTCTGACTTTGACTACCCCAAAAGGTATCTATCCAACCCACCCTTAAAAAGCTGCACCAATTTCAACACCCTACCACTCAAAAAGCCTTTTCAAGCAACCTAAGTCACCACAGCTGCAAGTTCAGGCGATTTCTTGACATTGTGCCCAGAACACCTTGAGAAAACCACCAGTGTCCTCTTTCAGGCACACTGAAAACAGCCCATCCTCCCATAGCCTTTCTCTTTCTAGAAGAAATAAACCCAGTTCCCACCACTTTGCACCACAGGTCAGTTTTGTTCAGGAGTTACTGGTTACTGTCCTCTGAGGTGCCCATACCGGCCTGCAAGCACCAGGCCTGAGGTGGCCCCGAGTAACTGAACCTCGTTTCACGCCCTCGCCGCCCCGCTCCCCCTCCCACACACGCTCTCCCCCCAGCCCACCCACCCACCCACGCCCCCAGTGACCCCGACCCCCCCCTTCACCCC
>JAVJGI010000032.1:7662399-7685691 GCA_035590275.1 Ibycter americanus | reverse complement strand
GTGCTCTTTTATTTTTGGCCAACTTTGGGGTAGCAGGAGTGAAAATTCTGCGGTAAATGCTGACTCACAGCGGCAGAACGACCTCCCTGCCGCGCCCGGGAGGGGATGGTCCTTGGCAGCGGCAGGTAGGAGCGGGGCGGGGGGCTGCGGGCCGGGGGCTGCGGGGCCGGGGAGAGCTGCTCCGGCCCGGCTTAATGCGGGTTTTCTCGGGAAAGCTGCTACACCCACACTGCAGCACAGGGCAACCTTACAGCTTTTATCCCCCTTGATTTTTATTTTTTAATTAATTTTTTTTTAAAGTTATTTCATACAGTGGTTTTTTCATGCGTTTAACTGAAGTATGTTGCTTTCTATCCTAATGCAAAAAGACAATTACTTTTTTTTATTATTATTTAAAAGCAGTAAAACCAGATCCACAGCTAATCAGCCAGGGCAGCACAGACATTCTACCTGCATTTTTAAGAGGCATTTCAGAGAGCATGAATAGGTTTGGAAGTAGTAATACCTCTGAAATATTGCTTGCTAAGGAAACTGAATGTGGGCTGTCACAGAGCCTTGTGTCTCTGGGTGGATTTAGGTTTTGGGGGCGGGAGGGGGGGCCTTTTTCTCTTGAAGGATGGCTGTACCTCAGCCCATAATAACAGTGTGTGGAGAATGTGTCTCAAAGTACCCTATTGATTCTTGGACTGCTGTTGCTACTGCAAGGGGGAAAAATCCAGATATAACAGGAGAGGGATGGTAAGAGAGGATGCAATCTCCTCCACTGGGAACCAGAGCTGGATTGTTCCTGCAGTACAGCTCCCAGTGACTCAAAAGGCGCTGGGTTTGTCTGCTCTCTGATGCGTGGGTCTGCCTCTGTAGCTGTCCCAATAACATCGTGTCTGGCGCTGCTGAACTGTTATGTCTCTGAACGCTGTATCTCTGGCCCACAAGGTAAAAGCAGTGATTACGGTACAATACGCCACAGTTGTTCTCAACTTCAGAGTGAAAATACTTAGCAGCAGCCTAGAGGAAACAAAAAAATTATGGGGAAATGGTCCTTTCTAGCAAGGGAGATGTACTAACTGGCTTTTCCTGTCTCTCAGCTTTGATTTCCCCCTTCCAGTGATTGCTGGCTGCTTAAAAACCTCTGTGCAGTGCTGCCTGTTGAAGGGAATCCAGCAAATCAGTACAAAGTTTGTGGGAAAAGGCTGCAAGAAATATGCTGGCAAAAAAAAAAAAAAGCTTGCTTGAGGAAAAGTAACAGGCAAAAAGGACCTGAGGCTTGTGCACACAGACCCTCAAATTAGCATTTGATACAGCAGCAAGGCAGGGGTGCAGTGGGGCTGTCCCCCACCTGGCTAGTGAGAGTGCCCTGTGCTGGGAGATGCTGGGTGCCATGGCATGCTCTGGGAAAGCAGTGGTGGGGCTGGTGTGGTTTGCCTGCCTAAGGGCTTGCCTGCAACTAAAATCAAAATCCAGCCTAGGGACTGCCATGCTGGTGTGCTGGCTGTGGGCAAAACCAAAATACTCCTAGAGGGAAAGTGAAGCAGGCATCTTTCCCACTGGGAAAGTGGCAAATCCATCCGACTCCTCTTCACACCAATTGAGGGTTGTTGTTGTAACACACCCCTTTGGCAGCATACCAACCCGAAGATAACAGAGGGCATTTGCCTTCCAAGGCCCCCCAGCTCCTCTCACAGCTGCTTTCGAGTCTAAGATGGGGAGAAAGGATCCATAGCCGTCCCACTCCACCCCCATCCCCTCTCCATGTACCAGCACAGTCAGGCTGTGGAAGGAAGGGATCCTGTTTGTAGCTTGCTGCAACTTGTTGTCGCGTGGTGCCCTGGGGAAGCTGGCATCCAAAGCGGCCAGCCTTCCCCGAAGAGCTGGGGGGAGTGTTTGGCTGGTATTTCTTAAAGGCAAATCAGTGACAACTCAAATTCAAAGGCTGCCTGCTATTCCCTAGTGAGCAAAAGAGGCTTGAGCAACTTTCAGTACTCAAATAGGAGGTAGAAACCTGAGTGCTCTCCTGGTTTTGGCTCTTAAAAGAAATCTGGACTGTGTTGGAAGCAAAACTGGGGAGCCACGGAGGTCCTGGGCAGGCTGTGATGCTGCAGCCTCTGCAACAGCAGTGCCAGCTGCACGGTGGCTGTTTTGTGTTGGCTCAGCTGGGACAAGCTTTTCATAAAAGCTTGCTGGGAGGCAGCATTTCTCCCACTGTCCCCCGAAATCCAAGCACTGTGCAGCCTGGCCAAAGCTTGCTGCAGTCTCCTGATGTGGAGGAGATGACATGGCATTAAGACCCCCTCCTGTGCCAAAGCTGGAGAGGACTGCAACCGCCTCACTTCCTCAGAGGGATTCACAAGACGGGTTGTACCATTTTCTTTCATCCTATGTGCTTTCAAGTGCTCTGCTGAAGTTCTTGTTTCCTTCTTACACCCATGGTCTTTGTGCTAACGGTTTCTTCCCTCCCTCGTGCAAGAGATTCCTGACTATCAAGGACTGCAGCATGCAAGGCAGGCAGCCAGGCTGCGGGCTGGAGGAAAGTTCAGCAAACTGACTACTGAGATGAGCTGGAAGGTGTTGGGATGCCTCCTTAAGCTCTTCACGTGTCCTCCCTTCAGCTGAGCTCCTGGGACCTTGCAGCAGCTCTGCTGACAGTGCTGGGGTGGCTTGCTCCCAGCAGCAGTGGAAGCATCTGGTGCTGGGGTGGTTGCAGGGGTGGGGAGAGCTCTTCAAACTCAGGCTGAAGCATTAATTTCTTGTCCCCATGTGTTGCAAAGCAGGGTGCTGATTGCTACCTTCCAACAGGAGATTGCAAGAAAAGATAGATTTACAAAAGGCTGAACGCTTTTGTTGCCTGTCCCTCAAACTGGTGAGGGCTGAATGTGGGTGCCACTGTGGCCTGGTTGCTGCGTCATTTGAATCTTGAGTTAGCACATAAAGTTGGAAATGTCTGTTTGAACATGCAGCCTGAGAGTTTCCAGAGTGCAGAGTGCCAAAACTGCAGCATGTGTTCAGCCTGATGTGTTCTTCACTGCTAATCCATTAGGTAATTCTGCTTTAAACACCAAAAACGCTGTCTGAGGCTGAGCTGCCTGCCTAGGAGAGAGCATGGCAGAGCTCAGTCCCCTACCCTAGCAAGGGCTGAGGTCCCCCACAGCAGCCTGGAGGTCACTGCCACTACGTCACCACTTGGATGCCTGGCAGAGAAGCCCGGGGGAGACCCGGCAGTGACCCAGTGGGGAGCCACGGGAGGGGGACCAGCAGGGATTGCAGCAGTCCTGTGTCGGTTCGGCACCATTTCCTGGTGACGTTCGTTCTGGGGCTGGCAGGAGCCCTGCATCACAAGGTCTGACTTGTTAAACGCTGGTGTCAACGTGTGCTAGAGACTAGTCAAACTTTCTAGTAGGACATCATTCTGTGCCTGATCGGACTGATACACGGGACGTTCTGATGGGTCAGCCCTTTATTGTCACTGATGGAGTATGTGTAGGTTCGTTATGGAGCCTGCTTACCGTAGTCCCGTGGGCTCAGCCAGCTCCAGGCTATGGAGTTTGCGGCAGGGGCTAGAGAATAGCCCACGTCTAAACCCGGTGGATTGGGAGGGATTGTGTTAGGGAGTTTGTTTTCCTCCCTGTGCGTAATCTGTGTCCAGATCCTCTGTGTTTGTGTGTGCCTGTTTATGCTCCAGCCCAGAACTGCTGATCACATGCGCAGTGTCCCACGGTGAGTGAACAGAAACCTGGCTATCCCAGTCCCGGACTGGTTAGCCTGTGGCTCACAAAGGGCAAGGCAGGAACGGTGAACCTGCCTGGGAAAGCTCTGGGTGGAGGCCCAGGCTTTTGGTACAAGAATAGCAAGTTTCCAGTCCCAGTGCTGCCATACGGATGTGCTCCATTAAGACTGGAAAGGATTGTGTGGGTCGTGAACTAGCGCTCTGCAGTCGCAGGCAGACATTTTATGGATGCTCTGGGACCCTTCCCAATTTGGTATCTGTTCTGTGTCACCCCAGTCCACCAAGCACTTCCTAATACTCTGTAATTAACAATACCTTACGAGAAGAAACCAAAGTCCTTAACTTATGTGCTGCAGGAGACAAGCTGGAGAGAAGGGCAGCGTTACTGTGGCTCCTGGTTTCAGGGCCCCAATTGCCTAGAAGTCCCCTGTGATGCCTGGAAAGGGAACCATGCTGCAGGGCATATCAGAGAAATGCAACAAGTAATCCCAGTGGTCCCTGATGCGATCTTAAGGAAAATCCTGCCAGCTTGTAAAACTGGAGATTGTTTTATCCACAAGCATGTGATGAGGACATGCCAACCAGGTTCCTGCAGATGTAAAGCCATCAACAGCCCCCACCAAGCTTGTTCATGTCTAGATCCTACAGGAAGGGTGTTATGGCAGTGGTGCCCCTAGAGATAACCTCAGAGCTTCTCTCCCTGGTGGGATGTGGCTGCTGCAGCCTGTCCTTGCTCCTGGATGTAGTGTTTGTCATGGGCCAAGGGTATTACTCTGGTGGGAAGGGCTGTCCTCATGGTGAGCAGTGTCTTGGCTCAGGGCAAGCAGCCTGCAGCGGTGGCAAGGGTCTGTGCCTCCCTTCCTTCCACGCTGGAGCCCAGCCTGTGCCTCTCCTGGTGGGTCTTGCCTCTGGCACAGCCCTTCTCCCTTCACCCGCTCTGAGGGGACTGGCAGCTTCATGATTTCTTCAGGGCCGGAATCACTTTATCAGGTGTGAGTCACTTGTGCTAGGTGTTTAGCCTAGAGTCCTTGGGAGGGTAGGAGGTCCTCCCTGCTGCTTTATTGGGAGCCTAGTGAGCAGCTCGATGTAGAAACCCCTCTGCAGTGCCAGGCTCCCTGGGGACGGGGGGACCGCTCAGAGCAAGTGGGTTTTAGCATATGCAACATACACAAGGCTTACGGATTCCTTCTAGTGCAGGACAGGCCTTACCAGCCAGGGCCAGGAGTATCCATCCTGCTGCCACAAACCTGGGGCGTCAACTGTGTCCTGCCTGGTACCTTCACACAGTGTTAACTGTAGCGCTGTCCATCGGCTTTCTCTCTAATACCCATCTGAAGCTGTAATTCGCAGGCTGATCAGAGCTACCCAAGAGGGATTGTGGGATAATCTGCATAATAATATTGGGGAATTAGTCAACTCCTGAAGAGTATCTGAGCAGCTGGCTATAGGCTATGAGTGAATATGACTTAAATATATAATGTAATTAATATATTTCAAATAAATGCCAGGGGTAGGGCTCTGAACACCCGTCTGTTAAGTTTCTTCCCCTGTGTACCACCTCTCCTTTTGGAGTTCTTCCCCAGGTGCCCTCTGCATCTTCCCTTCCCAGCAGAATAAAGCTGTATTTCTTCCTTAAACACTGGTTATTTGTGTGCTTGGTTCAGAGGAGGAATCCTGCAAGGGGAGCTGCAGCTGCTTCTGCTCAGGAATAAGATCTCTGAGCTCACTTCTTGCACTGTGATGTGCAGATACCTCCCTTTCAACCGTCTGTATGTGGTGTGGGTTGGTTTGCACAGCTTTCCCAGGGAGCAGCTTGAGCACAAAGTCTGGGGGAGTGCGGCTCAGTGGGTTGCAGCCAGTTTGCTCAAACCTGGAGCCGAGTTCCCCTCGCTGCGGCATGTGGAAAGTAACAAGCGATGGCAGAGAGGCTGGGGCTCCCTGCCTGCGTGCTTGGAAAGTCCTGCATTGGTTTTGCATGGCTAACGTGGAAAAGGTCTGCTTGGCAACCATGGAGGCTCGGAGGCTGCTGTGTCCTGTCTATATTTAGTCTTAAATGAGTTCTGGAGGAGGGGAAGGCTTTTGCTTGAGAAAGCATCCTGTTGCCGGGAGTGCGCTGTGGCTGAATCGCCATCGGTGTTTGCTTTGGGTCATGGCAAGGTGTGCATGGGCAATGTAGATCTGGGGAAAGGGCTGAGTGGAGGCAAGGAGCCCTATCATGCCTCTCATCTTCCTGCAGATGAGGTGCGTCACACAGGGCAGAGCTCAGGATGGGGCTCAAATCCCAGAGTTTCTGTATTGGGATTAATCTATAGCGTCATAATCTTTCTCATCATCCTCTGCCATCCTGGGTTTCTCAGACAAGAGACAATTGTTGTCTTCTCCCCTGGGAGAAGCAGTCAGGAACTGGCAAAGGAGGGATCCAGGCTGTCCCTTCAGGTGCATGCTGAGTGCATGTCTCAGCACCACGTGGCCCCTGGGTTACCGTGCACCCAGGCTGGTTGCACCCTGGCATGGTACTTTTCGGTCATGCTTTGGTCGTGGTCTTTCTGGGCATCGGCAGGCCTCCTCAGAGCCTGACTGCTCTCCTTTCCAGGTAGTAGTGGATTTTTTCCCACTTCTGATTAATGTCAGTCACGTGTACCTATTACAGTGCTGGTTTGGGAGAAGGGGGTTTAAGCAGTGGACATGCGTCATGCATTTGGAAGGGTGCGTCCTGAGGCTGGGGGTTTCTGTTCCCACTGCGTAGGGGAATTTGTAACCTCTGTGTTTCTGGTTTTTCTTCCTCCTTAACATAGGGTGTTTATCAACCAAGGGGAAAAACTGCCTGTCCAGCTGTAGGAGGTATTCAGACTGGCATCAGGGAATGCCCCTCAAGAACTGTTCTTGTTTCCATCACAAATGATCGTGAGGAAAGGAAAAACCTTCTTCACTTAGAGCTTGCCAGGGTTTGCTGCCCCACTAAGGCAAGCTGAATGCAACCCTTGGGTTGGCGAAACATGCCATGTCCCACGCTGTCCCTGTGTCCTGCTGCACTTACACAGCTATAACATGAGCAGTGCCCTGGCCCACGTTTTCTGTGGGACCAAGGTGACACGTGTGCCACTTCCCAGAGGTGACATCCCTGCCCATCCGGGCAACACTGTACGCTGAACCTGAGCTTGGTCCTGAGAGCAGGATGTCCTTGTGTTCATCTTTCTCCCCCACTTGTGATAGCTCTCCAAAGCCCACCAGAGAAAAGGGAAGGGTCCATAGCGTCCTGCCTGGATGCTTTTGCAAGAGGCACTTACCACCCCAGAGCATTGGATGGTAGATGCAGCCAAGATATGCTCTGATCCTCATCCTGGGCCCCAGGGGAGGGCATGTATCTGTCTCTAGCTGCCAAGGACCGTTTTCTCCTTGGGTTTTTCTCACCATTGGGTGTCTTGAGTTGTGGGACATGGAACAGGAGGGTGATTTTCAGAGCTGACGGGGACTCTTTTCTCCACTTTCCAGGATCAGTAGAGCAGAGATTAGTGTGCATAAGGCAGGAGAAAGACTGGCAGGAACTGTGTGATGCCCTCAAAGGATTTAATTGTTCATCCACATGCTGAGGTCCGAGGGGAGAGTGTGAGTGCAACTGGTGTGTTGCTTTCACTGATCCAAAGTAAAGGAGCCCTGCTCCCTCCCCCGGGCTGGGGAGAGCGGTTCTTGGTGCAGATCTGTATGGAGCCTGCTGATCTACAGGCTGGCAATCCATCTGGGTGGCTGTGCTGGATGGTCATGTATTCCTAACTGCAAAGGGCCTGGGAGGTGTGGTATCCTCAGCAGCTGTGGCAAAGGCTGAACCCTGCTGCACTGCGTCTCACTGCACTGGCAGCCCAGGCAGGCAGCAGAGTCCGGGGGAGAGAGGAGGGAGGAGAAGTGAAGGAGAAGAGGCACTGTGCACACCCTGTTTTTGCGAAACCTATGGGATACAGCTAGATAAGCAATAGGGCTGACGCAGGCTGGAAAAGGATGCAGGGAGTGGGAAAACAGAGGAAACGAAGGATGGGCTCTGGCTTTGTGTCTGCGCGTGCCGAAAGGCGAGTGACTGGCACTGACTTGGAGTGCTTTGTTCTGGGTGGCAGCAGCATGCTGCAGGGCAGGGCTGCCGACGTGGCTCGGGAAGCACAACTTGCCAGCCGTGAGAGGCAGGAGAAAAAGGTGGGATGCTCAGGGAGACCCCATCCCTGTCCCCAAACTCAAACTTGTGCCCAGGGCCACAAGGACTGCTGTTGGGCAGCCCGAGCCAGTTCGCTCTGCAGCAGTGCTGTGTGTGGAGGCTCTCCAGCCAGGCTGGGGCTGACTCACAGCGCAGCGGTCACAGCCAAGTCAGGTCAGCCTGGCCTGGAGGGGAAGAGATGGTCTCTAGGGACAGGAATGCCGTCAAATCTTCCAGCTTCTCAGGCAAACAGCCTTGCCCTCTGCCTGCTGGGGTGACCTCCTCTGCCAGGCATGCATTCCCCTCCCTGTTCCCTCTTACTGCTGTCTTCAGCGCTGCATCTGGAGGTTGCCAGCCAGGTATGGAGCAGATGGTTGAGCCAGCGGGGAGGTGGGAGCATGGAAGGAGCCACTGGCAGGCTGGGGAGGCAGGCTGGGACAAGCGTGCCTTTCCTTGCAAAGCAGAGGACTCAGCAGAGAGTATTTGTGGTGACCGAGGCCAGGAGCAGCTCAGCTGGGCATCTGCAGCGAGCACGATTCGCGTGAGGTGAAGCAGCTGGGTTTGGCAGCAGGAGCACCCGCTCCTTCCTGAGCAGTGGGTGCTGTGGGGCTGGTGCGCAGGGCTCCCATGGGCAGCAGAGCCTCTACCAGCCTGACCTTGGCTCTCGCTGGCCAGGGCAGGCGTGCTGCCTGCCAGTTAGTGATGCACTTAACACCGCTGCGTTGCACAGTGGCCGAGGACTTACATGTCTCGGGAGAAGGGACTGAAGCAGGCTTTGGGATTTGCCCCCCAAGCTGTGCTCTGACTTGTGTCGTGATGGAGGGGTCTGGCGTGGCCCTCAGCCTCACAGCCAGTGCCTGCTGCGGTGCCAGCAGAGAGTCAGTGCTGCCCACCGGCACTCAGCTCGTTCCGTTTGGTGTGCGAGGTGCCGGTCCCTGTGCCAGCAGCGCTCGTGGGGATCTTGCACCAGCAGCTGCAGCCACGTGGCTTTTCAGCCACTGGCTCCGCAGTGCCCTTAGCCTCGCTGTGCCAAGAGGCACTGGGATATGCTTCTGGCTGCTCCTCCCAGCCCTGGCAGCTGTGGCAGAAATCCCTGATAAAGTCCAAGGGCTCTCCTCCTGGTGCCTTTTCATCCTGGGCTTTGTTTAGGGTATGAAAACAACCTGGCTCTCCCTCTCTGAGGACTCTCCCACCTTGCCTTACCCGTGCTGTGGTGGGGTTTCTGGGCTGGACCAGGGCTGGGGGAACTGAGGCACTGAGGATGCCTCCCAGGGAGGAGGCTCAGCCCTGGTGCCACATGCAGCTCTGCTCCTTGGGGAGCTGCTGGCCAGGCTGGAGCTGGCTCCGGGGGCCCTGAGGATGCAGCTGAACCCAGGAGCAGCCAGCTGTTTTCCTGCTGCCATTTGTGCCCTAAAGGGGAGCTGTGGGCAGGCCATAGGGACAGGGGAGAAGGAGGCAGGGAGCAAGCTTGGTGCTGCTTTCACACTGAAGGGCTCCGCGGTGATGCCTCTGGAGAGCTTTTCCCTCGGTGGCTTTGGGCTGTGCCTTTGAGGGGACCACGAACTCTTGGCTGGAGGTCCAGCAAGCAGTGCCTCATGGACCCGGGAATGACTTACCAGGGGGCATCCTCCCTGTGTGGCTCGGACACCCCTTACCGCTGACTTGTCTTCTTTGCTGTTCCTTTCCCAGTCTTCAGTGTGCTCCAAGATCGTCCAGCTGCTGGGCCAGAACGAGGTGGACTACCGCCAGAAGCAGGTGGTGATCGTGAGCCAGGACAGCTTCTACCGGGTCCTCACCTCAGAACAGAAATCCAAAGCGCTCAAAGGCCAGTTCAATTTTGACCACCCAGGTGAATGGAGAAGAGCACCAGGGCTCTGCCTTGTGCTGGGGGGTGAGGGCTGGAGCGGGACCTCCTGCTCCACCAGCAAAGAGCCTCATATAGACACTAGGACTCTGTCTCTGCATGAAGCTGGAGTGGGTGGCTTAGTTAAGCTCTTGTGGAGCCAGGTGCATCCCTGTCAGGGTGTCTGGGGCCCACCTGTGTCCCCTGCAGTACAACCTCTATTTCTCTTGGGAAGAAATTGCCCATGGGGTGGAGTGTTTGGGATGAGAAAGGGCAGGTTGTGAACTCTCAGACTTCTCAAGATGATGCTCTTCTCTGCAAAAACATCCCCTGATTTGAAAACATTTTGGTGCAGCTGGGTCAGGACCAGGGCAGTCTGGCCTGGCACAGCCCCCTGGAGCCAGCAGCTCCATGTCCCTCCT
The DNA here is from genome assembly GCA_035590275.1 of Ibycter americanus. Lineage (NCBI taxonomy): Eukaryota > Metazoa > Chordata > Aves > Falconiformes > Falconidae > Ibycter > Ibycter americanus. The sequence goes on along the minus strand of JAVJGI010000032.1, from coordinate 7,675,525 downwards.
TCAAGGAGGGAACCGTCTTGCGCAGCTGCTCTGCAAAGCCCTTCACTGAGCGGGACATGCCCTGTTACTACAACAGGCGCTTTTTGAACTATGTCCGCGCTTGGTGGGGAAATTCCAGAACCGCTGTCCCTTCGTCCCCACAAGGACAATGGCCAGAGGCAGAGAGCACCGAGCAAACAGAGCCCTGTCTGTCTGGCGACTGGAGGCTGAAACACTGCTCCAGTCTCTCCGAGGGCTGGAGCCCTGGAGATGCCTTCCTGAGCCTGCGCTGTCAGTGCCACCGTACAAGGGTGGTATTGATCTCTGCGGGCCAGATCCCAGGCTGGTGCAAAGCAGTGAAGCCCTGGGGGCTGCGGGAGAGCTGGGCCTTGCTACATCCATGGGGACGTGCAGGGCTTTCCTCCTAGGTCTGTGCATCTGCCTGTCCCCAGTGCAGGGTGCCAGTGGCTCTGGCAAGGCTAAGCTCAGTGTCTGGTGGGTGGGAGAGGTCGCAAAGCTGCCTCGGGTAACGTTTCCTCTCTCCTCAGATGCCTTTGACAACGAGCTGATCGTGAAAACGCTCAAAGAGATCACGGAAGGGAAGACGGTCCAGATTCCTGTCTATGACTTTGTCTCCCACTCCAGGTCTAACAGCCGCTCCTGCCTTGCCGTGCCTCTGCTAACGCCCTGCGGTGCAGCACGCAGCCCTGCCAGCCCAAACCACTGCTCCTCCGCTCGTGCCCGCTCTTAGGCGCCTAATGTGCCAACATGTTTCAGTCTTCTCTACTCCAGACCCCTTGGTTAGAGGATCCAGGGCAGATACAGGCGCAGTCTGAGGGTCTGGAAAGCTGTGCAGCCGTGCAGTGGCATCCAGCAACATACAGGCATCATGGAGGGGGGTTATGGCCCCCCTTTTCTTCCCCCATCCATACTTTGTCTCCACATAAACTCTGTGTTTGCAGTTTTAACAACTATTCCAGGCTCAAACAGCCAGGCACTGCCAGGAAAGGAGGAGAATGATAGTTCTTGTTCCTGTAACTCTTCCCTTGCATGTGTTCAGCTTGTTTTTGCATGCCTGTGTTGGTTGTGGATGGCGTGACCCTGCTGCATTGCCCATAAAAGCGCTGTGGTGTCAGGGGAGCGCTGCCTGGTTCCCAGGGGAGCAGAGCTGGCCCTTGCAGGTTCCCGTGGGTCAAGCCCCATGCATAGGCTTTCTGGGCTTTACGATTTGCCATATAACACTTGCAAGCAGTGGCTGACCGAGGTGGGGGGAGAAGGGCTAGTCTGCTTCCTGCTCTGCCGTTTGTCCTTCTAGGAAGTGTACGTATGCCTTGGATTTCCTTCACCGCGGTGGGGTAGGTCTGCCCTCTCCTTGGTTGCCCCCCTGGTGCAGCAGCGATGTCCCAGGGTTGGAGCAGTGCCTAGGAGCACCGCTGTTTCCCCCCCACCTCTCTTGGCTTGTTTCCTCCCCATCAGCATATTTTGACTCTCCTTCCTTCTTCTAGGAAAGAGGAGACGGTGACCGTCTACCCTGCCGATGTGGTGCTCTTCGAAGGCATCCTGGCCTTCTACAGCCAGGAGGTGCGGGATCTCTTCCGCATGAAGCTCTTTGTGGACACGGATGCAGACACTCGGCTGTCCCGCAGAGGTGAGGCCCGAACATGGCTTGTGCAGCAGGGACCGAAATGTCACTTAACTGATCTGAGCAGCTGGTTGCAAAGGCAGGTGATGGTGACCAGAGCAGAACTGGAATTGGCACAAAGCTGTGCTGCTGCTAGCAAAGAGCCAGGGATCTTTTCCTCCCCAGTGGAGAATGTTGCATAGGGCAGCTTATGGCAGCGGAGAGCACCTTGCTCCATGTCTGTTAGGATTCAGTGGGATTTTTGCTGTCTTGTCTGGGATTCCTTCTTTGATGCACGCAGCGGTGTGACTACTGAGCATGCTGTGTCCTCACATGGCCCTGTGGCACCAGTCCTGTGCCATCAGCTGAATGGCAGCAACTGCTGGTCAGCAGGTACCAGCATGGAAGCGTGCAACCGGCGAGGCGAAACATGTCAATAGTTCAGTCAGAAGGTGGTGCCTGATAGATCTGCTCAGGACCTGGGGTAGGGATGTGCTTTGAGGATGGCATTTGGGTGTGAGGGTGTCCATCGTGGATGATGCTGATAAGGAGTCTCGTTGTACCTCTTGGTCTGTACAAGCACAGCCAGTGCAGCGTGGAGTATCTTTGTGGTACTTGGCACTGGGGTGATGGCTTTAGGGGCAAAGAGCCCTAGAAACAAGAGTATCCCTCGGTAGGACTCCCCATGTCCAGCTGGCTTGTCTGTGGGTTGCCAGCTGACCTAGGAGGGACTCCAGCTCTGTAGGGTCTGCGTGGCTTGAGGTGATGTTCATTTCAAAGCAGCTTTTAGGAGTGGGGTCACTGATGTAGCACATTTGGGGACTCTTGGGGCAAAATTCAGTTCTGTCTGAACAGTCCCTACCCCGGCCTGGCTCCAACAGGCTCCACAGGGTGTCTGCAGAAGGTGACTTAGAGGAGAAGTCCCGTCCAAACCTCTGCTGTGAGGAGCCTGTCTCAGTGCGTCAGCCTGGGACTGCTTGTGTACATGGGACTGTTCCACTCTGTGAAGGAACTGGTCTTGCCTGCCCTCCTGCTGTCAGACACATACACAGTCTCCTTGGCTGTTGGGATGTCATCAGTGCTGATTAAAAGCTCCTTTTTACGCATACTTCTTGACCCTGCCCACTGTTCTTGCATGACTCATCCAGGGAGGTGACAGCATGGTCATTGCAGGGAAACGGATTAGCAAATCACAGATATGTATTTGCAAGATCCCACAATATGAACCTTATCCCTTAAGCAGACTGTGCTGTGCAGGAGCTTGGGTTCACACCCAGCCACGGGGTAGCACACTGTGGTGGTTTAACCCCTACCAGCAGCTCAGCCCCACGCAGCCGCTCACTCATGCCCCTGCAGCGGGATGGGGAGAGGATTGGAAGGGTAAACGTGAGAAAACTCGTGGGTTGAGATAAAGACAGTTTAGCAGGCAAAGCAAAAGCTGTGTGCACAAGCAAAGCAAACCCAGGAGTTCACTCCCCGCTGCCCATGGCAGGCAGGGGCTCAGCCACCCCCAGGAGAGCAGGGCTCCAGCACACGGACGGGGACTTGGGCAGGCAAACGCCATCGCTCCAAATGTCCCCCTTCCTCCTCCTTCCCCCAGCTTTATATGCTGAGCATGATGCCATATGGTATGGGACATCCTTTTGGCAGTGGGGGTCAGCTGTCCTGGCTGTGTCCCCCCCAGCTCCTTGTGCCCCCCAGCCCGCTCGCTGGTGGGTGGAGTGAGGCAGAAAAGCCCTTGGCGCTGTGTAAGCACTGCTCAGCAGTAACGAAAACATCCCAGTGTTATCAACACTGTTCTCAGCACTAATCCAAAACATAGCCATAGTAGCTACTGTGAAGAAAATCAACTCTACCCCAGCCAACACCAGCCCATTCTCCACCCCTTATTCCATACCATTTGCATCATGCTCAGGTTCCACATATCCAGTACATCCTCATTAACCACCCCCACCGTGTTCCCATCCTTTGATATAGTACACAGATATCATTCTGCTAGTATATGGACCACCCCTGTACAATGTCTGTAATCTGTCCACTGAGTTCACTTGGTCCATGACTTTGGGCTCCATCTGTTATGGTGGTCACTCGGGACAGGAGAGGTGGTGTGTTCATGGAGTTACTGGGCACCAAAGCCAGCTCAGGTTGGGTCACTGCTGCACTCGCACTGCTTCTTGTAAGGCTTGTCTTCCACTGGTTTGGGTGGTTCCTGCCATAGTACTTCCTATAACATGCAACTCAGATCCCAGGTTACAACAATTTAAAGGTTATTTCCATTACAATCTCCACTGCTGGTCTCTTTGGACCAGACCATAGGGCTTAACATCTCAATGAAATCCTCCCCTTGCCCCTAGCCTGGCTAGCAACAAGGGGTTCCTGCCACAGTCATTCCCATAACATGCAACTCAAATGACAACATTTTTGGCAGTGCCATGTATCAGTTGTCTGAAAGCAAGGTGTTGCCTTGTGCATTTGCAGTGCTACATGACCATGCGTGCATCGCAATCCTACTTGCGTGCATGTGGTTCGGTGGCTTTAGGCTTGGTGCAGAAGTGTTGAGCTCAGGGCTTGAGAACTGGCTGAGATCTCATTGACTAAGAACCGAGACCATCCAGCTGCCAACCACAATACAGATGTGAACCCTGTTGTGCTGCAGCTGTTGGATGGAGTTCTGAGCCACATGGGCCCAGGCCATTCTTGGGGTGTTTCTCCCACCCAACATCAATCGCTACAGCCTTGCAAAGGGGCAACTAAGCTGGTTTTGAGGTGTTGGTGTCTTCCAGTCAGGGTGAATCATCGGCCGCCTGGTAGGGAACTGACCGTTTGGCAGTCTCCTGGCCTGCCGGCAGCGGTTGGTAGGACACTGCAGCAGCAGATCTGTTTACTGTATGTCTGCCCGGCATTTCTGCGAATGGAGAGCCTGCCTGTGGGGTGCTGAAGGTATCATCATGTCCCTGGAACGTAGCTGGAGGCAGCCCGTAGCAAAAGTCGGAATCTTGCATAGGGACATGGCCCCGAGTCATCTTGCTCTGCCAGAAGTCCTGAAGAGTTGCAGCAAGGGGCTTTTCAGCTGGGCGGCAGTGAGAGATGAGGTTCCTGGAAATGTGGCTGAAGCTCAGTCAATAGTGCTGGGGTTCAGTGCGTGCAGCTTGCGCTGTCCCCATCTCGGCACCTCTCCCAAGAAAAATGCCGCTACCACAGCGCGAGGGACAAGGTCTGTCAGGTGCCTTAGCCCAACCCGTGCAGAGCTGATTCTGGCTGAGGTCCCTCACTGCTGTGTCCTTGGCCAGCTTCCATAAAACAAAGCCAAAGCCAGGTGTCACGTGCATGCTTTGGGCCTGATTGGAGTGATGTCTGCGTGCTGGCTCTGGACAGGTGACGATATGTCCTTGGGACATTTGCCTGCCCTGGAAGTAGAGGGTGATATTTCCAGATAGGGTGCGTGGTCTTGGCTGGGCTTGCTGGGACCCATTGCTTTGGAGCCGGGTACAAGACAGCGGGTGCTTGACTCGTGTTTGGGGGATGGGGGGGGGCGATTGCCCTGCTGTGGTCTGCCCTGGGAGTGGGCAGGGGAGTTTTGCCTTGCCAGGACCAGCCCCTGCAGCCTGGGCACTCGCCCTGTGCAGCCTGCATGCCTCCCGCACGCCATCCCGGGCTGGGTGTGCTGTAAATACACCCTCGCTGTGCTCCTTCCCTGCCCCAGAGCAGCCAACAAACAGGGTGTGGGACCTGGGAAACAAAAGTGTCTCTGTTTTATTTTCCTTGCCTGTTTTTCTGTATTGTTTGAGCTGGGGCTTGCTCCCGCTCTCTGGAGAAGGCAAGGAGCTGGCTAGAGCAGCCTGGGCTGGGCTGAGCTGTTCGTGGAGCAGGCAGGGAGCTGGCATGCATCCTGCTGTCAGCCCTTGCTTCCCCCCCATCACTCCCCTGCACGGGGCTGTGAAAAGGCACGCTGCGAAGCTGCTGGCCGAGGGCAAACAGCTGTGGGGACGGTGCCAAACCAGCAATGGGAGAACAGCACTGTCCTGGCCCGGCAAGCACAAGGGCAGCGGCTGCCGAGCAGGTCACGCAGGCTGGCAGTGCCATGGCTTGGCTCTCCTTGGCACATGGAACAGGCTCGCTCTGAACCGAGTGCCAGGCACTAGCAGGCTGGGGAGAAGCCAGTCAGCCCCTTGGGGAGAGCCAAGAGTCATCTGTTCGGCCACAGGGCTGTTTTGGCTCTTACCCGTGGATTGAATTCCTGCTGAACTGGGGCACTCGTCCACGCTGAAGTGGCATCAGACCGGAGATGGCAGTGGCCCGAATACCTCATGCAAACAGGGCGTAAGGCCCGAAAGGCAGAACAAGCAGGAGGCCAGCTTGTTCTCCTGCCTGGCTTCCTCCTGAGCTGATCTCCTCCAAGCACCCTCGCAGCCTCTGGCTGTGGGATCCTGCTTTGCCTTCCCACCCCACTCAGCTGGGGACAGCACAAGGAGCCTGGCAGGGCTGGGAAGGTGGGTGAGTTTTACTCTCCTCACTGCTGCAGACCTGAGTTAAACTGTGCCGTAATTGTGTGTGTGGGTGAGCCCCACTGCTTTTCCATTCTTTGGGCACTTTGGCTCTCGGATGACTGGGAGAATGCCCCATCCTTAGGCCAAGGGCAGGACAGAGTGACAGAAGGGATGCGAGGGCTGAGGCTAGGAACAGTCAGGACCAGGGTGGCACTGGATTACAGGGTTACAGCTGGAATGTGCTTGCAGAACTGAGAAGAGAGAGAGACCAAGAAAAGCCTTGAGTCAGGTCAGCCAGCCCTTGGCTCCCAGGGAAGCTTGGAAGTGGGTTATAAGCATGTACCTGGGCTGGGGTGTGCTGGGACACATGTGGGCAGCAGCTTCCAGGAACAAAGACCTTGGGCAAAATACCGGGGTGGCTGGCCAGAGGCGGTACTGAAGGGAAGGGAGGTGGAGCGATTCATGTCTTGGCTTGTGACTGTGCCTTGCATCTTCCCCACAGTGCTACGAGACATCAGTGAGCGAGGCAGGGACCTCGAGCAGATCTTATCTCAGTACATCACCTTCGTCAAGCCTGCCTTTGAGGAGTTCTGTTTGCCAGTAAGTAAGGGGAGTGACCCTCACAGGAATCTGCCAAAAATGCCTCATACCCTGCCCAGCTCCTCAGGCAGGAGCATTTTGTGCCCCAGAGCTCAGGTTAGCCTGCCTCATCTTGCTCCCTCGCTGCAGGCACTGGCAAAAATGGGGGTGCCAGTGCTGGCTGAGATGGGGACTACTTATACAGCCACTGCTTTCCTGGTGAGATCACCCTCTGCTATAGGAAGGCTGACATGGCAAGAGAAACCCCTCTCTGTACAGGGGCTGACAAACCAACACCAGCAGCTCAGCAGATGCCAGTCTAGGAGAGATCTAACTGGGGAAGGGGAGATCCCTCTCCCCAGGCAGCATCTGCTGTGTTTGCCTCCACATTTGGACTGTTCTGCCTGCCCTTCTCACCCTGCAGTGCTGCTGGCTTCTTGCTGGCTGGATGCTTGGGAGAGCAGGAGGGATTCTTCCTTCACTCGGTACTGAGGGATGTGGCCTTGCAGGTCGCGTTTTGTGGCTGGTGAGAGGCCAGGGTGTAGAGCAGACAGATCTCGCTCAGGGCCAGGGTTGCAAGAGCTGCCTGGAGAAAGAAAGCTACTTTGGGAGCTGGTAACTGAGGCAAGGCTCCCTGGCAGACAGGGACTGTCCACGTGGGAGACCACAGCAGTCCTGCAGAACTTGCAGGTGCAATAGCACATTTGCAGGGCTAGCCGTTGCACACCCCTCCTGGCTTTTGTGGAGAGGAGCCCGTGCCTTGTTTCTCAAGGCTTTTCAAGTAGATGCACTCGTAACGTGAGGAATTTCTTCTTATTCTGGAGGAACTGAGCCAGCAGAGTCCTGCAACCTGGGAACTGCTGGCCAGTACCACAGGCAGGAATTGAACCTGTGCCTCCAGGCTCAGGAGCAGCTCTGTGCCTGTCTGTGTGGCCAGCTCTGCCCTTTCCCGTAAGAGGGGCTAATTGTTCTGTCCTACAAGATCTTTTCCTGGCTCCTGGGCAGCCCCCTTTTCTCTGTCTTACTCAGCTGTGGCTGTGTGGACCAAGCTCCAATTCCAGTGTAATCCCAGAAAGGCTTTTCCTGAGAGGCAGGTCCAGCATGGTGGCTCCCCTCCTTGTAAGTCCCCAGCAAGGTAAATCCTCTGCTTTGCAAGACAGGAGATGCTGCATCAGTGTCTTCTGTTGAAGAGTCTGTAGGAGGATGAAATGTGAAACGAGGGTAGTAAACAACTGCTTTGTCCCTACCCAGCAGCTTTGCAGGGATCTGCTCCCATTTCCAACCTGGTGGTGCACTCAGCTGCAGAGCAATTACATGCGGATGTTGAGCAGGCTTAGCACCCACTGTTGCTGTTACTCGACTCCTAAACCAGCTCTGGGCCAGGTGGTCCAGCACTGAAATGGACCAGCATGTCCTGGTAATTTTTAATATGGCTGGAAGCACCTGGGGATGTCAGATGACACCCTTTGCCCATCAGGCTGGCTTGTTTACTGGTGGTAGAGCTTGGCTGTCAGGAAGCTGATCAGCTGTAAAAGCTGACACAAATAGGGGAGGAAACAGACTGGCACCTGCAAGTGAAAATAGGTCAGGACTGGTGTCCTGAATCAGATCTTTTTTGCAAGTGATGCTGATGGAAAATTCTCCCCACAGCCCAAGCAGATCACGTGGCTGTGCGCCACATGTCCACACAGGACATGCCAACTCTTGCTCTTGTACCAAGTCTGGCTGGATTCAGTGGGGAGGTTGTTCCCAAAAGCATCAGCTGCTGGAGTCTTGCAATCATGACGGTTTTGAATTTCGGTTTTTGTTAGGGTGCCTCTTACTGGAATCTGCATGAGCTTGTGAAAATGGAGTCAAGGCACAAAGTATGGCCCTTGAAATACAGAGCAGAAGACAAATAACAGCATCCAAAATGTATTATCAGCAATGACATACCTCCCAGTGGGTTTGGGTTTGGCAAGGAGCAGGGGAGAATCTGTTCCGGGAAGCAGGGACAATGCCCCAGCCTGGTGGCTCTCCACTTTCCCTGTAACGCAGTATTCTCTCTCCTCCCAGACCAAGAAGTATGCTGACGTGATCATTCCCCGAGGAGCAGATAATGAAGGTGAGTGAAGCCAGACCATGCTGTTGCGTCCTGGCAGCTGGCTTTGGGCTGTTGCTGTTGCAGTGGAGTTAGGTAGGAGGTAGCAGGACCTGCCACGGAGGTGACTCAGGCCACTGCCACCCAAGAGAGTGCTGTTACCACACATGCAGTGAGATGTGCCTCTCCACTGCTGCCTGGAGCGTTAGTGACTGGGAGTTTGTGCTCCTCTGATCAAGCCTGGGAGCCTGCCTATGTGCAGTGCCTCCAGGCAAACTCCTGGTTCGTTCCACACAAAGGGAAATGTGCTTCTCCAAGGCCAGAGGTGTGACTGGGACAGCCAGGTCTCCACCTGGCTGGAATCAGCCTGACCCATACTGGCTTGAGTGCCAGTCTCAGCTGGGGCAGGAGGGATGGAGTCCCAGCAGGGCAGCTCCTCCCCACAGGGTTGTAGCTCCCCACCGTGTGATGGGAGGGGATAGGAGCAGGGAGGTAGCAGGGCCATCGTCTCTGGCTTGGCTCTGCTTTATTTGCGGTGATCCTAATGCAAGCTCTCCCCCGTGTCTTTCCCTCCCTTTTCCTCACAGTGGCCATAAACCTGATAGTGCAGCACATCCAGGACATTCTTAATGGAGGACTCAGCAAACGCCAGAGCAACGGCTACCTGAATGGCTACACTCCTCCCCGCCAGCGGCAGCCCTCAGAGTCCAGCAGCCGGCCTCACTGACCCCAGGCAGCAGGCGTGAGGCTGGGGGCGGAGGGCGCTCGGGCCCCGCCACTGCCCCTCTGTACATACTGTCCGTTCATTCCCCCCTTATCTATTTAAGAAACCAGACGGAGACGAATGCCTTTAATTTTGTATGTTGAAAATGCCGAATGAGAAGCAGCCGGCTGCTCGGGAGCCTGGACCGCCCACAGCTCCTGGCCTTGCTCAATAACTCCTCCAGCACGGAACCGGCTATAAATCTCTATAAATATAGAATTGCTCTATTTTTGTGTAAATGCAGAATAATGTAAAATTACTTGCCATAAGGTATTTGCCAGGCTCAGTGTTGCTGGGAGGGGGCTGGGAAGAGGGTCCTGGGAGATGTCAGGATCTTCAGCTCAAAGGCGGTAAGGAAGGAAGAGCATTCAACAGCTGCTTTAGTATCACAGTGGCCTCCATCCCGGGGAAGGGATGGGCTGCGGTGGAGGTGGCAGCTTGAATGTGGCACGGATTTTTGTGACTGGGCTGGGGTTGCCTCCTCCTGCCATTGCTGTTCAGGTCCAAGCAGCCTGGTTTTGCCTGGCGGGCACCACATGACGCCACTGGGAGTTGGGATAATGATGTGTAATACCCCCCGCAACTGTCTCTGCACTTCCAGGTCTCAGTCCCTCAACAGCATCCCTTTTGGTGTCTGCCGCCCCTTCCCACCACAGGTGTGAATCTGCTGTCACACCCTCCAGCAAGGACCTGGTGGGTGATGCTGGGTATGTGATCATATAAACATGGCAGCTTGCATCTTTAGCAGTCTCACTGCCCAGCTTGGGTGGGGATGGTGCAGGGATATCTTCAGCCCCTCTGGAGCTCAGTGGCCATGTGTGTGGTGGGACTCCAAGCTGAGCCCTGGGCTCAACCCTAAGCCTGGCAGTTGGCTTGCAGTATGTCTGAGGTGTGCCTGTCGTTCCTCATTTGGAACAGTTTTCCTCTTGGAGGGGCGATTTGGGGTCTGTAAGATATGGTTAAGGGAGAACCAGCCTCTTCTGAAAGAAAGGAGCAATAGATGATGAAAGGCAGCTGCTGAGCAGCCTGTCTGAGGAGGGGGGCAGCAGTGTGAAGCATCCCCATATCGGACATCCACAGGTCCCAGCTGTGAGTAGCATGAAACTGGATGCCCAGGAGTCCTCTGCCCTGCTTTTTCAGAGCATGATCTTTCCTGGCTGGTGTCCCTTTGATTACGTCCTGGTGGAGGATGCTGTCCCTGCAGTATGTCGTCCCCAGAGAGGGCCCTCCCTTGGCCAGGGTGAGAATTAGTCTCCCCTAGCATGGAAGTGGTGCCAACAGCCACATTCCAGGAGAGCCTGGTGGGGTTGTACTGCAGGTCTGGGGATGCCTGGAGAGCAAGGTGGGGCGGCTGGGCTGGGGCAGGGGCTTGGTGGGAGCCAGGGAAGGGGATGTGGTGGGATGGTAGCCAGGAAAGATCCTTTGGCCCATGCTTCTGGGACTGCCTCACCCCACTGAAAACAAAGTTTCATAGGCATCTCACAAAGCCTGGAGCAGGGACTGTTAGCCTTGCTCTCCCTGATGATTTTCAGTCTTTCCAGAGCATTGGTTTTGCTCTGCATGGTTAAAAGCTTATAGACCATAGACACTCAACACGCCATTGCTCTCCAGCCTTGTGTGAGCTGAGAAAAGCTTTGATTTTTAACAGAACAAGAAAGGAAGCACTGCCTCCAGTGAGTGCTGCTGGGGGAAATTAATTCCCTCTTGATCTGTGATGGGGGCACATGGCAACCCTTTATCCCCCTCCCTGTCTGCAGACACTCCCTGAGGCATGTCAGCTTTGCCATAATCAAAGGGCTGGCACTGGCTAATTCTAGGTACAGCCATAGGTAAGAGGAACCGAAGACCTGCAGAACTGGTGGGGCTTCTCAGGGCTTAAGCAGCCAAGACAGCTCTCAAGATTAAATACTGGCCTCCTCTCCCCTGTAAATAAAGAGAGAACAAATGGATGCTGGCGTTACTTGTCTCCTGTTTGGTGCATGTTGCTAGCTGCAGTCCCAGTGAGGAAGCAGACTTGGCCAACATTGTCTTAGTTCTGCAAATCAAAGCCAGACCTGGAGCAAAGCTCCTGGCGCAGACTGCTTTAGTGAATAAGGAGGTGCTGAAGGCAGTGGCTCTGGCTTTTGGCTGGCAAGCCAGGTCTCAGCAAGTCCTGGTGCACACGTGGCTTGGGGTGCTTTTGTGAAACACCTCTGCGCTCTCAGGACAGCAGAGAGATGGACAAGTTCAGCCCTTTCCAGTAAGTCTCTTGAACAAATGACAGTCAAGTGAATTTCATCAGAAGACCTTACAGGCAGGGTGGCATTAGCACTAGTGGGGTATTGGGCAAGGGTGAGACTGCTTTTAGCAAAGGGGTAAATCACTTTGTGGCAAATCACTTTATGTCAGTGTGGATTCACAAAAGGGAAGTAATGCTTAAAGACTCTGATAACCTTCTATGATGAGATGATTGGCTTGGTAGATGGGGGAAGAGCAGTGCTTATTGTCTACCTTGATTTCTGTCAGGCTTTTGATATGGTCTCCCCTAAGATCCTTATAGCAAAGCTGTTATGTATGGGCTGGATGAGCAGACAGTGAGATAGGTTGAAAACTGGCTGAATGGCTGGGCCAGGAGTGTGGTGATCAGTGATATGAAATCTGGTTGAAGACCAGTAAATAGTGGTGTAGCCCAGGGGTCAATACTAGGTCCAGATCTCTTCAACATCTTCATTAAAGATCTGGATGATGGGGCAGAGTGTACGCTCAGTGAGTCTGCTGATGACACAAAACTGCGAGCGGCAGCTGGGACACAAGAGGGTTGTGCTGCCATCCAGAGGGACCTTGACAGGCTGGAGGAAAGGTCTTGACAGAAACCTTTTGATGTTCACCAAAGGGAAAGGCAAGGTCCTGCGCTTGGGGAAGAACACTCCCATGCACCAATACATGTTGGGGGTCACCCATCTGGAAAGCAGCTTTGCAGAAAAGGCCTTGAGGGTCCTGGTTAACCGTGAGCCAGCAATGTGCCCTTGCAGCAAAGAGAGCTAAGGGAATCCCGGACTACATTAGGGGCACTGTTGCCAGCATGTCGAGGTTGGTGATCCATCCCTTCTGCTCAGGTGAGGCCACACTCAAATACTGTGTCCAGTTCTGGGCTCCCCAGTACAACACAGATATGAAGCTACTGGTGGATGTGCAGTGAAAGGTCATGAAGATAATGAAGGGAATGGAGCATCTCTCCTATGAGGAAAGGCTGAGAGACCTGCGACTGCTCAGACTGGAGAAGAGAAGGCTAAGGGGGATCTTCTTAAGGTATATAAATACCAGAAGGGAAGGTGAAAAGAGAACAGAGCCAGTGAGCACATGAGGCAATGGGCACAAACTGAAACACTGCAGGTTCGCTCTGACATCAGGAAATACTTCATGCTGTGAGGGTGACTGAGCACTGGCACAGGTTGCCCAGGTAATGGCCTCCAGCCAGCAGAGGAGGTGGAGGTCTGTGGAGGGGCCCTCACCCCAGGAGCCTTCGGTGGGCCAAGGCATGGCCTGACGCAGCAGCTGGCAGTCCCCCTGAAGAGAATTCACTGGCAGCTGGATGAAAATGCCACGGGTGGAACTGTTATCCACCCAGTCCCTAACAC
>JAVJGI010000032.1:7631448-7662299 GCA_035590275.1 Ibycter americanus | reverse complement strand
CGGCCCCGGCCCCGCTCCCGCTCCGCAGCGGGGCGCCGTGCCCTGCCGGCGAGGAACCGGCTTCATTTGCAGCAAAATCGGAAGCCGAGCGATCTGCAGCTGTGGCAGGCAGCGAGCCTGAGCTTATTCCGCCTGCACTGGCCGACTGCTCCGTGTGTGTGCCTCTGATAATGTAGCTGGAGAGTGTTGCGTAGAAAAGAAGGCGCTTCTTCGCCTAGCCACATAAAGCTAGGGCCGTTTTGTGGTTTAATTTAAATTACGCCAAAAATATTTTGTTGTTATTGGGCGCACGGCTCCCATCTGACAATCTCAGCCTTCCAAAAATGATTTTATTCTTGCTAAGTTTAAGTTTTTCTATCTTAAATGCTACTTCCGTTTATTTTAAGAGTTAACTCAGTCTCGTTCTGTCGTTGCTTTTCCTAGAGTTTCACTGCTTTCCCATTTCTCACGCCATTTCTGGATGGGAAGAAGCCTGTGACTATCGATAGGGAAGCAGAACACCCTTCTCCCTTCTGTTCTTTCCATACATGACAAAAAGTTAGGCGTATTGCTTAAAATAATGATTGAATTAAATTTATTCCTGATCAAATAGTCATTAAAAATGAAATTGGGATGAGTGATGCTCTTATATAAAGGGTACGTCTACGCTGGAGTTAGAAGTTAGTGGTTGAATGTGGAAGGCCTGTGCAGTTTGCAACTGTTACTCGTCTCAGAAAATGGGTATTTGGAGTGGAAGTGTACCGAGCATCAGGCAGCATCATTAATCTCCACAGCTGTAGTACCATTATTAGCGTCCCTCTTACCTCTGGGGTACACAGTTGTCTTCAACTTCCAGACACAATTTTTATCTTATATCAAATTCTGGCCCTGCGGTGTGACTGTTGAACAGTGCTGTGCTCTTTATTAGATGCCAGCCTGCCTTAAATCTCTGGTAGATGTATGAGGGAGAGAGAGATCCTGGCTCGGAGCAAGGAGTGAGGGTGAACACATTGATACTTGAGGTATTTTTTCCTTTGGTACAGCAATTTTAAGGTTTCAGGGAGGCAGACAATTTACTGACTTTATGTGTTCCATTTGCCTAAAGAATCATTATGCAGCTGTGGTGAAATTACTTCTAATGTTGATTATATTTTCTTCTGCTTTACTCTCTACAATCCAGACATCATTAATCTAGGCTGTGAATTTTAATAGCTGGATAAGAGCTTAAAGGCATATTAATGCATGGATGTGGTCAGTTTTGTTGTCCTAGAGCTAGACCAAAGAGAGGAAGGAAGGTTGTCTTGCTTCCAAAGATCATGCTTTTTTTTTTTCTTTTGGATCAGGTCTTGAAAGCATAGGGTGAAGATTTCTCTTCACGGTGCATGGACGGAAAGCCAATGCGCAGGTAAGATGTGAAAAACCATTGTCCTTCTGTTATCCAAATATGATAAATCATGTGAGTTGGTTTTGTAAGTGCCTAGACCATAAAATGTTTGGGTTTGTTTTTTAAAGGCTTGACTAGGAGAATTAGAATATAAAGTGTTCATCTTTAGTCCTTACTTAAACGTATTTAGTTTTCAATATTTACAAGACCAGGTGTCTTTAAATGAATATGCTGTTAGGAAGCGTACAGAAGACAAGTTTTCATAATTCTGCATCCCCCCCTCCCTACTTCCCCCATTTACTATCATATTTAAAATTCAATATTTAATTACTTAGGTGTTCAAATTGTGTGAAATAAACTGCTTGGGGAATAAATTTAAACTTGATTTCTAAGGGGCTTTATTTTTCCCTTAACTAAAGGAGTTTAGTCCCTTTGATGGGGTGAGGTCTTGGGTGAAAAGGAGATTTCCTTTTCCAATTACAGATGCCAGCTGCAACAGTTCTAATGAGCTGAAGATGCAGCTGAAGCTTAATTCAGGGGAGTTCTTGCTGTGGTCGTGTCAGAAACATTATCTGTTATATAGAGAAAAAAATGTCACAGCAAATCAGCAGGATGACAGGTTGGCAAACAGGATTGTCTGCTAGTTCTAACTGCTTTTCGCTATCCAATGGCAATCCCGTGGCAAAACTTAACAGCAGATACATTTCTGTATGTGATGCAGGCTGCGTGGAAGCAAAGTTTCCTGAAGTTCTACACCTCTAAATTGAAGTAAAGAGAACTCATGCAAATTGCTTAGTCTGTCCACACTCTTTAGGATGTTGAAAGTAGGGAAACTTTATTACTGATAATTCTGTAAACAGTCATGTAGGAGAAGGTGAGGAATTTTAACCATAGGTGAATATGTAGAGCGTTTTAGCTACGGCATTTGCAGAAACCATTAGCCTGGGTTCTGTGTAAGGAGGTAAGAAATAAATAGTCGTTTAAACTCTTGAAGAGTGACGCTATGTTGTTTAATTAAATGAACCCCTGAAGCGCAACAAGAAAAGACTGTGCCGCTGCTTCAGTTAAGCTGATGAGTAAACCTTGGGACGTGATATGGGCATCACTGAGGCTATGTATTGTTCAATATTTTTGCCAAGATAAAAAATGTGGTTTAGACAGTGGGGGGCTGTATGTGACACTTACAGTGAGTTCCTTTTTCTCCAAGAGGGATTAATTAGCAGACGAGCTGTCTTCCATCTTAGTCTTCTACAATGGAGACTGGTTAAATTTTAACCAGCGTCAAACCACAGCTTTTCAGGTTCTTACGTTGTATTCCATTTATCAAAATGTTTTTCCAAAATTACATAAGATTGGTGACTAGAATGGCTTGTGTCCTTGTTTTCTCTCTATTTTTCTTCTTCCTAATGGAAAAATTGAGGTTCTAAATTTATTTTTGTCTGCTGTTCTCGGCATGTCATGTTGAGTCAGAATTAAAGTGCTGAAGCTCGTATGTCTTTTGTGGGTTTGTGGTCTTGGACCTTGCTGTCGTGAAATTTCTGTCTTGCCACTGAGACTGGGTAGTTTTAGTGGTGGGCAACAGCATGGGGCTAAAGAAGTAGAGGTTTTCTATTGTGGTGCTGATCCTGGCACTTGAGGTTTTTTAGTTTTGTTTTTTTTTAATTTTATCTGGGTAATGGATGCAGACCAGACCTTTCGGTACCTTTTGTTTTCCCTCCCTAGCTGGCAAGCCAGGGTAGAGCATGGATAATGCATTTGATGTACTTACATGGCTTTACTTTTGGACTAACCTTTCAGCTGATCTCTGTGCCTGGATGTATTATATTGCTGCAGTCTAGCCTGACAAGCACAGCTCTGTCATGAGCCTGTGGACTTCAGTTCTTGAATATGCTTGCATGTTTTAAGGGTCTCTGTGTGGGATTGTTAAAATTTCTGGGTTTTATTCTACTGTGTGTCTTAGCAGTAAAGGATAAAAGGTTCCTGATTGGATTTCAGGCTCACAGATCTTCCTATGAAGTCCAGCTAAGCAGATGGCAGAGCAGAGCACTTCCTTTTATCCTTTTACTCAGGGCTCTGCAGCCATTTAACACCACATCTGAGAGTCCTGTTGGATATTGCAAGAAGAGGGGAGTGAGACTTGGTCAGTACTGTATTAGTAAACATGGCGAGTTGATATCGAGTGTATACAGCATTCAGAGGATGGGAAGTACAATTTCAACAGAAAAGGAATTGCAGCTATTCCTGTCAAGATTATAGTAGAGAAAATGCATTGATGTTCAAACAGGATTTGTCTTGCATGAGAAATGAAGTGATAGCTGGGGCAGGGTATTCTTTCCCACTGTCAGGGAGCAGCGAGAGAACATTGTTTTGCTGAAGGTAAAAGCAAGGCAGAGGGGATCTTTCCAGTGAAGGGCATAGTCCCACAGTACCTGAGCAAGGAGGACAGAGCAAATCTGATGACCAGGGTCAGTCAGGAGTCCAGTACTCATCAGGCAAATCTGTAGTTATGAGGAAGGGCTGAGGTCAAGCCAGGAGGCCAGCTCAGTGGGTCAGTGTCAGCAGGGTACGTGGTCGGGTGCAGATGTACCTTTGCCATAGCTCAGGCTGGGCACAAGGGCTTGAGCAGCTCCCAGGCAAAGTGGGGAGGCTCTCTCAGCTCTTCCTGGCAGCCCCATCCCGGGTTACAGCAGCGCTGTGTCGGCGCTGGCTCGAGCACAGGCAGCCGGACCCTGCTGAGGGGGAGAGGCTCTGATCCCGACAGTGCACCGGGGGTCCGCGTGTGCACTCAGGAAGTTAATTGCTTGAACGTAGCTCTTGCCCAAGACGAACTGCAAAAGACTTAGGAAGGTTTTTGGAAAGCGCCATTAACAACCTCATCTTTCAGAGTATGGACATCCTTATTCTTGGTGAAACTGTTCTGGGCTTGGTCAGTGAATATCAAACTAAACAATGTAAATAGGGACATAGACACCAGATCCTTGCTGTTGTCCTTTTGAGTAATGTAAAACAATATTGCAGTTAAACTTAACTGCTTGGTTGGATAATTCAACCTCATTGAGAATGTATACCTAAGCCTTGCTGGCTAGGTCAGAAAAGGAATCGGTGGTATTTTTACTAATAATTAGACTTTTAGCTAACCAATTCCTAGAGTATTGATTGCCACAATAAAGCATTTCCGTTTACTTAGCTGCTGGTGGTGTGGTTGTCACTTCTGTTGCTGAAGGTACCGCCTTTGGCCGGGCCAAATCAAAGATCTTTGTTCTAGCAGCTCTATAATGAGTGTAGGAAATACTTTCTTTGTGTATGCATTAAATTCAAAGCAAGGCATTGACAGAAATCACTGCTGGTTTGTATTGGTATTTTCATTTGCTACTGAAGTCTGTTGCTACTACAGCAGTGTATGATTTTGGATTTCAGTCGATGTTTTCAGCCTGAGACTTGTTCTGTTTCACAGGCCTTAGGTCAGCCTGTTGTTTTCTGCTGAGCCGTGTTAAGGCTTGCTGGCAATCTCATGCTAAAACATATGTTATTTTAAACAAAAAAAAAAAATATGCAGGCCACTGACTTGAAAGTTAAGGAGCTCTATGACAGTATTGGAGAGAATTTTTCTTAGACATGTCTTATTACATATGTTTTTGAACTTTGGAAGAAGCTGCTGTAAGCTCTAAGGATCGGTGTCTCGGATGCCTGTGTTAATGAATAAAGTTTTGGAAAATGGCATAGCTGAATAAAATGGAGGCAGAGCGGCCTATTTATTTAGCTGACTTAGAGTTGCAGACTGCCTGTGTTCCCATTTGTACTTTTCAGCTGTGTGCTACAAAAACTGATCCTTTGTCAGCCCTTTCTTAATCCCATTGTATTTGCTGATTTCCCCAGCCCTGCATTTTGATGGGAGCTAATCCCAGAATATCTGCATAGCTGGGTGTGAATCTTTTATCCTTGCATACACGTTTCCCCTCTGATCCTCAGCCCTTCTTAATCACCCCGAGTATTCAGGAGCAGCTCTTAGCTTTGTGCGTGTGTGTGTGGGAGGCAGCTAGCCTGCCATGTGAGAATCAAGTGCTGCCTTCTGTCTTTCACACCTCTAAGCTACTGACTCATCATTTCATTCTCTATGCATATATATGCATAATGCACACATAATGCAGTTAAATTATTGTCCTCGTGGAGACACATGCCATCAGATGGTGTCCTTTTAATTCACACTCCTGTGCCTGTGTATAGCAGCAACCCACAGTGCTTAACATCAAGCATCTGGTTTGATCCGGTATGGAGATTCCCAAGCCCATTGATCACTAGCTTCTGCATCACCCAGAGGTAAGTTATGGATGAATCAGGAGTGCTAATTTGATTATTGCTCTTTTTTTCCATTCATTCAATTTTCTTTAATCATTAACCAGCACTTTCTCTCCTGGAGGAAGGATGTTTGATACAATGCAGGCACGCAGATAAATGCTGATGGGAACAATGCAGGAATGCCTCCAGTTCTTACTAACCAGACTCCTTTTTAGTTGGTTAATTTAAGGCCGTGTTCAGCAGTCTCATTTGGGTAGAAAAATCCTGTCTGTCCTGGTAGGAAAGGCTAGGGCTACTGCCTGAGTCTGGCCAACTGATTGTGTGGCATAAGGTGGTCCACCCCATTGCTCTGTGTCAGCCGAGAGTCTTGGTGGTGGCATCGAGAAGGTACACTGTATTTCTTGTGGCAGCATAGCCTCAGTCTAACCTTTTTGTACTTAGAATGTCTGCCAGTCTAAAAAGCTCTTTGAGATCTGCTTTAGGGCTGTTGTTAGTGGGGGTTGTCTTTGAGGAAAGCCTGCAGATGTAACAGAGGGGTTCTGCTTTCCACAAGGAGGTCCTGTCCTGGACGTAAGCCTTCTCCTGTTATCTGTAGTTATGTGAAATGGGGTTTTATATGAAGAATGCTTGTTTTGTGCTTCGATGCTTTGACTGACGGCCTGGTCAAGACAAACTGTCCAAAATTATTACTGTAGCATGTGTCTTAATAGGGCTCTTTTTTTTTCTTCTTTTTTTCTCACAGGGGTCAGTTTGACATAGCTCAAACCCTTAATGCATAATAAAATCCATTTGGCTTGCTTAGCAAGAGCTAGACTCTACAGGGGATTTTTGTCACCACCTTTCTCCATCTCTTGGTAGAGGGATTAAATTACCCTTTGGCCTTAGCTGCTAAGGACTATGCAAGTAAGCCAATTAAATAAATTAATCTTTAACCAAGGTTTCTTGGGGTTTATATAAGGGTACCATTGAACTTAGTTTGTGTATGCTGCTGCAAGGAGAACTTAGCTACATGGTTTGTGAGGAACTTGGCAGAGCTTTGAAAGTGGTTGTCAAGCCCCATAAGGTGAATTTGGGTTGGAAGGGACAAGAGTGGGTGGAGGAGAGCGAGAGGCAACATAACAGCAGAAGGATTTGTCAGAGGTGTCAGAAAAGGAGTACGGTGATGGATGTAAAAAAGATGGAGTAGGGATAAATAACCAAGGCATTTAAGGTGCAGAGGCTGAACAGGAGCAAGTAGCAAGACCAGAGGGGAGACCCAGCTGGATCTGTCTAAGATATGAGGAAGAGGTAATGGTCTGAAACATCTGAATATGATGATCAAGGAGAGGGTGTGGGGGGAACGGGAAAACAGGCTAAGATGCAAGTGAATAATTCGAACTGCTGCAAAGAGACTGGTTTCCCTGTGGTTAGAAAGTGCATTTGACATAATAATGAGAGGAAAAGATGTGAGTTATTTTTTTAATTCTTTCCTTCAAGCATGTTACAAAATACATTGAACGGTAGCAAAGTGAAGTTAAATTTCTTTTTAACTCTTAATATGAACAAGGTGAGGTAGTGACAGCTCACAAATGCCAGTGTACCGGAGAAGCTGGTAATGGACAGCATGTATCGGGTCTTTCAGTGTATCTCTGACAGCCAGTGCACTCACTGGATGATTCATAACCATCAGTATTCTGGTATTTTGCTCAGTATGCTTTAGTTGCTGTCAGTGATAGTTTTCCTTTGAAGTGGGAAGAGGCAGTAGTTTCTTTTATTGTCTTTATTTTCATAGGGATTGATATGTCACTGGTGCTGATGCATCTTTTTAAATAATTGTGGATATGGTACATGGCAGAAATTCACATGTGCTTGGAACATGCAAAATGATGTCTCTGTTACATGTGCACTGATCTGCTTATTTAGTCTGATTGCTGAAAATAGAGTTGGGTTTAATTCTTGTTTAGCACTGATTTCAGTCACAACGAGGTAGTGAAGCCTGGGGTGTAGGCAGACGTCTCTGCAAAGTGAGATATGAAATGTGTCATCTTGGTTTGTCCCTGCAGAACTGCAAAAGGGCTCAGGGCAATCCTTCTTTCCCCTTCTCTTGAGTTGGTAGCATACATGGTGCAAGTGTGATCTGTCAGCGTTGTCATGTTGCTGTGCAGAGGGGGATTGCACTTAAGCAGTGGCAGAGCTGACATCTGCTCAGGGATGTGAGTGATAAAGGAAAGGTACCTGAACTTTTGTAAAAAAGGATATCGGATAGCTAGAACATTGCATGTGAAGCTGGGAGGACAGCATGTTTTTCCTACCCTGTGCCAGAAACTTGGGTTTATATATTCTCAAGTTATTCCTCATCTCTAAAGTTACCGTCTTGACTTTATTTTCGTCCTGTTTTGGTAGGCTGATAGTCGTGGATATTTAGGCTGTTTTGACTTTTTCCTGATTGGTCTGATAATCCTGATTCCCTTCTGCAGTTCTTAGTCTGCCATTCTTGGGAGGGATTAACCTTCTTTTGGAACATGTCAGGGAAGGTGGATCGAGTCAGAAGCTTCTATAATTCAAAAATAACTGAAGAGGTGATGATTAAATGGATTTTCTGTGAATCTGAAAGATACTCATAGTAGGCTGTAGGCCATTTGAAGTTACTGTAGTCTCTGTGACAGTTCAGTGTGTTCAGATATTGCAGTGATGAGTGACCCTATCGAAAATGTAGGTAGAAGAACAGAGAAGTTTGGTTAAATCACGCAGCTGGAATTCTTTGCAGTAGAAATCCATCTCCAGCTCTGTCAAAGAAAACTCAAGTGACAGTGGGCAAGTCGGCTAATCTTCTCTGCCTTGAGTCACTCTCTGTGAAATGGGGATAATCTCACCACACAGGTTTATTATGAGGTTCAGTTAATAAATATGTATGTGAAAATGGATATTACAGCAGTGTGTCATAGAAAGCATATAAAAATAGCTTTAAATATAAGTCTGTTGCAAATTGGCATTTGTTTACTTCTAGGTAAGCTTTGGTTAGGGACAGATTCCTCTTTCACGTGATCATGTGCTTATTTCCACGTTCCAGTGCGGAGCTACAGGCACTGCTGGCTTTGCGCTCCTGATCGGTGCGAGCTGTAGAGCTTTGGCTGACAGTCGCTGGTAGATCAGTTGATGATGGTCCTGTCTTACTACTTCCTCCACTGCAGGTGTACCAGTACTCGACCAGGAGAGACCGGAATGGATGTGACTAGCCGTTGCACACTCGGAGATCCTAACAAACTGCCAGAAGGGGTGCCGCAGCCTGCTCGCATGCCCTACATCTCCGACAAGCACCCTCGACAAACTTTGGAAGTCATCAATCTTCTCCGGAAGCACCGGGAGTTGTGCGATGTGGTGCTAGTAGTCGGTGCAAAGAAGATCTACGCCCACAGGGTGATTCTGTCAGCCTGCAGCCCTTACTTCCGAGCCATGTTCACTGGGGAGCTGGCAGAGTCTCGACAGACAGAAGTAGTGATCAGAGACATCGATGAAAGGGCCATGGAACTGCTGATTGACTTTGCATACACCTCTCAGATTACTGTAGAAGAGGGAAATGTGCAGACCTTGTTGCCAGCTGCTTGCCTTCTCCAGCTGGCTGAGATCCAGGAGGCCTGCTGCGAGTTCCTTAAGAGACAGTTGGACCCTTCCAATTGCCTGGGCATCCGAGCTTTTGCTGACACTCACTCGTGCCGTGAACTGCTGAGGATTGCTGACAAGTTCACACAGCATAACTTCCAGGAGGTAAGTTAGTGTGCTGGAGTCATGATGTAAAATGTGCGAACGCGTCCTGTGAGAGCCTTGAGCAGTTCCCATTTTGTGCTTCTTTACAAATCCTGCCTTTACATCTGCTCTGTGCCCTAATAGTGATGGGTGTCAGCTGTTAGATGGGGAAGAAAGAAAGAAGAGATACTTGTAGGACTCTGTCGTACTGGTGGTTTGTGTATGATCCATGGCATTACTTCTCCTAAAGTTGTGTGGCGAGTGCTATGTGGAAGGCAAGGTTGCAGGTATAGCTGGAGTTTGGCATTGAATCTGACATGGCTGCACAGTGGTATGATGTTCCACTCCCCTTTCACAAATGTTCTGGATTCTACATGATTGGAGGGAAGGCAGGTGTTAAAGTAAGGATAATACATCAATAGAACCAAAAAAGTGGATGTTGAGTTTAAGGATGGGGAAAATGGGTGTATGGGGGAGCATACAGCTGCCTCAGTAGAGTCTTCAACTCCTTTGCTGTAGCAGAGTTAGGGTTTTGCATCTGTTACGCAGCAGAAGTTGTTTGAAAGCCATTCAAATGTGTAATTTTGTAGCTGACCTTTATAACAAAGGGAGAAAGACTTGAGTTTAATTCTCCCTAGATGATATTTGGGGGGGAAAAAAAATTGCCAGCAACTGGTTCAAGGAAGGATCAGCATAATAAATAAGGATTCTGTGAGCAATAGTCTGAGAAGAGTGGGTCTTTACATAACTACTACACCCAAATGCAGAAAGGAGCCAAACAGTTTTAAGTGGTGTCTTTCCTGAGCCCTGGTTGGAAAGGCAAGAATTTGAATATGTTTTGAAAGCAGCTACTCTCTAGGAGTACTCTCAGCATGAAGGTCTGTTCCTCTGCCAGAGAGATTAGTCTCTTGCCTCTTCCAGAAACTGCACTCTTCCATCCCTGGAACAGGTAGCCTGCTACGGAGAAATCTCCTCTTTCTACCTGCTTGACTGGTAGATCCTTTCCAAAGAGAGTAACTCCAGTATCGACTCCCGATGCTCATTTAGTTTTCCCAGAGAAGTAAGTGCAGTACTTAAGTGCTGTGATTGATTGCAGCTTGCCAACTTTTTTTTCCCCTGCAGGACACAGATTGGAATTGTGTTCATTTCAGTCAGGTAGTACTTCAGAAAAATATGATCAGAAGCAAACACGATTGAACTTGACTGTTGGACACATTGAAGACAGCACTTGGTATCTAACTGTAGACACATGACATCAGTTTACTGTAAAAGTTGCAATTAAATACATTGTTCCTAACCATAAAGACCAGAAAATAGAATTTGCTGTTTAAGACAAAAGCTTGTTTTTTGTAGAACTTGGTGATTTCCCAAAGCCCAACATTTTAGCTGGCCATTCCATGTGTTCTGCGCTTGCTCTGCATTTCTTTTCTTCTGCATTTTTTTGGGGAGCAGGATGGTAACCAGATGGTCGTTTATTTTCAGTGCTTGGTTGTTTTAATGGTTAGATCCGTGCTCTTGTTATTACATGAGCAGGGCATGCTTACAAGCCTCTAAATAACTTTTTAATGTGGGCATGCATCTTGCTAACAGTGGGTTTCTGGTGGGCCAGGCCTATGCTCTGGGCCTCTACGAAGAAGCTACAAGTAACCTTGGGCCCCAGCCAGAGGCTGAACCAGAAGATAAATGTTGAAGCAGCAAGAAAAAGGGACGATGTGATTTGAGACTTGGGTCTGGGTTGTACCTGACACAAATAGAAAGAACTAATCAGAATTCTTAAAAAGGCGTGTGAACAGTGCATGCCACCACTCATATAACGTGTGATCAGTGTGCATGGAAATAGTATTAGCATATAAGGCTGTCTGTTACAAGCAATAAATGGCTTCTGCTTAATTCACATTGGATCGCGTGCGGAGTCCATTTTAATAGCATAACAATTTTGTTTTAAAATGTTTTGGCATTAATACATGCAGCTGGCTGTTAAAAGCTGCTTGCTGTGAGGTTCTTTTCTTTTGCAGTCCCTTGAAGACCGCTTTTTGTCTTCCTTATCCCTGTTTAAAGCATACAAAGGCAAAAGTTTTGGACTCAAGAAAACACTGTCATCCTCAAAGATGATACAAATTGTAATTGACTTAACTGAATCATGGCCTCTGGAAAACAATTGCTTAGATTAGAACACTATTTCTTTGGCTTGGGTAGGTTTTGATGTCCTTTTTAGTGCCCTAGGAGTTTTGCAGCTCTTCATCCATAACAATCACTTCTTTTGCTTCCACTGTTTCTCTGCAGACAATTTTAGTGGTGCTGCTTGTTGGGATTGTATTCTGTTCTGCCATTATTTTCCATCTGGAGAGTGGATTGGTAATCCCTGATGGAAGCCAGTGACTTGGCTACTTTATCATCCTCCACTGTGGAGGCTGAGAACTGATTAAAAAATGTGCCGCCTTCTGCAGAGGCTGCGTGGTCATTGTTCCTCTAAGCTGGCAAAAAGAAACGTGAGATGGGAATTTCCTGAATGACAATGTAAAATATTAAGCACTAGGCATCAGGCCAACCCATGCAGTTACTTTGAATGCAGTTTGAATTGCTTCATGTCCTCTGCTGTCCTAACCTCTAGTTCTATTAATTTTTATGTGTATTGCTGCATTACATCATTAACTTCTTGGTGAAATGTTTTTGCAAGTTTTCCATTCCCCTCAAGTCAATTTGTTGCCTAAAACCCCTAGTGAATCTTGTGCGTGCAATGTGAAATGGTTCTATTAACAGCTCTGCTGTACAAGAACAGCCTTCGCATTTTTTGTTTGGTCTCCCGACATCTGTGTGAAAGGAGAAAATATACTTAAGGATGAACAACTTGTACTTTGTATCAACAGACAAAAATTGCACTCCATATTGTATACTCTGACATTTCTTCTATCTGTTTGTAAAAGCAGTAATGCACATGAATACTGTAGAGGAAATGAAGCCCATCCAATTCTTGCTTAGTAAGCAAGTCAGTCAAATAGACCATTAATATTAGTCAGTTAATTCTTAGTGTCCTGATTATTTAAAATGCTTTGGCTTATTTTGGATTAATTATTTGTTCTACTGTGTAAACTAACAAGCTGCATAGTAGTAATAACTTGGTTTGCAGAAGTGCTTCCATGTTACATTTGAGTTTTTTGAGGCCATCAATGCAGCTGGGTTTTCTGAGGTGGAAGGGAGAGTCTGGATGACTATCCTTAAGTCATAAATTTCCAGAGCATCTGTTTGCAGAGTCTGAGGCTGATTTGCAAACTGTCAGGGTAAAGTTTAGACGTAAGCTAGTCTAAGTAGAGGAGAGGGACACTGTGGAAAAATGCTGATAGAGATCTTTAATGACCAGCCCAGGTCTTACTCTTAAGGCTGAAGAAGTGTGTGGGCTAACCTTGATGTGGCTCTTGCTGTCCCTAAGAGCCCACAGGATCCAAGAACAAAGTCTGGTATCTGATCTCATTGCTTGTTGTGTTCTTTCTTAACAGTATTTTCTGTTGTCAGTAACTTGGCAATTTTTCCATATTTGTTCAGTGCTTTTAAGTGATTTCTTTAGGTAATTAAAAGGACTGCACAACTGACTGCTGTTGACGTGATAGTGTTAAAGAATGTATTTTAATTTATGCTGCAACTCATAAAATAAGACATGGAATTCTAATGTGGTTGCAAACGATAAGGACAAACCAGTGCTCAGTTATTTTCTGTCACTGAACTTCTCAGAGATTACAGGCTACAGACCGGGAATGCTTGTAGAGAAGCCAAGCTGGCAGTTATTGATCAAACAATTTCTGCAGTTTTCTTTATTTTGATTCTTGCATCTTTCCCGTCTACCTGGTGTCTGTGCAGAAGACATGGTTGTCTGTGAGCTGTAACCTGTCAAGGCAGTCACAGACTGACTGACGTGTGCTCTGGTGTGTTGCGTGAGCGGTCCTCCGGTGGCAGCTGAAGCCTCCTGAGAAACTCGGTTGCTTTCTTGGGTACTGAAGGAATTAACGTGTTTGCAGATTGTCAGTGGCTTGAATTTCACAAGAGATCAGTCCTTAGGGCCTTGGGAGGCTCTGATTCCCTCTTAAGTGCATCTGGACTTGGGCATACTCTATGTATATGTTTAGAGCGAATCAAAGAGACAGGATCAAATGAGTCCATCTTCCTCTCCTGAAGTATTTTCTGTTCTGCCACAAATCAGCATTCAGGAAGACTTTCCACGTTCTCTACAATGCCTTTGGTAACTTGTTTCTGAGACTCTTATTTTTGTGTTCTGTTTTGGATTTCTACTGAATAGAGCCTCTCAAATATGTGACCAAAAAGCAGTATTGGAATAATCAGCTATGCAACTTTTTTATTTCTGATTTATATATTAAACACAGTAAACAAGGAGACTGATTTTAAAGGGCATTTTTTTTTCCTAAATTTTGAAACCTGATCAGTGTGTTCTGTGGTTTAATCCTTTAAAAGTGTCCTACCAAAAAACTTTGTGTAAAATTCCCTTTCAGTTGCATCCTCATCTAAAAGTGTCATTTGTTGTGTTGCTAAGGGACTGTATTCTGCTCTGTGCAGCAAAACCCTTCACGTGTTGATGTTGAAGCTGATGGGTATTCGGCACTTTACTGGATCAGTCCATTAGACTCTTTAATTCAAGTGGATTGTATCCTCTTTAGAGTTGGCTGAAGTGCTGGAGTGGTGAATGGCTCTGGTGCTTTGGCCGCTGTTCTCACTTTTTTTCTTTTTTTCCTTTCCATTTAACCAGGTAATGGAGAGTGAAGAGTTCATGCTGCTTCCTGCCAATCAGCTCATAGACATCATATCCAGCGATGAGTTAAATGTTCGCAGTGAAGAGCAAGTGTTCAATGCAGTGATGGCCTGGGTGAAATACAGCATTCAGGAAAGAAGACCCCAGCTGCCACAGGTAATCTTGAGCATGGTAACATTCCAGACGGCTTTATCCAGGGGAAGAGTAAAGAGGGCTGGTACGGTGGTGCCACAGCAGTGCCACAGTTCTGAATGCATGCAAAACCACAGTAATTCTCTCCGACTTCCACCTGTGTTAGGTGGCTTGTGCTTTCCCTTCACCTAGGCTGGAAGGTGCACTGTCTGGAGCCGTCAACAGGGGCTTTGTTGAATTGTTTCCAGGTAGGACTTGCCAAACTAGATCACTCCAGTAGCCTCTCTAGACAAACCTGCCTGCGTTGCTTTGAGTATCGTATAAAAAACATGGTGGATAAGAAAAAGCTTGTCTTTGCAGTTTATCTTTAAGCTCTGCTGTTTGATTTATGCCTCAGCCCTCATGATCTTATACTCGAGCTTGTCAGAATGCTTTTGTTGAAATATGATGCTTCATCTAAGCCAAGCCATTTCACAGAGAAGTACCCATTCTGACAAAGCTGTCAGCTGGAAAGCCTCTGAAGTCTCAGGCTTTCTGATCAAAAGAGGTGAGAGTCTGTCTGCCTCAGTGTTTCTGTTTTGGAAATAGACATTAAATGCAACTTTATTTAGTGGAAAGCTTTTGAAAATGGTTTCAAATGAACAAACCATGCCAGAAAAACCTGCTGTTCTCAAGGTAGCTCTTAATGCTTGTGTAATTGTTTGCCTTTTTAGGCCCCATTGTCTATACCTGCTTGCGCCTCTAAATTCTAAACTGTTGTGAAAGGCATATTGTTTGTTACTGTTCATTTAATGCACAGTACCACTCATGATTGAGAGCTAAATGGTTGATAAAACTTCTAACTGAACAAGTTTTTCAGGCAGATGTATTGACTTCTGTAATTTTGTAAAGGTTTTCAATTGTGACCTTGTTTTCAGCTGTTAAAAGATCTAGGGATTGTCCCCTTTCAAGGACTGATTTGCTGCTGAGTGTTTAAGTTGGTATATTGAGAAGATGAAGGTGCTACAAGATGAGCTGCATTTAACTAAAATGCCAGAGTTTGGATGTGTAAATGACTGTGCATGTTTGCCAGAGGAATTATTAACTTTTAATTAAAATTTGTTAGCCACTGTTGTTTTCCGTTTGACTTCTTGCATCTCTGTGGGTATATTGTAATTGACCGTGTATGTTCTGGTTTGTGTTTTAGGTCCTGCAGCATGTCCGTCTACCGCTGCTGAGTCCCAAGTTTCTTGTGGGTACAGTCGGTTCTGATCCGCTTATTAAGAGCGATGAGGAATGCCGGTAAATCTCCTCACTGATTTACAGAATTGGATTTCGTTGTATTTGCATCTGTTCTCTAAAACTGTGCTGATCTGTCAGTGGTAAATGGGTGGTATCTCACAATTTCCTCTTTTGCATCTGGGAGGAGAAGAGATGCAAGAAAGTGTTTTGTGTTTGCATAATAGTCAGTAGTGCCCTAGACATGCTTTTGTTTTTTCAAGTTTTCAGTGCAATAGCAAACTTGGAGTGCACAGTTTGACTGTTGGTAAAATACCTTTGTGTGGTGTTTCCCGTTTCACTTCTTTTTGCTTCTCTAGTCATGGCCTTTCGTTACAGCTTACCACTTGCATGGCATTCATCATCTCATTAGGACTTAAAAGTAGTTTTTGTATGTAAGAAGTCTGCATTTTGATAACTGAATTGGACTCTGGGATTAGAGTCTTCTGTTTCCCACAATGCTAGTGCAGGGAAACTCATTTCCTCCTCTTATAGTATGAGTCTCACCTTTCTGGTTCTAGAGTTCTGTATCGTCTAGAAAGCACGCAATTTTTCTTCTTGTGCTTAATGTAAAAAAGTTCAGGGGATAGACTAAACTGTTCTCTTCCTGGATAAGCATTCATACTGCAGGAATTCCACACATGTAGAGGGAAGGAGGACTTTTTTTTTTTCTTTTTTTTGTTTTATTCAAGGGTTTGGAATATTAGGATTAGTCCAGGTGGCAAGTCATGAATGGATGGACAGTGTGAGCTGGCCAGAGCTGATGGAGAAAATATTCATCAGAAGGGTACTATCTCCATCTATCGGTCATGTGTGTGTATTATGTATTTGTGTGCTTTTCAACTCCTGTTTTGTTTCTAGACAAAACGACTGATCGTTAAGTTCTAGCTTGAGGCAGACTGGGTTTTTCTTTTCTTCACACTAAGCCTGACAAATCTTGTCATAGTGGCTTTTTTTGTCAGCCTTTATAGCAAGCAGTATCTATTATTAACTCTGGCTAAATATTGATACTGGTCTACTGCTGTCACTGCGTAAATGACTTGTAAACAACTGATGAGTATTTAGGTGACCGTGAATGTTTTAACTAGAGCTATTCATGCACTTACATGATTTGTGAATACCTGAAGTGCATGACTAGTGCTGGCTGCTCTTGCCATCAGTTTTGGTTCCTACCTTCTCCTGAGACTGGTATGAGGTGAACTTTGGGGATTAATATTTTCTTGTCTTGCACAGGGATCTAGTGGATGAAGCTAAAAACTATCTGCTCTTGCCCCAAGAGCGGCCACTGATGCAGGGACCAAGAACTAGACCGCGGAAACCCATCCGCTGTGGAGAAGTGCTCTTTGCAGGTACATATAGCTCCTGCTGGCTTAGATCAGGAGACTCAAGTCTGGGTTTTCTGGTGGTAGTGTTCCCGTAAGGCCAGTCTTCACAACATGTTTCTGAAGTCACCTGTACATTAATATTAGGAGGTTTGACTTAACTTATTTGTGTGATTTCTTTGGTGCTATGAATGCCACAGTACTTCCAAACTTAGGTTAACGCTCTTGAATATCACATTCTGTCTTCTAATTGTAACCCTCAGCATGAGTATCTCTGAGGTGGGGCTACTGGGTTAAGGCTGACAGAGTCTGGAGGGATTATTTGTACCAGGCGCACGTACAGTATGTGAACTCAGTGTGTTATTGTGATGCTATTCCTTGTGTTTGGTTCCTGCAGTGGGGGGCTGGTGTAGCGGGGATGCAATTTCCAGCGTCGAGCGCTATGACCCTCAAACCAATGAGTGGCGAATGGTGGCATCCATGAGCAAAAGGCGCTGTGGCGTTGGAGTCAGTGTTCTGGATGATCTCCTCTATGCTGTGGGAGGCCATGATGGTTCTTCTTATCTTAACAGTGTAGAAAGGTAGGTCTCCATAAGCCCAGTGTGCAAAATGTTAACTCTGAATGTTTAAACCTGGGTGCAGCCTCTTAAAAATTAGTTCATCTTGCCAGCTATGTTCTTGTTTTGCTGAAACTCTGAAATTTACATTACACGTTACCTACGTCTCCTCCTTCCTTGCATACCCCTTCAATATTGTGTTGGTTTACTGCTGAACTAGGACTTCATGCATAACAGCTTGTGTCGTCATGTCCCCAGCTTAATGAGACAAGACATAGCCTTTGGTATAGGGAAGGCATATATAAGAGATGGGTCTGGCTATAATTGATGGGAGGAGTGGTGATCCTGTTTAACCTTCTTTGCAATTGCTGGTTTGTTTTTAGTGTTGTTGAGGAAGATGAGGTTACAGCAAGCATTTCTTAAATGTTTAGGGAAAGAACCTGGAATTTTATTGTGGAGTGGTAACCAGAGAATTAAGGAACCTTGGCATTTATACAGAAGAAGGAAAATAGGTCAGTTCTAGACCTGTGAAAGACTTAAGTCAAACAAGCTTTACCAAGCTTCCTGTTTCTGGGAGCTGCATGTGGCAATCCCCATGCCTAAAAGCCACGACTCGGATACCTCCTTTCTCCTCGAGCCTCCCCATCTTCCCTTCTTCTCTATGCATACTCCTGGCTTCCCAAATCATGACCCTAGTCTTACATCCTCTGTGTCATGCACTTTTGTGCTATGCACCATATTTCCTTGTCTCTGGATTTCCAAGTCCATTTGGGTCCTTAAATCTTTTATCTTGAAAGTGCAGGTCCTAGTGCTGACTACGTTCTTGTGTGAACTGCAGAGAACACAGAGCAGAGTAACTCTGGCTGTTGCTTTTCACATAAATGCAAGTTACCACATGTCAGCCAGTCCCTGGTAACCTGCTTTCTTATGAACCTGAACCTTTCATCTTCAGTTTGAATCATCTCAAGCTGCAGTTTGAACGTGACTGGAATAACATGTATTGGATGCATTCAATCACTTCAGGGGTTTTATTACACTTACAAATGGCTGTGTTGCAGTTTAAGCTCAAGATAGACAAGTTTCACTGCCATAGTAGTTCCCAAGCATGGGAGAGTCTGAAGCATACCTAGACATGTAATTTGTGCTGTTTGGTGTTTTTTTTCTAGGTATGATCCAAAGACAAACCAGTGGAGCAGTGATGTGGCCCCCACCAGCACCTGTAGGACTAGTGTTGGAGTAGCAGTTCTTGGAGGCTACCTTTATGCTGTGGGTGGCCAGGATGGTGTGTCTTGTCTCAACATTGTGGAAAGGTAATTTTAATGGAGGGGGAAAAAAAACCAACCAAAAACATGGGGCACAAGGAGAAGAGGGTCTCTTAGAAGGTGCAGTTGATGCAGATGAGCTGGAGAAGAGGTAAGTTCTGTACAGATCTTACAGGGATTTTTGTTTGGAGAGAATAAGGTCAGTCTTCCTGCCCCTTTGTGAAGATACTGACACTTCACTAAGCTTTGGTGTTTATTCTTTTGCCAGGTATGATCCCAAAGAAAACAAATGGACTCGAGTGGCTTCCATGAGCACCAGGCGCCTGGGAGTTGCAGTGGCTGTGCTAGGGGGCTTCCTCTATGCTGTGGGAGGCTCTGATGGAACTTCTCCTCTCAATACGGGTATGCCTTTTGCTGTGCCTTAATTGCAGTCAGCACTTTTCATGGCCTTGTTTGTCCTTGGTGTCCCCAGATGTCTGTAGAATATCTTAGTGATCAGTTTGTGGTGATTTTCTTCTTTAAATATGATTTTTGCCATACAGTAATTCACTCTGCAGGCTTGTGAGCCCCTATCATGTGGTTGTGTGTATTTTTTTTTTTTCTTTATTGATGCTGCATTTGGCAGTGTGTCCTGAATACAATACTTTGATCATTTGCATAACAGTTGCAAGTACATCTTTTTTTTTTTCCTGCAGTAGCTCTTTTCTGCTGTAGGAAGGAAGGTGCCAAAGGTAAAACTACTGCAAGATGGTAATGCAGGTCAGTTTGTAGCATTGCCAGCTCTCTCTTGAGTGAAGATGCTAAATGTGGCTGACTGTGTAGGGCTGGAGACAGGAAAGATAACAGCAAGCTTTCTATAGAAGAAAAGCATTAGAGTGAAAGAACAAACTGGTTCGTTGTATTTTGGTGTGTGGAAGTTGTAGCATCTTTACAGACTGAGCGATACTTTGGATGCAGGTTCAAAAATGCTAACCCCTACTGCCTGCCAGCCCTGTTGTCCAAACATGTGTCATTTCTTCTGCAGTGGAACGCTACAATCCCCAGGAGAATCGCTGGCACACAATTGCACCCATGGGGACGAGGAGGAAGCACCTGGGGTGTGCAGTGTACCAAGACATGATATATGCTGTGGGAGGCAGAGATGATACAACAGAGCTCAGCAGTGCTGAGAGATACAACCCTCGAACCAACCAGTGGTCTCCTGTTGTGGCCATGACATCCCGCCGGAGTGGAGTGAGTTTGGCTTGGTTTGCTTGTCTGTTCCTGTACATGACCACATGGTGAGAGCACACGGTAGAGTGTCATCTTGTGAGGTTTTTTTCTTGCTTTCTCTGTACCTTCACCTCTCTTCAGTGAAAAAAGTCGAAGCTCTTTAGCAAGACTAGAGAATGAGGTGGTAGTCATGTCATGCCATAGACAGCTGTTTATTATGCCTGAGGATTGGAAAATGGAGTCATTTGAGGGTCTTTTTTAATAGTACTGGTCCCTTATCTGGAGTCAACTACTTAGACCTGAAACACAGGAGTTCTTTAGGTCTTTACTTGGTGACGTAGCTGTACTTGGTATGAGATGCAATTAGAGAACGCTATTAAAATTAGTGCCTGAGTCTCTTTGGATGAATTAGGAGGTGAACATACCTACTTGCCCAGAAGAAAGAGCTAGGAAACTGAGCAAGCGTGTGTTTAGATACAAACTTCCAGCATAGTCTTTTCATTGCCTTGAGATGTGTGTGGGAACAGCTTTTCTGGGATTTCACTTAGTATGTTGCCTCTCTTCATTGAATCCTGTGAGTATGGGAAGTGACAGCATGTTCTCATCAACTGTTAATCTTGTGATTTCTCTAGACTTGTGAACAAAAGATTAACATAGTGTTTTAAGTAGTCATCGTGTTTGGGCAGATGCAAATGTCATGAATATTTATCATTGGATATAGTAAAGAGTGGATTAATTCTGCCTGTATGTTAGTATTTCAGTGTCTGGTGAGGCAAGTATGAATCATAATTTGAGTAACTACTGGTTTTGGAGGCAGAGAATATATATTGAGTTCTGCCCTCGAAGCATATAGTACACGGTCCAACATGGTCCTTTTCAGTTACTGATTAGGCATTGACTTTTCATGAGCTGGTTCTCTATTTGCTTTCTGTAGAAACTGCTAAACAGATGCATCTGTATCTGCAGCCCTCCTGAGCTTTCTAACTTCCTCAAAGCCAAAACAAGGATGATTTTGCATTGCGTTGTTGTCTTTTCTCTGCTACATCATGAGATGTTTTCACTGGAAGTCATCTTCCTAAACGACAGAACTGTTTGAGATTTCAGTGATTTTTGTGCTTCAGCAGAAAGACAAAATAGAAAGGTTGGAGGCCAAGGTGCTTACAGATGGTCCAAGCCTCAGCCTGAGAGGAACAGGCCAGGAGCTTACATATGGTTCTCCTAGTTGAAGCAAGCATTCCAGGCTGTAGGCTGGTAGATATTCTGGTGCATGCTTGCTGCACTTGGTGAAGAATTTCAGTCCAGTGCATGGTAAGTTTTGGCCGATAAAGGCTTAGGTTCTCATGTATCTGTTATCATTCAAGTAATTCTAGTTCTTGTAGCTGGTAATAAATGGGAACCTTCTGCTTTTTTGTTAGGAGATTCTCTATTTTGAGATAAATATGTCTTTTTTTTTTTTTTTTTTAGGCTATTTTATTTGTCCTTTTCCCCCTGACCAAAAACCTCTTCTGCAGACTGCCTTTCACCAAACATGGTTATTAAATCCTTTTATTAATGTTTTCATTTTAATCCTTTTCAGGGCATCTCAGCTAAATAGCTACTATCTGTGATGTTGTTTTGCAGGTTGGCCTTGCTGTGGTGAATGGACAGCTGATGGCAGTGGGGGGTTTTGATGGCACGACGTACTTGAAGACTATTGAGGTGTTTGATCCAGATGCTAACACATGGAGGTAACTTAAGTTTGTGAAACAATCAAATAGCAATCTTCAGCTGGAGCTGCTGCTACCCAGCTGGAGCTGTCCCATCCAGATTAGGAATGGGATGTACACCACAGTGAAGAACTGGGGTGTGGTAGCCAGCATAATGTTCACTTTGTGGCTTGCTGGCTTGCATGAAAGTGTGGGAAAGAGAATCACGTTTTGATAAACATCCCAATATGCAATTTACCTACGGCATCCCCATGTCTATGACTGTGGCAGTTGAGAAACATTTTCTTGCAGATTTCTGGTTGAATTCCAGCTATTGACTCCATTTTAAGTAAAATGAGAGTGAGTTTTCCATAGTTACCCCATCCTAGTATCCTGACAGATTTAACCAACACTTAATGGATAAAGTTTCATTGCATCTTTAACAGGTAGGAAAATGGTGTATAGATTGGTTATGGAGACACAGAGGAAATAAATGATTTGGCAGGCTTGTTGGGTGGCAAGCAAAGGGTCATACCAAAACCCAGTTTGTTTTTAAGTGCTGCTTTTAATCTAACAAAAATGAACCACACTGAGAGAGATATGCCCCTTCTCTTTATTTTGGGCTGGAGTCTTCTGCTTCCCAATAGGATTAAGCTTGTCCTTAGCAGAAGATGCTCACAGTAATGATGTAGAATTCTGCCTACTCATGTTTGTTTTCAAGCTGAGGTCTGATTTCCAAATCTTTTTGGACGAGCTGAAGCAGAACACTTCAAGCATATGATGTTCTTCCCCTTTAAATCTGCAAGACAGCAATTAGAGGAACTTAATTTGATTTACAGACAGAGAGAAATAATATGAAATTGCCGATCAAAAATATGTACTGAGCAGAAAAGAAATAGGAAAAATAGCCTTTCTAGTCATAACTACACTTGAAAGCAATTACTTGTGTATTTATTCCAAGCCTCATTAGTATAAAATTTCAAGCTCCTATGTGTATTCTTACTGCTTTAGTAATCTGGTAGGGGTGAGGAATAGAAAGAAATTAATGTCCTTATTCCTTCCAGCCTAGTAATACTAGCAGATTAACCCTGTCCTGCTGAGATAAGCTGTCAAGGAGCAGTAGAGGAATTTCCCCTTGTTTTATTGAGCTATGGACAGTGCCTTTTGAGCTGCTGAGAAAACCAGTTGAGTGGAGAGTAATACGTACTTCATATTCCTTAGCTGAATGGTTTCAGCTACTCTCAATGACAGTAACAGTAATAAGACGTCTAGATGTAGGAGTTACTGCCTGGGCTAGCATTCACAGAATTTTAGGAGGTTATTCAAAGTATTACGTTGTGGAGTTTTTCTCTCACTGAATTAAATGTAGCTCATCAACATCTGTGGTCTTCTCTTTCTTTTGTTTGCTGAACTTCTTGCTCTGTGAAGGATTTAAAAATTTGTATAGCCTGAGAAATGCTTCCGATGTGGTTGGGGTTGAACAAATTGCATTGGTAGGAGTTGTTTGAAGAACTTGCTTCTCCTGTTTCTGCCAGCAGACTTCAGTGGCACAGAGGGGAATACGCAGCTGAAGTGAGTAGGATGCTGGACTCTATAGGGATCAGATTTCCATATGAAATGCAGGCACCATTTCAGTAACTTATTTTGGAGAAACAGATGGTGCTTGGGATGTGTTATATCTTGGTTGGATCAGCTGAATTTAGAGTATTAGAAAGATAAAAGAAATCAGTTGAGTAGCAAACCTATTCCTGCTCATGTGTTACCCAAAACGTAGCTCAAGGTCAGCTGCAGCCTACAGAGTTCTTTTCTATCTTGCGTATTACCAGACAGGGAGAAAGCAGGTGTTTGCTCAGGTAACAGAAAACTGTGGTGTCAAAATGAGAAGCAGCTTCTCTTCTGAGAGAGAAAGGCATGAGCAAATACAGCTGTTCACCTTGGAAGTGTGTAAGATGAGTACTGCTTGACTTCTTAGTCGTCATGGTCTGCTTTAACCAGAGGTTAACAGAGGTGTAACTCTGCTCACAAGGGCTGGTTCAGTCTTTCCCATGGTAGCTCCATGAAGGAGCCGAAGCAGTGTGACCACTGAAACCTTGTCTTTGCAGGTTGTATGGTGGGATGAACTATCGGCGGCTGGGAGGAGGAGTAGGTGTTATCAAAATGACACACTGTGAATCTCATATATGGTAAGCATCAAGAGGGAGGGAGACCCCTTGGTTCTCATTCCTAGAAAAACTGAAGAGACTTGTTGACACTGGACCTCTTTGCAGCTCTAGTATGCACGGTCTAGATCCAATGTAACTCTTTGCCGGTAACTCTTTCTATGGAATTATAAAAATTACTTCTGTCAGAGTGTGCCCAATGGGAGACCATGTTGTCAGACTCCAGGGAACCACTGGACAAAAGTAGAAGGGTTGCTTATGTCCGTATTTTTTCTAAATAGTCTACATTTTTTAATAAACCAAACTGTAAAAGTTACTGTAGCGTAAACAATGCTGATGTAGATACTACATGCTATACCGGGAGTCTGGCAAGGAGGAGGGTTTCCTGCTTTTCCCTCCTGCTGTGTGAGCAGCTGTGTGGTGGGCGAAAGAGGAAAGTGATACAAAAACATTGCTTTTGCCTTATTTACAGAGAGCTTCAAAAAAGTACTTGACCTGCAAGGTGCCACCTTTGCACAGAAGCTTTTCTGTGCACAGAGTATATTTATTTTTTCATTTAATTTGTATCATGTATTTTCTTTGTGTCGCTCACAGCGATAATTCCAACTTTTTATACACATATATATGTGTGCATATATATATGTATTTTAAATATATATATATATGTGTGCGTGTGTGATTTTGAGTTTTGACAGGCTGGTGGTTGGGGCAGGGCTATGTCCTGCTAGCTATTGTGGTTCCAACCCTTGTGGTATGTTTTAGGGTCTCTTAGAGTACAGGAGAGCTATGAGGATGGGTGCCCTGAGTATCTTTTCAGTCTTGCTGGAGGCAAGAAGTAGAACTGGAACTCTCATCTATCGACTGAATCAGTGAAGTGCCCAAAAAGGGTGAGAGTGAAAAGGATTTCAAATTATGCCTTTTTACTGTACAGTGTATGGTACAAAAGTTCCTCTTTTGTCTCTCCCCTCCCCTGTATATGAACCTAGAAACAACTAGTTGTTGCTTACTTGTAACAAACGTTTTACATTGCCTGCTAGATGTCAGTTCTTGTCTGAAGCTGGGATGCAGGTATCATCTGTTAATTCTGACTAGCCTAGATCAACACTCACTTCTCAGGTTCTTGCCAGAATGGCAGACCCACAGTCAGCTCCTGCAGAAAAAAGCTTAGACCAGCATCATCTTAGCAGCCCTCCTGCCTCTTGTGTCTTTAGAATTCCTGTTGTAAAACACAGAGCATGATGAGATGGTACCCTCCCTTTTAGTCATTTTTATGCGCTTTGCCTGCATTTCTTTAGAGCAAGGTAAGGTATGAGGCTGATCAGAGTTTGGAGGGGAGGGACCATTTACTGGCACTGTGTGTAACTGTAATGTTCCAGTGACTGTGGAGGCACCCAGGGGTAGGGGGAGAAGAAGGAGGAACTCTAGACTTAAAGGTTCTGATATGTTTGTACTGTAATTTCTATCTAGTATGAAAGAATGACCTTTTGCACCTGATGTAACTTTGGACCTTACTAAATCTGATTTTAAAAGAGGAAGAGGACTGTGAATTCTTGAGATGAAAAAGGCAGTGCTGACATCTTAAGTTCTTTAACTTCATAGTTTGAATCACGTAACTCAGATTTTAATGTGCTTGAATATAGTAAAAAATTACACTACAGTAATAAATGGGTTATTAAAACTTTTTTAAAAGCCCCTTTTCCCCTAAAGGTCGGTATTCTTGTGTTTACATATGAAGATCATTTGCACCTTTACAAGGAAAACAAGTATTCTGTAAACAAATGTTTACATGTATCATTTATGCTTTTTTCTAGCATGAGTAACTTGTATAAATAGTGCTATCTTAATAAATTTCTTCTATGCTGTTCTTTGTTTGTTCCTTTGGGTGAAAGCAGTGGACTATGCTTTTGTATGGCTTGTGTGGACACAGATGCTGGGTTTTTTTCAGCTACCAGTCCAAGTAAAACTGGCTTAAAACTGCTGTTTAGTCTTAGTCTCAGTTGCTTAGAAGCACATCATTCAGAACCAGCTTTTTCTGGAAGAAAGCATCTGCGCTACCTGATTAAATCCAGTTCTGTTCACTTAGCTGCAGTTATCAATGAGGGCCATACCTCAATTTGTAGATAAGCATGTAAAAAAAGTAGCTTTTTGTTCCAGCAATACCTTACAGCTAGGCTGTAGTAGGTACCACATGCATTTGAAAACATAGCTCTTAAAAGCTGAGTATGGCTGTAGTTCATATACATACTGTGGGTGAGTTTCACATGCTAATAGTCTGTCTTCTTAGGGCAGGGAAGAGGTGAAAAGAGGCTATACAGAATTTAGAGATTATTTATGCAAATTTGTTGGAAAGAGCTGAGCATTAGGTTTAAAAGCAAGCCATGGGTGTAACAATCCTGTTTTCAAATCAAATACAGGTGCCAGTTATGTCAGACCTCCTACTCCTGCTTTACCCAGTGTTCCTCTGAATCGAGATAGCAAACTTTGTCTAAGATGTTTCATAGAAGGAAACTAAAGCACCAGAAGTGATAGTTTAAATAGCTGCTGAGCTGTCAAGACCTTCAGAAGATTGCTTAGCTGCTTCTACCAGGGTAAGAGTTATCACTTTACAAACTGCAATCTTTACATGCAAAAATAATCCATCTTCAACATGTTTCTTTGGCTAATTCTGGAAAAAGATTACTAAAAGTAGATTAGGAACTAGGCATGCAATTATGTCATGTTGGGCAGTTACATGTTTGCATGGCTGGTACATCTCAGTGTTGCTGGGGAGAAAAATGAAGGATATTTTTTATCAATAGCTTGATAAATAAATCCTAAAATTATGTGGTTGGGCAACAAAGGGAAAACCTGCATCCTTGCTTAGGGGCAAGGTCACAGCACAGACTCATCAGATCTTAGAGATGCTGCACAAGTGTGAAGCCGTGACAAGTGAATTGCATAGGAAACTAGACTTCAAATGCTGCCACTGAATTATTTCATAGGTAACAATTAGCAGTTTAGTCAGGTAAGCTATAGTTGGAAATAAGCACCGTACAAGTATATACTTAGTCAGGCATAGGTGGTCTTTACTTTTCTCAAGACCAACTTATTGGCAAAAGTTGGCAAAGATTTTCTTTATTTAGTACTGTAATACAAAAATCATAATGCTCAGCATATACGAATTCTGTTTCCTTTCTGCTCATTTAAGCTATAGCCAGGCACTGTGCACCAGCTCTCTGAACTCCTACCTGCTGTAGCAGGGACAGATCTCGTATAAAACTTTAGCACCCGTAGCTCCAACCCCAAGAGCTTTCTAGTCTAGAAGACTACAGACATTACGTAAAGCATAATAGCTCTCTCTTTTGCACACAGACCTTCATTTCCTATCTATTGGCTTGTCTGAGGCCCAACAGGCTGGACACACAAGGCAGTTCTCAGTCTCATGCTGTTCACCTTAGCCCAACTGGGTTGCAGATAAGCACTTTATGACCATTGCCAACTGGCCTTCACCAGCTAGAAAGGCATTTAGAAACCTGGATTTTTCTGCTCCGGGTTGTAGAGCATGCACCCTTTCTCAGGTGTGCCTGAGTTTGCACTTAGACTGGCCCAAGAGTAGCCACAGTTTAGCTAAGGCTAAGGTCAGTACAGCTTAGGCTGTCTAGGTAAGTGAAAACCAATTCTGTATTTGAAATGACAGAAATACCTATTAGTAAGTTGCATTCAAGAATTTGCAGTTTATCCCCTAGTCCCTGGCTGATAACGCATAAATGAACAGAGTAATATGATAGAACAAAGGTGCTTAAGAAACTATTAGTTTGTACTGTAGCCCTTCTTGAGGGCAAAATGTCTGCTTGCTTTTGCTGTGCATGATGTTGAGACAGCTTATTAGAGTTGAGTCCAACTTTGGACAGCCAGCATGAAAGGAAAAAAGATGCTGCAAAAGCGTGTTTCCAATCAGTTTCTCAGCATACATCTTCCAACAGTAAGCCTTTTTAGCATGAAGAAAGATTAGCTGAAATTACTCTCACTGTATGTGAGAGATTGCTAGTTCTGTCAGTAGCATCAGCACTCCAGTTAGGTATTGACTTTGTAGAAACTGCAAGAAAGAAAAAAAGTATGTCAAAACAAATTACAGTTGTCATATTTCCACACGCTTAGATCACTGGAAATCAATTACCAGTTGTTCCATGTCATTAGTCAGTAACAAAGATACCTTGCAAACAACAGAGAAGCTATTTTGACCCTGGGTATGGAGAAAATATGCATGCGTATGTGGTGCTCCTTTCAGAGCCCTCTGACTTATGCTCTGTCCCATGTGAAGCAGGGTACTGAAGAAGTCCCCTGCTCCTACTCCAGCTTTTTGGAAGGTGAGAATCCTAGCACTCCTGCTCCTTTGGCTACCTCCCTCCTTCTGTAGTAAGGCCGGGAATGAGACTATGCCAGTCTCCTTGAAAACCCCTATATTCCCATACTGAATGTATGTCTGACTGGAACTTATCCCCATTATGGAAGAGCCATAGCTGAGTTTACACAACACACAGTCCAGAAGAGAACACTTCTTCGGAAAGCCTATTCAGCTAAGCATCTCTTGCATTCACTTACCTGCAACGTAAGAAGTTATTTCAGCCCTTTTAAACTACTACACATAAACCCAAGCAACATAGCACTAACATTTGGTGGTTTGCAGTTGTCCTACCAAAGGCTGAAACTGTTAGGAGATGCTTCCCAGCAAAGCTTATTTTCTTTCATTTGATGAACTCATGCTTCAGGAAAGAGGCACATGAGTGGGGTTCCCAGTTGTAGCCTCTAACATTCCCCTTGTACCCAGAACAACAATGTCAGCACATCATAGACTAAATTGAAGCAATTGCATTTACACAAACTGTTCTTTAATTCAGAAGACCATATTAGTATTTCTTTAAGAAACTTCAGGAAGGATTAATCCTCCATGGTTTTAAACGCTATTATAGATACTGCTATAGGAAGACGAGCACCTGTATGAAAAGGGTTACAACTGAAGTAGTTCTGAGCAAGACGTTTTGGCTCTTACCTGTTGTCTCTTGGCTGACCCACACACCAGTTATTTTTATATAGTAGGTTAATTATATTTGTCTTCTGCTTGTGTCTTAATAACTGCAATACTCAAAAGCTAATGATTTTTTTAAGTGTTTTGATTAAGTTTGAGATATTTCTAAGCTTAAGTTTTGGCCAATGGGCAAAGAAACTTTCCCGTTCATACCACAGCTAATACACCTATTTCTGGCCCAAGACTACAGTTAGTAGCTTCTGCTGCAATACAGTAGTAAAATACTGTATTGATAGCTGCCTCAACTCCAGAATGAATTATCACTATAAAAGCTGACAGTTTAACAACTTCTTGTAGGAAATTATGCATGAGAAATATGACACCTTCATTTTTAGAAGGCATTCCTAAACAGATACAACTTTTATTTGTCCAGCATTGGTTAGGACAAGATGCTACTTAAAACCTCACCTTTATAATCCCATCACAGTGTGCTGAGGCAATTGCTGTAGAAACTTTCACCAGTTTTGTAGCTGACAAGTGGATCTTAAAGTGTCTGTGGAAGTGAGAGTAAAGGCAGTCCATAAAAACATCCACCTCTTCTTGAGTGATCTCTCCTGGAGTTTTTTGAACTGTGTCCCACAGAGCTTTTGCATCCTCTGGATGAATGGCATATGAAATATTCAGAGGCTGGGGCAGACAGGAGGCAGAGAAAACAAGTTCTATGGCGGATGTTAATTTGTCCACTTTGCATCCAGTCCACATAGCTGCCATCCAACTGAGATTGAGAGGACTGATGGCTAAACGGCGGAAGTTGCAGTCAAAAGTCTTCTGAAACCAACTTCCAACAATGGATGTGTAACTCTCTGCCCCATTAGTAAGAAACAGAGGTAAACAAGTGAAGTCTGCTGGAATTTTCTCAGAAAGATCATCTCCAAACACACAGCAGAAACAGCCGGACCACACCAGTTTCTCTTCCGAGTTTTTTTTGGAAATTGGTGATCTCAAAGAAAGCTGGGATGGAGAAAAGAAGCATTTTTATGCTACACAGCAAATTTGATGCTTTTTTAGCCAAAAATGGTTTTTTGTTTTATGATTTCAAGTGTTCAGTAGATGTTTTTTCTCAGGATCTCGCATGCAACATTCTTTTTTGTAAAGCTCAGTTATTCAGTGTATCTGTTACATCCCTAAAAGATGTGTACAATTGTGTTGAAAACTGGGAAAAGCACTTTTTACTTCATTAGGAACAGTCTTAATATCTGAGTTTATGCTGCTTAATTCAGAAGAGCCAATCCATGGTATGTCCTATAACCACTGTCATACTGAACTTGGCATTTCAGGACCCTCTTTCACTTGAGGCAAAGCATTTCAGAAATACTAACTAGACTTGAGCTCTATGGCCAGGAGGTAGGATTATGCCAGCTCTATCCAGGAAACTAAATAACTGCCCAAGTTCTTGCAGTAAATTGACTGCTGAACTAAAAAGTTTGACAAAGATTGCTCCTTACAGTCTCACTCGCATCCTATCAAGGAGTTGAACTCACAACTGCAATTAAACATATCCATTGCTTATGAGATGTTCTGTTTC
This sequence comes from Ibycter americanus, assembly GCA_035590275.1. Taxonomy (NCBI): domain Eukaryota; kingdom Metazoa; phylum Chordata; class Aves; order Falconiformes; family Falconidae; genus Ibycter; species Ibycter americanus. The sequence continues at coordinate 7,631,985 of JAVJGI010000032.1, read as the reverse complement.
AGTTAAAAATAGACAGGACTCGCTTTCATTAACTCTCGACAGATTGTACAGCAGTTATACCATGCAGCTAGGGCTTAGCATTTTGTTTTAAGAGAGAGACAGCCTTTCATGGCACCAAAAGCAACTCGTAAAATGCAAGTCTCAATTACAATTATCAAAACAACTAGGAAGACTCGTTACCTGCACCAGAATCGCAGCCTGGTCTTGCTCACTACCTCTCAGGTCTGGAAGGCTGGAGACAGCCACTTTGATGTCCAGCTCAACCCCTACTTCCACCGCCAGTCCCTTCTGCTTCTCGGCAGCGATAAAAGCACTGAGCAGCCTAGCGTAAGCTCTCAAACGGGCGCTGGAGAACCTGTACAGGGGGGTCACGCTGTACAAGGTCCACTGTTTGCGCAGTAGAAACGCCGTTCGCTGGGGATCTGCGTTTTCCTGAAAAATAGGAAGTTCAGTAAATAACACGAAAGCCCAGCAGGCAGGGACAGCCTCCGCCCCGCCGTGCCAGCAGGGGCGGTTTTCCTGCCGGGGGCGCGGTGC
>JAVJGI010000032.1:7608897-7631116 GCA_035590275.1 Ibycter americanus | reverse complement strand
AACAGCCGCCGCGCCGCTCCCCGCCGGGAGCTGTTTGAACCTTCTTCCCGTCAGCCCCCGCGGCGCGCTGAGCGGGGCGCCGCCCGCCGCCGCCATCTTGGTGGCGGGCGGAAGTGGGGAAGCGGGGGGCGGTTGGGTGGCGGGCTGAGGCGAGGGGAGGTTTCTTCAGCCTGGCTGCTCTGCCGTGGCTCAGGGTGAGGAGACCTTCCCCTGACGAGCCCTGGGGCGCGGGGGCAACGGGCCTTACTGTGAGGCGACCCACCTGCTGCAGCTGGGGACCTTCCCCCTGCTCCCGCCGGTGGGTCAGGCCTGCTCTGGGGAGAGGCCGGGCCGCGGGGTGGGGGGCTGGTGCTTTCTCTTCTGTATTTTTACCTCTAAGGGCTTGGAGGTTTACGATAGAACCCCTCTTCTTTCCGATTCAGGTGCAGGCTGTAAGATGGCCCTTCCCCGGCTGCTGCTGCCGCCGCTGGCCCGAGGGCTGGCCTGGCCGGGCTGCGGGCGGGCTCTGCACCGGGCGGCCCCTGCCTCGGCCCCGGCCGCTCCAGGTGAGAAAGCAGCGTGTGCCTTACCCCGCCGCCTCCTCTGGGTTGTGGTGGGTTTTTTTGTCTCCCTAGGACCCAGGTCAGGGTAGTCTGCGTAGGCAATTAAAGGTACACTTGTGATAAGTTGTTTTCCCTGGATCTCTTTTTTAAATGTCTTCTCTAAATCATGTTTTAATTTGATTTTTGGCATCTCAAGGTGAATTGTGATTCAAAGTAATTCAAAACCCATTTGTCTAATTTTGTTTCTGTTTTTTTTTCTTAGATTTTGTTTGCTTTTTGACCCTCTTTCTTCTCTAGCGCACAATCTGTAAACAGTAGGGGTGGCTGAATGCCTAACATAACAGCTGGAAAACAAACCTTTGTGTCCTCTACTTTTTTAATTGCAAGGGCTGTGATGAAGGTGGCAAGGGAGATTAGTTCATGTAATTATATATATATGTCTAGGTAATATCACCCTTCAAATTTCTCTTTGCAAGGTGAGTCTCTGACATGTTCTGTAAATGATTTTATAATGAAGTTATGGTGTCAGGCACACTGGGGTCTGTGGAAAGTCTGTAATCATGGTTCAGGCCTTTTACCGGTAGTTGCAGACAGGGAACTGTTCCATTTACGCCCACGTGGTGCATGTCAGTATGTTTCAGTCTTGGCTTGTAAAGCCTTTTTTCTGCGGTGTCTTCTGGATTCAAATTTGAAATTGTCAGCATGGCTCAGGACTGATCTGCAGCTTTTCTTTCTCTTGCCCCTGAAAGTTGCAGGGCAACAGTTTGCAGCAAGACTGCGTTCAGATTTCTGTATGAAAGTTTGACTTAGACATAAATAGTTCCTCTAAAAAATTTAGAAGATTATAGAAAATTAGAATAATTTCATGTCATATTTGTGTCTTATAGCAGTTGTACTGAGGATATGTGAAGTAACTTCTTTGTATATTTCTAAACTAGATCGGGGGAAGGGGTGGGTGGGGGGAGCTCTGTAACTGTTTTGTCTCACTTGTCTGTAAAAGCCAAGACAGATTTTACTGTTCTTATTCAAGACTTCAATAGTTTTGTCATGCGGACCAACACTTGTGGGGAGCTGCGTTCTGCTCATGTGGGACAAGAGGTCACACTGTATGGATGGATTCAGTACCAAAGGTAAATGCAAACCAAAGTGAAAATGGAGATGCTTATTTGATAGATCCAATATAAGCTCTAGGCCTGCATTCAAACACTTCTTTTTATGCTTCAGGTTATCTTTTCATGTCCTGCAGCAGTAGCTTCTGAAGTGAGTATACCAGTTGATAACCGTGCCAGATCAGTATTTAAAATTTCAAGAGTTTCATACAAATCTTAATTGATCCTCATTACAACACTGTAAAGCAGTTAACTGCCTTTCCTGTATAGGAGAGAAAACAAGTAATAGCATATTTATAGCAATTTTAACAGCTGTGAGCAAATAACTTTTTTTTTATCGTGTCCTTAAATTTTAAGCAAATGATGTTGGTTGTCTTTTCAACTACAGCATCTAGTGATGCATGTTTAAACAACGCAAGCTTTGGTTAAAAAATATTAAGAAAAGGTAGTAAGTGGAGGACGAAATAGGAATTCCAGTAGTTTGCTATGGGTGGTGTGATATAATCACTCCTAATAGTGTTGAACACTTTGTAAATGTAGGGTGAAAAACATGTCTGCATACAGCATGGACAATGCACCAAAACGTTCCACTCCTCAGTGTGTGCTTGTAACATTCAGATAGGTCCTGTGACTGTGATGAAATTAGTTTGTATCAAAAAACATAATTTTCTTGCATTTTGCAGTCCAGAGAAGCTGTTTTTTATCCAGCATTGTTCTGCAGTGATGGTCTGCATGGATTGGTCTGTTTGTTTTTTTCGGAGGTCCTGAGCATCTCCCCTTTGAACAGTCGTGGTTGGAGTTCCAGGAAACAGAATTATGACTATTGCAGTGTGATTGTTGTGCTCTTGTTTTTAAAGACAGCTAGAGCGTGTTCCATTTGACGGCTTCTTGATGGATTAAGTACAATAGTAGCTGTGTCTACTGCAGCTGAAGAGATCAAGATTTGTGATTCTGGGTCTAGGAGCGTGCATTGCTCATGTGAAACTTTTTATGGGATGAGTGTTCTCCTTGTTTTGTGATTGGATATTTTTTTGTATCCATGTGAACTTTAGTTTTATTGCTCATGTGAATACATTAAACAATCTGAACGATGTTTTCCAGCAGGAAATTGCATGTATTCAGAATCCCTCTTCTATATGGATTGAAATTCAAGTTAAAATCCTGACTCTCCTGGTTACTCTCATATTGTTTGTCTGTGGCTGGGCAAAATCTGAAACAAATTGTTCAGATTAGATTCAGGTGTGAGCAAAATATCTGTACACACATTACTTGGAAGTACTTTGAGATTAGTCACAAGGTACAGAAAGTAGCTAGTTGCCATGTCCTTTGGCTTAAAAAGCAGACTACTGAATTCTTGAAAACACTGTTTTTTCTTTTGTGTTTTTCATGGATCAGACAAGGCCTGTTCCTGGTTTTGAGGGATTTCCAGGGACTGACCCAAATCATCATTCCACAGGATGAGGTAAGTGCTACCAAAATATGAGTCTCTCTTTGTTTTATTTCCGCTTTGGTAGCTTGGGTCCAGCAGACACAGAAAGCAGGATGAAGTACTTTGTCAGACAGAGTGCTCTGACTCACAGATACATTTAAGCATTATGAGAGCCCTGTGAGAGAAACACCAATGCTGTTTCTTCTGGCTTATGAGGAGTGATCCTGGATTCAAATGGGCTGTTAAGAAATGAGGCCCTTGAGCATGGTGCATCTGTCCTGTTCTTTGAATTTCTGAGACATTACCATCTTGCAGGCACATTCCCATGTGAAGAAGCTCTTGTCTGATGCCCCAGCGGAATCCGTTGTACGAGTGACTGGAATTGTGTCCCCTCGACCCCCAGGGCAGGAGAATCCGGTGAGGATGTTGGGGTCTCTTAGGGGTTTTATTCCTTGTGGAAGAGAGCACTGGATTGTGGTGGGTTTTGTCATAGCTTTTCCATGGGGCCTGGGTGTGTGACAGCCTGTCCTCAGATAACGTGAGGTGAAATAACTGCTATGACATGTAACTTAGGAGAACCTCAAAGCACACTGAAGACACCTGTGAATTAAATTGTATTCCAACCCTTTGAAAGGATAACAGTTAGCTTTTTCAGGCTTTCAAGTGGTCGAGTATTTCTTTCTCTTGAAAATAAGCATTGTCATCACAAGCCCCATAGCATGTGATGACCTATTTCTCATGCAGACTAGACGTTGCTGTTCTCATTGTATATGAAACAGAGGTTGAATAATTTTTTGATGTTACGCATTCCTCAGCTCTCATTGTAATCAGCTGTAGATAAATCTGTCAGGATTGTATGTATCCCATCACTGACAGGCCTGAATAGAGAACCTGGGTTTATGACCGTAATTTTTTTTTGCTCTGACCACTTATACATGTCCATAAAGAATGCAGGCGTAAAGCAATGCTTTTATTTCTTTTAATCATTTATCACTTTGTTGGAAGGTTGTATGTACTTTCCCCTGCTAAATAGAAAGAAAGAGGAGTTTTGTAGGATCAAATGAACTTTGTGGACCAGTGCTAAGTGGAGGAAAGTGTCTGTTCTCCCTCGGGATCTAAGAAGAAGAAAACCAGTTCTAAGAACTGGTGTTGACTTGTATGAAGGACTGATGGTGATGCTGCTAATGTACACTGAAACGTATACAGCATGGTTTCATTGAAGCTAATGGAACTATCTTGTCCAAATGCATGTGCCCTAGAAAGGTGTGTGCCTGACTGTTCCTCTGTGCTCAACATGTCCTTCAAGGCAAAGTAAAAGTAATTGTATTTCTGGTAGAGATCAGTATGCTACTGGGAAGGAACATGCCATCTTTGGTGAGGTGACTTGTGTTTTCTGAACAGAAGGGAAATGTGGGAGCAATCTGTCCTTGAGGGAAGTCTTCAGAGTTACACTGTGTTAGAAGGTGGGGAGGATAATCACATGGGTTTCTTTTTTTCCCCCCCCAACCATCTGTGAAATACCTTTGTTCAATTGTTTTCCCTAAGTTTTTTAATCTTTTTTTTTTTTTGCCTTTTTGCTCCAGAAAATGCCAACAGGGGATATTGAAGTGAAGGTGGAGACTGCAGAGATCCTAAACTACTGCAAGAAGCTACCTTTTGAAATCAAGGATTTTATCAAGGTGCCTGTGGTTTTTCCTTCTTTTTACCAAATTGGTGGCTTTCCAGTATATTGGGAATTTGCCCATTGTGATGGCCAGACATCTAAGGGCTTTGTCTGATTCTGCCAGCTCTGCTTTGGGGAAAAGATGGTATTTAAAATAGGGGTGCTGCTTGTTAGCTGTGAGGATGTATTTCTAATTCAGAGTTAAGCAGAAAACAAGACTTGAATGATTCCAGTGCATAGGGTTTTCAAATGTCACTGTAAGAACAGATGGTAGAGGGAAGAGTGAAAGAAATCAGGCTATGCTAGCTTTTTTGAGAGTGTGAAAGAGAACCTGCCAATGCACTACTGTGTTTTAAGGCAAGGGTGCCTAGTCTCATCTGGACAAGTAGCTAGTCAGCTACAGGATTTTCTTCTTCTGTAAGTAGGCAGTCTTATAAGAGGTTCGTTTTAGTGCAGGCTCCATGGAGTAGAGTGGCATTGCTGTTAATTGAAGATATTCTCTGTGCCGTTGAAACTGTGACTGATATGTAGGTGTTGGAATTGGGAGCCTGCATCCCGTTCCTTCCGTGTTGTGGGTCCTGGACAATTCCCATCATTCGCACTACTGCAGTTTTCCTGTTTGTAATAAGAATGTGTCACCGTTTAGTTATTCCTTTAGACCTATGTATGATACCACTCCTCTGCTTAGAAATTTTAAGGAGGACTGCTACAGTCTGTTGCAGTGGACTGAGAATAGAGAGGGCTGAAATCCTGAGCTTTGAGTCATCTCTTAGGACAGTGAATGTCTGTCTGTTTTGTTTTTTTTTTAAAAAAGTAATTATCATGCATGGAAGCACTCTCAGTGGCCGATGTTTGTCTGCGTAGGTTGTGGCAATAGGGCAGCATCCTTTTTTAGATTCCCCCTTTTGTCCTGTGGCTTTAGGAGCAGCTTCATTGGACATGCAATTTGAATTTTGCTTCTTAATCCTAATTATCTCTTATTTCCAGAAATCAGAGGCATTACGGATGCAGTATCGCTACTTGGACTTGCGTAGCTTCCAGTTGCAGTATAACCTGCGGCTGAGATCACAGATGGTGATGAGGATGCGGGAATATCTGTGTAACCTCCATGGTAAGAAAAGTGCTTGAAGAACAGTGTGCAGCACACATCATCTTAGCCCTCGCTTCTGTTTCCTGTTGCTGGGAGAGTGCCAGTCAGCTTGCTACTCCAGAGTGGTCCCACTTTAGTAAGGATGTGTCTGCTTGCAGTGGGGTCTTTAGAGGGATGTTGGCAGGCCTGAAGAACAAAGTGTGTTGAAATCTCTTGACATGCTACCAACCAGTTGTTTCATATGAGCTATATTCAGTGAGAAAAGGCCTCTGGCAGGTAGTTTCCCTCTTTTGATCACCCAGCTTGAGGCATGTCAAAAGGATGGATTTCTTATAGGGCTTTTGCTTATCTTAAAATCGGGAAGTTCTTTTTGGAAAAGCAAAGCCAACTTCAAGATGGATAATTAACAGTTTCTCAGCCTATGTGGAGTCCTCTGTCATCAACTGTTCTGGCAGGACATCAGAGTAGCTCAGAGCCTTTAAATCTGTCATTACACAAGTTATTCTTAGAAGCAGCAAAATCGTAGATTTCCGAGAGGCTACACAGTGTGCTAGATCACCTATTTTGCAAACTAACCCTACTCCCGCCTACTCTTGTGTCGTACTAGATCTCCCTGCTCTCAGCATATTCTGTGTCTGAAGCATGCGTTTGTTCCTCAGGGTTCGTGGATGTAGAAACCCCAACGCTCTTTAAGAGAACCCCAGGGGTATGTATTCTGTTAGTAAAGCATTTTAGCCTCCTGCGATTGCACAGGTAGTCAGTTCATGGTTGAATTATTGTCAGTTGCCACTTGGCCTTCATTGCTGTTCCCTCGCTAAGTAACAGCTCGTGCAAATTTCTGATACGGTACATGCATCCTTGTTTAAGTAGGTGGAGTGAAAGTGGAGAGGTGATATCTAGTGTCTTAATTTTGAACCTTCAACTGAATAAAGCTTCTTTTTAGAGTGCATGTTGGGTGCCAGCCCTGTCCTGGGACAGCCAGATTATAAAACCAAAAAGTTTCATCTAAGCACTTTCCTCAGCATTTATCTCTTAGCTAGTAGATTACTGCAGTGGCACTACTCAAGTCACTTTAATTTCTGAGTTTGTATTCCTTCCTTTCATTTCAAAAATAATCAGAGGAGAGCACTGTGGCCCAGGAATTGTTGATGCAGCTAACACATGGAATTCTTGCATTTAACCCCCTGTCTTGGATGGTGTATTGTTATGCATTACTCTCTGAGCAGAAAGTGGAGAATACTCCTTTTGGATGTTTTGAACCAAGTTGGTTAATAGGTTGGGGGTTTTTAAGGATAGTGTACGAACAGCCCTTCATCACAAGTGGGATTTCATAATGGGGAAAAGAGGTCCTTTCCTCTTGCGCTCCTAGTCTGTGCTCTCTGTCGGCAATCGAGGCCACTATTTTGCTGAACTATGTAAGCTTTTCTTTCTCATGTTAGGGAGCAAAAGAATTCCTTGTGCCCTCGAGGGAAGCAGGCAGGTTCTACTCTCTGCCACAGAGTCCTCAGCAGTTCAAGCAGCTACTCATGGTTGGAGGCCTGGACAGGTAAGAGTTTCTTGGACTCCTGTTCTCTGCCTGTCGGTCCAGGGTTTGCTTGCTTTGATCTGTGAGGTTTTAGATACTTCCCCAAAAATGTACTGCCAAAGCTTTTGTGTTTTGAAGAGGGATCCTTAAATACTTAGGACTTTTCAGCTAGGCCAGGTCCTTTGCCCCCCAGCAACAATGCCTCCCAGTAAGGAGAAATGTATCCTGTTTGAAGGTTGAAGTCTTCACTGTTTTTTCAAATGAAAACTTGATCTGAAGCACAGTCTGCGTGAAGGGCACAAAATCTAGTGTGTCATAAAAGCCTCTTCAAGACTAACCTATAGAACTAGTTGAGATGAGGCTGAGCAGCGGAGCGGAGACAAGGAAAGCGCATTCTCAGGGTGCATGAGTACAAAGCTTTTAATTAGGCTTGTTTCTCTAAATAAAATTGAAGGAAAGGGAGACAATTGTTCACACAGTGAGTTGCAGGCCAGGTCTTGACCGTGAGTGAATTTTGCATGGCTGCTTATTAGAGTCCAGGTTTGGAGCAGAAGGTGGGAAAAGGGGTTGTGTATGCCACCACTGGGACACAGCTCACCTGGTAGCCTCCACATGCCTCTGGAAGATAAGTTGGAGTTGGATACAGTTACTTCCAGTCAACATTTTATGGTTTGGAGGGAATGGGAACAACCAGGGCTATGATGATCTACTGCAAAGGGAACTGAGCTCTCCTCTTTTTTTTCTTTTCTTTTTTTGGTGATCAGTTCTGTAGTCACAATTTAATTTAGGGTACTTCATAAATTGTTACCTAAGTACAAGTACTATTGCAGGTACTTTCAGGTTGCTCGCTGCTACCGAGATGAAGGTTCGCGGCCTGACAGGCAGCCTGAATTCACTCAGGTAACCAGCTCACACTACCTTTCACCCTCCTCCTCAACCCAGACAACTTGTAGCTGTTTTCCCTTCTGAAGGTGTAGCTTCTGCTAGTTTGTGTGCTGCTTTTGGGGTACAACATTGTTTGCTGTGTGTTTCACAGACACAGCCCTTTGAAGTTAGTGTGGGACATGCACAGAGTGATTACTGTCCTTGGCTGACTGCATGGTCCCAGGTGCAGTAGATGTGGGAACTGTTGCAGCAGTGATTGTGCTTGATGATGCAATCTCCTCTAGTCCTCCTGGGTCAGGCATCCTATTCCTCAGCCTTGAGATCCCAGGCAGAGTTAGCCTGGTTCATTCAAGGCTTCTCCTTCTGTCCGTGTCATCATTACGTTATTCAGTTCTCTGAGGAGATTGTTGCCTGAGTCATCAGGCTGTACGGAGATCATAAGCACATCCTCAGCCTAACGCAGTCATGCTATGATTTCATGTAGTATATTGTTCCTTGTTATGCTGACTTTATAGTCAAGAGCTTCTGCAGGTACCAGTGCAAAGGCAAAACCTGTAGCTAATATGGAATCCCCCTCTTGTTTTCTCTTTTAAGATAGACGTAGAGATGTCATTTGTAGATCAGGCTGGGATCCAGAGACTGATAGAAGGCCTCCTGCAATATTCCTGGCCTGAGGAAAGAGGCTCCATTACAGTTCCTTTCCCTTCCATGACATACGAGGAGGCACTGGCTGACTATGGGACTGATAAGCCAGACACGCGTTTTGGGATGAAGGTGAGGGTTTGCCCATTGGAAATGTGCAGCTTTTCCTTTCTGTTAGTGTTTTAATAGTCTTTGGGTCATGTATATGTGATTGGCTGGGGTTTTTAATACTGTAATTCACACAAGGTATCTATCCCATCATTGCTGCTTTGTACAGGTAATCATCTTTTGGGGAAGAGAGGGTTTGATTTAGTTAGCTGTGGAAAACGTATGTTTGAAGAAGAATTTTTGAAAGATAGGACTGTCTTAGGAACAGAAGCCCATAAGACATCCAGTGCTTTCACCTGCTGCACTCCAAAGCATAATTCTGGTGAGCATGCTTCATGAGATGGGCTTCTCCAGCCTGCTGATGGCCTGAAGATAGTTTCAAGATAACCGACTGTGGTTGTGTGCATACACTGTTTGTATGTGAAATAAGAGTATGAAAGTATTAAATGGGAATATTGACAAATGTATTAAGAAGAACAGTGCTGAAAAGCAAGAAAGCTTCTTATGTTTTGCCAGGAATTAATTATGGGGGTTTCTTTTTCACAGTGTACAGTTCTCTTCACTATGGTAGGATGTCACCGTCTCAGCCTTAGGTTTTCTTGGCTGTCTTGCATTTCTGTTTCTGCAGTGCTTGACTTCCTAATGGTTATTCCAGCTTGGCCCCATTCATTTCTTTCTGTGAACAGTTTGATTTCTCTAAGCAAAGAAATGATGTCCCAGGGAGTGGTGTTGAAGGTGTTAAGACACAGGTGAAGGATTTCTGCTTCATGTTCCTACCACCACTGCTTTTTCCTGTGATCTCTCCTTTCTCAGATAGTGGATATCAGTGAGTTCCTACGAAGACTGGACATTCAGTTTGTGCAGAATGCACTCAGTTACCCACGCGGCACTGTCAAAGCCATTCGCATCCCGCAGGGAGTGGTAAGTGATGCTTTCACATACTGCTTGTGGTTTATGTGAAATAAATAAGATGTCAGTTTGAATTCTTTCATTGGTATGGAAATGTTCCTTGCTGGTACTGGGGGAGTGGCACCCTTCAGGGAAGTTGGGATTGGTTGTAATTGATGTCAGGTTGGGCTGAGTGGTGTTAGAATGGAGATGATCAGGTGACAGGAGGAGGAGAGGAGGAGAACAGAGCTGCAAGATCCCTTGAGGATAGGGAAGCTTCTCTGGGATTCAGCTTGCCTTTGTCAAGGATGGCTTCTGATAATGCACCTCAATAATAAATTGTGCCCTGTGGCAAGAGATTGAAATAGAGCCAGGTATGGCACAGCTCTGTTCTGGACTAGTGAGAGAAAGGTCAGGTGGTTACATGCCCTTCTCATGTTTGCTTTTGCTGCATTTGTGGGCACAGCTCCTTTCTGGTAATGAGAATGTCATGGACCAAATGGAAGGCCAACAATAGACGTAGAAGATTGACACAGCCATCTATTTTGGCAGGGAAGCAGATTTCATTCTAGCTGTGGGCATCTTTGCAGCTTGGACAGTATGGAAAAAAAATCCTCTAAACACAGTTTTATTTGGATTTTCTGACAGTGGTTTTTCTTGGAATTCCTTTATTTTTAGCATAAAGTGCAAGTAAGTGGCTTCCCACAAGAGGGCACTAAGGTGTGTGCTTGAGCAAAACAAAAGTGGAATCTTGAGCCTCTCGAAACATTGAGTAGCTGAAAAAATCAAGGTCTTGACACAGGTTGTCATTTACTGCATTTCTTTGCATGTGAGAGTCAGCCCGGTTGGTTTCCCCCTGTTCCTCCAAATTGGGCTATGCCTTCCCCATCAACAGTGCCGTGTTACAGTCTTGTTTCTGCATGGTAGAGGCAGTTAGTTGACACGATCTGACTCTGACCAGCTGCATCTGATTTGTGAGCAGGAAGAAAAACGGCAGCCAGATACACAGTCTAGAGGGGCCCCTTCCTGAAAGGAGCCCATGGAGAAGGTGCCCAGCTGCAGCCTAGTGCTGTGGGCCCTGTCCTGTTCCACAGCCCTCATAGAAACTTATACTAGAAACAAAAGAACTTGAAGTTTAGAAACAGCTCAGTCAGTAGAATTGTATCCTGGGTAGGCTTTCCATAGATTTTGCTGATGTTTGTGTTGTGTCTTGCTCTTTCCTCAGAGATACCTTAAAAATAAAGATTTGGAGTCACTAAAGGAGTCTGCAAAATCCCAGTTTAACCAGGTGAGACAGAAACACTGCTGAGGCATTGGAAGTGGTGAATGACAAAGTGTGTATAAAGGCACTTGCAGGCAGAGGAAGGTAGAAGAGCAGTTTTTAATAGCTGAGTCAGTGCCTGAGCATGTGATGCTTCAAGACAAGAGAGGGCAGCACTGGACTGAACATATTTTTATCTTTCTTTAGGAAATCATGGAAATTATCTGCAGGCCTGGTGGAAGCTTAAAGTCTCTGCTTACAAAGTTTCTTGATGAGAAGCAGCAGTCAGAGCTTATCCAAGCACTGAACATGCAGGTGGACGATGTGGCACTGCTGGCAGCTGGTGAACACAAGCAAGTGGTAGGAAGCATTTCTTGGGTGGCTATGTGAGTTGAATGTTGCTGATGATGGCTTTGATGTTATCTGACTTTAGTCTAATCCTTCTTCTTATTAAAATAGGTCATAATCTAATTCTGTATTTCTCTGGAGTGGAAGCTATAGCAACAGCAAATAATGCATGAAATATACATCTTACTTTTATTTCCCCCAGTCAAATTCTGGGAAGAATTCGTAACTGAAACGAAGGCTGGAATATAAAAGAGCAACAAATAAGTGCCTCCTTTTCTCTCTCTTAATTTTTAAAGCATCAAACAGACTGGAAAATAAGGTCAGCTGGGTAATTTTGTTTTCTGTAAGTAGATGACAAGAGTGAAGCACAGCTGCTTATTAGCAGCAGTGATGGGAGATTCTGTCCCTACCCTTCTCTGTATTCTTGCGAGCAGATGTTGCCTTCCAGGCATCGGTTTATGACAAGGCATCATGCTTTGCTTGATAGCCAAAACTGTATTATTCTCTTTCTGTGCGTTCGTTTCTCTGACTGCAAAGTACAGGTCTTACCTGTGCTCCCTCAGTTAATCCACACTTGTGTAGAGCTTGAAATTATCTATGAAAGATCTGTGAAGATGGAACAGTTGGAAGAAAATGGACTTTCCAGCTCCTTACTTGGTCTTTGTCAAACCCTGGAGCTGCTGCTGCCTCAGCAGGAAGGTGATATCTTTCAGGATACAAGGCAGAAGTGTTCAAGGCAACAATGCATTACAGTTGATGCTGTCTGTGATACTGCCTTTATGAAACACTTTCCCTGGTTGGTGTTTGAGCAACCTCCCTGATAATAAAACTGTTCCATCTCATTCCTTACCTTCTGTTTTGCAGTGCTCTGCATTAGGAAGTCTACGGTTGGAGACTGCTAACCTCCTTGAGGCAGCTGGGCTGGTTCTCCGTGATCCTACAGCTTTTCACTTTCTGTGGGTGGTGGATTTTCCCCTTTTCCTCCCAAAGGACAAGAATCCCACTGAACTGGAATCTGCTCATCACCCCTTCACTGCCCCTCATCCTTCAGATACCAGCCTCCTCTATTCTGATCCCACAAAGGTAACTAATCTCCTGCCTACCATGCTGCCTTTTCTATGTGTCATGGAAGACTAGGCAGATAGGAGTTGTTTTTCGTGTAAAAAGAGATGTTTCATGGAACTGACTGCATATTGTACATGTTTGTTTGCAAGAGATGCTTCCAGATTACGCTGAGTGGCAAGTATACGTGTGTGCCCCTGACAAAAGTGGTTTAAAGGCAACAGTGGTGGGGAGCCTTGTATTCTGACCCATCCCATGTTGCTTCAGGTTTTGATCAACTTTGCAAAAGGATTTGTACTGTTCCCACATCTGTCAGCATCAGTCCATGCCTCTGGTCGGACTGGTACCTGAACTGCAAAGGATGATTGAGAGAGCGGTGTAGTATGTTGTGGCTTTGTTCCCAGTGTCTCTGCTGTCTGTGAGCAGGTTGTTGGATGCAACTGTGCCCCAGCCTTGCTAAGGTGCTTGTTCATTTCTTTCTGCAGGTCCGTAGCCAGCACTATGACCTTGTGCTGAATGGCAGTGAAGTTGGAGGTGGCTCCATCAGAATTCATAGCGCTGAACAACAGCGTTTTGTGCTGGAGAAAGTGCTGAAGGTAACACCTACAGAGGCCTCTGTTGGAGATTTAAAGGACTAATTAATTCAGATACCCATTCCAAATTCCAAAATAAACACTTTTGTGCTTCTCAAATAAAGAAACATAACTCCTAGCTCTGAGCAATGGATGACTTCACCATACCTTCATCTTACATTGCTAGCAGGAGGAGCATTGCTTGTGCAGTGTCACTACTTATGTAATTTTGCAGGAGGATTCCGAGGTGCTTTCCCATCTGCTTGAGGCTTTGGATTTTGGAGCTCCACCTCATGGAGGAATTGCTTTAGGTAAGTGTTCTCTAGCTTTCCAGATGCAGGTGTCTTGTGACCTTTTTTTCCCGCATATTAGATCCCAAGAACAAGCCTCGTGCTTGTTAGTCTTGTCTCCTGACAGAGGTGGCTGTTCTGGGGTTGCTGTTTGGCACACCAACATGGTAACACTGTGGGCTTACACTGTGCTTCCATCTCTAGCTGCTTTGTAGAAGGAAAGAGGTCTCATCATTAAGTGCAGAATATTTCAGTGTTCCTCCCCAGCATCAGTGTGATTTAGTTCTTATGCAAGGGCCAAATCACACATTGGTGGCTCTAAGGATGACTCTTATCTGGTGTTCTACAAATAGTGTGTTCATTAAGATTAGGTCATACTTAATCTCATTCCTGTGCAGCCAGAACAGGATCCCTGTACTGCGTGTCCAAAGGCCTGGGACAGCATGGTACTTCGTGTTTCACGCCCTGGGTCACTGTCACAACCTTGCCCTCTGCTTCAGTCTCACTTCCCTTCCTCCATATCTGTTTTGCTCACTAATTCAGATAACGTCAGATTTTTTTCTCCAAGTACCCTGCAAATTTGTGGTTTTAAAAAAGAAAACCACCTTCCTGCTACAAAAACAAAAAGATAGCATTTTAACCTGTGGTCTTCCAGTGTGATTTCCCTCTATTCTTTCTGAATTCCTCCTAGTTGTTGGAATCCTTCAGAACTGGCTGATGAAGAGCACTGAGCAGTTAAGCAGAGCCCTGACAGTGTACCTGCCTCTTAGCTGCCCTGGTTTTGTTATGCTGCTGTGGTGGTGTAACCCCAGCTGGCAACCAAGTACCGTGCAGGTGCTCTGCTCCCTGCTGCCCCCCCGCCCCCCAGAGGGAGTGGGAGTAAAACTCAAGGATTGAGCTAAGAACAATTTAATAATTGAAATAAAATAAAAGAAGCAATAATAGTAATGAAAAGGGGGCAGAAGGAGAGAAGAATAAAATCCGAAGGGAAGGAGGAGAAATAAAACCAAGTGATAGGCAATACAGCTGCTCACCACCCACTGACCAATGCCCAGCCAGTCCCCAAGCAGCAGTCTGCAGGCCCCAGCAAACTCCCCCTGGTTTATATACTGAGCATGACATTCTATGGTATGGAATAGCCCTTTGGCCAGTTTGGGTCAGCTGTCCTGGCTGTGTCCCATCCCAGTTTCTTGTGCCTCTCCAGCTCTCTTGCTGGCAGGGCCTCAGAAACTGAAAAGTCCTTGACTTAGTATAAACATTACCTAGAAATGAACTACAAGCATCAGTATGTTATCAGTGTTATCCTCACACCAAATCCAAAACACAGCACTGCACCAGTTACTAAGAAGAAAATTAACTCTAACCCAGCTGAAACCAGGACGGCTGTCTTTGCAGATGCACTGTTTCTGGCTTGCAGTCCTTGGAGTGTTGCAGAAGTTTCTGTAATACTGAAAAGCTTGATTTTGCTAGGTCCATATTTGCTAGGGCCATAAGTCAAGTGGTTCACTAATTTGTTTTCTGCTTCTAGGACTTGACAGACTGATCTCTCTCATCGTTGACGCTCCAAGTATCCGAGATGTCATTGCTTTTCCTAAATCCTTCAGGGGACGAGACTTGATGGGCAATGCTCCAGACTATGTCACTCCAGAAGAACTAGAGCCATATCACATCCAGGTTTCCTGGCCTCTTGCAGATAAAGAGGCAAAAAAAACCTGACTTAAAGCCAGTGGTGTAAGTTGATCTGTTTAACCAGAGGTGGTTACAGCTTCTGAATACTAGAGTTCAGTTCTGAAACCATCAACTGGCAGTTTCAGGATTGAATGGGAAATAGATATAAGGGCTCTCCGATAGGAATTCACCTTTGGGTTGGTAATGGGGACAAGTAGAAATGCAAAAGAAAAGAGCATAACTTTAGCATAGGATATTGAAACTGTTGGCTTTGGGGTGCCATATTGGAGGGAAGATGGGATCTGTTGGTTTTTTTTTTTATCCACTGCCCACGTTTTACATGTCCCTTGTAAAGTATTTCTCCTCCTATCTGGAGATGGTGTCAGCTTCCCTGGCAAGGTGGTTTGTATTCACGGTGATGTTTGAATCTGTTAGCTGAGGACTGTTACAGTAAAGCAGTGCTGTGGTGGGCCAAGAACTCTGGACTCTTCACAGCAAAACTTTAGTGCAGCCAGCAGCTTGTCTCATGTTGCAGGATACAAGATCATCCAGAAGTTGCCATGAGGAGTTCACATTCAGCTGTGTTCTCTCTTCAAAGAGGGGGAGAAGTGTTTGTAACATTTGCAACAGTTGTCTTCGTAACACTAGTCAAAGAGGTGATGATTTGTCTTCGGGGCCTGTGGTCCTGGTGCTTTTCAGCACACTAATTCTGAAGTTTGTATGTTTGTAAATAAAGTTTATCTGGCCATGTGGTTTTGACTGAGCTTGGCTTTGGACTTTCTCTACAAGAGCAAGCTGCCAGTTTTTCTTTGTGACCCCTGATCCCTCCAGGAGATAAGAACTGTGACAGCATAACAGGGTTGCCAGTCTTCTGTAAATTCTGCCTGGTTCTGCAAATCTGCTGCTACAGTGGTGAGTGATGCAGCATCAATTTCCTCGTTCATCCCTGTCCCGCGCCAGAACAGCCACAGTGCAGGAGTGTACAGAGCAGAGCACCAGCTCTAGCAGCATCCTACCAGACCAAGCTACTGGGCTCTAGTGTGTAGCAAGCCCTCTGCAGAGGCACTCCCCTAGGTCTAGGGGAAATTAAATCTGTCTAGGTTGGAGCAAGCAGAGAATTGGTGTGGGAGGAAAAGAGGAAGGTGAAGAAGCCGAGGGAAAGAGAAGGAAGAAGTTACCTGAATAAGCTAGGAAGATGGTGCAAAGGAAGAAAAGGGAGAGCTACTGTGTCCCAGTTGGGCAGGACAGCAGGAGGGATCTGCCAGAGGAAGTGCAGAAGGAAGACTGCAGTTCTTGTCTGAGCTGATGCTGAACTCCAGCTGTCTGCAGGAGATCCTGTTGTGCAGATTCTAACAGATTCTGGGCTGCTCCAAGGGTTATCAGCTAATTCAGCCTCCACGTTGAGGATATCACGAGGTGGTGCACACTGCTGGGTTGGTTGGGTTTTTTTTAAAAAAATGGACTATCCTGTTGATAAGAAACAGTAAGGGAAGTCATCTTAAGGTTGGTTGGTTGGAGTACTTTATACAGACTAAAGGTGCCATCCATAGACAAGTAACAGTAGAGCTGACTTGCTGTTTTGCAGATTGTAAGATGGAACCACGTGTGTAAAAAAGAAAATTTCCTTACGATTGTTATTGTCAGTCTTGGAGCATGATTAAATCCTATTAAAAAACAAAACACCACAACCCTGGGTTTGTATTCACATTCATTCTAGCCAAACACTGTGAATACCGTAATTTTTTCCCTGTATGAGCTATTCATTCTTGCCTTGAAATTAATTCACCTTTGTTTACTTGGGTTTTTTTCCCACTGAGTAGAAGTTGTCAGTAATGGAATGAGGGTCAGTTTTCAGAGAGAAGCTGAGATGAAAATTGGATCCCAAGCAGATCCACGTTAAAATAATCTTTTAAATTTTCGTTGTTTTTACAGGGAGGAGAGTCATCTTGTGAGAGTTATACCAGATATTTTTGTTCCCTTACCTTGCAAGCGGTGATATGTAATACAGCCACTACAAGGCTATGCATCATATTCTGCCTGCTTTTTTAGAGGATGCTGGATTTTGTTGTTTATTTTCTTTACCAGTAGTGAGATGAAGATTGGCATGGAATTTGCTTGAGGATCATCTGTGTTCCTAACTTGGGGATGTCAGAGGCTTGTTTGAGGATATGGAATTGCGAAAAATACCAGTTACCCTGAAAAGTTCATCAATCCCCCCAGGCTATTATTTGTAGTAACTGTAAACGTAATGTGCTGAAGTTTTTAATTGTGAATTAAGGAGTGCTGTATCATTTGGTTAGTAACTGCAGTTCTTTAAATTAGGATTATGAAGCTTTCAAAGGGTAACGGATATTCTGAGAGGTTTAGGCAGAGATGTAACACTGCCTGCAACATTCTTGAAAGCAGTTGTTAAAAGGTGAGCAAGCTGTCCCTGAGGCGTACGCATCCCTCTTGAGCAAGCTGTTTATTGTGCTGTTTGTTTACCCGCTGCTATATTAAGGACTCACTGCAGCTAGAAGTGTGTGACACAGCCACAATAAGCTACAGTGAAAAAAATATACCAAAACGTGTCATTGGAGCTGCTGCAGTCCTGCCACAATTAGGTCAGTGAAAAGGATGTATCCCAAATTTATGCAAGCCATCTGTGCTTGGATTTGTGAATGAAGGTGGCTTACAAGTGTGGGAATTTGCCAGTGGTTGTGGGAATGTTGCCACAGAGAAGACATTAATCGTTTTGATTTTCATAGAGCATTGCGTAAAGTTTCACTTGGGCTTGTAGAAGCCTGATCTACAGAAAGTCCCTTTTAAACCACAATCTAGTTGGCATACTTAGCTGTGTATTTCGCTATAAGCAAGAGTAGGCAGGTGTTATGAAGAAATACGTGGAAATAAGGGGTGGTTGTATTGCAGACCGGTATCTCATGTTTGTTGGAGAAAAGCTGCTGGCCTCTCGTACTGAACATAAATGTTAAAATCACTGTTTTGAGTTCAGCACAATGTCCATCAGAAACACCTCCTGAAAATAAGCCACAGCATAACCACAGACTGCAAGCTTTCACAGAGCTCTTGTCGCTTCTACCCTCCTTTTGTTTTCCTGTATGAGACAAACCTATGGAAAAATTTTGCTGTGTCAGCTGTGCTAGGAGGTGCAAAGTCCTGAACTCCTCTGTAAGAGTTAATCTTTCAGTGATCTTTCATTAGAGGTGTGGCGTGTAAGAGCAAAAGGCTGGTGGAGCTGTATTGCTGCGTGGTTTGGGTTGGTTGGGGTTTTTTTCCCTTCCTCATGCAGCACAAGTCTCCAGGCCCAAGCTGAACTAGCAGTGTAAATCTGTTCATCAACTTAATGAGAGTCTAAAGTCCTTGAGGGTGCGTTTGTACTACTCCTTTTTGTCCAAAGAGCAAGCAGTTAACACAGTTGTGTATGCAGACCCCTCCCTGTGTTGCAGGTACTAACCAGGCTGTCAGCTGTTACCAGAAGTGCCCCCTGGCACACAGAGCATCCTCCCGCACTACAGTATGTATGCATGTAAAATTAGTAACAAACTCCATATCATTAACTACTTCCAGATTCCTGCAGTGATTTCCATGTCGTGACTCCTCTGCTCTTTCTTCAATCTCTTTTCAGTGTATGTATAAATATGATGGACAAGAGAACTGTCCAGCCTCTGGGAACTCTATCCAGAGCAGTTGGCTTTGTTGGGAATAGGATCACCAGCTGGGCACAGGTGCTGCCTGGGGATTTGTTTTGGGTCTTTGCTGGTATGGATCAACTTGTGATGGTTGAATGTGTTCTCTGATACAGTCTTCTCAACTCCAGAGAACTTAATGACAATCCTGTATGGAATGTGCACATCCCGGGTGGTTGACAGGGTTGTACAAGGAGTGCTCCCGCAGGAGCCAGAGCTGTATGTAAGGTCTCTGTACGCCTTTAACCCCGCCAGCTTGCTGATTTTCTTCTGTTAGG
The DNA here is from genome assembly GCA_035590275.1 of Ibycter americanus. Taxonomy (NCBI): domain Eukaryota; kingdom Metazoa; phylum Chordata; class Aves; order Falconiformes; family Falconidae; genus Ibycter; species Ibycter americanus. Next base: position 7,612,070 of record JAVJGI010000032.1, on the reverse strand, counting down.
TCTGAACAAAACACCAGTGAAATGGAGAGGCAGTTTATTTCGCACCTGTAGGGCAACTGGCTCCGTATATGTTTCAGTAGATTTGACTAGAACAACCCTCTAGTAGGTTTATACTGCCCTTTGGGAATATCAGAGATAACTTTCTGGTGTGTTTCAGTATTTTTTTTCCCCTTCCAGAACTGGAACGTAGCATGCTGGTGGGATTTTCAGCAGCCAAAGTGTGTTGGTTGGTGATTTGGGTTTTTTTTTCCCTTAAAGTTTCCAAGCCTATCCAGAATATTTCAGGTTGGGCCAAGCTGGGAAGAGACTGCAGCGTTTGATTTCAGCCATCCCAGATGGCTTGGGTGAGTTTGGCTGCCAGTACAAAAACTGGCATAAAGACAGGAACCGTTTTCAGAACTCAAGCTGGAGTTTAATCCTATATAGTGCAGGTATCTCTCTCTCCAGAGTTAGCTAAATTACAATATAACTTCACAGCAGCTTCGTGTAATCCTGTGCTACAGATACCCAGAGGTTCAGGGTGCTGATGAATTTCCAGTTCTGTTGAGAGCCCACCACTGCTATGTGAAAATACTACAATTTGTAACAAGTCAGCAAAAATTTGCAAAGAATGGTTTCAGCTGTTTGCAGCTGGATTTGTACCCACCATTTTACCCCATGGGGGAAAGGGGGAAACTACTGCTCCCTACTGCTACTCTCCTGTAGCCTGAGTCTGATGGAAGGATGTTTTCTGGTTTGGAGAGATGGGGACCTCAGCTCAGACCTGGTGTAAGGACACTCAGTGTGGTGGAAGCCAGAGGATGTTAGCAGGGTGTGCAAAGCTACTCCTGGAGCCAGACTGTATGCTTGACCCGGTGCTGCTGCATGTCAGCAGAAGGTTTTGTGCGTTCGTGTGGCCCATCTCCAACCCCAGGAAGGCACGACTCTGCTGCTCTGTATTTCACCAGCATCTCTTCCTCTGGGAGGAATGGAGCAAGTATGGTGTCAGGGGATGCTGCGCTGACATCCAGCATCTGGTGCATACAGCCAACCTCCGAAAAAGTCTGTAGTGGTGAGAGCAGAAGGATAAGGAGAGCTTATGCTCTCAAATGTAAGGGTTTTATTTTTTCCCCGCTTACTTTACACCTGTAGTTGCTTGCACAATGATTTGTTTTGACCATGCTCGCTTGCTGTTGGCAGGTATTTCCCCAGCCACCTCGTGAGGATGCTCGGTATGCTCTTTGGCCCAGGTGTCAGCAGCAGCAGCGAAGGCACAGACTACTGACAGCCACCTAAACCGTACCGGGTGGAAATCCCCTGTGTGAGCTTCACATGATTCCACCTCTCTCTGTTTGGGCTCTTATTTTAGGCTTGTGTTCTAGTTTGTTCTTTTTTTTTTTTTCCAAAGCATTGTTTTATGTAATTAAAAAATGTTGATTACATGCAGCCACCAGCTGTGCCAGCCACAATTTTACAGCAGAGCTCTGTGACAGATGTATTCAGATGGATTGGTCACATTTGCCTCTAATAATCCATCAGGCTCCAGCTTTCTTGTTATGCTTTGATAGCCTTTGAGTCTACCGTAATGCTAAAGTAGAGTTGAAGAAAAGTGTTACGGACAGTTTTCCCATTAGTTTGGTCATATTTAAAATATATTTTTATTTCTGTAGCCATGAATTCTGTTAAATTATGTGTTTTTCCAAAAAGTACTTCCTCTGGCTTAATTTAAACCTCTCATCTGGTCATTTCACCAGGTACCTTCCCATGTAGGTTATTAGAAGGAACGAATACTCAAATTTCTTCTGTGTTTTCCATTCTGCTCATCATTTCATGAATTAATATCCTCTGTTTTTCAATCGCATCAATTTTGAGTTGTACCGTTTTAGACAATTTCACCTGCCTTCCTGTGGAGATCATTGCATACCTCCTGTGCTACCAGCAGTCACTTTCCGTACACCCATCGACAGCTGAAGTGGCCAAAAGTTGATGCTGTTGTAGGCTGATGGGAGTAATTTTTTCCCCATACCTGTTACTGTTCATATTTTTCACCCTTCCCTTTCTGCTCTGTACTGTGTAAAGGTACCAGATAACTTTTTTTGGTGCAAAAACTAGTATTAACCATGCACTTCAGTTAATATTTTAAAAATTATAAATTATCAGAAAGGTTGCAAAGTACCTGAAAAAGGAAGCAGGAAGCTTTGGCAAAACTTTGTGCTTTCCCAGCTAGCAGGTATATACAGAAGTGAATGATATAAAAACATTTCTGAGAACAGTTAGTACAAGGGGCATGTGTGGTGGCACAATCACAGTGTACTATTGGGTTTTTTTATATTATCCTCTATTTGGAGAGTGATAGATGTAAAACACTCTGCCCTGAGAATTTTACTTGTTTGCTTAGCAATTTTAGGAAAATTGTAGCTGAAGGCTTCAGCTCTTTGATGGTGTCCCTTGAAATGCAGGCTCCTCATTTGTCATCTGTTCAATTTTTCTTGTCATTAGATCTTTATTTGTGTATATAGAAAAAGACGTCCAGTACAGTTCTGTAAAAGAAAAACCTTAAACGTCTGGGTTTTTTTGTAGCATGAACAGAACTAATTTGACAGCAATTACAGTGCCAGGGCTCTGAGTGGGGTGGCACTGAGTGACTCTCATCCTTTTGAACTGCATCACTTCACTTGGCGTGGCAAAACAACAGTGTCCAGAGCAAAGCGGGTGTGATATTCCTCGTGGGTGACACAGCCCCTGGTAACTGTAGAATGCCATTTTTTTTTTTTGCAGCTCTGTACAAACATATCGGAGAACCAGTAGGAGAGGTGGGTGGATGAGGCTTAGCTCAAGGTCACACAGGGTGTTGTCCCGGAGGGACAGCTCACATAGGAAGCTAACTCATCTCTAACCTCCCATGCCTCCTCTAACCTCCCAACCTCCTCCACTGTTGGCGACACGGACACTGGGGTGGAGGGCACTCAGCAAGTTTGCCAATGACACCAGGCTGCGCGGTGCGGTGGACGTGCTGGAGGGAAGGGATGCCATCCCGAGGGACCTCGGCAGCCGTGAGAGGTGGGCTTGCGTGAACCTCATGAAGTTCAACAAGGCCAAGTACAAGGTCCCGCACGTGGGTCAGGGCAATCCCAAGCACAAGTACAGGCTGGGCAGAGAATGGGTTGAGAGCAGCTCTGAGGAGAAAGACTTGG